>CM046881.1:92605733-93825780 GCA_025667525.1 Glebionis coronaria
TAAACCGCTAAGTCAATATTTATTAAGCAAAAAATATTTACAAGCGAAGGGAGAATAAGCAAACAACGAGAACACATGAGTTTTTGAAAGAATACGAGTACTCTACGTTAGCATAGTAACTTATAATTAACTCTATCATTTCTCGTCCTCATTTAAGAGACTTAGCCTAATGTGTAGTTAAGGAATCAAAGCTAAGTGCTCAACACGCACGGTCGAGTCAAAAATTACTCTTATTCTCGCCATCGGAAAATCTACATTCGTGTCTTCATACACTTATGAAACATGAAAAAATTTTAAAATTTGGCCATTTTTAGCCTTATTTTGCAATAAAACGATAACAAAACGATAAACTTTGGAAAGCGTGAAGGTTTGGCAAGGCAAGTATCTATTCACCCCCCCATACTAAAGTTAAACATTGTCCTCAATGTTTCGAGTCTAGGGGTGCAAAACACCCCCATACTAAAGACGTAGTCGAATGCCTAATCTAGCATGGAAAGGGTGTAACCATTAAGTAATAGCCGTTTATGAAGTGTGCTAATAAACCTAAGGTTAGAACATAAAAGGATATATCATATGGATATTGGGAAAGGCCTCCAAAGCAAACGATCGAGTGCTCCCATGGAACGAACACGAGAGGCTCCAATCGTGAAGATGATGATCTAAAAGACACAATTCACAAACAACCACGAAACAAAGGTTGGAAGGGCACAAATCCCCTCACATTACACTAATTAGAAAGCAATAATATGTACATGGATAAGCATGGGTCTCCCCCACGAGGCACCTTGTTTTTGATAACCGAGTCAAAAGCTCGACTCGAATCCCCTTAAATGTGATCATTTAGGGATAATCATGGTATGGTCAATTTTTGGTGGGGCTTACATGATAAACAAGGCCCAAAAGTACGTGGAGTACTTTAAAAATCCGATAAACGTATACCGGGGTCAAAGATAGCGTCCTCGTTTTCGGATGAAAGACGAGACAACACAACTCCAACACAAATCCCAATGGGATAGAAGAAAATAGGAGAGAAGAAATAGAAGGGTGGGACAATGGGTAAGTCATAACATTGAGCTACTCGAGGTAGACTCGCACCAATCAAATGAAAAGATTTTCCATTTATTGCATCGGTGGAAGACCGAGATTTCCCTATATAAGCAATTCCAGGATCAAATATCTCGTCCTCGGTGGAGAAAGGGGAGGGAACATAAGGGGCTTCCCCCACACTAGGTCCACACAAAGCATCGTCAAAAGGAGAAGACGAGCTTGTAGTACTCACTAAACGCGGTGATGACGGAGTTAGAATTGTAGAAAAATCCTTTAAATTAAATTCAAAATCTTTTCCTTTTTCATCTTTTACACTCTCCTTGCTGAAAACCCGATTTAATTATGTCAAAAATATTTGGTGTATCTAGAACTATGTTAGTCACACTAAAAATTCTCACATTTTGAAATCTTTTTGGTTTAGGTGGTGGCAAGTTTTCAAATCTTTTGTCAACAAAGAAAACCTCCCCATCGGGATCAACGTATTCATCATCCGAAGATTCACTCGAGATTGGAATCATAGGCTTAACACTCTTAACCTCCATCGGTGGAGGGGACGGAACTTCATTTTTCTCAACTCCTAAAACTCTATTTGAAATCTTTTTGCAAATGCTTTTGGTGGAATTGACATTGTACAAAGATGTGATCGAATAAACATGAGAAAGAGTGGAGTTTTGGGTTGCATTAATGACGAGTTCTTCCTCATTGAAACGAAGAGTGATTTTTCTTGCATGCACATCGATAAGTGCTCTCGAGGTATCCAAAAAAGATCGACCTAAAATTAACGGAACTTTAGGATCGATGGGAATGTCAACAACAATGAAGTCCACGGGATAATAGAATTTCCCAACTTTCACGAAGACGTCCTCGGCAACTCCACAAGCTAGAATCGTAGAATGATCGGCCATTTCGATTGACATTCTTGAAGGAGTGAGATTTGGAAGATTGAGCGATTTAAAAATCTCGAGAGGCATCAAATTAATACTAGCACCAAGATCGGCCAAGGCGTAGCATTCTTCCATGTCTTGGATAGCACATGGGATTAAAAACTTTCCAGGATCACCGACTTTTTGAGGTATGCGGCTTAGAAAAACCGAAGAACAACTAGACGATTTTTGCAATTTCTCTTTGTTATTCAACATACTTTTGAAGTTCGCGGCAAATCGAGGCATCATGACTAAGGCGTCGGCAAAACTTATATTAAAATGCAAGTCACGAAACATTTTCATAAAAAGTTCAAATTGATAATTATTTCGTTCTTGTGCCTTTTCCTTGTCTCGTCTTGATGGGTAGGGTAAAGGTGGTGTGGGTTGGGGCAAATTAGGCATAGGCATCGGCCTTGGAATCTCGGGTTCCATTATGGGTATAGGTTCAACCGTAGGTGTGGTTTGAGCGGTACTTCGTGGGCTTGAGATGTGCTCCTTTTCAACCACGACCTCGGGTTCTTTCTCTTTTTCCTTCTCCATAGAAGTACTTGGACGAGAAATGGGTTCTTTGAAAGTTTTACCACTACGAGTGGCAATAACCTTCAATTCTCCTTTCGGGTTCACGATGGTATCACTAGGAAGACCACTCGAAGAAGAGGGCTTACACATGATAGCTTCAAACATTTTGGCCATACGGTCTTCAAACTTAGATTGCCTAGCATCCGCTTTCAACAACTCTTGCTTAATCTCATGTTGTCCTTGCTCCATCTTTTGTTGATTTTGTTGGAGTCGTGTGACATTTCCTTCCATTTTATTAGCATGAGTTTTAAGTTCATTAGCAAGTTCATTTTTAAGCTCATTTTTCAATTCGGACCTTAAGCTAACCATTTCACGTTGCATGTTGTCAAACTTAGCATCATTAGCCTTAGCATAACTCAAAAACTCTCCTTGAAGATTTTTGGTGTGATCGTTTTGAAAACCTTGGGCATTAGTTTGAAAATCACGGTTTTGGTTTTGGTTTGAAATTTGCCCATTTCCACTTTGGTAATTACCTTTGTTATAATTTCTTTGATTTCCTTGGTAATTTCCACCTTGGTTGTTGTTACGATAATTATTAGCATTTTGATTGGGTGGAGCTTGATTTGAACGTGAACCTTGACCGATTTGGTTGTAAGTTCCCGTGGCTACAAAAGCATTCGAAGTGTTACCATCCGCGGTAATGCACTCGGAAAGATCATGAGCTCCCCCACACGACAAACAACTTTTAGAAACCGCTTTAACCGAAGCGGTGTTGGAAGCTTCTTGAGCCTTCCAATGGGACATAAGGTTAGCAAATCTATCGAAAAATCGGTTTTCTTCATTTGCTTCATCATGTAATGCATTGATACTTTGAGACGATGATGAGCCCCTTTTGGCAACACTCGGTGTGTGACGAGGCTATAAACCTTAGACCTATTCTCGATTATGACCAAAGCTTCTTCAACCGTTTTACACAAAAAATTACCACCCGCGGCGGCATTTAAATAATCTCTTTCATGATCGTTAAGTCCATTGTAAAACGTGTCGATTTGGTGCAAATCGGAAAAACCATGATGAGGACATTCATGTAACATCTCCTTAAACCTATTCCAAGCCGTAGAAAAACTTTCATTTGATTCTTGTGAAAATTTAGAAATCTCATTCTTCAAATGCGTAGTCTTAGAGGGCGGAAAAAATTGGTTCACAAATTTTGAAACGAGATCCTTCCACGTCAATATAGAATTGGGTGGCTCTTTCTCTAACCAAATTTTAGCGGGCCCCGCTAAGGAATACGGAAATAACATCATCTTAATCGAGTCATTCGAGACATCCTTGAATTTGCACGTGGCGGTAAGACGATTAAATTGGCGGATATGGTTGTGGGGATTGTCCTTCTCATCACCACGGAATTTGTTGTTTTGGATCATCGACAACAAACCCGTTTTCACCTCAAAATTCTCCGCAAGGATTGCGGGAATCACAATAGCTTCTCCATAACCCTCGGTGGGTGCTTGAAGTAACTCCATCATAGTTCGATTCGCCATGGTTGGTTCTTCTCGTACAATGGGTTTGTCAATAGGAGACTCCTCACTAGAATGAGTTGGAGTGGGAGTTTTGTTCTTTCGTTTACGTGCACGTTTTGCTTGATTACGAGTGAGCATAAACGTCACGTACAACGTGGAGACGAGCAAAGAAGATTCTTTTTGGTATTTTGTGTTTTTTTAATTTTTTTTGTGGTTTTTGATTGTATTAACCTTTTGGAAATTGGTGAATATATTAAGTAGACAACAAAGTCCACAAATCTCCTCACTAATCAAATCTCTTGATTAAAAAGGCCTCAAGGAATGAAAACGATCACGTGGAGTGAACGCCTTCGATGACTTTAGAACGATGGTGGAACACCAAATCGTTCAAGAGGGTTTAATCAAATGGAAACCAAGAAAATATATATGATATGTAATAATACTTTGGGCGGCAAAACCCTCGTTTCACTCTCAAAATCAAATACGCACAAGCAAGCGGAGGAAACGAGGCGGCGCGAAGCACTTAAGAGCCTTTTTCCTTTAGGTTGTGAAATACAACCGCCTTATACCCACCTTATAGTTTGTATTATCAAGATTAAGCTTCACGAAAGTATTTATCTATTTTTGCCTTTTTCTTTGGTTTGAGATTCGAATACAATGATCGAGTGATGAAATCCCGAATCAAGGTTGTGATTGCTCACGTATTTGGAGTACTTGTGAATTTATTGTTCTACGTATACAATATAGTAATAATATTCACACAAAAACCGAAAAAACGATAATACGTATTAATAGAGTGCTATTAATACAATTACTATTATGGCTAATATAGAAAAACAACAATGTTCAATCAAAACACAACACGCCTCCCCGGCAGCGGCGCCATTTTGATAGTTGTAAAATTAGATACTTGCTTTAGGAAAAACAAGCAACTAAAATAGGGCAAGTGCAACGATTTAGGAAAACCGTGTGTGAATGACCCTAATAGTGAGTTCGTTCTCGAGGAGGCTAGTGCGTTGTGAATTGAATGATTGATTATGTTTTTGATTATTAATGAGAAGAAAAGAAAAGAAAATGACGAAGACGAAAAAATAAGGCAAAAACACTACTAGAAATTTACGACGTAGAAACGTAAAAAGTGCAAAATTTAAAATTTTATTCTAAAAATTCCTAAAAATTACTAAAAATCCCAATTAATATTCTAAGAGTTTACAAAAAATCCAAACTTGCCAAAAACTTTTAATTAATTTAATAATGACTTTTTAATGCTAATTAAAGCCCTAAAAATCACTTTTAAATATTAAAAAGCCCTAAACAAGATTTTATAGTTTGTAAACCTCAAAAATGACCTAATTAAACTAAAAACTATTTTTAAAAATTTTAAAACCAAATTAAACTATTTTTAAACTCCTAAAAACTATTAAAATCTATTAAATCTTAAATTAATTCTAAAAATTAATTGAAAAGCCTAAAAATTATTCTACAAATGGGAAAAGTCCTAATTAATGATAAAGAACCTAGGAAAAATGAAAAAGAAATAAAAATAAAACTTTTTATTTTAATGAATAAAATAATAATAAAATATTCTAAAAAATTAAAAGTTCTCAAATAAATTCTAAAAAATTCTCAAAAATCCTAAATGTTCTAACTAGAAAGAAAATGTAAATTAAAGTTTCTAAAACCTCTTAATTAATTTTATATTAATTTTTAAAGTTGTCTAAAAACCCTAAAATTAAATAAAATTAAAATTTAAAGTTTTTGAAAACTTTTTTATATGTAAACCTCAAAAATAAGAATTAAAACCTAAAAACAATTTTTTTGTTTTTTTTAATTACTGTTTAATATTTTTTAATGACTTTCTAAATTAAAAACTAGAAATAATACTAAAAATTAATTAAATAAAAGGAAAAATAAAACTTTTACACAGAAAAATCTTAAACTCTATTATAATCCTAGGAAAAATGAAATCAAGCAAAAACAATAAGCCAATAAGCCAGGAATGGCTTATTAAGTCACGACTTATTTTACAAAAGCCAAAACACAAACACCTTATATATTAGACTTTGCAAGAGTATACCAGTCAAAGACCCTAGGGCAGATGGTTAGAGCGTATGTGTGTGGGAGGAGTGGCGCAGGTTCGAGTCCTGGCCACGTCCTTTTTGGCAAATTAATTTTTTTTTTAGCTTTTAAAAACTTGATCCAGTAACCTTTATGTGACTTTAAAACTCAACCCAAATTCCTTTTTAACACTGATTAAGCTCAAATTAAGAACACAAAAGTGACCAGTTCTTCAAGTTTCTGATGAACAAGTGAACTTTGGTTCACTTGTTAAATTTTGAGCCAAGAGGGCTTGGCTGTTTGTTTTTGTGGTGTATTTGATGGATACAAAGGCACCCTTGTGCTTATTGAAGCACAAGGAGTCAAGATAAGCAGATAGCAAACAAGTACAAACACCAAATCACATAAACAATGCACCCAAGAGCAATTTAAAGTTGCTGATGAAAAAAATGGGGTCTGGTGGGACTTTGCTTAACAGATTGCACTCAAATGAGGTTCAAACTCCAAACTTATGCACACAACTTCACCAAGTGGTACACTAGCAACCTACAAACCTAAAACATCCTAAGTCTTAAGCAGATTCCAAGATTCAAGCATGCTAGTTCATGTAAACTAAACAGAAAGTGACATATGCAGATTTGCTATGCTATTTTCCTTTTAAACTCACAAACTTGCTTTGAAATCTCACCAAATTAAACTAAGACTAGCATACAACCTAACACAATCCCTTTTAACTTCTCTAACACGTTTTTGCAAGCACAATCAAGGATCTTAACCTGCTAAAACATGTATCCAAACACCCTTTTAAAACTTTTTATGCAACTTTTTCAAATCAAAACTTATAAAAACTCATTCAAACTGATTCATATAGTATCTAACATGCATACACATATCATTTAAACACAAATCAAACCAGTTTAAACAACAATGAACACCTTTCATGCAAAAATCTCATAAACTCAACTTTTCTGAAAATTTCAAAAGGAATTAGAAATTTTACCTAAGAACCCCACATCCAGGGCTCTTTGTGGTTGCAATACCACCTCCTTACCAACTGGGGTTGGTGCAGAACAGTAATCAACAACCTTCTTCCACCTGTTTAAGAAAATCAAAGAAAACAAAACAAATACAAGCAATATACTATTCTGTTTCTTTTTCTTCCTTCTAAAAACTTTCCAAAACTTTTCCAAACTTTACAAACACGTTCTAAAAACTCTCTAAATTCACAAACCAACAATCTTTTTCCACTTTCACTTCAAAGAGACTTGATTTATAAAATTTAAAAGCTTTTTAAAGACTTTTTGAAAAATCCTCAAACAATCTTTAACACTTTTTAAAAATGGAACTCAGTTTCATAGCCTTAAACACAACACACAAACTTTTTAATTTAATAAAAGGAATTATAATTGTTTAAGACAAACACCAAACTTTATTAATTAAAAAAGGGATTACAAGGTTTTGGCTAAAAACTGGAACAAAAAAGGAATGAACATGCTCATCTCCTTTTATACTATCTAAAAGACTATTCTAGAACATGAAAACCCTAAACATTGGATTGCCAGGAATGCCCTTGAAGTCTTTGACTGAAAATGGGTCAAAAACGCCCCATGTGATCATGTACTGGATGCCATCTTGGAGTCTTCAATCTTGGACGTTGGATGAACCTTGGGGACAAAGGAGATGTATCCAAATCGTTTAAATTGTCGGGGGTGGGGTTTTGTGTGAAAACGATGGAGCAGGGGAGGCTTGGGGAGGGTCCCACAAGCCATGTGACACTGTTGGGTGAGGTGGGTTTTGGTGAGAGTGACGTTAATCAAGGATCTGGACAGTTTAAGCTAAAAACCCCTTGATTTGGGTGTTAATTAATCTGGGTAGGATTAGGGTTCAAGTGAGATTAGGGGTGGGTTTTGATTCGTTTTGGGGTAAAACAGATTTGAAAATCTGTTATGGTGGGAAAAAAAATGGTTAGTGGGGTGTTTTGACTTCATTGACCAGGTTTAATAAATTAAACCGGGTATAGGGTATTGGGTAGGGTCGGGTGTGTGGGTTGTTGGGTAAAAAGGGTGGGTAGGGCTGAGGTGTCACACCCTGGTTGGGTGGGTTTGTTTGGGTAAATGGCAGATTGAGTCCCCAAGGTTTCAACTTTTCTTCACTTTGTAATAAATACTATCAGCGCCCCATTTCTTCTTAACAACTTTTGATAAGTTGTCATTTTTGGCACAAAGGTTTACAAAACCTTATCCAAGGGCTTCTTTTGTATTATCTTCAAATTCCAGGGACTGATCTTGAACAATCTTCAAACATTAAGGATTATACTTGTACATTTGATATTTGGAGGGTCAAATGTGACAAGTTCTTCAAAGATGAGGGACCATTTTTGCCAATCTTCAATTCTTCAAGGGTCATTTTGCAAATTTCCAAACTTGGGCCCGGTTCATTGTGCGACTTCGTTTCCCGTGTTCGTTTTTGATTGATTCTTGTGATCTTTTGCCAATTCCTCAATATCTGTACCTAAAAATACACAAGTAACAAACACGAGCATATATTTGGTCTATTTTATGATATTTTATGCAATTTAAGGCCGTTTTGGACGATGAGACCATGTATAAAAGCAGTCTCATCAAGGACAATGTTTAACTTTAGTATGGGGGGGGGGGGGGGGTGAATAGATACTTGCCTTGCCAAACCTTCACGCTTTCCAAAGTTTATCGTTTTGTTTATCGTTTTGTTGCAAAATAAGGCTAAAAATGGCCAAATTTTAAAATTTTTCTTGTTTTTCATAAGTGTTTAAGACACGAATGTAGGTTTTCCGATGGTGAGAATAAGAGTAATTTTTGACTCGACCGTGCGTGTTGAGCACTTAGCTTCGATTCCTTAACTTTTTAGGCTAAGTCTCTTAAATGAGGACGAGAAATGATAGAGTTATTTATAAGTCTCGTAATCATCACGGTCTCATGTGTAGTAATTCTTAGCTTATTCTCCCCACGCTTTTGATAATAAATTGTTAATAAATATTGATTTGGCGGTTTAGTCACTATTGTTGGTTTCTAATTTGTTTTGGTAGCTTCCATGTAATTAAATTGGGAAAATATTAAGGTATGCCAGCGTCACGGTTTTGAAGTATTGGCACCCGAATAATCAAAAGCTTCACCCAATAATAAAATTTCAAGTGCTCACCTAAATCTAGCAAACAATTTGAAGCCCCACAAGGCCTAAAATCTATGCAAAATTGAAAGTGAATCAAGCCTTAATCTTCGAAGCTTTAAAGATCCAAAATTCGCTTTAGCGTGAGGATATACGTCTTTGGCTAATAAAACCACCGATGAGGCGGATAATAAAAGGCAAGGCAAGACCGAAGTCATAATAAAAGCTTCATGGCGAAGTTGAATAAAAGATGGAGGTAAACCAAAGATAATAAGGCCCTTCCGTTAGGGGGCATATAAAAGTCTTGGTAATAAGTCTCATGTTCAAAACCGTTATAAAACCGTGTTTATCGATCCTTCTTGTTGACTTAATTTTTTGACATCGTTGCCTATTAGGATGAATTATTAATTTAATAATTTTGGTTACACCGTTAAGACTCTATTTTTAGACTTAATCTCTATTCACGCATAAGTCAATGATGTATCCTCGTGATCATTAAGACAAAATAAAATATAAGAGATACCAAGTAGGAATAAGGGAGTTTAGGTTCGTAATTAACACTCATGAGATGTGATCGTGTTGTTAACTTATAATAACAATGATCTCGTTACACGCTTAGCATGGAATTGGGTGAAAATCGAGGACGACGAAATTATTTCTAACGAAGCATTCACGTGTTCTTGTTCTATGATCCTAAAAGTCACGTTCTTGCGATGAAAATCATACATTATGTCTAAAACGCAAGTAGTAGCAATAGTAGTAATGTAGCTAGTTTATCATTCAATAAAGAGAATAAAAATGAATTTTGGAGATGCTTTGATACTTTATTCTAGCATTGCGTGAGGGCACGGCAATGGTTTAGTATGGGGGAGTGATGAGACTGCTTTTATACATGGTCTCATCGTCCAAAACGGGCTTAAAACGCATTAAATATCATTAAATATACCAAATATATGCTCGTGTTTGTTACTTGTGTATTTTTAGGTACGAATATTGAGGAAATGGCAAAAGATCACAAGAATCATTCAAAAACGAGCACGGGAAACGAAGTCGCACAATGAACCGGGCCCAAGTTTGGAATTTTGAAAAAAGACCCTTGAAGAATTGAAGATTGGCAATTTTGGTTCCTCATCTTTGAAGAACTTGTCACAATTGACCCTCCAAATGTCATTTGTACAAGTATGATCCTCCATGTTTGAAGATATTACAATTCCAGTCCTTGAAGAATCCAAGGAAGTACAAGAAAGCCC
Source organism: Glebionis coronaria (assembly GCA_025667525.1). Taxonomy (NCBI): domain Eukaryota; kingdom Viridiplantae; phylum Streptophyta; class Magnoliopsida; order Asterales; family Asteraceae; genus Glebionis; species Glebionis coronaria. The sequence goes on from CM046881.1 coordinate 92,616,198, forward strand.
TTGGAAAAAGTTTTTAAACCTTTTGTGCCACTTTTGACAACTTGCCAAAAGTTGACAAGTGTAAAATGGGGCGTTGACAGCATTTTTTCACAAAGTGAACAAAGCAAGGAATTATGGGGGCCATTACTGCCAAACATCCCAAACTTTCCCCACCAATCACTCTTCCACCTCACCTCCTCCAACCAACCATATGATCCCACGTCACACCCCCATCCCAGTCACCCTTCCACTTAAATTAAACTTTTTAAACGGTTTAAAAAACGTGGGAAACAACAAATTAATCCCTAATCCTAATCAAATCAAACTATTTAACCACCTTCATCCAGAAAAACCCTAAAAAACCCCAGTTTTAATCACCTTCATTTTTAACCTTAATCCCAATTAACCTTGGGGGTTTTACTCACAACCCCACTCCCAACACCACAACTCACCCAGAAAACGACCCTTGTACCTTTTGTCCCCTCAACAGCCTACCCCCATCACATGAGAAGATGAAGACAAAATGAAAACAGCAATCCAAGGGCTCCAAATCCTTCCTTTCTCCCAAAGGGACTCTATGAACGTCCAAGATCAAGATTCCAACAGCTGGCTATCACATGGGTTCATTTTGACCCATTTTCAGTCAAAACAGCAAGGGCTTTTTAGGAATTCAAGCTGCTAGGGTTTTAAGCTTTCTAGATAGTTCTACTTCTTGTATAAATAGAGGTCGACTTGTGACTTTTATTCCTGTTCCAGTTTTTAGCTTTCTCCATTGTAATTCCTTTTTAATATTATAAAAGTTTGGTGTTTGTGTTTAAAACAAGTGTAATTCCTTTTTATAAGTGTTAAAAGTTGTGTGAGTGTGATTGAAAGCTAAGAACTGAGTTCCATCATCATTGTGTAACACTTTGAGTGTTTAAGGTTTTCAAAAAGTTTTTGAAAATATTTGGTTAATTTCAGAAAATTTTAATCAAGGAAAGTGAAAGTGGACTTTGATCTTTGGTTTTCTGATATTGACATTGATACTAAAACGTGTTTAAGTTAATTGGTTCATTGGTTCAAAGGTTTTAAGGAAGTTTAAGAAAATCAGAAAGTGTATTTTCTTTGTGTTTGTTCTTGTTTGATTTGCAGGATTGTTGAAGGAGTTTGTCCAAGGTTCAGCTCAGGCCCCAGCCTGAAAGGAGGTGACCTAGCTGTCACTAAGGGTCCTGGATGTAGGACCCTTGAGGTAGTCCATTGTTTCTTTTTTCATTTTTCATCTTTGGTGACTGATTTTGAGTGAATTTATGAATTGTATGCAAGTTGTTTAATTGATTGTTTAAGTGTTTGAGTTCACTTATTTGGTTGTTATATGCATGTCTAGTTAGCTTAGAATCAGATTTGGAGTGATTTAAACCCATTTGCTTTGAAATTTTTTGAATTCAGTAAAATAAAGGGGTGTTTGGATCTGCATGCTAGCTGAGAGTTTTGAAAGATTTAGGAAGTTTAATCCTGTTAGACACACTCATAGGGTAGCATAAGGTTGTGTGTTAGTTAGTTTTTCAGATTGAACAAGTTTTGAACCAATTTGCAAGCTAAAAATGGTCAATAGCATATAAAATCAGAAACTGCCTTGTCTGTGTGATTTTTGAGAGATTTTGGCTTAATCTTTTGGTCATTGCTAGATTAAAGGTTGTTTAAGGGTGTGCTATAACCTATTTGTGCTTTTGTGGATTTGTATGCAAGTTATGAAGGTTTAAAATTCGATTTGGTGCATGTATCTTGCTTCATTGTTCATCAGATAGCAAGTAGGGTTGATCAGTAACTTGTTTGATCTTTGCTGCTTGATTGTGTTGTTGAATTTGTTTGTTTTGTGCATATATTGACTCCTTGTACTCCATAGAGAACAAGGGTGCCCCTTGTGTCCATCAAAACAACACCAAAAGCAAGAATCAAGCTCCTCTTGGTTTATATTCACAAGTGAAGAAACACACTTGTTCATCAGAAACAAGTGCTCAACTGGGCACGTTTTGGCTCCTATTTGATTCAATCTTTGTCATTTTAGGTTTGTGTTTGTGTTTTTGTACTTAACAAAGGTTACTATTTGAGTTTTAAAAGTAAAAAAAAAAAGAAAAAAATTGCAAAACCTCACCTTGCCTGGGCTCGAACACGCGACCTCTCTTATGGAGGAGTAACGTGTTAACCAGTGATCTGGATGGGTTTTTATGTTTATGTTCCATTTCATTAATTACTTAAGCAGGTTTTGGTTTTGGCTTATTTAAATAAGCCGTAGCTTATTTTGGTCATTTTAGCTTATTTATTAAGCTTATTTGGTCTTGCTTATTTTTCTTAGGTTCATATTAGGTTGTTTGATTTTTCAGTCCAAAAAGTAGATTTTTCTCTTTATTTATTTATTTATTAGGATTATTATTTTAAATTTTAGAAAGTGTATTAAAAATAGCAAAAAGTACTTTTAATTTTAGGAAAAATAATTTTTAAGTTTTATTTAAGAATTTTGAGGTTTACATTTAGTTAACTTTTCAAAAACTTTAATTTTTAATTTTATTTGATTTTAGGGTTTTTAGACAACTTTAAAAATTAATATAAAATTATAAAAAAGGTTTTAGGAACTTTAATTTGCATTTTTATCTTAGTTATAATATTTAGGATTTTTGATAATTTTTTAGAATTTATTTTTGAACTTTTAATTTTTTAGATTATTTTAATATTATTTTATTAGAAAAAATTCAAAGTTTAATTTTTAACTTTTTTTCATTTTTCCTAGATTCTAGACATTAAATTAGGAACTTTGTCACTTTCCAATTAATTTTTAGGCTTTTCATTTATTTTCTAGAATTAATTTAAGATTTAATAGATTTTAATAGTTTTAAGGAGTTTAAAAATAGTTTAATTTGGTTTTAAAATTTTTAAAAATAGTTTTTAGCTTAATTAGGTCATTTTTGAGGTTTACAAACTATTAATTTAGGGCTTTTTAATATTTAAAAGTGATTTTTAGGGCTTTAATTAGCATTAAAAAGTCATTATTTAATTAATTAAAAGGTTTTAGCGAGTTTGGATTTTTTTTAAACTCTTAGAATTTTATTGTGGATTTTTAGTAATTTTTAGGAATTTTTAGGTTAAAATTTTAATTTTTGTGTTTTTTACGTTTCTACGTCTTAACTTTCTAGTAGTGTTTTTGTTAATTTTTATTTTTTCGTCTTCGTCATTTTCTCTTCTTGTTAATAATAAAAAACAAATCAATCAAATCAATTCATTACACAACGCACTAGCCTCCTCGAGAGAACGATACCCATTTGAGTCATAAGTGCTTGGTTTTCCTAAACCGACACTTAACGCTTACCACTATTTTATTGCTCTTTTCCTAAAGGGTAATTTTACAACTATCAGTAAGTTCCAAAATTCTCTTCAATCCACGGTTGGATATTTCGGCTTGACCGTTGGTTTGAGGATGATAAGCGGTGGAAAGACGGTGATTGACACCATACTTAGCCATGACTCTTGCAAATTGATCATTGCAAAAATGAGTCCCGCGGTCACTGATTATAGCACGAGGAACACCGAATCGAGCAAATAGTTGTTTCAAGAAATTACAAACCACCCTTGCGTCGTTAGTGGGTAAAGCTTTGGCTTCAACCCATTTGGAAACGTAGTCATTAGCGACAAGGATGTATTTGTTGCCTTTAGAAGAAGGGAATGGCCCCATAAAGTCGATGCCCCATACATCAAAGATTTCACATTCTTGTATGAAATTTTGAGGCATCTCATCTTTATGTGTGATCTTGCCTTGTTTTTGGCAAGCATCACAATGTTTAACCATCTCGTGAGCATCACGATAAATGGTGAGCCAATAAAATCCCGAGTCAAACACTTTTTTGGCGGTGTAGTTGGGACCAAAGTGACCACCGGTGGGTCCTTTATGGCAAGCCTTGAGAATGTCCAAAGCGGCCGGTCCGTCAACACATCGGCGAATAATCAAGTCAGCGCATTGTTTGAATAGAAAAGGGTCATCCCAAAAGTAAGTTTTAACATTATTCAAGAACCTCTTCTTTTGTTGGGATGTTAACCCTTTGATGAGAACACCACCCGCTAAGTAGTTTGCAATGTCGGCAAACCACGGGGTGTCATCCAGATTGAGATTTATAGACATTAAGGTCTCAAGGGGAAAAGAGTCAATGATCTCTTTGTTCGAATGATCCCCTTGATATGGATCCTCAATTCTACTAAGATGATCCGCGGCTAGGTTTTCAGCTCCCTTCTTGTCACGAATTTCAATGTTGAATTCTTGAAGGAGTAAAACCCAGCGAAGAAGTCTTGGCTTAGAGTCGTGCTTAGTCATCAAGTACTTCAACGCGGAATGGTCCGTGTAAACGATTGTAGTGGATAAAACAAGATAGGGGCGAAATTTTTCAAAAGCATAGACAACAGCTAAAAGCTCTTTTTCGGTTGTCGTATAATGCAATTGAGCCCCCGTCATTGTCTTGCTAGCATAATGGATTGGTTGGAAGTGTTTATTCACTCTTTGGCCCAAAACCGCTCCAATAGCAAAGTCGCTAGCATCACACATCAACTCAAAGGGTTGCTATTAATTAGGGGTAACCAAGACCGGTTCCTTAGTTAGCTTATCCTTAAGAAGGTTGAAGGCTTCAATACACTCTTTAGAAAAGATAAAAGGAGTATCTTTTTCCAAGAGGTGGGTCATCGGGCGAGCGATTTTAGAGAAATCCTGAATGAATCGACGATAAAAGCCCGCATGTCCCAGAAAACTTCTCACACCCTTCACGGTTGAAGGTGGAGGTAATTTGGCTATGACATCCACTTTAGCACGGTCGACTTCAAGACCGGCTTTTGAGATTTTGTGTCCTAGCACGATGCCTTCTTTTACCATAAAATGGCATTTTTCCCAATTGAGAACAAGGCGAGTGTCTTCGCACCGCTTAAGCATACGTTCTAAATTGGCAAGGCAAGAAGAGAAGGAATCCCCAAAGACCGAGAAATCATCCATGAATACTTCCATGGTTTGCTCAACCATGTCATGGAAGATAGCCAACATGCACCTTTGGAAAGTCCCAGGGGCATTGCATAAGCCAAAAGGCATTCTTTTGTAGGAAAATGTGCCATAGGGATAAGTGAATTTATCTTCTCTTGATCTTGGGGATCGATGGGTATTTGGAAATAACCCGAGAAACCATCTAGAAAGCAGTAATATTCATTACCCGCTAAACGTTCAAGCATTTGGTCCATAAAAGGAAGAGGGAAATGATCCTTTCACGTGGCATCATTGAGTTTGCGGTAGTCTATACAAACTCTCCACCCAGTAACGAGACGTGTGGGAATCAACTCGTTGTTTTGATTGGGCACAACGGTAATTCCGCCTTTCTTAGGCACACAATGGACTGGACTAACCCATGGTGAATCCGAGATAGGATAAATCATGCCCGCATCAAGAAGTTTGATAACCTCTTTTTTGATAACGTCATGGATTTTAGGATTCACCCTTCGTTGGCTTTGAATTGTGGGCTTAAAGTCGTCCTCCATGAGAATTTTATGTGTGCAAAAGTGAGGATCAATTCTGCGAATATCGGAGATTTTCCAAGCGATAGCTCTTTTATGTTTCTTGAGAACTTCAATGAGACGAGTTTTCTCATCGGCTTTTAAGTCCTTAGCAATGATAACGGGGAGTTAATCAATGCCTTCTAAGAAAACATACTCAAGATGAGGAGGTAGGTCCTTAAGCTCAAGAGTAGGAGGATCCTCAATAGATGGTGTAACTAACGATGGATCATCATTAGTCACCTCTTTAGGAGAATGAGGAGAAAACGGGTCTTCATCGAGAAGTTTCTCAATTGTACGAATGTCTTCATCCCAATCGGTGGAAGAATCATCATACTTAAGTTCGAGAGGACCCAAGCTAGCTTCAAAATCATCCAAGTCACTTTCTCCAAAAGGAGTCAATGACGGAGCAATTGAGGCAACAACCTCAACATTGGGTAGAGAAGAGAGAGTACTTTTGCAAGCATCATGAAAGTGTTCTTCACAAGCCTCATCGAGAACATCAATAGCATTAACACTCTCATATGAATAAGGTTGCTTAGAAATCTTACCCATGTTGAAGACAATTTTATCGTCACCAACTCTCATGATTATTTCGCCCGCGGCCTCATCAATGAGAGTGCGACCGGTCCTTAAGAAGGGACGTCCAACGATTAATGGAACACGAGGATCCATCTCGTAGTCAACGACAACAAAATCCTCTGGGAAGGTGAATTTGTCAACGCCAACGAAGACGTCTTCGGCTATCCCCACTGGATAAGCAACCGTACGGTTGGCTAATTCCAAAGTCATTTTGGTGGGGACTAGCTCGGGGAGAGATAATTTCTTCCAAACACTTAAAGGCATTAAGTTTATACTGGAACCTAGATCGGCTAGGGCCATGCAGTTCTCTACTCCCGGGAAGTTGCAAGGAATTAAGAAGCGATCCGGATCACCAAGTTCGGTGGGCAATTTCCTTAAGAGAACGACGGAGCAATTCTCATTAAGTTGGGTCTGAGCAATGTCAAGAAGCTTCTCCTTGTCACTTAGAAGATCTTTAAACATCTTCGCGTATTTAGGCATGTGAGCGAGAGCCTCGGCAAAGGAGATGTTAATATTCAATTGTTTAAACATTTTGAGGAAGTTTGAAACTTGAATATCATCCTTGCTCTTTTGCTTCTCTTTCCTCAACCTTGAAGGATAAGGTATATCGGATGAAGAGGAAGGCTTTAGGGGGGGTAGGATCACTCACAACCACGGGTGGTGGGGGAATGGGGGTAGAAGGCAAAGGAGGTGAGGAAAGTTGCTCTTTTTCCTTGTTCACAATCACAGGTGGAGGTGTAGGAAGCTCGGGTTCCGTATAACCTTTTCCACTACGAGTGGTGATTGCTTTCATCTCCCCTCTTGGATTCGCAACGGTATTACTCGGAAGAGTACCCGAAGAAGAGGGTTGATTACCTTGGAAGAGCGAACCGAGCATATCACGTATGTTGTTCGCTTGAGTGCTGAAAGAGTCTCTCATGTCTGCACGAATATCATTGCTTTGTTTCGCCATGTCATTCCTTAGCTCGGCTCGAATATCGTTCCCTTGTTTCGCCATTTATCCCTTCAAGTTGACGAATTGACTCTGAAGATTTGTCACCATCTCTCTATTAGTCCTCATGAACGTCTCGACGTCTTGATTCAATGCCATCGGTTGATTAAGAGGTGGAGCTTGGTAAGCTTGAGAATTTCCTTGAGGTGGGTATGGGTTTCTTTGGGATTGATATTGATTGTTAGCACGAGGTTGGGATTGGTTGTTTTGGTTATAGCTTTGTTTTTGGTTTTGGTTTGGAGGAGGAAAACTGGGTGGAGCAAGATAGTTGTTTAAACGATAACTTAGCAAGCTACGGTCTCCTTGAGGACGAGCTTGATAGCCTCCCGCGGGATAAGTACCGTATGCCGCGTTAACGTTTTTAGAAAAATTGACTTGAGTAGAAGGACAATCATTGTAAGAATGAGGACCACCACACGTGTCACAAGAAATAGCAACGGCTTTAGCTTGTTGAGTTTGGTTAGAAGCCAAAATTTGGATACTTTTGTTAATATCAAGAATAGCACGTTCCATGACGGACATGTCGGTGGTGGAAGAAGTAGATGAAACATTGACTCTCTGATTAGATCTTGAGGATGCGGATGAATCCCAATTCTTGTGGTGAGTAGTCATGTTTTCAATCAACTCTCTACACTCCTCCGGTCTCCTTTTCATAAAAGTACCACCGACGGCGGCGTTGATCGTGTCACGATCACGAAAAGTGAGACCATTGTAGAAAGTATCAATGAGAATGACGGGGAGCATGTTGTGATTTGGATAACGGTCGATCAAATCATTGTATCGTTCCCAAGCATCAAAGAGCGATTCATCATTGTCTTGCATGAATCCACTAATTTGGTTACGAAGGCTCGTGACCATGGATGGTGGGAAGTAGCGCGACAAAAAGCGTTGAGTCATGTCGTCCAAAGTATGAATAGAATTATTTGGGAGATGGTCAAACCATTTTTCAGCATGGTGAGAAAGCGAGTGGGGAAATAGTTGGAGGCGAAGTTCATCCACAGAAACACCGGGGGACTTCATGCTTTGGGTAATGGTAATGAATTTGTCGAGGTGTTTGTTGGCATCATCATCCGGAATTCCGCGAAATGGGTTAGTTTGCACTTGTTGGATCATGTGATGCTTCAACGAAAACTCTTGAGCCGTGATATGCATCAGCGCAATCGGGCCTCCACGTCCGTTCATCGTAGGTTGGCATAGCTCCTCCATGGTTCGTAGGTCGGGTAAGGGTGGATTATTCATGTTGGGGTGGGGTGGATTATTATTGTTGTTGTGGGGGGGATTATTATTGTTGTTGTTGTGTACACCAGCCATGTCTAAATCTTCAAGAGTCTCGGGCTCTGAATAAGACGTTGATCGAGTACGCATACACTAAAAAGAAAATGCAAGAGAAAATATTTTTGGTTTTTATAGGTTTTTTAATGTTTTTGTATTTTTGAAAATTTTATATTTTTATTGGTGTTTGAAAATTTTTGTGCTTGAAAATAACGTTCCCGAAAGAACGGATCCCAAAATCCAATTTTTCTCACAAGAAACCGTTGATCCTTACGAAAAGAGCCGGCAGCGGCGCCATTTTAATAACTGATTTTTGGTTAGTTAATAAAAAGGTTTGTTGCAAGATCTTTCTTTGTGTTGCTCGTACCCAATGATAAATGTCGTTGTTTCGTTCTCGGTATCTTCTCGAATCGATCACGGTTCAAAGTGGAATAGTTGTAATTGGTGACTAAAAAGGGGGAGCTTTTGATCTATATCTACTAAAACGATAAGTGCGAGAAGTAATAAAATTAAACTAAAAGCAATTACTGAAAATAAAACTAAAATGAAAATCAAACAATAAAGTACCGAAACTTGGAAAAACAGTTGATGCGGAATGTTTGCTTGATCCGGAATATTTGGAATATTTGGCTCATGCGGAATAACCTAAAAAACTGCTTCATTCGGAATAATTAACACCACCTTCATTCGGAATAATCGTTGACCCGGAATATTTGCTTGATGCGGAATGAATGGTTGATCCAGAATAATGACTGATCCGAAATAAATGAATTGATCTGGAATGAAATTCTATCCGGAATAAATGAGTTGAACCGGAATAAAATTCTGTTCGGAATAAAATAATAAGAAGCTTGATTCGGAATAATTAGTTTACTCGGAATAAAACTTGATCCAGAATAAAATAGTTGATCCGGAATATTAGATATTCCGAACCAAAGAGGTTGATCCGGAATATAATAGTTGATCCGGAATATTAGATATTCCGAACCAAATAGCTTGATCCGGAATAAAATCACAAAACCCTTGATCCGGAATATGATGTTGATCTGGAATCTGGGCAATGTTGATCCCAAACTTAGATCGATTTAGCTTTATGTATACGAGATTAGATCAAGTAATACACTTAGAGAAACCTTTGTATATGTATATAATAATCTAAGTGTTATGCGAAATTAACACTTAAACAAGAACACACAAGACATAAACAAACTTTCACTTTGATTAATGATATCAAACTTGCTTACAATGAAAGTAGTTTACGAATGAAAAACTTATGAAAACTTATATGAAACATTAACCTAAAGGTCTTCTTTTATAGACATAAGAAGCCTTGTACAATAATCTACGTATCAGCTATTCTAGGTAAAGATAAATATAGAAAATACATTGTTGTTCCTATCTTTACTAGAAGTAATCTAGAATACAATAAACGCGTAGAGTATATCTTCCCATCAGTGCTTGTCTTCAATGTATCAACGCTTGACTTTATCTTGTCAACGCTTAGGCTGTCAGCGTTTGTTTTGCTCTTGTCAACGCTTGTTTTACTCTTGTCAGCGCTCAAGTAAACTGGCTTATAATTTATTCCCAACAATCCTCCCCTAAACTTGATATCCACTCTTATGATCAAGTTTCTGAATAAACATTAAGGACTAGGAGGAATCTTACAAACCTTCTTATATTGGTAATAAATAAATCTGATCAAGTCTTTTGCCACATCACTTGAATAATCAATCTCCAGCTGAGTGTTCTTCATCTTCTCCAAGATATCCTTGGATATGAAATACTGACCATCCACAAGTAGATACTCAGCAAACTTTGTAAAACTCAAATAATATACACCAGCAGCTGAATACAATCTCCATTGAAGACCACTGAGGTCATCTTCAAGATCCTTCCAAATAGCAGGATCCTCATCTTTTGGTCCACACATTCTCTTGAATGTGGACCATAGTTTTTTTCCATTAGCTGAAGTTGGTGCTTCAGCCTCATACTTGGCCTCTAATAACCTCCATAGGTCTACCAAGTCTTCTCTGTCAAAACTTGAAAACAAAGATATAAGAGTGGTAAAAGTGTGAACCTCTTTGCCATACCTGCCAATCTTCCAAAATCCACATTCATCTTCTTCATAGCTCACAATTGGATTTCTGGAATCTAGTGGTAACACTTGTACCATATCTGAAGCTTCTAATGGTGAGAGCTTGAGGCTCTTTCTTAGGACAGCTTCACTTGGACACAATGGATCCATATCTTTGGGAAACTCAAGAGGAACTCCCTTTTTCACTGGTCTGGGAACAAACATTGCCTTCTTGAGCTCCATTTCCTCTGCAAGTTCTTTTTTTCTTTATCAGAAAGACGCCTTAGAGTGTTTGCTTCCTGCACTCTAACCTAGATGGGATAAGCTTTGCATTCCAACTCATCAAATGTTAATGCCCTCAATTTCTGATAAGTCCATCCTACTCCATGACATCTGAGGAACATGCAGTATAACTCCCTTCTATCCCTTTTCAACTCTAAGAGAATATTGCTTGCCTTGTGTTTCAAAATAACTTGGCAATCTTTTTGTACTCTGAGGAGAATCTCCAAACCCCATATCTGATCTGAAATGGTCAAGTGTGGATTCTCCATACATCTTTCTTCCCAAGCATGATACATTTGAACCACCTCCGGCATATCAAAGTCAACCTGCAATTTCAACTCTCTCAATTTCTCCTTGGCCAACTCATCTCCATACTCAAGTCTTTCTGGCTGTTCTATGATCATAACACTTGAGTCTGAGCTAGCTTCATCACTTCCTTCTTTCTCTTCTGAAGTGACAACAAATGGTGACTCTTTCACCTCCTTTCTATCTTGTTCCATGATTTGTGCAGCCAACCTTCTATCAAACTCAATTTGAGCTGCATTCTTTGGAACAACCTCTTCTACCATAATACCCTTACCCTTATCTAATGGATCAATTGTTGGTAAGGTAGATGGTGATACCTGTGAAGTAACCTCCTTGATGATGGATGATGACTGGGATACATCACCCTCATGTGCAGGTCTGTCAACGCCCAATTTTGCTGTGTCAGCGCCCAAAATACTCATGTCAGCGTTCAACTTCTCCTTGTCAACGCCCAAAAATCCTGCCTCAGCGCCTTTTGCAATTTCCTCCAACATGGCTGTAAATGATAAATTTAAGTTTGTAGGAGAGACTAAGGACGTATCAAAACCTGTCTGTTTCTTCAAACTTGTAAGGGACTCAGCAACATCCAAAGATTGACCATCATGGCTGCCCTTGTCACTCACATTTATTGGATCTTCCTCCCCTTTGGAAGATTCCTCCATCCCTCTCCTGGCACTAACAGTCTCCAAAATAACAATCCCCTCCCTCAATTGCTTGAGTTCAAGGCCTTGTGTGCTGACAACTTGTACCAAGTCTGCATTTTGCTTTTGCAAGCTCATGCAGACTACCGTCAATTTAAGTAGGGTCATTGGTTCCAATCTGCCCTCTTCTAAAATGGGTATTTGACCTCCCAAGTCAGATTCATTGGGCATGGGTGAGGACTTAATGATGGTGGGACTGCCTTGGCCAGCATCTAAGCCAGAACCAATAGTCCCAGCCTCATCCATAGCACCAGCCACACTTGTGGTGGTGGTTCTCTCTGCTACATGGCTAGGACCACCAGAGGAGAACACTCTAGTAGTCCTTTGGCGTTTAATCAACCTATATTCAGGAGGTGTAGAAGATGATGTGGATTGGGTGGATGTGGGTTGGTTAAGAGGTGTTTGGGTTTGTGAAGGTTGTGTGTCAACGTTGGAAATAGGCACATCAACGCCAACATTTAACGTGTCAGCGTCGAAGGGTTCTTGGTCAATTTGCATATGTTCAGGTGAAGGTAATGGTTCAGGTATTGGGTCAATTTGGGGTTGGGGGTCTGGTTGGGGTTGAGCTGCTGCAATGACAGCAAGCATAGCTTGGGTTAAGGGTAGGTCACGATGGGGGGGAGGGGTGAGTTCATCTTCATAAAAATTGCTTTCTTTTGCATAGGGATCTCATAAAAATCATTATGATCCCTTGTGCAGTATCCTTGAACATCAAAAACCATTTGTAAAAATCGGGGATAAGCTAAAGTTATTTTGTTCCCCTTATTTTTACACATGCCCTCAAAAATCATTTTAGAATAATTAAATTTTTGCCCAGTTGTAATGCACACAATAGCATTGGCAATAGATCTATTGATCTCATTGTGTGCAGTACATTTGGGACTCAAACATTGTAAGAGGACATGTATGAGGTACTTCCAGGCTGGGGGAAATTCTTGTTTATGATATTTATTTAAAGTTCCTTCATCAGGAAAAGGATAACCCAAAGCCCTTAGTCCTTGTTCTATTTCACTAATGGGAAGGGTGGTTATACCATCAGCATCATCAAGATGTAAGGCTTGGCGTACCAAAGCCTCAGTAACCACCCAAGGTCTCCCATGAACAATAGATGTTAATGTAGTCACTCTATTAACTATTGAGGAACTAACATTGTTCAAAAACTGTTTAATATGTGTGACAGGAATGAGTGGTGCATGAGAAAGAGCATACCTAAAAGGGGATGCGTTCAAATACGCCACCATTTGTGTGTATTGGGGAAACAGAGCATCATCAGCTTCAAGATACGCGATCAAGTTGTGTTGGCTTCTGAACCCCAATTCCTATTCTGATGGTTTAAACTTTGGTGCCATTGTTGAAAAGCTGTGAAAATAATTGATGAAGATGAAGTTGATAAGAGAAAATTTGTGTTAGACAAGAATTATAGGTACCCTGTTTAAAAAACAGGAGCCAAATATATAGGAGAAGAAAATGCATGTGATTGGCCCAAAAATAGGCAAGTATTTTCAAAATACAATCATGAAAATATTGAAAAAGAATAATTTTATCTCATGCATTAAATGAAGGTTATCTGCTCCCAAAATTACGGCCTAAAAATATATCAAGAAGTAACAACTGGGTAGGACCCATTGAGTGTCAACGGTCAAAAATAACCTATCAACGCCCAACGGCTATAATCTTGTCAACGTTTGCCTATAGCCATGTCAGCGTCTAAATTGGTCATAACAACGCTTGGAAAAATACTTGTCAGCGTCCAAAAATAAAAATGTTTAAAAATGAAAAATGACCTTAACAAAGTAATTTATCCTAGAGAAGATAACCAAAAAGCTGATAATTATTATAGGGCGGCAAGCACTGTCCAGTTATGCACACTTGCTTATACAAGATAGACATAACAGTCCTCTAGTGTCCCTTGCTAACCAAAACTCTTAACAACTAAGTTAGCTTATAAAACTCCTTGTTACTCCCAGGTAAATCCCATAACAAAATTATTCCCAAGACTCCCAACAGACCACAACCAATTCTAGGCCAAAAGTGTCTTGGCAGCATGCATAGTATAACAACTTTGCATGCTATAGTGCCTCATGATTTAGTAAAACTAACTCATACTCACCTGTGGACACAATCTAGAATTGTGATAAGAGTATCAGATGGATACCCAAACATCCTAAAGGTTCCTAAAACCTCCCCTTAAACTATGATACATAAGTTGCTAAAAACATGCATGAACATAAAAATTTATGTCAAGATAGGAATTAAAAATTCCAACCATCATCCATAAATAAAAACTTGTCCAAATGCTTCTCCATTGATCTATAAGCAACTCTGTATCCAATGGTATACTGCTAACACCACCTGCACATTTAGATTGAAAACCACAAAACTAACATTGTTGCTGACAACGCCCCGATAACACATAACAACGTTGAGGGAAGCTTTGTCAGCGTTAGACAATTATATTGCTGACAACGTCACAAAAACACTTATCAGCGTTCAAGCAACCTTTGTCAGTGTTAGAAAAATATAGTGGAAAATCTAAATCTTCAAAAGATCAATAACAATGCGTCATCCTATACATACTTTTACAAAAAAGATTCCAAAACACATATTATGTAAGATTGATCATTCCAATACTTGTTACCAAGTATTGAAACCTCCCAGCATCAAAAGGTTTAGTTAGTAAATCTGACACATTTTCCTCAGTGTCAACCTTATCTGGTTGTATTAAACCTTTTTCAAAACAATCTCTTATAAAATGGTGTCTAATTTCTATGTGTTTAGTTTTATAATGATGTACAGGATTCTTAATGATGCATAAAGTGCTGTTATTGTCAACAAATATCTTGGTATGCATGAAAGTATACCCATAGTCCAACAGCTGGTTCTGAATCCACAAAACTTGGCCACAACAAGCAGCTGCAGCCACATACTCAGCTTCAGTTGTAGAATTAGCCACCACTGTTTGTTTCTTGCATTGCCAAGATATCAACCTGCTCCCAAGAATCTGACATCCACCAGTTGTGGATTTTCTATCAAACTTATCACCTCCATAGTCACTATCTGAATATGCAATCAGCTCCAATGGTGAATCCTTTGGGTACCACAAACCAAGACTAGGATAGCATCTTAGGTACCTAAAGATCCTCTTCACAGCATAAAGGTGACATTCTTTGGGAGTCACTTGATGGCGTGCACAAGCACACACAACAAACATGATGTCAGGTCTGGAGGCTGTAAGGTACATCAATGATCCAATCATGGATCTATAGTGCCTAACATCAACATCTTTCCCATCTCCAATCTTTCCCCAAGGATGTTCTCTATCCATAGGAGTAGTAGCCCTCTTTTCATGTGGAGAAAAGCCAAACTTCTTCAAGATCTCAGCCACATATTTATCCTGGGAGATGAAGATACCATCTTCTTTCTGCTGAACTTGTAAACCAAGAAAGAAGTTCATCTCCCCCATAGCACTCATCTTGAATTTGTCTGTCATAAGCTTGGAGAAATCCTCACTCATCTTTGGATCAGTAGACCCAAAAATGATGTCATCAACATAGACCTGGACAAGCAACACATCCTTGCCTTTCTTCTTTGTAAATAGTGTCTGATCTATGGTGCCCCTTTTGAATCCATTGTCCACTAAATAAGTAGACAAAGTACCATACCATGCTCTTGGGGCTTGATGAAGTCCATACATAGCCTTTTTGACTCTATACACCTTGTCTGGATTCTCTGGATCCTCAAAACCAGGAGGCTGCATCACATATACCTCCTCAACAATAGTTCCATAGAGGAAAGCACTCTTGACATCCATTTGATAAACAGTGAAGCTCATGCAGGATGCACAGGCTAAAAAGATCATTATAGCTTCAATCCTTGCAACTGGTGCAAAGACCTCCTCATAGTCTATCCCTTCCTCTTGTGTATATCCCTGAGCCACTAACCTTGCCTTGTTTCTGACCACAATACCTCTTTCATCTCTCTTGTTTCTTAGAACCCATCTTGTCCCTATAGGTCTGACATATCTGGGACAATCAACCAGCTCCCAAACATCCTGAATTGCAAATTGGTGAAGCTCATCCTGCATTGCTTCCACCCAACTTGGTTCTTTGAGAGCATCAAATATTTTCTTGGGTTCCTGTTGTGACAGAAAACAGGCAAACAAACATGCTTGCAGAAGAGGGTTATCAACCTTCTTGTGAATATTAGCAATAAACCCACCAAGACCTTGATGAGATCTTCTAGTCTGAACTGGAGTCATAATATCACCAATGATTTGAGAAGTGGGGTGATTCTTCATAGTGGAAGTGAGAACTCCTCCTTCAAAAAGTCTGGTGTCCTCAACCTCATTCTCCATGTTGCCAATATCTTCTTCATCAGACTCTCTTTCATCAACATGAGGATGAACCTCTTCATATATATTGGAAGGTTCACATTGCTCAAAAATGGAAGAGAAAAGATGTGCAGAAGTGTTTTCAACGCCTGAACTTTGTTTGTCAGCGCTTGGGCTAACAACGCTTGAATTGTTGTTGTCAACGTCTGAGCCATCAACGTCTGAATTGGTCTTGTCAGCGCTAGATTTGCCTTTGTCAGCGCCTGAAGGACCTTTCATGTTTGTATTTGGTGGTACTTGGAGACCACCATTATCTTTACCACCAGCAGCAGCAGCAGCAAAAGCATCTGTCCAAATGGGAATTGTAACATATTCTTGGATAGGAGATGACTTCTCTGCTTGTGATCCAACCTTCTCATGAACCTGTGTACCTGAAACATCAACAACTTGTTCTTCCACAACATTTGAAGTTACATTCACAATGTCTGGATTAGTGACAGGCATATAATTTAAAGTTCTAGATAAAGGTTCCAAGTCAAACAACCAATTAGGACCACTTTCAGGATCACTAGGTTTATTTTCTAAAAACCTAACATGTACTCTTTCAAGTATACGTTTTTCCTCTTTAAGATAAACCCTATATCCCTTGCTCTGCACTGAATACCCCATGAAGTATCCTTCATCACCTTTTGCACTAAATTTACCTAAGGCATCACTAGTGTCTAAAACTACTACATGACAACCAAAAGGTCTGAGAAAACCAATATTCGGTTTTCTTCCCCAAAGTAACTCATAAGGTTTTTTGTTCTGAATTTTGTTAACCAATGCTCTATTTTGAACATAACAAGCTGTATTAACAGCCTCAGCCCAAAAGGCTATAGGAAAATGAGCATCAGCCAACATTGTTCTGGCTGCTTCAATTAGGGTTCTATTTTTCCTCTCAGCGACCCCATTTTGCTGTGGGTTCTGGCAACACTAAATTGCCTAGTAATTCCTTTCCTGGCGGGAAATCATCTAGCTTTTTATTCCTAAATTCACCACCATTATCACTCCTAAGCATTTTAACTTCATTGCCAGACTTCTTCTCAATCTGAGTGATAAAATCAATTAGAATATCAGCTGTGTCACTCTTCATAGCTAGAAAGAATGTCCAAGTAAACCTAGAAAAGTCATCTGTGATAACATAGCAATATGACTTACCATTCAAACTTTCTATATTGGTTGGACCAAAGAGGTCCATGTGAAGCAAATGAAGAGGTCTAGAACTAGAATGCACCTGTTTGGACTTGAATGAGACCTTGTGTTGCTTGCCTTTAAGACATGCAACACAAGAGTGGTCATTGTGGAAGGCCTTCTCAGGCAAACCATCAACCAAGCCAAGTCTCACAAGCCTATTTATATTTTTAAAATTTATGTACCCTAGTCTCATGTGCCATAAATTACTCTCATCTACTGAAGCTTTAGCATAGAAACAAGACATATTGTTATTCATTCTAATCCCATTTAGATTCACATTGTATATGTCTTTATGCCTAGGTGTTCTATATTCAATATATTTCTCATCAGGGATCTTATAATCCTTGCTTAACACCAAACATTCAGTATCAGTAAACAAAACTTTATTTTTGTTATCACAAACTTGTGATACACTAAAAAGATTGTAATCAAGTTCCTTTACCAAAAATACGTTTTCAAAACGTAAATTCTTGGTGAGAAGGGTTCCTTTGCCTGTGATAGTACCATATCCTCCTCCAAAGTAAACCTTATCACCATCCTTAATGGGAGTGAAGTTTGTAAGATAATCTTCCTTCCCTGTCATGTGCCTTGAGCATCCACTATCCCAATATCCATAATCATTGACCTGTTTTTGAATGCCTCGCACATAAAGAAAAAAAATTAGTTTTCTTTGGGAACCCAAGTCTTAGAAGACTTGGATTCATCTGGTTGTTCAATAAGAACAGACTTAGTTCTCATAACAACCCCATTTTCATCCTTCTTAGGATGAAATACCCAGTTAACCCCAATAGGTTTTGTAATGACCTTTGAAATGTAATTAAATCTATTGCAGGTCATTGAAATCTCATTATCATTAGGGTTTTGATCTTTCTTAGGTCTCCATGTTAAGCTTGAAGAAGCTTTAGACCCCTTTCCTTGTGGTTGCAAATATTTAGGTCTGGTCACGTTTCTGTCAGCGTTGGAATCGGTCTTGTCAACGCTGAAATTACCCTTGTCAGCGTTGAACCTAGGGTTTGCTACAGAAACCCATTGCCTATTCGACTAGGTGTTTGTCTTTTGAAATGGTCTTTGTCCATGAGTGTTAGATCCTCTAGTGAAGAATGGGGCAGGTCTAACAACTTGTGGACTTTTCTCCACACAAGGTTTGGGTCTGACAACGTCTGACTTCCTAACAACGTTGACTTTGTTCCTGTCAGTGCTGAATTTTTTCCTGTCAGCGCTGACTTTGGGAGCGTTGACACACTTATATGCCAAGTGTGAAAAGCTACCACAAGTGTAACAGGCTTTTCTAGACACAACCCTAGGTCTAGAAGAGAAGTAGCCTGTTCCATTATTACTAACTTGGCTCTTGGGTGACCTAGTATTCCTATACATCTCTGCATATTTAATGCTAGGTTTTCTAACAGTATTTGAGCCTAGGTCAACAGCTTTACTAGTGACTGGGTTTGTAACTTTAATGAGAGTTGACTCATTAGGACTTTCACATAGCAAGCCACCCTTAACAAATAATGTAGGGTTAGCTTTCTTCCATTCATTCAGGTCAGTCAACTTTTGTTGATACTCTTCAACTAGAGTGACAACTCTTGGTGGAGGAATGAATTCCTCCTCTTGGAGTTCTGGCAAACCAGTCCAAGATAGGTCCTTTTGTTGGACACCATAGAAGTCACCAGCTGGTGGTGGAACCACAGAGTAGTCTTTCATCCCAATCCCAGTCATGTCCTTAGGATCCCTTTGTTTACCCACACAGTCTCCTAGGGTTTGAGTGGCTCTATCAAATCTTTGAATTTTAAGGCCAACATTGTCTTTATTCTTAATGGCCTCATCTAATTTAGCCTGTAACTCACCATTAACCCTTTCCATGATGTTTCTAATATACATACTAGCATTTAACTCATGTTTTAAAATATTTATTTTATCTTTTAAGTCAAATTCCATTTTCTTGTATTCAGAAACTGTTTTCTCAGTTTGAGTGAGAGCTAGTTGGTAATTAGACAGTTTGCACTTTTCAGTACTCACATCACTTAATAATCTTAACACCTCTTTGTTAAGTTTCTCAGTGTTTAACCTACAACCTTTACTACAAAAAGCATCATTGTATACCTCATTATCAGATGAAGAGGAGGAGTGTGCCATGAGAGCATATTCAACATGGTCTTCTTCTTCAATTTCAGCAACCAAAGCTTTATCCTCTTCCACATCCTTAGCCAGATAGCTCCAATCCCATCCCATACCATCAATTCCTTGAACTGCAACCATGGCTTTAGGATCCTGAGATTTAACAATTTGACTTGAGGGTTTACCAGCATCAGATCTTCTAGGAGATCTGCATTCCCTCATGAAGTGCCCCATACGATGACAGTTGTAGCATTCAACTTTGGATTTATCAAATCCAGCTGTGTCTTTTGCATTGAAGGTCATCTTCTTCTTAAACCTTCTGTTCCACCTGTTTGCTCTTATACTAGCAAGAGCCATGTTCCACTTAATGTCCATCTCTTCCAAATGCTCATCACTTATCTGCTCAAGGTCCTCATATGTAATCACTGAACCATTGGGCAAAGAAGAAATATAAGCTCATACAGTATCCAAATCCAAACCAGCAGGTTTAACTCTTGGTGAGTCACTTTTGAATGTGTCAGTGTTTGAAAAGGAGACGTTGACAGGACTTGTTCCAGCGCTGACACATGATGATCCAGTAACTGGATGCATGTAAGAGTCCTTCTGATTGAATTGACCTTCACTATGAGAGAAGAAGGCCATGTTACTGTTGGTAGACTTGCTTCCATGCTCTAAAAGAGTTTCATCTTCCAACAGCCTTAGTTTGTTGTAGATGTCATCAAACGTGGAACTTTTGTAAGTATTATTGGCAAGAATAGATCTTGCCTCAATCTTCCACGCCTCACCAAGACTTTTAAGAAAGGTAGCATTAATGTCAACATCACCAAGTTGTGTCCCCATGAAGGACAATTTGCTTGTAATGTCAAGCAATCTGTTCTCACACTACTCAGCTTCTCATTGGGTTGAGCTTTGAAAACAGCATACTCATGCATGAGTTGTTTCTTCTTTTCTTCCCTGGTATCTGCATTGCCACCATATGCAACTTCAAGAGCTGCCCAAAGGTCTTTAGTAGAATCATAACCTTATGCTGGTTCTCTTGTCCCAAAGAGACTTTCAGAATATTTAGGGTTTTCATGTCGACCCTTTTCTTTGCTATGTCTTCAGTAGACACAGCTCTACCATCTTCAGGTTTTTCTTTCTTATCTTCTTCAGAACATCCAGCAACAGCTGATCTTTGAGAAATAGCATCAGCAATATTTTGGGCTTTATCGAATGTGTTTCCATATTTAATGATCTCCCAGAGTGTGTAGTCATAGATCCCTAGATATTGCTCAAAGTTGAATTTCCACAATTCAAAGTTGGTTGCATCAAGCATGGGAATCTTGATGTTTGGTAAAGGTGAGGAGGAGGAGGAGGTTATTTCTGACATGATGTTGTTAGGGTTTTTGAGAAAATTAGGGTTTTGGTGATTTTTAGGGTTCTTGTGTTCTTTAAGATCGAAAGTTCCTCAACAAGCTCTGATACCACTTGTTGATCCCAAACTTAGATCGATTTAGCTTTATGTATACGAGATTAGTTCAAGTAATACACTTAGAGAAACCTTTGTATATGTTTATAATAATCTAAGTGTTATGCGGAATTAACACTTAAACAAGAACATACAAGACATAAACAAACTTTCACTTTGATTAATGATATCAAACTTGCTTACAATGAAAGTAGTTTACGAATGAAAAACTTATGAAAACTTATATGAAACATTAACCTAAAGGTCTTCTTTTATAAGAAGCCTTGTACAATAATCTACGTATCAACTATTCTAGGTAAAGATAAATATAGAAAATACATCGTTGTTCCTATCTTTACTAGAAGTAATCTAGAATACAATAAACGCGTAGAGTATATCTTCCCATCAGTGCTTGTCTTCAATGTATCAACGCTTGACTTTATCTTGTCAACGCTTAGGCTGTCAGCGTTTGTTTTGCTCTTGTCAACGCTTGTTTTACTCTTGTCAGCGCTCAAGTAAACTGGCTTATAATTTATTCCCAACAGGCAAGTTAGAAAATGCGAAGAACAGGGGAATGTTTAACACACGAATTTAACCCAAAATCCACCAAGTTTTTAATCAAAACTTAAACCAATTTCACCACTAATCATTTACCTATGATAAATATCAATCCAAAACAACAAAAACATAAAACCACTTACTTTTTAAGATCAAACCAATAAAATAAAAACTTAGAACTTTGAATCAACAAGAGAAGAAAGAAAGATTAAATGGAAGCTTGTATTAATGAATAAGATTCAAACAAACAAAATGGAAAGATTAACTTACAAGATTGTGGAAGAATCAAAAGACAATAAAAATCACCAAACACCCTAATGGTGATGGTGCTCCCTACGAAACAGGAAAAAAAATAACAGAAAGAAAAGCTAGTTGAAAAATGTGAATGGGAGGGGCATTTATAGGGCTTGGCTTGGTTTGGTGAGTGGGCTTTCTCCCTTTCTTTTTGTCTTCTCGTCTTTTCAGAAAAGTTGACGTTTTCGATTTCGATTCTTGGTCCTTTTCTTCGATAAATCTTCAATAGGCCCATTGACTTCAAATCTTTTGCATCTCTTGGACTATGGACTTTGTCTTTTCGTCTTTTTCTTCGATAAAACCCGTGCAATCCCATGTTTTTTTCAATATTTATCCGGTTGGCTCTGAAAACACAACAAACACACAAACCACGCATAATTCCAAACAAATGACATTAAATACGCGTTTTGGTCTCGTTTTAGCAAGAAATAAGTGGTAAAAGGATGTGTGTCTTCACACCTATCACTTGACCATTGCAATGTCCTCATGCAATGTATTAATTACAAAGCAAGTTTTACATTTTCCATCATAATCAATCCATCTTGGCCTTTATTAACAAAAATATTTAAAGGAAGAAAACAAGTAAAGAAATCAAAAACTTACCTTGGGTTTTGGAATGTCATGAATGATTAGCATCCTCAAGTTTCACGTTCCCCATACCAAGCTTAAAAACGAGATCATTGTTATTATAAGTTAGCAAACTATCACAAACTCATGTGGGCCAATTATTTACTTAGACTCCCTTATTCCTAGGTGTATCTCTTATATTTTATTGTTGTCTTGAATGATCACGAGGATGCATTTTTGACTTATTTCGATAATTATTTAGGCTGAAAATAAAGTAGGACGATTTAATCAATAGTTAGCTAAAGGACAAAATCTTTTAAAACTGCTTCTCGGGACCTCATAAAGTTCATATCTTGGCATAACTCGCTTCACAATTTGAGACCTTTCTCGGACCGATATTTGGCATTGACTTCATACTTCAAATCTTGAGAGACGTTCATGAAATAATGGTCTTCTCTTCATAATAGGAATTTCTTCACTTGATCTTTTTGAGAGATTCTTCATATTTGGACCACGACTTCTTCATTTTTCTCCAATCTTTATTTGGGATTTTGATATACAACGATCCGCCTCCTTTTAGGACTTGGATCTATTTATCCTCATACCTTGTTAGGGCCTTTTTGGATAGATTTCTCCATGATCTTTATGGGAGTATTTGCTTTTCGTCGTGTGTCTCGATCCTTCATATTGATTTTTGATAAATGATTCTTCACATCACTTTGGATCTTTAGCAACAAAATGTAGCCCTCATGCCTTGTTAGGGCCTTTTCGGGCTCGCCAATCTTCGCATCCCGCTTCAATAAGTTATGCCTTGGCTATGAACTCTAATTAATACCGAGCAACTTTTAAACGATCTTGTGCTAGAAGCTAAGTAACTTTTCAAATCGTACAACCTTACTTATTGCAATTATATTTATTAACAAGCGATGGGAGAAAAAGCTTATAATTAACTCACATAAATTCACGAAAGAATACCAAACATATATTTGACTCTATCATCTCTCGTTCTCCACAATTTAAAATCTCAAGGAATGAGACTCGTGGATGCTTAGCCAATTAAATCAAAGTTTTGGGTTTTCGAGTCATTTATAGGATCTTGCAAACTGTTAGACTCTTTCAAGTTTAGAATTCGCATTTTAAAGTTCCCTTGATAAACGACTCTCTAGGATCAATTATAGGAACTTGCGAAAAGTTCTTGTTTTTAACCCGTAAGAGTTAAGACTTTCGCGTTTTAAAGTTCCCTATATAAAAGCCTAGCAAAACTTGACTTAAACATGTTAAGGATACTAGCTAGAGTAAACTTAGATAAGTAAACTCGGGTTGAGTCAAAAGATTCACAACGTTTGAAAATTAAAACCACTTTATTAAACTTTATTGTAGCAAAGAAAGAAAATAACTATAACAAAGGTAAATACTAATAGGCCAAAATAGATTAAAAATTTTAAAAAATGTCGAAAAATCAATTTTCCGGTTAAAATGAGGACAAATACAAGGAAAAGCCCACTTAACTTCGATAAAAGTCCAATAGGCCTTGGACTTCCGTTCTTTTTACACTCTTGATATTTTGACTTTGTCTTTTGTCTTTTTCTTCGATAAAAGCCCGTGAAAGCCTGTGTTTTCTTCCGTTTTCATATTTTGATCCTAAATCACAACGAAAACACAAACCACGCATAATTCCGACATTTACGACATAAAATACACGTTTTGGCTTGGTTATTATCATAATTAAGTGGTTAAAGGATGGGTGTTTTCACACCTATCAATGGTGGTGTATGGTGGTGATGTTGGACGACAAGAGAGGGAGAGGAAGAGAGATTGGAGAAACTTTCTAGCTAGTTTTGCATGTATGTGAGAAATGTGAGAGAGTTAGATGGTTTTGGGTTTAGTGGTTTGGTGCATGTATGAGACAAGTGTCTCATACAAGCATAAGGTTTTGACAACAAGGGGTGTCTCCCCTTGGTTTTGTCCGCCCATAATGGGGGTGAGACAAGTGTAAACTTGTTTCATCCCCATTAATTTATGGGTACTCCTTGATTCTAGTTTTCTTGATTTGCGTGCCCTCGGGTCGATTTATGAAAAACGTTTTTATAAATTATGAATCTACGACACAAAGCGATTCTAATAAAAATTGTCTCATAAAAAACGAATCACAAAAGTGTAAATATGTATACTTATGGTTTCTGGTTTAATCGTAAAAGACGTTAAATTATGCACGTAAGCCCTAATTTCATCCCATAAATATGTGAGTTCATGTACCAACATAAAAGTAAAATATAAAAATAATATACGAGAATAGATTTACTACCTGAAAATGTCAGGTTGTCACATAGATATAAACAAAATACGTTGAGATCAAGATGCTTACCATGTCCAAAATTGTCGTAAAATTGAGGCAGGTGATCGTCACGCATAATAATATTGTGACTCAATTACATACAATAACGCTTCGGGGTACTCCTTTATGGGGAGGTGATGGGCATTGATTTTTTCAGCGTCCTCCGCGTTGTAAGTTCCTGGTTTAGGACGTCCATCTTTCATCATCGTCTCGTGGGTTATGAAGTCATACTTAAACGGGAAGATCACATTATCTATCCAGAAGAATTTATTTCAATTTTTTAAGGTATCAAGTTTTGTTTCATAACATTGGAGTGCGCCTGGTCGTTTGGCAAATGATATTCAACCGTTGAGCTAGGAAGGGCGATAGAAGGCGCGAAACAGATTTATTGTTGGATCTACGTCACACAAGCAGCAGTTGACTTCAAAATTAGAGGTTTTTGCTGTGCTGATGCAATGAAGTTGTGATATGTGAATACTGTAGAAACTTAAGATATCAACTAGGAATCGGGATAATGATATGCGGTTGTTGACAAACTCGAAGAATCTTGTATACCCTCCTACTTTTCCAGGAGGAAAGCTCCCTCTATGGGATTGTGGTTCTGGGACTTCCGGATGAAGGTTCTCTGGTATATGGTATTTCGTGATGAATTCAGAGAGCTCATGGCTGGTTATGTGGTTGGTTATGTCGAACAATTTTTGCACCATTTTTTGTTTTTTACGAAGGAATGGTGGCTGTTTTTTCCAGGTAAGCAAATTGATGTTTTTAAAGGTTTTTGAATGGTGGAAAAGTGATGAAACGAAAATATAGGTTGGCATTATCATAACCTTAGGTTTTACTGTTTCGATTTCAAGAGTGTTTGCCGTGTGTCGATCATTTATGTCATCCTCTCGCTCCCAAGTAAATTCTGGCCCATGCTTTGAATTCCACCGAACCTTAACGACAGGTATACGACTTTGCTTAAGTTGCTTTACTTCACGATCCATAACCTCTACGGATTCTTCAATAAAATGCAACTTCTCATCAATCCTGATCTTATCCAATGAAATCTTCTCATCACACGTAGCTAAACATTTCTTCAGATTTAGATACATGGAATGTATTGTGGACACCATGAAGTTCTTTGGGTAACTCTAATTTATAAGCCACTGGACCATCTCTAGATAAAATCTTGAATGGTCCAATATAGCGGGGATTCAACTTCCCACGCTTTCCAAAACTTATGACGCCTTTCCATGGCGACACTTTCAACATCACACGGTCACCCACTTCGAACTCCATCGGTTTCCGTCGCACATCCGCGTTACTTTTCTGTCTACTTCGGGTTGTCAACAACCGTTTCTTAATCTGAACTATCATCTCCGTAGTCTCCCGGATCAATTCCGGTCCTGTGAGCGGGGTATCCCCAACTTCACTCCAACATACAGGAGATCTACACTTTCTACCATATAAAGCTTCGAACGGTGCAACCTTATTACTAGCATGATAGCTGTTATTATATGAAAATTCTGCCAATGGCAAATGTTTATCCCAATTCTTACCAAAATCTATCACACATGCTCTTAACATATACTCTAGTGTCTGTATCGTCCTTTCACTCTGCCCATTAGTTTGGGGGTGATAAGCAGTGCTCATATCAAGATTCGTTCCCAAAGATATTTGGAGGGATCTCCAAAAATTCGACGCGAATCGAGGATCTCGATAAGAAATAATCGATACAGGCACTCCATGCTTACATACAATCTCCTTAAGATAGAGGCGAGTCAGCTTCTCCAGTGAGAACTGCTCTTTAACAGGAATGAAATGAGCTGATTTGGTCATTCTGTCGACAATGACCCAAATCGAGTTATTTCTAGAAGAGGTTCTTGGAAGCTTAGTGATGAAATACATCGTGATTCGCTCCCACTTCCATTCAGGAATTTCCGGTTGTTGAAGTAGTCCTGATGGCTTTTGACGTTCAGCTTTGACTTTTGCACAAGTCAAACATTGAAGAACATACATAGCAATATCAACTTTCATATTCGGCCACCAGTATAACTTCTTTAGGTCATGATACATTTTGTCAGAACCAGGATGAATGGAATATTTAGATTTATGAGATTCTAACATGATTAAATCTCTTAAGCCTCCATACTTAGGTATCCACATACGACCTCTTAAGCATTTCACTCCATCTGCTCTAACCTCTAAAGGATCTCCTTCACATCGAAACCCTTCATTATCAAATTTTTCTTTCTTACAAGCTTCTATTTGTGCATTTCTAACTTGTTCAGGCAAATTATTGTGCACAGTCAAGACTAGAGAACGTACCCTGATAGGCTCTCTATCCTTTCTACTTAATGCATCGTCAACAACATTTGCTTTTCCTGGGTGATATTTTATATCACAATCATAATCACTTAACAGTTCTATCCATCTTCGTTGCCTCATATTTAGTTCTTTTTGATCGAGAATATACTGTAGGCTTTTATGATCGGTGAATACCGTACATTTGGTGCCATAAGATAATGTCTCCACAACCTAAGAGCAAATACTACAGCTCCTAATTCGAGATCATGAGTAGTATAATTTTCCTCATTTTTCCTTAATTGCCTAGAAGCATAAGCTATCACCTTTTCTCGCTGCATCAAGACAGCTCCATAACCTCTAAGAGACGCATCACAATATACCACAAAATCCTCACTACCTTCGGGTAATGATAAAATAGGTGCACCACATAATTTCTGCTTCAATACCTGAAAAGCTTTATCTTCTTCACTTCCCCATACAAAAGGTTTATTTTTCTAAGTAAGCTTGGTCAGAGGTTTAGCTATTAGAGAAAATTCTTTAATGAATCGTCTATAATAGCCAGCCAATCCTAAGAATTTTCGCACCTCCGTTGGCGTTGTCGGTGCAGACCAACTCTTAATGGATTCAACCTTTACCGGATCAACATGAATTCCATCTTTGTTAATCACATGACCAAGAAATTGAACAGAGTCCAACCAGAAATCACATTTTGAAAACTTTGCATACAACTTTTCATCCTTTAACAAATTCAAGATAGTCCTTAAGTATTCTCCATGCTCATCTTTATTCTTAGAATAGATTAGAATATCGTCAATGAACACGATCAAAAATTTATCCAAATAGGGTTTGCACACTCGATTCATTAGATCCATGAATACCGCCGGTGCGTTAGTCAACCCAAATGGCATTACTTGAAATTCATAGTGTCCATAACGAGTTCTAAATGCAGTGATGGGAATATCTTCTTCACGGACGCGAAGTTGATGATATCCAGACCGCATATCTATCTTAGAATATACACTAGAGCCTTGTAGTTGATCAAATAAATCATCAATCCTCGGTAAAGGATATCTATTTTTAATCGTCAACTTATTCAGCTCATTGTAATCGATGCACATACAGAAAGATCCATCCTTCTTCTTAACGAATAAGACTGGAGCTCCCCAAGGTGACGAGATCGGTCGAATAAAACCCTTATCAGACAACTCCTTGAGTTGTTCGGATAATTCCTTCAATTCGAAAGGTGCTAATCGGTAAGGCGCACGTGCCACCGGTGCAGCACCAGGAACTAGATCGATTCGAAACTCAACTTGCCTTATCGGCAGAAGTCCGGGTAAATCATTGGCAAATACCTCAGGAAAATCACAGATAATAGGCACGTCTTCTAATCGTTTCTCCTTAGACTCATTCCTGGTCACTTGAGCTAAGAATAGCTCGCAACCGTTCCTGATGTACTTTTGGACTTTAATACATAAAATGATTGTCAGACGGGATTCACCTCGATTACCATCAATTACTAACGTCCTATTCTTAAGAGGAATTTTAACCTTCTTTTCTCCACATAAAATTGTAGCATCATTCATGGATAACCAATCCATACCAATAATAATATCAAAACTACCTATATCTATTAACATTAAATCAATCAGGAAGGAATGGTTCAAAAGATTTAAAGAGCATCCTTGCAATAACTTATTAGTTGTTACCAATTTACCATCAGCCAATTCTACTTCGTAACTGGTATCTACCTCAATAGGTTCAACGTCAATAAGGGTACTAAATTTGGTAGATACAAAGCTCCTATCAGCACCTGAATCAAATAGAGCAACAGCATAATGATTGTTGAGTAAAAACGTACCAGTAACGACATTCGGATCCTCCTTCTCAACATCAACCGTCCCAAGTTGATAAACACCACCTTGGTTGTTTCTTCCTTGGCCATTCTTTTTCAACTTTGGACAATCTGGCTTCTTATGACCCTCTTCTCCACAATTGTAACAAACAATTCCCCTCTTACACTTTTCCACTTTGTGTCCTAGCTTTCCACAATTTCGGAACTTCCAGCAATCACCAACATGCCTCTTATTACCACACTTTGGACACCTTTCATCATTTCGCGGGGCGTTGTTGGTCAGAGCGTTTGCATTTCCCCTTCTTTGATTTTGACGGTGATTAAAACTTTGCCTATTGTCACCTCTACCTCCACGATCGCCTTCACCCTTTCTTTTCTCACCAGCATGTGCTTCATCCTCCTTGTCCTGAATGATTTGTCCAATGAGCTGGTAAGCCATTCGAACCGCATCATCAATGGTCAATGGCTTTGACGATGTCACATCCCCTCGGATGTTATTGTTCAACCCCTTAATGTATTGCTCAATCCTTATCTCCTCAGGTTCAACCAACCGGGGACACAACACAGCCAACTCATGGAATCGATTAGTATAACTATCAATGTCCACACATTTCATCTTCAAATGAATCAACTTTTGTTCCAACCTTATGATCACACTACGAGGACAAAACTCCTGTGTCATCCACTTCTTAATTTCAGCCCATGAAGTAGCATTAACAACATCAATGCTCATAAAAGCAATCCTCCCATTCCACCAAGTCAAAGCGTGACCTCTAAGGGTAGCCATAGAAAAAGTCACCTTATCTTCCTCCTTACACTTACTAATGCGAAACACATACTCAATCTTTTCAATCCAGTGACTTAATCCTACAACACCTTCAGTTCCATTCAAAGAGAGTGTGTCACACTTCATGAACGTTACATAAGTACAACCACCGACTTCAAGTGCATTAGGTCCAGGTCCTCCTACATTTCCTCCACCATTAGCATTCACATTATTAACATTCACATTATTACCGCCAGCTCCACTACCGCCAACTTCACTATAGCTCTACTACTGCCAGGTCCATTTCTAGCATTTGCCATAAACTCAGCCATAGATGCGGCAACTTGCTCCGCAATGATCCTACGCACTTCTTCCTCAGTCACGGTTCTCTTGGGCGGCATGATTCTATTACCGCACAATTCAAAGTATAATAATCATTTACTCAATGAGGGGTTTAAAAAAAGGTCGAATTGCTAATCAAGGAAGCAAATATATAAAAGGTACGACATGGAATTTAAGACAAAAGATACACATTTCATTAGATCATAAACAACCACCTTGTCTTAGTTAACTTCCACATCATAATTCTAGCACTATACAAGCCCAAAATTTGTGCTAGATCTACTAACCGACATACCAGTTTAGTTTAGGTTTTACAAAAGATACAAAGATACTACTAAGGATAAACTAGTCTACTGAGAACTGCTAGAAGGTCCATCATCATTCTTCTTCTTTAATATCTTCCTCGGACGATCACAAGACTCATCATAATCAGTTGGGCGCTTATGAATCACTCCCCTATCAACCATCTCAGCATAAAATCTACTGTTCCAACCAACAGACACATTTAACTCTTTTTCCGCCTTCTCGCGCATCGCACGAGCCATACTCAACTGAATCTCCATTGAGTTCACCTTTCTCTTCATCTCTGCATACTCACCACTTTCCAACACAGAAAATCTCCTAAACGCTTCATTCAAACTACGCTCCACATCACTCAAAACCCAAATCAAGCAACTCTCTCTCTTTCTCACCAATCTTTGTCTTCGACTCTAATAAAGCAACATGAGTCTGAACAACACCTAAACCAATCTCTGTCATACTACCTTGAACTCGAGAAGCATCTAAATCACGTCTTAAGGCCCAAGGTGCAAGTCCATCAATATGAGTAGCCTCTCGAACCCTCGACGACTCTCCTATCACATGCACACTCCTCTGAAAGTCAACCCTATCAATCGGCCTACGAGTAGTAATCCCGTTAGTGCCATCAGGTGCATCATCATCATTCTCATCATCCTCTGATTCAGACTCAGACTCGAATGATTCATCACTAGGTAACTCAGAATCAGAATCAGACCACTCAACTGGAGGGGGTAAGGGCTCACCATCCTCTACATCATAAGGAAAGATAAGCTCTGCCTCATCATCATCAATCTCATCACCTATATCTACCTCCTCTTCGACATCCATTGTCATCCTCATTACCTACATCATCTATATCAACCTCATCATCTTTCTCGACACCAACATTATCATTCTCTACAATATCAACCTGAGGGGCAATCTGATCTCCTAGTCCTATTTCGGGCTCAGGATCCTCAAATGGTTCATCCTCTTCATCATCCATATCATCTTCTATATTATAATCCACTAAGTCTAAGTAAGGGTTATCATATAGGTTAGGTTCGGGAATAGCAGGGTTCTCTACGGGAATGTTAGGGTCTGCCATGACAAATCTACATTATATAATATATCTCGTATTAGCATAAAATAATTATTAAGTAGTTACATACTGAAATCACGATATATATATATATATATATATATATATATATATATATATATATATATATATATATATATATATATATATATATATATATATATATATATATATATATATATATATATATATATATATATATATATATATATATATATATATATATATATATATATATATATATATATATATATATATATATATATATATATATATATATATATATATATATATATATATATATATATATATATATATATATATATATATATATATATATATATATATATATATATATATATATATATATATATATATATATATATATATATATATATATATATATATATATATATATATATATATATATATATATATATATACTAGTTTCGTAACCCGCCCAACAGGCGGGTTTGTTTCTTAATTGTTTTTATATTACGTTTATTATCGCTAAACACTTATTCTTTTTTTCATAACACTAATGTACTTTTTTTTTCAACTTGAGCCAAACGTTCTCACAGTTAAATCAGTTTAGCCACAATCGCTTGCAACGTTAGTCCTTTATACTAATGGGCGTTTTCAATAATTAAATAGAAGAAAAAATTACTTTTTTATTTTTCATTTTTTTGTACTTATAAAAGTTAAAATTTTTTCGTATATTTTTAATTTAAGAATAAAATAACTCTTTAAAAAATGAATGAAGAAATTCTTAGGAACAAATTAATATCTTTTAAAAATTAACTTTTTTACAAAGCGTCAAACTATTTTTCCGTGCTTTTTCTGGCAAATTTATAAAAAAATAATTTTTTTTTGTACTTTCTAAATTTTTAATTTTAAAAAATAAATTGCACCCTACAATTTTAGAAAGTTAGAATTTTTTCACTTAAAAAAAGAAATATTGTTTTTCGTAAGAAAACAATAAAATTTTAAAATTTTAAAATATATGATTTTTTTAAAATTAAGTTTTAAAGAAGTAACAAAATAATCGTTCATTTAAACTTTGTATCATCGAGTAAAACTGCTAATTAGTTCTTAGTCACAATGTCACGGTATTTGTTTTTCACGTTGCAATAATTTTGTCACGTAACCTACACTAAAAGTCATCATCTAATAGGATGCCAGTTAGTCATTTAGATGCACTGTTAAGAGAGTTGGCATGATGGAAGCTTAGAACACGTAATTGAAGAATGTAAGTAGTTGATAAGACGTTTCATAGTGATATGTAAATGAAAAAAAAGTTAAAAAGTTCAGGTAGCTGACATTTGTATTGCCAAGTTGTTTATGTATTTTATTTGATTACCATGTTTTGTATACGCAATTCGAACCACAATTTGAAATTCTTAACTTGGTTAATCGCGTCTATAAAAAAGCGCAGGAAAACAATATATTGAAATTTGTGTCCATATCTCATCTACTCTTCATGATCACATCATACCAAACACAACTTTAGTATAAAAGAGAACAAACAACAAAAGGAGGACAACTTAAATAACTGATGATATTTTTCAATACAAAGTTAAAAGCATATGAACGGACAATAAAAAAATTAACTACTATTTTATATTAACATCCTGATCATGCGTTGCCTAGTGGTAAAGAAACATTGTAAACTAAACAAACCTTGCATGTTGCTTCTCACCTAATGGTGACGAAATTACCTACTTGGTTGGGCTGCAATCGTACAGTCAGGTGAATTAAGAATCTCATAATAAAACAATAATAAGTTATGTGAAGTCCAAGCCTGATGGGATGAGCAGGAACATCTGCTCGATTGAATTGCCCTAGGAGCACATGTAATTTCTTGTAAGATAGGAGACTCTTGCTTGTTCACACTATTTTTACATGTTGACTGTTGTGGTCCAACGCTGCTAGTGTGTTGATTTGATCATACAGACAAAGTAATAAAGACGGGAAATGCGTTTATTATTAGGTGCAAAGTGAATGTGAACAATGACACGGGGCCTGTCTCCCATGTGTTTCTTGTGGTCGAAGAGCAGGGTTTCAATACAAAGGGAAAATAACTATGACAGATCATGAAAGGCACACTCTATTGTAACGGTTCTCCATCCCTATAACTAAAATAGGATCAATGTACCAATTCATTTCAGTTATATAACTAAATGTGTAATATTTACTTCTTAAGTAATGTAATCTTTTACTATACAGGTTCTTATTACAAACTGAGAATAGGAAATATAACTTCTAAAGGAAATCAGTGGAAGGGTCTTTGCCTTGCCATCCATTTCCTTCCATTGCTCAGTAATTATAACATTAAGTTCCTCTTCAGGGGAGGAAGATTTCGACAATCCCCCAATGCTTCCAAAAGCAACATCCTTATAACAGAATATGTGTTTTGTGTCCCAAATATGTTAATTTATGGAAGCAGAATTAGTGAGGGACTACGAAAAGCAGTTGCCATTTGATTCAACAGATGTATCAAAGACCTAGAAAGAAAAAGAAGACTAAGCAGCATGTACCGTACTGATTATAGATGTTACTTTACTTTTGACGGATAAAAAGGGCTACCCCGCCACTAACCTCATGCCTATACAAAGCACGGCTCACAAAGGCCTATGTGAATATGGTAGCCACAAATTTTAGAACTTCAATTAGATGACACTTTTGACCTCAAATATCCAATAGTAAAATGCTTATTAGAACAGCCTACAAACCTTATTTGCCTACAATCAGTTAATGTTTGGAAAGACAAAGGGGATAACGACACAAGATTCCTGGTGCAATGGGACTTTTTTTTATGGATATAGAGTTTTGGCACTTGTTGGTTTTACTTATAAATAGCTGTGCAAAACAGACTTTACAAGATCAGAAGGAACTTAGTTTAATAGAAAAACATATAACAAAAATACAAATCTGTTTTATTAAAGAGAATAAACAAAAGGAAAGATACAGTAAGATACTTACATCATCAGGAAGAAGTCTGTAATTGGGAGTAAACCGCCGACAATTAGACATGTCAAGTTCTTGTATTGATTCGCCGCAATACTTCTCTTTATACATATCCTCATGTCCTGTAAAACAAAATATATCGTTAGTTCCTTCTTTATCACAGACTTGTGGAACACACTCGTAATTGCTTTAGTCCGAGCTGACAACATCAGAGTTTATTTATGAATGGTGACAGTATCATACCAGCACAAACAACATTTTTACGGATATTCCCTCGTACCTGAAATAATAAATAATTAATATTTATGTAATTTGAAATAATAAATAGTAGTAAATTTTTATTTATAATTACCAAAATGACCATCTATCAAGATGGAGACACAAAATAAGTTTCTAATAAGCAACAATAAGTAAAAAACAAAGTAAAAAACAACTAAGACCGATATCAATATTTATGTAATTTGAAATATCTATTAAAACTTATAAAAGCACTTCACGGGTTACATACGTACCTTGTCCATTCCACCAGACTCTGTCCCGTTCTTTCTTTCACGCACATATGTAAACTGAGCAATATTACCTCAGAAGTGAAAACAATTAACCTCCATGAGCTTCAGGATAAGGTGGAATCATTAGCACTATATAAAAGCATGACAATTTATTATTATTTACAAAAAACAAATCATTTGTTTACCAAAAAGATTATCAAACATATAGGTGACTGATATATTGTACACCTAAAATCTAAAATAAGTAATTCCTAGATACTAATGTCACAAAATATGCTATATCAGGTTCCTCGTGTACCAAATAATGAGTATGTGAGGTTTTACATAGTCAGGATCAGAACAGACAAAAAGTGTCCACTTCGTGTCACCTGCAGAGAAGAGCACAACAAACATACCCTCTGGCATATGGATCGACCAATGAAATGTGTTGATCAGGAACGGGTGGTAGAGCACAACAAGAACCCTATTCTCAGTTGTAAATGATTGGCATCATCGGTTATTTCTCTAAACTCGACACTTGTAACATGCCGCCTCCATGATTCCTGTTGCAAATAATTATACCTCCTTATTTTTTAAGAGCTTATAAAATTTTTAAACAAAGCTTATGACAATGTGCGCAGATAAAAAACATTCAAATTTATAATACAAAAAACAAAAGGACAAAACCATAAACATTAATTAAATTGTTTTTTGAGGTTCTTCAATTCTTCATTATCTGGATTCTAAACAGCTCTTCAGGAAGTAAAAGGTCAATGCAATACCATTTTTATAATATTTAAATATGTTTTTTGAATTTAAGTATATAAGCAGATAACAGAATTCAAAAAAAAGAAATCATACCATTTGGTAGTCGTCCATACGTGCTCCGGAAAAGAGTTTGATGCACAATGAATGATTTGACACCCAATAAGTATGAATTTAAAGGGTCTTAATAATGGTAACATCCTCACATGTCTTTCCTTGTTGTAGAGCTCTGTAGTTAATCAATCACCACCACTGTAGTTAAGATCCAAAATCTAAAAGACACAAATCATCCTAAAATAATATAATTCATCCTCTTGTTTTTTGTTTATAGATAATGAGAACATGCGGTAAACAAATCGAGTTAAAAAGCAATAACACTTGTTTTTAGTTTACACATACCTGTTTTTTATGTAAAGTGTAGTAATTCTCCATGACAGGTTTCCAAGAAAGTAATAAATCTAAATCATTCAAAGAGGATACGCTACTAATTTTGAATCATAAAGGTAAACAGAATTGATAGTTAAATAACATACATGTCTGTTTCATGCATCAACATGATTTTAAGAATAAAATACAAACCGGTTAATTACCTTGATCTTTGTATTCGAGGAAAACACTCAAAAAACTCACTATAGATCCTCGTGAAGAGTGACCTGATTTCAGTGGAGTTTTTTGAATTGTTTCTTTGAAGATCTGCACATACATGTAGAGCATTATTTATAAAAACCATAAAAAAACAAAAAAACAAGAAAGATGTTTGAAGATGATAACGTGCAAAAACACAAAACATAAATAATACATATCTATAAACAAAAACGAATTAGGGTTATGAGAAAAATGATCTTACCTACAAAATAAAACAAAGAAGACGACCATTAGGGTTTTAGAAGAATGAGGCGTACCCTGTTGAATAAGTATGAATGTGTTTCGTGATTTTATGTAACTATTTTGGGAAACAAACTTATATTCGGATTTTAAAAAAATAGAACCGAATATATCAATAATTTTAGGTAGTAAATCTGCCGATTAGAAATATACAGTTTCTAAAATTATTGAAATATAACTATAGCCAATGAGATAATGCCACATAGGATATGAGGTAGCGCTATCTTATTTTCCTATGTCAAACTTAGCCCCATATATATTTTATATATATATATATATATATATATATATATATATATATATATATATATATATATATATATATATATATATATATATATATATATATAAATTAGATTATATATCAAAATATATATCTCCTCAATAAGGCTTGTCGGTAACATCGGAGATCTTCGGCACCGTTATAGTCAAAAGATTTTTAAACATTTTACTCAAATATTTATTTTAAAATATTTATGGTTAAAAGATTTTTGAAATGTCTTATTCAAAACCTTGGTTTTAAAAATCTTTCGTTCTCTATAACGAGAGCTCTGATACCAAACTGTAACACTCTCAAATTTAATATAGGTACAGCGAAAGAGTCAATAGAGTGTTACGGGATAACACAATAACTCAAATCATAGACAACGCATAAAAAGGGTTGTACAAAGTTAAACATACATTCATTCGAGTACAAGTATAAAGTTTACACAAGGTCCCCTAGTTTCACAGTCATAAAGTTTAAAAAACATAGTTCGAATGAATATTATTATTATGTGGTACATCAGAGTCGATCTCCATCCAAGTTACCTTCAAGCACCTGAGATAAAACATGCGAAACATATATTAGCGAATGCGGAGTGAATTCATAGAGTTTAGTAAAACCGTTATATAAAACAGTTATGTAAATCAGAAACACAAGCTTAATATCAGTAATGAGACCTCATATTGCTAGTCAGGCAATATATTATAATTCCATTCATATAGCATACATTATTTATGATACCGTAGCCTCAGTATTTACCATTATCGGTATTATTTTCGGATTATTATAAGCCGCATGACCTTGTTAACTTTCTATAATACACAACGGGCCGCGAGCCCGACAAATATGTGCCCATCTAAATCAGCGTGTCGTCACTAATATCACGCTATATAAATCTTCTCATACATAAATTCGCTTACCAATCAATGTGGCACGACGGGGATCAACCGTCAAGGCGCGAACTGGGGTGATCTTCCCCAAATAGTACTATTATATGCATAAGCGTCTACCAACTCCCGGTAGTTCACAATTCATGCTAATGGGACTTATAGTGACATAAGCTAACTTTTAATAATCCATTTCAATCATCCATTTTGGGTCATACAATCAATCGGGTCCAAATCAATAAGCATACAATCAGGTCCACTTGTGTTATATTTTTATTAAAACTCGCATGTTATCACCCTCGCGGGTTTACAAAACATTTCATAAAACATTTAAAATAGTGTGAGGCTATGAACTCACGTTGGTTGGGAAAGGCGGGTTATCGACAATTAGGATGTACGGTACGTGCCTCGATCACGAAAACCTAAACAAATAATACTCGATCTTAGACTATGTCGAATAATATTTATAAAAAGTTGTTATGTGTATGTAATGATGTCATAACATGATGATCAAGTGGGGTTTTATTAGCTTATACAACATTATTAGTTGTTAAGTACTTAGTTACTTAGTCCAATCATACTAGTTTTAGCCTATTTACATGTTAAGGCCCAATAGGCCCATTAAGACTCAAATACCTTTTTATTAGTCCATTTATTCATTTAAGACCAGGCCCATACTCATATGTTGGGCCCAAGTGGGTTAAGCCCATGATTAAGTCCAATAATATTAAACCAAACTAGTTGGGCCTAGTGGTCCAACAAGGCTAATTTAGCCCATTATGGTCCATAAGTTACAAAGCTCGGTTTTGTCGATTTTTACTTGTCAAGAGTGTTTACATATCAGTATATGTTTTATAAAAATGTTACATTAGACGGGTCCGACCATCTATGTTTTATTTGGCGAAAACGCCATACTTTCAGTTTTAGCCGAAAAGACGTAAAATTTATATATAGTTTGTAGTTTAGAAAACCATTTGAGTTTTATTATTATAAAATGTAATATTTACTTATTATAGTGTATAAACATATTTTATAATAGTTATATCAATTAATTACTTATACATACTTGGTTTATATATTTATTTACTTCAAGTGGCATTTTAATAATATATATTTTAAAGTCAAATCTGATGTAAAGTTTTAAGTCCACCGTTTTGATCATATCTTGAGTTCTACAAGGATTTGGAACCCCAAAATTTATTGTATAAACTACATGATATGTGCTACAAATAATTCTTCTATAGCTCCTTCTCAAACAGCCTCTAAATATTTGTTTTAATTCGTCCAAAACAGGACCAGACAGATTAGTACCACAAAAGTGTTTTGGCCATATCTTGCTCATTTTAACATTCCATTGTGTGGTAAATTGGCCACTTATGTAAAAATCATTTATTTATCATTATATCAAATAATCTAATCCATTTAACCAAGTAAAAATATTGAAAGTTTCTGTTTATTACAGCCTACTTGTTAGTATAAGTTTTCATCAACTTTTTCTTGTAGTTTTAGCCTTTTTAACCTAATCTAGTGACACAAAATTCCCATGCAATATATTGATCATCATTTATCATCATCATACATATACATTTTTGAAGAAAATAGATTAATACATTTACAAAACTAATAGGATGATAGAAAGAACAATCTCTATACCAACCAATTGTGATGAAAGCATGAGATTTATGATGAGCAAGACTTGATCTTGTCACCAAATCTTATGAACTTAGCAAGACCACTTTTAGAAATTTCCAAGCAACTAAACTTCTTATTGAAATCAGCCCTTGAACCTCATGAAAACTCCTTTTTATAAGTTATAATCACCTCCAAATAGCCTCCTTTCAACTAGTGATCAACATATGTGAATTATAGATCAACTTGTAGGTTAAATTTTTGATGATGGTGGTGTATGGTGGTGATGTTGGACGGAAAGAAAGGGAGAGGAAGAGAGATTGGAGAAACTTTCTAGCTAGTTTTGCATGTATGTGTAAAATGTGAGAGAGTTAGATGGTTTTGGGGTTAGTGGTTTGGTGCATGTATGAGACAAGTGTCTCATACAAGCATAAGGTTTTGACAACAAGGGGTGTCTCCCCTTGTTTTTGTCTGCCCATAGTGGGGGTGAGACAAGTGTAAACTTGTTTCATCCCCATTAATTTACGGGTACTCCTCGATTCTAGTTTCCTCGATTTGCGTGCCCTCGGGTCGATTTACGAAAAAAATGTTTTTATAAATTATGAATCTACGACACAAAACAATTCTAATAAAAATTGTCTCATCAAAAAACGGAGCACAAAAGCGTAAATACTTAAACCTAGGGTTTCCGGTTTAATCTTAAAAGACGTTAAATTATGCACGTAAGCCCTAATTTCATCCCGGAAATATGTGAGTTCATGTACCAACATAAAAATAAAATATAAAAATAACATATGAGAATAAATTTACTAGCTGAAAATATCAGGTTGTCACATAGATATAAACAAAATACATTGAGATCATGATGCTTACCATGTCCGAAATCGTCGTAAAACTGAGGCAGGTGATCGTCACGCATAATAATATTGTGACTCAATTGCGTACAATAACGCTTCGGGGTACTCCTTTATGGGGAGGTGATGGGCATTGATTTTTTCAGCGTCCTCCGCGTTGTAAGTTCCTGGTTTAGGACGTCCGTCTTTCATCATCTTTTCGTGGGTTATGAAGTCATACTCAAACGGGAAGATCACATTATCTATCTAGAAGAATTTATTTCAATTTTTTAAGGCATCAAGTTTTGTTTCGTAACATTGGAGTGCGCCTGGTCGTTTGGTAAATGATATTCAACCGTTAATCTAGGAAGGGCGATAGAAGGCGCGAAACAGATTTATTGTTGGATCTACGTCACACAAGCAGCAGTTGACTTCAAAATTAGAGGTTTTTGCTGTGCTGATGCAATGAAGTTGTGATATGTGAATACTGTAGAAACTTAAGATATCAACTAGGAATCGGGATAATGGTATGTGGTTGTTGACAAACTCGAAGAATCTTGTATACCCTCCTACTTTTCCAGGAGGAAAGTTCCCTCTATGGGATTGTGGTTCTGGGACTTTCGGATGAAGGTTCTCTGGTATATGGTATTTCGTGATGAATTTGGAGAGCTCATGGCTGGTGATGCGGCTGGTTATGTCAAACAATTTTTGCACCATTTTTTGTTTTTTATGAAGGAATGGTGGCTGTTTTTTCCAGGTAAGCAAATTGATGTTTTTGAAGGTTTTTCAATGGTGGAAAAGTGATGAAACGAAAATATAGGTTGGCGTTATCATAACCTTAGGTTTAACTGTTTCGATTTCAAGAGTGTTTGCCACGTGTCGATCATTTATGTCATCCAACGGTGAAGTTGGATCGTTGGGAATGACGTGTCTGACACTTTTTTGATTCCCAAAGTGAGTAGGTGCAATTAGTTTATGAATATGCTGGTTATTGGCGGGAACATTTTAAATTTCTTTAATGCACTTTGTGGATTTGCTATTATCTAATCCGGTGGTCTAACATGGTGGAAGATGGTAGCCATTGTTGAGAGAGAGAGAAGAGAGGTTGTGTGTGAAAAGGTTAAGAAAATGTATATTGCAAAATGAAAACACAAATGAGACACAAACAATGATAGGTGTGAAAACACCCATCCTTTTACCACTTATTTCTTACTAAAACAAGACCAAAACGCGTGTTTAATATCATTTGTTTGGAATTATGCGTGGTTTTTGTGTTTATTGTGTTTTCAGAGTCAACCGGATGATTATTGAAGAAAACATGGGATTGCACGGGTTTTATCAAGGAAAAAGACTAAAGACGAAGTCTATTGTCCAAGAGATGCAAAAGATTTGAAGTCAATGGGCCTATTTGAAGATTTATCGAAGAAAAGGACCAAAGATGGAAGATTTACATATGTCGAAGAAACTCAAGTCTATTAAACGAAGAAATTAAAAGACGAGTTGAAATTAATCGTCGACAAATCCCGAATCAGAATCGAAAACGTCAACTTTTCTGAAAAGACGAGAAGATAAGAAGAAAGGGAGAAAGCCCACTCACCAACCAACCACTTAGCCTATATAAGGGAATCACCCTCACAAAATTTGGCACCTAGTTTTTAGTTTTTCTTTCAGTTACTCTTTTCCTAGTTCGTAGGAAGAACCATCTCCCTTAAGGAGTGGTTTTCATCTTCTTTGATTTCTTCTTGAATTGTGTAAGTGTAATCCTTTCATTTTGTTTATTGAATCTTAATCATCAATACAAGTTTTCATTTAATCTTTTCATTCCTCTTGTTCATCATCATCTTTTTATTCAAAGTTCTTAAGTCCTTATTTAAGTTGAGTTTTGATCTTAAAAAGTTGTTGATTTTGTGTTTTTATGATTGGGATTTGATTCTTATGGTTAATAGATAGTGGTTGGTTAGTTTGGTTAAAACCTTTTCGTTTATTTGGTTCGATTGGGTTAAAATTTGCGTTCCCCTGTTCTTGCGTCTGCCACTGTTCTTCCATTCCCAGTTATTCCGCATAGTTTCTTCCACTTTTTCCTTATTCGGAATATTTAAATATTCCGAATAGTCTTCTTGCCTTTTCTCTTATTCGGAATTTTTAGTTATTCCGCATAGAATAGTTTATTCCGAGTAAGCCTGACATTCCGCATAAGTGTTCTTATTCCGAATAGACTAGTATTCCGAGTAGTCCTATATTCCGCATAGGGTGATTTTTCCGCATAGACTTATTTATTCCGAGTAACAAGTTATTCCGCATAGAACTTTAATATTCCTCATAGTACTAAATTCCGAATAGGATTTTTATTCCGAGTAAGATATTCCGCATAGCATTGATTTCTCAGTTATTCCGGATAGCCATACATTCCGCATGATCAAAATATTCCGAATGGTATGTTCATTCCGCATAGCACTAGCATTCCGAGTAGCCACACTTATTCCGAGTAGGATCAACATTCCGAATAGAGCCCGTTTCCAGTGAGTTTAATTTACTGTTTTATCATTTAACTGTTCAATTTAAATTCTAGTTTTATTTAAGTAATTGTTTTGGTTTAAATCTAAATTTACTTCAGTCATTTATCTTTTAATAGAATAAAAAACCAAACCCACTTTTTGTCACCAAGAACAAATCATTCCACTTAAAACCGTGATCAATTCGAGAGGATACCGAGATTAATCAAGAACCCAATGAAAATGCTTGTATCAAATGGCGCCGCTGCCGGCTCTTCTCGTTAATATTACCAGTTTTTTGTGAGAACTTGGATTTTGGGATCCGTTCACCGTGAACGTTACTTTTTCATAAAAACTTTCAAAAACCCTAAAAAAAATATAAAATTTTCAAAAATCCTAAAAATTAAAAAACATAAAAACCAAAAATATTTCTGCTTTGTTTTTGCCTTGTTAGTTCTTTTGCAGGTGCATGCGTGCACGATCAACGTCTTATCAAGAGCCTGAGCCTCTCGAAGACTTAGACATGGCCGGTGTACAAAACAACAATAACCCACCTCTCAACAACAATAATAATAACAATCCACCTCTCAACAACAACAACAATAACAACAACAATGATCCTCTACCGGACAATCTCCCGATGATTGAACTTCTGCAAGCACATGTAGACGACAACAATGATCCAATTTTCATACCCGCGATTGCTGCCAACAATTTTGAGCTCAAATCCGGCTTTATTCAGATGGTCTCTGCTCAACCATTCTTGGGGCGTACCATTGATGATCCACATGACCACATCAAGAGATTCCTACAACTCACGAATACGGTCAAATTCAATGGTGTTCCACAAGAGGAAATCCGTTTACAACTTTTTCCTTTTTCTTTAGAGGGACAAGCCCGGCATTGGCTTGCTAAGGAACCGTCACAAAGTATTCTTACGTGGACGGATTTGGAGACCAAGTTTATAAACTACTTTTTCCCACCCTCTCGTACTACCGCTTTGCGGAATGAAATTATCAATTTTGAACAAAAGTACGATGAGTCTTTTAGTGAATCTTGGGATCGTTTCAAAGATCTTTTAAGAAAATGCCCACAACATGGTTTTACCAAAGTGCACCAAATTAACACTTTTTATAATGGTTTAAGCATGAATGACCAAGATTCACTAAACAGTGCCTCGGGGGGGGGGGGGGGGGGGTGGGGGGTAATATTTTGGTTAAGACTTCCAATGCCGCTTGGGATATCATTGAGAATAAGTCTCGTGTACAAACCAAGAGTGTGCGGACCAATGCCGCTAGTGCTAGTACTAGTGACAGCGACAAGCGACTTGACAAAATCACTGCGCTTCTTGAATCGCTTGCTACCCAAACCGCCAGCAACACCAACAGCATCAATGCTAAAAACGCTCAAGTCAATGCTGTTAGCCAACCATGTGAAATATGCGGGGGTCCTCACTCTTACACCACTTGTACCGCCACCCAAGACTACCCTTCTGAGAATGTGAATGCAGCATACGGTACCTATCCTCCGGCCGCTTATCAAGCTCGTCCTCAAGGAGACCGCAACTTGCTTAGCTACCGCTCGAACAACTATCTCTCACCACCCGGTTTTCCTCCTAACAACCCAAACCAACAACAAAACCTCAATCACCCTCCTCAACAACAACAACAACCTCGTACACCATATATACCACCTCAAAAACAACCATATCCACCTCAAAGAAACAACCAAGTTTACCAGCAACCTGCTTATCAACCACCCGCATACAATGCTCCTCCCAACCAACCCACCGCATTACACCAAGACATTGGAACCTACATGAGGACTAATGATGTGATCGTGGACAATCTCCAACGGGAAGTGCTCAACTTGAAAGCAGACCTGGTGAAACAAGGGAACGATCTGAGAGCTGATATGAGAAACACTTTGGATAGTCAAACGAATGACTTAAGGAACATGATGGCTAGTTTCTTCCAAGGTAATCAACCCTCTTCTTCGGGTACTCTTCCGAGTAACACCGTTGCGAATCCAAGAGGGGAGATGAAAGCAATCACCACTCGCAGTGGCAAAGGTACCAAGGAACCCGAGCTTCCTATACCTCCACCGGTGATTGTGAC
This sequence comes from Glebionis coronaria, assembly GCA_025667525.1. Classification (NCBI taxonomy): domain Eukaryota; kingdom Viridiplantae; phylum Streptophyta; class Magnoliopsida; order Asterales; family Asteraceae; genus Glebionis; species Glebionis coronaria. The sequence continues at coordinate 92,660,775 of CM046881.1, forward strand.
TAAGTAAAACGAGTCACCTGCTCCTATTCCCCATCCTTCTACTTCCCCAATTTCTCCACCTCTTACTTCTACCCCTCCTCCACCCATGGATGTGAGTGATCCTTCGATCCCAAAGCCTTCCTCTTCTTCCGATATACCTTATCCCTCAAGGTTGAGGAAAGAGAAGCTCAAAAGCAAGGATGATATTCAGGTTTCGAACTTTCTTAAAATGTTTAAACAATTGAATTTCAACATCTCCTTCGCTGAGGCTCTCGCTCACATGCCTAAGTACGCGAAAATGTTCAAAGATCTTCTTAGCGACAAGGAGAAGCTTCTTGATATTGCTAACACCCAACTTAATGAGAATTGCTCTGCAGTGCTCTTAAGGAAATTGCCAACCAAGCTTGGTGATCCGGGTCGTTTCTTAATCCCTTGTAACTTCCCGGGAGTAGAGAATTGCATGGCCCTAGCCGATCTAGGTGCCAGTATCAACTTAATGCCCTTAAGTATGTGGAAGCAATTATCTCTCCCTGAGCTAGTCCCTACCAAAATGACTTTGGAATTGGCTAACCGTACGGTTGCTTATCCAGTGGGGATAGCCGAAGATGTCTTTGTAGGAGTCGACAAATTCACTTTTCCTGCCGATTTCGTCGTTGTGGACTATGACATGGACCCTCGTGTGCCATTGATCGTTGGTCGTCCATTCTTGAGGTCCGGTCGCACTCTCATCGATGTTGAAGCCGGTGAGCTTATCATGAGAGTGGGTGACGATAAAATCGTCTTCAACATGGGAAAGCTTTCTAAACAGCCTTATTCTAACGAGAGTGTTAATTGTATTGACGTTCTTGATGAGGCTTGTGAAGAACACTTTATTGATGCTTGTAAAAGTATTCCTACCTCTCTTCCCAATGTTGAGACCGTTTCCTCTATTAACTCATCACTATCTCTATTTGGAGAAAGTGATTTCCTTTGGAAAGATTTAGAAGCCACCATGGGAGATGTGAACTTAGAACATGCCGATTCTCCCACCGATTGGGATGAAGATCTTCGCCTCATTGAGAACCTTCTTAAAGAAGACATAATTGCTCCACCATCTCCCAAGGTTATTGCTATCGATGCGCCGACTTTGAAAACGCCTCCCATCGAAAATCCTCCAGATTTAGAATTTAAGGAGTTGCCGGCCCATCTCGAGTACGTGTTTCTTGAAGAAGAGAAGAAGTCGTCCGTCATCATCGTGAAGGACTTGAAAGAAGAAGAGAAATCTCGCCTCATCGCCGTGCTTAAAGATCATAAGAAGGCAATTGCTTGGAAAATTTCCGATATCCGCGGAATTGATCCGAACTTTTGTACTCACAAGATTCTCATGGAAGATGACTTTAAACCCGCAATCCAGAGCCAAAGGAGGGTTAATCCTCGAATTCATGACGTCCTCAAACAAGAGGTTATCAAACTTCTTGATGCCGGCTTGATTTACCCTATTTCGGATTCGCCGTGGGTCAGTTCCGTCCATTGTGTGCCCAAGAAGGGCGGAATAACGTTGTTTCCAATGAACACAACGAGTTGATTCCCATTCGTCTCGTTACTGGGTGGAGAGTTTGTATTGATTATCGCAAGCTCAATGATGCCACGAGAAAAGATCACTTTCCTCTTCCCTTCATGGATCAAATGCTCGAGCACCTAGCTGGTAATGATTATTACTGCTTTTTAGACGGTTTCTCCGGGTATTTTCAAATTCCCATTGATCCCAAAGACCAAGAAAAGACCACATTCACTTGTCCCTACGGAACATTTGCTTACAAACGCATGCCTTTTGGTTTATGTAATGCTCCTGGGACGTTTAATATCTGTCTTTTTAGTTCGTTTTTCTCGACTCAATCCGAATTGATATAACGTTTTTAAGCTTGACTTGATTGTTTTTGGTGGTAAAAACTTGTTTGGTTTCTATTGTCTACTTTGCACAAAGCATGTAAAATATGTAAAATATTATACTATTACTACATATACGTACTAATCTACAAAACACATTGCAATTACAACATATAAAGCACAAAGTACAAGTAAAAACAAGATACAAACGAATAACCAACTAACAAGTTTAACAAGAAAATGTAACTACTAAAAAAATTTAAACAAACTAAACAAATTTAACTAAGAAATTAATCAACTGGAAAATATAACAAATTCTAACAAAATTACAACTAACTATTTTTAACAAAATTCTAATAAACTTTTTATAAAATTGTAACTAAATTCTTATACAAACTATTTTTTTTATAAAAAATAAAATGACAAAAGTAACAAGTCAATTTTTATATAAATTTTTTTTTTATATGTAAAATTCAAAAATCAACTTTAGTAGAATGAAAATTTTCTTTCAATCCAAACTGTGTAAATCCAGTTTGTAACTTCCAATCATCCAGCTTTCATTTTTAGCTAGCCCAAATGTTGAATTAGCCCAAATCCACTAAGCCTTCTAATCTATCTAACTGATTAACAATACTTGATTTAAACGATTTTACTAACAGCTAAAAACGTTTGTAACAAACTAACTGACTAAATTTCCCTTTTTATTCTACTTAAAGAAATATAAATATCAAATCATAACTACTACTGATTACCTAGTTTGAAGTTAACTATATCTATCCTAACTAATAACAAGCTCAATCATATTTGAAAAAAATAAAAGTGTTCATCCTACTGACTTACCTCACACTCGAATCCTAAAGTGACTGACCACTAAAAGAATTCTAAGATAATCTATCCTATACTACTCGTAACTCAACTATATCTCATGATTTCATCAACCGAATTATGACTGTTTTCAAAATATTCGCAATTCCAAACACTCTTAATAAAACTGCAGGAAGTGAAATATTGCAAAGTAACTAGGAGATTCAACGAAGTAAATCAGAAAACAGATAAAGCTCGAAATCAAACTAATATAATGAAAGAATTATAAAGCATACTGCATTCAATAACTACACAACAATCGATATACGCACTTTATACTAAAACTCGCAGAAATTCTAAACGAGCTTAACCATTTTCATCCAGGCCAGCCCGTTGATGACGAAGCGGAGCGCTGAGCTCGCTTAGATCAAACAACGCCTTCGCGTCTGATCTACACACTTATCGAAAAAACTACTGCTGAACTCGAAATGCTATCCAAACCTGCATAAACAAATGAAAAGGCAAAAACGCGAACTTCTGAACTGATGAAATCTCTACTCTTACTTGACTGATTAGAACTTTTAAAGATTATCAAAAATCTTTTACTAAACTCTATGGAGCTTTAGACTAACAGCTTTTTGAAAAACTTAGCTCAGAAAAACTGAAATCAACTAATAATCAATCAACTACCAAAATACTTTGAAGAACTGAGTCTTTATATCCTAATCGAACTCTACTAGCTGAATACTGAAATGCTGGATTTTTTCTACCTCTAAATGTAACTTTCTGAATTCACACTAACTTTACACTATAAAATTTTGATCTTGTTAAAAGCTGAACAGAAATATATCAAAATCGGAATTTTATCAAGATTCAAACTCGAAAACAAAACTTCTCATAAGCTCTTATGAGCTTATGAGCTTATTATGCTGAAAACGCTCGAAATCAGTTAAAAGAAACAAAAGCTTCTAGAAATTGAAATCAACTCTGTATTAAAACTCAAAACACTCACTATCCAAATGCCAATAACTCCATGATCAAAATATACGTGATTTAGAAGCTTAAGATCGTAACAGTAAAGAAATAGAAGAAGTAAAGAGCTTAGTAAACTGCTTGTTTCATTAATGAATGAAAAGAAATCGTTACAACTGAATTAACTGATTAACGGAATCAAAACAAACATCTAACAGAATGATTGACTGAAAATCATAAAGCTGTGGGAGAAAACTAAACTAACTAATCCTATCTAACCTAACTATGTGAAACTACTCCTATGCTAACAAATTGAAGCAAGGGCTTCGTCTTCTTTTTATAGGCGTCGAGAGTAGGAGAGGTGACGTGGTTAAGCCAATGAGGAGTGGACACGTGTTTAATATGAGGTTTAAACTCGTCCTTCTTCTTCATCACATTTGGGGGTTTCTTCATTCCTCCGTCTTGATCTAATTCAGTTGTATCTTCATGTAGAGGAGATCAAAAGGAGTATTTTTCTAGTTATAATCTTCGATTGAATCTTTATGAATCTTCCATGAATCGAACTTGCAGGTTATGGTGGTGAAGAGATGAAGTTGTCTTTTGATTTTTTTCTCTCTCTTCACGTTTGGAGAATAAACGAATTGTGTTAGTGTGTTTGTTTGACCGGTTTGGTCAATTTGACCAAGTAAATAAAAGAACTTTTCATTTAATTTCTTTTTGGTCCTTTATCTTGTATTTTCTTTCAAAAATTATGTAAACTTTTAAATCAATTTCTTTTAATCCTTCATCTTTGTAGAAAGTTGCAACTTAAGCCCTTGATCTTTGACAACTTGGAAAATAAGGTCCTTGAAAGCATCTTTCGTCTTTTTCTTCGTCTTTTGATAAAATAAGTCCTTGAAACCGCGTGATTTCTCAAAAATGTATCTTCTTACCTGAAAACACATGAAACACAAATACACGCATAATTCTGATATTTTAAAGTTAAAATAATGTATTTGACTGTGTTTTGAGTGGTATTTGGATCATTATTGATGAGTGTTTTCACACTTATCAACTCCCCTCCACTTGACCATTGCCATGATCTCATGCAATGAAGCATTTCAAAGCTCTAAAGTTACACTTTTCTCATAATTAACCCACCTTGGCCATTTTATGATTTAATAAACTAAACTATACTACATGATGAATGGTTTTGAATATTTACAATGCAATGCAAAGAAAACAATTCTATTTATATATTTTTAGATTTTTCATAAATGGTTTTGATGGAAATAACTCATAAAGAAATCAATGACTTGGATTAGGGCTTTGGTACCATGGACACTTATCACCCTCAAGTTTCACTTTCCCCATACCAAGCTTAAAAATGGGATCATTGCATTCACAAGTAAAAAGTGCATCAACTTATTCATGACAATTAAATGTGGAACCGGTTATTATTTGAGCAAATTGCGTTTGGGCAAATTTGTCATTATTCAAGTGTGAAATATAAGAAATGTAAAATCCAAAAGTAAGGAAGCACGGTTTTAATCCTAAGTAATCATCTCATCCATTACTTGAAAAACCGCTCACAATTAATATAAGTCCGTTTCAAGAATAATAAGTCATTCGACTTATGTGTAAACTCCTCATGTCATGCTTTCATAAGTAGCTACACACTCGCTAAGGAAAGAAAAATAAAACTCACGCAATAATTTACATCCGCCATCTTTTTGAGACTTTGGATCTTCAATCCCGTAACCCGTCAAGGTAATATTGGATTGGAGCAATCTATTGAATCCCCGCAACCCGTCAAGGTAATATTGGAACTCAATAGTCACTATAATTAACACCACACTGCCCCTCTTGGGAGTCTTGTATAATTATTTTTTTTTCTTTTCTTTTTCTTTTTCTTTTTTTTTCTAGCCACTCAATTTTTTTTTTGATAAGCCGCTCTTATTTTTCTTTATTCCTCACTAAGAAATTTGAAAAGAATAAAAGGAAAAACACCCGCTAAATATTGAGCATGACACAAGTCTAGTACACATAAAACGTTCTAACTTAGAATCTTAAGACGTACTTATACCAACCATGAATGATTAGACAAAAATGCATAAGAGATTACAAACCGATTAAAACCGTTCTTGATTATTTATTAACATATATACATGCGAAGAAAATAGAGGTAAAGAAGAGAAGGGTTTAGCCACAAGTAATTATCATGAAGTTTATCTAGCCCTTTTAATACTTGCTTCAACTCTATCATTTCCCATTCTCCACAAATTTAAAATCTCAAATAATGAGATTGGTGGATGCTTAGCCTAATAGACCAATGAAGGACTACATGGTTAAGGATACTAGCTAGAGAGTGCTAAGATAAGCAAACTCGGGTTGAGTCAAAATATCCATGGTGGGCCTAATATGTCAAGGAAGTCTAAATTTGTTAAACCATGTTTTATTATATTTTTTTTTCTTTTTATATATTTTTGATGAAAAATAAAGAAGAAATATATACAATGCAAATGTGTTATGCAAATGAAAAATGATAGATGCAAAAATTATGAATGCATATTTTTGGTGGCCAAAGTAGATCAAAAACTTGAAAAATGATCGAAAAATTAATTTTCCATGTTATCATGAAGTTAAGGCAATGGTCTAGGTAAGGTCACTTCGATAGAATTCTCCCCTACACTTAAGATAAACATTGTCCTCAATGTTTAAGAGTATTGGAGTGAACTCCCCTATACTTATGACATTGATAACTTTGTTTAACTCGAGCTAAGGAAAAGACAACTAAAGGGTATTCATTTTAAGCACAAATGTTGAATATCACGATAGCAAAAACTAAATCGAAGTGAACCAGATACACGGGCCTCCTCCATAAGCTCCAAGCATGAAATGAGAGAGAGCAATCCTTGAAACAAACACCAAAAGACGAAGAAAGGCACCCCTCCACTTCAACTCTACTATAACATCCTTTTAATTAAACTTAACCTATTGAAAATCTATTCTACGTTTTCTAACCTAGTTATTCAATGCTTGAGTTTTTTTAACCCTAAGTTGCTAGCTCGACTCGGCCCCGAATTAAGTTTTCCTTGGGGAAACCATCATGGAGAATAAAGGATATCACTTTGAAGCACGTCTCACATGATACACTCAAACTTAGCACGTTTCCATTTACTATAAGATCTACAATATCCGCCTCGATAAATGGAACGGTCCAACGTGTAACAAGTTTGTCCAACATACGAAATCTCTCAAATAGGAAGCACCCCAGGATCAAATACATAGTTTCCATCTCGACAAGTGAACAACTCCAAAGTAGGTAGCATCACCAAAGTAAGCTCATACAAGAAGCCCATATCAATAGAAGTCACACTCTTAAGTAGAGTAGATGAAAACCAATTTTTCCCAAACATACGTATCCCAGGATAAAAAACCTTTCCCTTCATGGGAAAATAAGAAGATGAGCTCGTGTCAACCATATAAGATTCCCCCTTAGTGATCAAAGCATCATGAGAATATGAAGGTGTAGGTATCAAAACATTCATAACTATTATGTCCATATTAGACTCGTTATCATCATCAAAAAGTGGGTAATCTTCCATAGAAGGCATAGTGAAAGAAGGATCAAAATTAATAGTGTCTTATGGAGGTGGTGTAGGCTCTATGTTCCCAAAAAGCAATGTAGTAATAAGACGAACCTCCTCTTCCAAATTAGGAACACTATCGTTGACCTCTATATCAAAATGTGCAAGAGTATCTTCTATGGTGGCATCAATCTCCATAAAAGAGTCCATATCAAAGGTTTTGAGTTCTAAAGGTGCCTTAGATGAAAAAGTATCAATCTCTAAGAGGAAAGGATCTTCATCAATAACCAACTTCAAGGGTGGGAGGGTGGGAACATAAGGCTCAAAAGAAGGTGTATTAATGAGAGAATCACTCAAAGGGATGATATGATCATGAAAATCAATAGGTGTATCCTCAAAAACCAGTGAAGGAATATCAATCAAGGGTTCTTCTTCTATAGACTCATTATTAGGTTCTTCACACTCCTCAAAAAGTGGGTTATCAAAACATGTCTCAAAAAGAGGATTTGAATGTATCACAAAATCACTTAGAGGAATAGGTGAAGGAGTCATAGAAGAAATGGAGTCATCATCATCAGAAGTAAAAGACTCATCACTATCATAAGGATCATCAAAGGTTTCATCACAAGAATCATAAGGTGGTAGAGGAGAAAGATCCACATTTCCAATAGGAGCAAATTCTTCATCCAAATTAGGAATGTTATCTTGACAAGACAAATCATTGGATGATATAGCATAAGACGCGTCACTAGAATCACAATTTTCATCCTCTATTTGTGGAAAGTCTTTCACAAACTCTTCCTTAATCTCATTATCCATTTCTTTAAACAATTCATCAAGATCAAAATCACCAAAATCACTAGTAGTTGCATGAAGGTCAATATGTGATAAAATCTCAATGTGATCATGAGGAGAAGAGGTATCAACACAAAGCTCATCACATGGTTCATTGGAAACCCTCTCAATCTCTCTTTGGATTGGGATAAGGTTCTCAACACTAGAAGAGGTTAATTCATCCGAATTGGTGTTTGTATTAATGCTAAGAGGCTCGTCCCCCATGGTTAAAGAGTCGGTGGGTCCCATGTGAGGTAAAGGTGATGAAGGTGTGTATGGCTCAAGTATAGTCGATGGAGAGATGTAAGGGTCTATAATAGGAACATCACTAAGTGTATCATCCTCAACATCTACTCTCAAAGAAGGCTCATCATCAGGTAAAGCATCGTTCGGTCTCATGAGTTGCAAGACGTATGTGCTCAAGCCTAAGATTTTCGGATCAGTTGCCTCTTGCATTGTCTCAAGTGCTTGCATTACCATATTAAAAGCGTCTTTACTCAAGAAATGATAAATGCCTTGATTGTGAGAGGTTGTTTGATTATGACTTTGAAATTCTCTTCATTTTGAAAATCATCTTGATTTAAAAATTATTGATTTTGAAAATCCTCATTAAACCCTTGATCATAATCCCTCGCGTATAGATCACAATTATTTTTACCGTGCGGTCCTCCACAAGTCGCACAAGGCCCATACACAGCTCGATAATGCTCCTCTTGTAATATCTCCAAATTAGGACGATTATCCATGTGTGGAAAAATGGTCGAATGTATATACAAATGAAATGACGTCTAAAAGCTTCCTCGGGGAAGGAAGTGATACACCAAAGGTGGTATGTTTACACGCGTGCGAGTACACGTGTAAGTAAACACAAGGAATGAGGGAGCAGCCCTCGGTCGACTTTTGAGAGAGAAGAGATTATCTCCCTCGAGGTTCGATATGAAATATCCACAAGAAAGTATAATATATATAATTACTACTTGGGTGCAAGACCCCCAATCAAGCCTTCCTTCTTAGAATACGCACTAGTGAACGGGGGTTAGGTGGCGCGAAGCACTTAAGTACCTATTGACCCTTAGATGACATTTTATAGCACATCGCCTTTCTATTCACTTTGTAGTTTGTATTCTTCGAATTATTGCCAATTGGAAGTATTTATCTATTCTTGCTTAATTAAATTGGATCGATACGCGTGTCAAGGACCGGAACGACCCTCAACACGGTGTATTGCCTCGGCAATACTTATGAAAGATAGTGTATTGGTTGTTCGTATATGTATACGTATTTACATATAATAATATATCAAAAATATTTTTGTATTTATTTGGTTTTTAAGAAAAATACTATATGTAAGTAAAAACGATGAAAACCGATATAATATATATTTTTGGGTGTAATCTTTTAGGAAAAAGATTACGTTTTGGATTTTTTTATTTTTTTGGTTCAATTCTTTAGGAAAAGAATTGATCTTTGCGATTTTTTATTTTTTTGTATTTTTATCTTTTTGATTTATTTTATGTTTTTGATTATAATACGTAAAAATAACGTTCACAAAGTGAACGGATCCCAAAATCCAATCGTCTCACTCGAAATCGTTAATCTTCACGAAAAGAACCGACAGCGGCGCCATTTAATATCTGTCTTTTTAGTTCGTTTTTCTCGACTCAATCCGAATTGATATAACGTTTTTAAGCTTGACTTGATTGTTTTTGGTGGTAAAAACTTGTTTGGTTTCTATTGTCTACTTTGCACAAAGCATGTAAAAAATGTAAAATATTATACTATTACTACATATACGTACTAATCTACAAAACACATTGCAATTACAACATATAAAGCACAAAGTACAAGTAAAAACAAGATACAAACGAATAACCAACTAACAAGTTTAACAAGAAAATGTAACTACTAAAAAAATTTAAACAAACTAAACAAATTTAACTAAGAAATTAATCAACTGGAAAATATAACAAATTCTAACAAAATTACAACTAACTATTTTTAACAAAATTCTAATAAACTTTTTATAAAATTGTAACTAAATTCTTATACAAACTATTTTTTTTATAAAAAATGAAATGACAAAAGTAACAAGTCAATTTTTATATAATATTTTTTTTATATGTAAAATTCAAAAATCAACTTTAGTAGAATGCAAATTTTCTTTCAATCCAAACTGTGTAAATCCAGTTTGTAACTTCCGATCATCCAGCTTTCATTTTTAGCTAGCCCAAATGTTGAATTAGCCCAAATCCACTAAGCGTTCTAATCTATCTAACTGGTTAACAATACTTGATTTAAACGATTTTACTAACAGCTAAAAACGTTTGTAACAAACTAACTGACTAAATTTCCCTTTTTATTCTACTTAAAGAAATCTAATTATCAAATCATAACTACTACTGATTACCTAGTTTGAAGTTAACTATATCTATCCTAACTAATAACAAGCTCAGTCATATTTGAAAAAAATAAAAGTGTTCATCCTACTGACTTACCTCACACTCGAATCCTAAAGTGACTGATCATTAAAAGAATTCTAAGATAATCTATCCTATACTACTCGTAACTCAACTATATCTCATGATTTCATCAACCGAATTATGACTGTTTTCAAAATATTCGCAATTCCAAACACTCTAAATAAAACTACAGGAAGTGAAATATTGCAAAGTAACTAGGAGATTCAACGAAGTAAATCAGAAAACAGATAAAGCTCGAAATCAAAATAATATAATGAAAGAATTATAAAGCATATTGCATTCAATAACTACACTACAATCGATATAAGCACTTTATAATAAAACTCACAGAAATTCTAAACGAGCTTAACCATTTTCATCTAGGCCAGCCCGTTGATGACGAAGCGGAGCGCTGAGGTCGCTTAGATCAAACAACGCCTTCGCGTCTGATCTACACACTTATCGAAAAAACTACTACTGAACTCGAAATGCTATCCAAACCTGCATAAACAAATGAAAAGGCAAAACGCAAACTTCTGAACTGATGAAATCTCTACTCTTACTTGACTGATTAGAACTTTTAAAGATTATCAAAAATCTTTTACTAAACTCTATGGAGCTTTAGACTAACAGCTTTTTGAAAAACTTAGCTTAGAAAAACTGAAATCAACTAATAATCGATCAACTACCAAAATACTTTGAAGAACTGAGTCTTTATATCCTAATCGAACTCTACTAGCTGAATACTGAAATGCTGGATTTTTTCTACCTCTAAATGTAACTTGCTGAATTCACACTAACTTTACACTATAAAATTTTGATCTTATTAAAAGCTGAACAGAAATATATCAAAATCGGAATTTTATCAAGATTCAAACTCGAAAACAAAACTTCTCATAAGCTCTTATGAGCTTATGAGCTTATTATGCTGAAAACGCTCGAAATCAGTTAAAAGAAACAAAAGCTTCTAGAAATTGAATCAACTCTGTATTAAAACTCAAAACACTCACTATCCAAATGCCAATAACTCCATGATCAAAATATACGTGATTTAGAAGCTTAAGATCGTAACAGTAAAGAAATAGAAGAAGTAAAGAGCTTAGTAAACTGCTTGTTTCATTAATGAATGAAAAGAAATCGTTACAACCGAATTAACTGATTAACGGAATCAAAACAAACATCTAACAGAATGATTGACTAAAAATCATAAAGCTGTGGGAGAAAACTAAACTAACTAATCCTATCTAACCTAACTATGTGAAACTACTCCTATGCTAACCAATTGAAGTGAGGGCTTCGTCTTCTTTTTATAGGCGTCGAGAGTAGGAGAGGTGACGTGGTTAAGCCAATGAGGAGTGGACACGTGTTTAATACGAGGTTTAAACTCGTCCTTCTTCTTCATCACATTTGGGGGTTTCTTCATTCCTCCGTCTTGATCTAATTCAGTTGTATCTTCATGTAGAGGAGATCAAAAGGAGTATTTTTCTAGTTATAATCTTCGATTAAATCTTTATGAATCTTCCATGAATCGAACTTGCAGGTTATGGTGGTGAAGAGATGAAGTTGTCTTTTGATTTTTTTCTCTCTCTTCACGTTTGGAGAAGAAACGAATTGTGTTAGTGTGTTTGTTTGACCGGTTTGGTCAATTTGACTAAGTAAATAAAAGAACTTTCCATTTAATTTCTTTTTGGTCCTTTATCTTGTATTTTCTTTCAAAAGTTATGTAAACTTTTAAATCAATTTCTTTTAATCCTTCATCTTTGTAGAAAGTTGCAACTTAAGCCCTTGATCTTTGACAACTTGGCAAATAAGGTCCTTGAAAGCATCTTTCGTCTTTTTCTTCGTCTTTTGATAAAATAAGTCCTTGAAACCGCGTGATTTCTCAAAAATGTATCTTCTTACCTGAAAACACATGAAACACAAATACACGCATAATTCTGATATTTTAAAGTTAAAATAATGTATTTGACTGTGTTTTGAGTGGTATTTGGATCATTATTGATGAGTGTTTTCACACTTATCAACGTTCCAAAGGTGTATGATGGCTATCTTCCATGACATGGTGGAAGACACTATGGAAGTATTCATGGATGATTTCTCGGTTTATGGCGATTCTTTCTCGGCTTGCCTTGCCAATTTAGAACGTATGCTTAAGCGGTGTGAAGACACTCGCCTTGTTCTTAATTGGGAAAAATGCCATTTCATGGTAAAAGAGGGCATCGTGCTAGGACACAAGATCTCCAAAGCCGGTCTTGAAGTAGACCGTGCTAAAGTCGATGTTATCGCTAAGTTGCCTCCACCTTCAACCGTGAAGGGTGTGAGAAGTTTCCTTGGTCATGCGGGCTTCTACCGTCGATTCATCAAAGATTTTTCTCAAATCGCTCGCCCGATGACCCACCTCTTGGAAAAAGACACTCCTTTTATCTTTTCCAACGAATGTATTGAAGCCTTCAACTTGCTTAAGGATAAGCTAACTAAGGCACCCGTCTTGGTGACCCATAATTGGGAGCTGCCTTTCGAGTTGATGTGCGATGCTAGTGACTTTGCTATTGGAGCGGTTCTGGGCCAAAGAGTGAACAAACACTTCCAACCGATCCATTACGCTAGCAAGACAATGACGGGGGCTCAATTGCGTTATACGACAACCAAAAAAGAGCTTTTAGCTGTTGTCTATGCTTTTGAAAAGTTCCGCCCCTATCTTGTCCTTTCCACCACAATCATTTACACCGATCATTCCGTGTTGAAGTACTTGTTGACTAAGCAAGATTCCAAACCAAGACTTCTTCGCTGGGTTTTGCTACTCCAAGAATTTAAAATCGAAATTCGCGATAAAAAAGGAGCTGAAAACCTAGCCGCGGATCATCTGAGTAGACTTGAGGATCCTTACCAAGGGGATCATCCGAACAAAGAAATCAATCCCTGGAGACCTTAATGTCTATCAAATCGACTTCTGATGAAACCCCGTGGTTTGCGGACATTGCAAACTACTTGGCGGGTGGAATTCTCGTTGACGGGTTAACATACCAACAAAAGAAGAAGTTCTTCAAAGACATCAAGGCTTACTTTTGGGATGACCCGTATCTTTTCAAACAATGTGCTGATTTGATCATTCGCCGATGTGTTGATGGACTGACAGCTTTAGAAATTCTTGACGCTTGCCACAAAGGACCCATCAATGGTCACTTTGGTCCCAACTACACTGCCAAAAAAGTGTTTGACTCGGGATTTTATTGGCCCACCATTTATCGTGATGCTCACAAGATGGTTAAACGATGTGATGCTTGCCAAAAACAAGGCAAGATCACACATAAAGATGAGATGCCTCAAAATTTCATTCAGGAATGTGAAATCTTTGATGTTTGGGTATCGACTTTATGGGGCCATTCCCTTCCTCTAAAGGAAACAAATACATCCTTGTAGCCGTTGACTACGTTTCAAAGTGGGTTGAAGCCAAAGCTTTACCTACTAATGACGCAAGGGTGGTTTGTAACTTTTTGAAGTCGCTATTCGCTAGATTCGGTGCGCCTCGTGCCATTATTAGTGATCGCGGGACTCATTTTTGCAATGACCAATTTGCTAGAGTCATGGCTAAGTACGGTGTAAATCATCGTCTTTCCACCGCCTACCACCCACAAACTAATGGCCAGGCTGAAATCTCTAACCGAGGATTAAAGCGAATTCTGGAAAGAACCGTGGGAGAGCATCGTGCCTCATGGGCTGATAAACTTGATGATGCTTTGTGGGCTTTTCGTACCGCATACAAGACTCCGATTGGTTGTACACCATATCGTCTCGTGTACGGGAAAGCGTGCCACCTCCCCATTGAGTTGGAGCACAAGGCCTACTGGGCCTTGAAGTGGGCTAATTTTGATACCAACAAAGCCGGTGACCTACGCAAGATCCAACTCAATAAGCTGAATGAACTCCGTAATGAGGCTTATGAAAATTCTTTGATCTATAAGGAAAAGACTAAGCTCATTCATGACTCCAAGATTAAGAACCGAGAGTTCCAAGTTGGAGACAAAGTTTTACTCTTTAACTCTCGGTTGAAAATCTTTTCGGGCAAGGTGAAATCTCGTTGGTCCGGCCCATTCACCATTGCCCAAATTTTTCCATATGGTACTCTCGAGCTCGCTCAACCTAATGGACCGAATTTTAAGGTGAATGGCCAACGAGTGAAGTTGTACTTTGGCGAGGACATCTCTCATGAGATGGTTCCATCCCTCACCACATTCCCCATGAACTAATTTTGGGTCGAGTCAGGCTCGTGACTCGGTTATCAAAAACAAGCGCTCCTCGGGAGGCAACCCGAGTATCTATCCTTTTCTGTTTAACCTCCTAAGTGTAGGGGGACCTATATAGGTGTTTGTATTTGTGTGGTGATGTGATTACAGGGATGACTGCACTCTTGGAATCTCTGAAGAACCGTGCTCCCGTGTTATCCGAAATCCGGTTCTATCTCTCAACTATCATGATTCAATTTTCTTCATACTCACATTTGAAATTGATCATGTTAGTCGTCTCTTCCTTAACTTGATTTAACCAACGTGCACAATGTCGTAAGTGTAGGGGAGATTTTTCCCACATGCTTAAACATTGGGGACAATGTTTATCTTAAGTGTAGGGGGGACTTCTATCGAAGTTTTAAGTGGACTTTTCCATGAAAATGCCTTCATTTAACCGGAAAAATCATTTTTTCAACATTTTTCAAATTTTTATTAACTTTGGCCATTTAGTCGTAATTTTTAAAATTTTATCGTCGCTTTCATATGTATATATCCCGCAATAAAGTCAAAAATATTAATAAAGTGGTGTAGCTAGTTTTGAAATCTTCGACATATTAGGCCCGTTGCGATTATTTTGACTCAACCCGAATAGACTTATCCAAGTTTATTCTAGCTAGTATCCTTAACCATGTAGACCTTAATTGGTTTATTTGGCTAAGCATCCACGAGTCTCATTACTTGAGATTTTAAATTGTGGAGAACGAGAAATGATAGAGTCAATTATAAGTCGGTATTCTTGCACAAGCTCACTTGTGTTGGGAATAAATCTATGCTTAGTTTGCTTCCCCTGCTAGTTGATTATTCGTACCCCTGCTAGAGTAAGTTCCCCCTGCTAACTAACAAAGGCAGGGGGATTGGTCCCCCTGCTGGAAGTCAAAGGCCCTGCTGTCAAAGATAAACATGGAATAGATTTTTACGCGTTTCAGTTATTATTCCTTAATACTTTCCATAGTTTGTTAGTAGTGATCTTGTACGTGGGTCCTTGTATCTATAAAAGGACTCACTAGGTTAGCATGCAATGTGTGTCTTTCTCACTTCGTTTTTCATTATTATTACTTTAAGGTTTTGTAAACCCTAATACCACTTTGGGTATTCGTATATCTTTGATATATTAAAGTTCAACGTTTGAATCTCATTTATTCTTGTGCTAAACATTACATTCCGCATCTTGTTTAGTTACTTTGCTTTGCAAAGTTTCTCTAGTGTTAGATTGAATTCTTTCTCTCTATCACAACCCTTAAACAAGCTATTAAGGTTTAAGATCTGACTTTGGGATCAACAAGTGGTATCAGAGCTTGTTGAGAAACTTTGTCTAAATCAAGAACAAAATCCTCATAGCAAACATGTCTTCAGATTCATCCACAAACAGCAACAACCATAATAACCTCAAGTTACCCATGTTGGATCCTGAAAACTTTGAATTATGGGAATTCAGAATCCAACAATACCTGAAAATGGAACACTATGTTCTCTGGGAGATCATAGAGTTTGGTGATCAATTCAACAAAATGGTGGCAGTTGAAGAAGGCAAGGATGAAGGTGAGAGTTCCAAAGGTAAGGACAAGAAGAAATCTGCTGCTCTATGTGATAAGGAAATACCGGCTAGAAGGCATGATGTCAGGGCTCACAGCTCATTACAGTTGGCCCTACCAGATAGACATCAACTCAGATTCAGGAAATACAAAACAGCTAAGGAACTATGGGAAGCCATAGGCAAAACCTTTGGAGGAAATGAAGCCACAAAGAATAAGAAGAAAAATCAAATTCTGAATGATTTTGCTTCTTTCAAAGCAATTGGTGATGAATCAATTGGAGCTATTTACAGTAGGCTTCAAGACATGGTGGCCCACTTGGAATTCTTTGATATTGAAGTATCAAAAGAGCAGGTGAACACCAGGTTTCTTAACAGTCTCCAGAAAGAATGGTTTGTCTATAAGGCAATTTGGCAGAATAAGGATGATTTGGATGGAAAAGACATTGATGACATATATAATAACTTAAAGGTTTTTGAACCTATTGTCAATGAAATGAAGTCAAAAGGAACAATCCCCACCAACTCAAGTGGAATCATCGATTCCCCTGCTAACATGGCATTCATATCACAAAGCAGTGGAATCTCTAAGAACAGTGGAATAGAAGTAGCCCCTGCTACCTATTCCCCTGCTACCAGGTCTGGACCTTCCTATGATGAAGAAAGACCAGCTACATTCAACCTTGATACTGCATGTGCTTTTATAGCATCACAAGGACCACAAGGATCTACAGTATTACATGAAGATCTAAATCAAATCAGTAAGCAAGCGCTAGAAGAATTGGATATCAAGTGGAACATGGCTTTGCTCAGCATGAGAGCCAACAGGTTCCACAAGAAGTATGGGAAGAAGATCACAATTAATCCCTCTGATGTGGCTGGGTTTGATAAAACAAAAGTTGAATGCTACAATTGTGGCAAGAAGGGTCATTTTGCCAGGGAATGCAGAGGACCTAAGTCTGGAAATAGCTACAGAAAGGAGACAAGAGATGATGATTCTGGTGCTAAAGCCATGGTAGCTATGCAGGGAATAGATGGAGCAAATGGATGGGACTGGAGTGCTATGACAGAAAATGTGGAAAGAAATCAAGCCTTAATTGCTGAGGAAAAGGAAGAAGACTTTGCACTTATGGCTATGTCAAGTTCCAGTTCTGACAATGAGGTATATGATGACTCATATTGTACTAAAGCTTGTAGGAAAAATACTGAGTCTTTGAATGATCAAATTAGAAAGGTAAAAGCTGACTATATCAATTGTGATAATGATCTTGATAATTACAAATGTGCTTTAGAACAACTAGAGTCCACCATAAGAGAGTATAGGCAAAGAGAAAGTGAGTATAGGGATCACATTGTGATTCTAGAAAGAGATGCCAAGGAGAATAACCAATCTATAAATGTTTTAACTGCTGAACTTGAAATTTTCAAAGCTAACCAAAAGATAGATGAGGAAACTATTGAAAAATTTGGAAAAGCTTCAAAAGATTTAACCAAGGCATTTGAAATTGGTCAATCTCCTAAGGACAAAACAGGGTTTGGAATTAAGAATATGAATGCTACTATACCACCACCCCCTGCTAACATCCATGCTGCCTATCCTAGAAAAGACTTGTCATGGACTGGTCTCCCTTGTTTTGAAAAACAGGATGACATTGAGTTTGACTTGAGTGCTTATATACCTAATAACCTTGATACAGAAGAGTCTCTAGTTAAAACTAGTGTCTTTAGGGATGTTAAACAGGAACAGGTTGGTTTAAAGCAAATTGACAACCCTGTTCGATTTTCAAAAGAAAGAATTTCTAGCAGCAATCCTAATTCTAAGAGTATCTCTCCCAAATCTAAGGCTAGGCCACAGTCTCCTAAGCCTACCATTAAATATGCTAGTATGTACAGGAATGTCAGAGGTAATCAAAGAAATTGGAATGACCAAAAGTCTCATCAATTAGGAAAAGACTTTGTGATTAATACCAAGCACTGCTTCACATGTGGCAGTTTTGAACACACTTATCAAGAGTGTAAGGCACCAATGGAGATGGTGGCTGCAAATCCCTTAAAGGATATGCAACCTAAAGCCATTCTTCTAAATGCAGGGGCAAAATCCTTTTCCCCTGCCAAGTATGTTGCCCCTGCCTTGAGAAATAGGGTGATTGATAAATATGTTGTTCCAGCTCTTAGAAAGGAAAATGATGTTCACCCAAAGCCCAACACTTCTGTGACCACCCCAACACCTTATACTGCATATAAATCTGGCTCTAGACCTTACCAACACATGAATAGAGGCCAAAACAAAAGGTGGGTTCCCTCTGCTAAGCATAAGGATTCCCCTGCTAAAACTGGGGTATCCCCTGCTAGAAAAGTTGTACATTCTAGGAACATGGGAAGATGGGGAAAAGCTGTGAAAGCCTTAGCTCGTTGGGTTTGGGCACCCAAAAGGGGTACTCAATCTAATGGTGTATCTCTAGTTTTCGATAAGCTATCCTACATTGATACACGAGGTAGATCCAAGTCTGTAATGGCTTGGGTCCCCAAGAAAAACTAATTCGTTTTTCCTTTTGCAGGTGACAAAGAAGACAAGGGATGATAGAGCATATTGGGATAGTGGATGCTCAAGAAGTATGACTGGACACAAAGCTTACTTGTCTAACTTTGTGCCCCTGCATGACAATGATGGTGTTTCTTTTGGAGATGGGCATGGAACTATAACAGGAAAAGGAACTATTGTCACAAATGGGATGACTTTTGACAATGTGTACTTGGTGAAAGAACTCAAGTATAATCTCTTCAGTGTGTCATAGATGACTGATAACAAGAATTTTGTCTTGTTTACTGACACTGAATGCTTGGTATTAGGAAAGGAGTTTGTCTTGCCAAAAGACACTCCAATTGTTCTCAGAACACCAAGACAGAAGAACATGTACACAATTGATCTCAAGGACATATCTCTCCAAGACAATGAAACATGTTTCATTGCCAAAGCCTCGGCAGATGAATGTAAGAAATGGCATAGAAGACTTGGTCATCTTAATTTCAAGAACATGAACAAAGTAGTAAAGCATAATCTGGTTCATGGTCTTCCTTCCAAGTCTTTTGCCACTGAACATACTTGTGCAGTATGTCTGAAAGGGAAGCAACACAGAGCATCTTGCAAGTCAAAAACAAGTATGTCACCACCAAGCCATTGGAACTACTACATATGGATCTTTTTGGTCCTACTTCTGTGGCAAGTATAATGAAGAAATGGTACTGCTTAGTGATTACTGATGATTTTTCAAGATTTACATGGACATTCTTTCTATTTGAGAAGAGTGACACTGCTGATGTACTCATTGGGTTCATCAATCAAATTGAACTGTCAAAAAGCATGAAGGTAGTTACCATAAGATCAGACAATGGTGGTGAGTTCAGAAATCAGAAACTAGATTCTTTCTGCATAAACAAAGGCATCAAGAGGCAATTCAGCATTGCTAGAACACCTCAACAGAATGGAGTGGCAGAAAGAAGGAATAGGACACTCATTGAAGCTGCAAGAACTATGCTGTCTGATTCCAAACTTCCAGTTATCTTTTGGGCTGAAGCTGTATCCACTGCTTGTTATGTACAAAACAGGGCCTTGGTTGTCAAGGCACACAACAAGACCCCTTATCAGCTGTTTAATGGAAGACCTCCCTTAATTGACTTTTTCAGACCTTTTGGGTGTCATGTTATCATCTTGAACACCATTGACAATCTAGGTAAGTTTAGTGAAAAGGGTGATGATGGATACTTTGTGGGTTATTCATTAAACAGCAAGGGATATAGGGTCTTCAACAAGAAGACAAGAAAAATCACAGAAAATCTTCATGTGAACTTTCTCGAAGACAAACCTGAAGATGTTCAAACAGGTCCTGACTGGTTCTTTGATATAGATGTACTTTCCAAGTCCATGAATTATGTACCTGTTGTCTTGCAGAACACTAACATTTCAGGTACTCAAGAAACAATTGGTGCAGAGAAGTCACCTCTGAGGTACATGAATGTACCCTCATTGTTTCCTAGTGAAGCTGATAAACAAGAAGATAATTCTGCTTCAGGAATAGAACAGCCAATCTCATCCCCTGCTATGGCTGAAAGCAGTGGAATGGCTGAAAGCAGTGGAATCCAGGATTCCCCTGCTAGAGGAATTGATTCCTCTTTCACAAAGGATCATGATGCTAATGAGACTACTGATACAGAAAGAGAATCCCCACTCATCTCATCATCTACACCCATAAATGATGGTCCTATCATATCCAGCAGTGGAAGCAGAATCATCAGGAGTGGAGGCCCTAGTTATTCAGAGCTTCATTCTGCTCACCAGCACCCATCTCTAGGTCATGCTGTCTCATTTGGAAGTTCTTTTGAGGACTTCTTTCCTAATCAAAATAGCCCCATCAATTCTGATTTAGAAGAAGATGAAACAGAAGTCATCATGCAGCCTACCTATAGAATCAATAAGGATCATCCTATCTCTCAGATCATTGGCAAACCTGATGCACCCAGACATACAAGGTATACAGCAAAGGAACACAGCTTCATTGCTAATATCACCATGAAGTTCAATCATGACAACATGCAATGTTGTCTGTTTACTGCATTTTTGTCACAAGAAGAGCCAAAGAAGATTTTTCAGGCTTTAAATGACCCAAGCTGGGTTGAAGCCATGCAAGAGGAGCTCTTACAATTCGACATACAAGAGGTTTGGATTCTGGTTGATTGTCCCAAATGGGCAAGGCCTATTGGGACCAAGTGGGTACTCAGGAATAAAAAGGATGAAAGGGGAATAGTTGTCAGGAACAAAGCAAGGTTAGTGGCACAAGGGTATACTCAGGAAGAAGGGATTGATTATGAAGAAGTGTTTGCTCCAGTAGCCAGGATTGAAGCTATTAGATTATTTCTTGCTTATGCCTCATTCATGGATTTCACTGTTTTCCAGATGGATGTGAAAAGTGCCTTCTTATATGGAACCATTGATGAAGAAGTCTATGTCATGCAACCACCAGGGTTTGAAGATCCAGAACATCCTGACAAAGTATACAAAGTGAAAAAGGCCATGTATGGCCTTCACCAAGCTCCCAGAGCCTGGTATGGTACACTTTCCAAATATCTCCTAGACAATGGATTCAGCAGGGGGAAGATTGATCAGACCCTGTTTACCAAGAAACAAAAGGGTGACCTTCTGCTAGTACAAGTCTATGTGGATGACATCATTTTTGGATCAACTAACTCCATGCTTAGCAAAGAGTTTGCCAAATTGATGCAGGATAAATTCCAAATGAGTGCCATGGGAGAACTAAACTTCTTTTTGGGGTTACAAGTTCAGCAACGGAAAGATGGGATATTTATCTCACAAGACAAATATGTGGCTGAGATTGTAAAGAAGTTTGGCATGTCTGATGGGAAGAAGGTGTCCACTCCCATGGACAAGGATCATCCATGGGGAAAGGATGGTCCTAGAAAGCCTATAGATGTCAGGAATTACAGGTCTATGATTGGGTCTCTTATGTATCTCACTGCTTCAAGACCTGACATCATGTTTGTAGTCTGCTTATGTGCAAGATACCAGGTGTCACCAACAGAGTGTCACTTATTTGCTGTGAAAAGGATTTTTAGGTATCTAAAATGTCATCCTACCTTAGGACTCTGGTATCCAAAGGAGTCACCATTTGAGCTGATAGCTTATTCAGATAGTGATTATGCTGGTGACAACAATGATAGGAAGTCTACAACAGGGGGATGCCAATTTTTAGGGAGCAGGCTTATATCTTGGCAATGTAAGAAGCAGACTATCATGGCAACATCCACAACTGAAGCTGAGTATGTAGCAGCTGCTGCATGCTGTGGTCAAGTTCTTTGGGTGCAAAATCAATTGCTTGATTATGGGTATAACTTTCTTAAAACCAAGATATTCATTGACAACAACAACACTATTTGCATCATAAAGAACCCTGCTTTTCATAGCAAAACCAAACACATTGAAATTAGACATCACTTTATCAGAGATTGTTTTGAAAAAGGACTGATTGTCCCTGAGAAAATTGATACAGAACTAAATGTTTCTGATCTTTTAACAAAAGCTTTTGATGTAGGGAGGTTTCAGTATCTGGTTGCAGGTATTGGAATGGTTACTCCTTAAAAATCTGATGTCTATTTTGTCATGTATAATCAGGGTTACTTCACTGCTGTTGTTGTATAATTGTTAGTCAATTTTACCATTTCTTTCATTGCACTGCTTTTTAACACTGATTCCCCTGCTTGGGGTTCATTCCCCTGCCAAGAGGATGTTTCTCTTAAGCTGGGTGTGTTCTTTTTACAAAAGTGGTTTTATGTGGTTTTAGACTAACAATGCAGAGGTTCATATGGTGCATACTATTCTCGTTGGTGGATCAGGTATATACTCTATGTTTCAGGGGAGGTTAGGTCACACCTTTAGGACTCAGGGTATCCTTAGGATGCTCATATATGATCTTAGATCATATCCACTGGTGAGTGAGGGTTCAGGTTAATAATGACTTGCTACAAAGCTTGTCAGAACTCTGAAACCTTGAGGCACTGTAGTGTGTACTTACATTTCTTTATTAAAACAGCTTGCTGTTCAAATACAGACCTGTGGCACACACTGCCAAGACTGACTGACCATAAGTAAGGGACAAGGTTGGGATGGTGACTGGGGTATGCATGATTTCTTGGGATTACCTGGTGTAGGGGGACTTATGTATTAACTTTTTGTATTGGGACCATTGCTGAATAGAGGACTCTTGAGTTTCTATGTATCTATCTTGTGTATACAAGTGTGTGCATTAGAGCAGAGCTAGTTAGCATTAGTCCTTCCATGACTAGTTTAATACCCTTAGGAAGGTTTCCCCTGCTTTTATCTTTCATTCCCCTGCTTTCACAACATTCCCCTGTTTGACCGTTGACCGACAATATCGTTACCCTGTTCATAGCCGTTGGGCCTGCTTGCTTAAATTTTGGTTAGGGAATATTTTATTATTTTTAAATGATATTTAAGGCGCTTTCTTCGCTGATTGGTAATCTTTTCCTTCTATTTCAAATATATTAATTTTTTTATCAAGATTTATCCTTGATATTTTTGCGATTTGAAAATTTTGGTCCAATCACAGCCCTTCAATTTGTCTATATAAACTTAATTCCCTTTACCAGCAGGTCCATACATCTCTCTCGACCTAATCCCACTTACCTCTCATCTCTATAAACCTCCAAACTATTTTCAAAATTCATCATGACCCTTAAAATTGCTCCTAATCATAACCAAATTGTTTTGCTTCATGATGAACCAGCCGAGTTTGCTGATGCTGTGGCCTTTCTAAAGTCTTCGTACTTCAGAGTGGCCCTTCTCATCAATCCTCGCATTTATACCTCACACATTCAACAGTTCTGGTCTAAAGCCATGACCAAAACAGTGAATGGAGAGGTCATAATACAAAGCACAGTTGATGGTCATTCCAAGGTCATAACACTTGCCTCCATCAGGGAGAATCTTCTCCTTGATGATGAGGATGGAATAACCAACTTTTCTGAGGCTGAAATTTTTGAAGGTCTTGTTAAATTGGGGTACAAACTTTCTGAGATTCAAAAATGTAAGTTTGCAAAAGGCCAGTTTGCCCCTCATTGGAAATATTTGATTCATACTATTATGCAATGTTTGTCACCAAAAACCACTGCTTTTAATGAGGTTGGTAGTGAGATAGCTTCTGCCCTGATCTGCTTTGCAACAGGGAGGAAGTATTGTTTTTCTCAAATGATTTTTAAAGGCATGGTTAAAAATGTTTCAAGCACCTCAAAGTTTTGTATGTATCCAAGGTTTATATAAATTTTGCTGAATATGAGTGATCATGGTCCCATTACACACAGAAACTATTTTTCAGCAACCCAACACACCACCAAACTCTTCACCACATTACTTGCACCATCACCTTTATTTTCTGGCAGAAACATACCATTCACTTCAATTATGATGGACCAAATCAGACGGGAAGAAGCCAAAAATCAAACAACCATAAATCAACCTGCTGATTCCCCTGCCAAGAACCTACCACCTGCTGATCCACAACAAGAAAGGCATTCAAAATCCAGGTTTGCCAGGTCTCCCTTGCCTGGTGAATCTTCACAAGCAGCAGAAAGGAGAGTCTCCAAGAGTTTGGAGCAACCTGGGGGTTTGGCTGCCACTACTGTCTCATCCTCAAGGGGTGAGCAGGATAGTGACACCATCGATAAGTCCTCTCCCCCACTCCATGATATCCAACAAGGGGAGAAATTCCCTTCTAGGATTGAGAGCAGTATGAAACCTTTGACAAATCTGGAATTGACGAAAATGTGCATGAGTCTGAAAAGGCAGAATGCACAACTAGTACAAGATGTCAAAAAGCAAGGTCTGGTTATCTCTCAACTGGAAACCAGACTTGCTACTCTTGAGGGGAGGAGAAAGCCCAGACTGATTCTTTCCACAGATGAGGATGCTTCCAAAGGGGAGGAAATTCCACACACAGAAGGATCTACTGAGTATTATTCATATCCTGGTGGGGAGCATGGAAAGATAACGAGTGCTAAGAAAGGGATGGAGAGAGAAAGTGCTGATAAGGGAAGTGACAAGGGGAGTGCAACCAAAGATATTGCTCAAACATTGCTCACCATGGGCAATTAAGAAGAAGCCCCTGCTTCAAAAGTTTCCCCTGCCATTGCTGATCCCACTGCTGTAAGTTTATCCCCTGCTAAGAACATTACTCAAACATTTGTTAGGAAGAACAGAAAGCAACCAGCTCAAAAGGGGATAACAATCAAAGAACCTGCATCTAAAGCAAAACCAGCACCAGCAGTGGATCCAAAAGACAAAGGAAAAGGAATCATGGTGCAACATCCCAAGAGAAAATACAAGCATCTGACTCCTGAACAGCAGAAGGCCCAAGAAGCACATGATGCACAAGTAGCTCTCAGGCTACAACAAGAGGAAATGGATATGCAGGATCAAAGAATGGAGAAGATGAGGCCCAAAGATATGCTAAAGCAGGTTGAGATTATGCATAGAGAACTAGATGACAGGGTACCTCATGTTGGAGAATTTCTTGATCAATGGGAGAAGGAGTTGAAAAATGCTCCTTTGGAAGACAGGTATGAGTTGACTTGCCTTGTTTACAAATATCAAACTGAATATCTGGAAAGAAGGGCAATGCAAATTCAGAGTGAGAAGTATCGAACTTCAGAGAAAGGGCAACTTGATCACTACAAAGTTCTGCTTAAGAGGCATAGAAAATGGAAGGATGGTGACTTCAGAGATATGAGCTTTGAAGCCATAAAGAGAGCAGTCAGACCAGTTCTAAAGTTGTATGATGTGGAGGATTGGATGACTATCAACACTCCTGAGGAAGCTGAGTATCTTAGGAGACAAAGTGAAGTGCTACAGAAAGCTAGAGAAACAAAGAAAAGAAAAGCTGGAGAGACTACACAAGCAGGTGCATCATCCCAAGCAGGGGCATCGCACCAAGCAGGTGAAAGTTTTCCAGAAGTACTTGAGAAGTCTGTACTTAATGTACAAAGAGAAGCAAAGAGACTCAAGAGAATGGAGCAAGTGGGCATAATTACTAAAGAGTCTCAAGGGCCATCAAATGATGAAATTGATAAACAACTGATTTTACAGGAAAATGATGAAATCTCACCTAGTAAACTTGGAAAGAAGTTTGCTATTATAGAGTATGCTGTTTATGAACACAAAGGGAGGACTTGGTGGAAGCTTACAAGGGCTGACAATACAGCACAGACATTTCTAAGCCTAGATGTCATGTTTCAAATTTTGGATAGTGAAGACTTAGAAGATCTGTGAAAAATATTGAAGAAAACGTTTGCTGCAAAACCTCCTACCGTGGATGGTGTGGAGAAGGATTGGGTAATCTGGGAGTGCATGCATAGAATGTATGAACATGAATTATTTGATCCTCTATTTGATGTAGTGAATAAAGGAGATTTGATGTATTGGAAGCTATTTACAAATTCTGGGGTCTATGAGGTAGTAATGGAAGGTGTGAGTGTGTACTTGCTCAATCATAGGTATTATCCCTTCTCTCAGGACACCTTGAAGAAACTGGCACAGGCTAACCTAATTGTAGATGCTAAGAAGCCTGTTGCTTATGATGTGGTAAGAATGGTTCATAGTCAGATTTGGCCAGAGTGTTTGTAAGCATCCTCATCAACTAGCATTTATTCAGAAACTTGTCTTTAGGGGAAAGCACAAGTTTAGGGGAGGATTGTTGGGAATAAATCTATGCTTAGTTTGCTTCCCCTGCTAGTTGATTATTCGTACCCCTGCTAGAGTAAGTTCCCCCTGCTAACTAACAAAGGCAGGGGGATTGGTCCCCCTGCTGGAAGTCAAAGGCCCTGCTGTCAAAGATAAACATGGAATAGATTTTTACGCGTTTCAGTTATTATTCCTTAATACTTTCCATAGTTTGTTAGTAGTGATCTTGTACGTGGGTCCTTGTATCTATAAAAGGACTCACTAGGTTAGCATGCAATGTGTGTCTTTCTCACTTCGTTTTTCATTATTATTACTTTAAGGTTTTGTAAACCCTAATACCACTTTGGGTATTCGTATATCTTTGATATATTAAAGTTCAACGTTTGAATCTCATTTGTTCTTGTGCTAAACATTACATTCCGCATCTTGTTTAGTTACTTTGCTTTGCAAAGTTTCTCTAGTGTTAGATTGAATTCTTTCTCTCTATCACAACCCTTAAACAAGCTATTAAGGTTTAAGATCTGACTTTAGGATCAACAACTTGGTGTAATTATTTGCCTATTCTCCCATCACTTGCTAATAATTTATCTGCAATAAGTAAGGTCGTACGATTTGAAAAGTTACTTAGCTTCTAGCCCAAGATCGTTTAAAAGTTGCTCGGTAATGATAAGAGTTCATAGCCAAGGCATAACTTATGAAGCGGGGCGCGAAGATTGGCGAGTCCGAAAAGGCCCTAACAAGGCATGAGGATTCAATCTTATTGCTAAAGATCCAAGGTGATGTGAAAAGCATTATTCCCAAAATCAATATGAAGGATCAAGATTCACGACGAAAAGCAATCAACTCCCATAAAGATCATGGAGAAGTCTATCCGAAAAGACCCTAACAAGGTATGAGGATAAGTAGATCCAAGTCCGAAAAGGAGGAAATCGTTGTATCTCAAAATCCCAATTAGAGATTGAAGAAATAATCATGAAGTCGTGGTCAACAAAGTTGGAGTACCCCTCAAAAGTCTCCAAGTGAAGAAACTCTATTACGATGAGAAGACCATTATCTCAAGAACGTCTCTCGAAGATATGAAGTATGAAGTACATGCCAAATATCGGTCCGAGAAAGGTCTCAAATCGTGAACCGAGTTATGCCAAGATATGAACTTTTTGATATCCCGAGAAGCAGTTTTAAGAGATTTTGTCCTTTAGCTAACTATTGATCAAATCGTCCTACTTTGCTTTCAGCCTAAATAAACTATCGAAATAAGTCCAAAAATGCATCTTCATGATCATTCTAAGACAAAAATAAAATATAAGAGATACCTCTAGGAATAAGGGAGTTTAAGCATTTAATTAAGCCATGTGTGTAAGTGTTTGATTTGCTAACTTATAATAACAATGATCTCGTTTTTAAGCTTAGTTTGGGGAACGTGAAACTTGAGGGTGATAAATCTTCGTA
Source organism: Glebionis coronaria (assembly GCA_025667525.1). Taxonomy (NCBI): domain Eukaryota; kingdom Viridiplantae; phylum Streptophyta; class Magnoliopsida; order Asterales; family Asteraceae; genus Glebionis; species Glebionis coronaria. Next base: position 92,688,788 of record CM046881.1, read on the forward strand.
GCACCAAAGCCCTAATGTAAGTCCCTGATCTCTTTGCAAGTTATTTCCATGTAGCTATTTTCAAGTGAAAATGGTTTTCTATCCTTTTGTTTACTTTAATGTTTTAATTTCTCTTAGTACTTTAACTTCTTGTTTAGTAGAATGTTAATAAGGCCAAGGTTGATTGATCATGAGAAAAATGTAAATTTGCTTTATCACTAAGCATTGCATGAGGGCATGGCAATGGTTAAGTGTAGGGGATTTGATAGGTGTGAAAACACCCATCCTTTTACCACTTATTTCTTACTAAAACAAGACCAAAACGCATATTTAATATCATTTGTTTGGAATTATGCATGGTTTTTGTGTTTATTGTGTTTTCAGAGTCAACCGGATGATTATTGAAGAAAACATGGGATTGCACGGGTTTTATCAAGGAGAAAGACTAAAGACGAAGTCTATTGTCCAAGAGATGCAAAAGATTTAAAGTCAATGGGCCTATTTGAAGATTTATCGAAGAAAAGGACCAAAGATGGAAGATTTACATATGTCGAAGAAACTCAAGTCTATTAAACGAAGAAATTAAAAGACGAGTTGAATTTAATCGTCGACAAATCCCGAATCAGAATCGAAAACGTCAACTTTTCTGAAAAGACGAGAAGACAAGAAGAAAGAGAGAAAGCCCACTCACCAACCAACCACTTAGCCTATATAAGGGAATCACCCTCACAAAATTTGGCACCTAATTTTTAGTTTTTCTTTCAGTTACTCTTTTCCTAGTTCGTAGGAAGAACCATCTCCCTTAAGGAGTGGTTTTCATCTTCTTTGATTTCTTCTTGAATTGTGTAAGTGTAATCCTTTCATTTTGTTTATTGAATCTTAATCATCAATACAAGTTTTCATTTAATCTTTTCATTCCTCTTGCTCATCATCATCTTTTTATTCAAAGTTCTTAAGTCCTTATTTAAGTTGAGTTTTGATCTTAAAAACTTGTTGATTTTGTGTTTTTATGATTGGGATTTGATTCTTATGGTTAATAGATAGTCGTTGGTTAGTTTGGTTAAAACCTTTTCGTTTATTTGGTTTGATTGGGTTAAAATTTGCGTTCCCCTGTTCTTGCGTCTGCCACTGTTCTTCCATTCCCAGTTATTCCGCATAGTTTATTCCACTTTTTCCTTATTCGGAATATTTAAATATTCCGAATAGTCTTCTTGCCTTTTATCTTATTCAGAATTTTTAGTTATTCCGCATAGAATAGTTTATTCCGAGTAAGCCTGACATTCCGCATAAGTGTTCTTATTCCGAATAGACTAGTATTCCGAGTAGTCCTATATTCCGCATAGGGTGATTTTTCCGCATAGACTTATTTATTCCAAGTAACAAGTTATTCCGCATAGAACTTTAATATTCCGTATAGTACTAAATTCCGAATAGGATTTTTATTCCGAGTAAGATATTCCGCATAGCATTGATTTCTCAGTTATTCCGGATAGCCATACATTCCACATGATCAAAATATTCCGAATGGTATGTTCATTCCGCATAGCACTAGCATTCCGAGTAGCCACACTTATTCCGAGTAGGATCAACATTCCGAATAGATCCCGTTTCCAGTGAGTTTAATTTACTGTTTTATCATTTAACTGTTCAATTTAAATTCTAGTTTTATTTAAGTAATTGTTTTGGTTTAAATCTAAATTTACTTCAGTCATTTATCTTTTAATAGAATAAAAAACCAAACCCACTTTTTGTCACCAAGAACAAATCATTCCACTTAAAACCGTGATCAATTCGAGAGGATACCGAGATTAATCAAGAACCCAATGAAAACGCTTGTATCAAACAACACTCCTCCTTGGAAGCCTAGGAGGGGTATATATAGTCACACGCGCTACTTAAACTATACAACGTTCCTAGTCTAGTCTAAGCGTGTGTGACTATGATAACTAATGGGAATTCTTAAATGTCGTCACATAAAGTGAATTTCCAACAATCTTCCCCCATGGGACGATGTGTAGAATTCCTTACAATATTTTTCTTAACAAGTACATAATGATTAAGAACAAGAGCTTTCATGAAGCGTCTAATGCTAATGATGTCTTCTGAGGCCTTTGACTTCAAAACGACTCATCTTTAAAGTAACTTGTAGTAGAAATACTGTAACGGCACGAGCTAAGTAACCCATACACTTCTGGTTAAGGAGAAGCTTCTAAATTAACTTCCCCCTAATTCATGCCACATAAACTTAATGTAGAAGCTTTTGAATAGCTTCCCCCTAAACCGACAATCCTCGTAAGCAACTTCAAAGCTTTCAATAAAGCTTAGAATGATTAAGCGCACAGCGGAATCTAACAAGAAAATCCCATCATATAACATGATAACATTACTAAGAGGGATTGAAAGTTTGGGGCACACCAAGTAGATCAACCACTTCTCTTCTCACGCTTGAAATAATTCTTCTGAATTTTTCTTCCCCTTGAGAGTTCAAGTTATGCATACCAGAGAGAATCAAGACATTTCTTCCCCATCATAGTTGAAGAAAATAAATCAATCCCAAGTATGAAGCTCAAATACTAAAGTAGACACTTTATCCCATTCATGAGGTTGACATCGTAACACCAGAGTCAATTAAGTCCCGAAAATGCACATATCTTTTTCCGGAGATGCACCAGAGTCAATTAAGTCCCGGGAATGCATATAGGATAATGATGATGAATAATTGCAACAACCAAACAATTAAACATCGAATCAGTAGTGTACCTTCTAAAGATTGATAATGCCACGAGTTAAAACACTGATTTTCTCTACGGCTATAACAAATGTCATCCCAGAATGTCTTCAAATCAAAAGAAGGTATGAAGTTCATCACGTGTACTCGTTGTGCGTTCAATGTGTCTTCTTCTTCCCCCTTGATGGTTTCGAAACTCAGAACCATCAATAAATCGTACGCACATGTACCTGAAAACTCGTGAGCATGATAAATAAGCTGAAATATATATTCGGTGAGAATCAGTTGTTGATCGAAAATCTCTACTCATAAAATCTCCATGGCCATCTTTACCAACCCACTTGAGAGCAATTTTAAGTGACCACTGATCGAATGAACCAGATACATCAAACGTGAAACTGAATAAAAATCCTTCGATCTTGTGACTTAAGCTTGCACTATTGTTGAATGAGGAACGGTAGAGAAATCTCTAAGTACCCAATGCATCACTGAAGAAGTCTATAGGCACAACACCTCTTGAAATTATCCACGTCGACTAAGCGCGTGACACTGAGTACAACAATGTAACCCCTTTAAGTGATAGTTATCCGAGTCATCAACCAACCACCCCGAACCAGGAAACTAGATAAACAAGTCTTCATTCTAAGATTAAGCACGAGCAAGTTATCTTTGACAGATAAAATAAGTACACGCCTTCGAAAAATCCGTCTTCAACTTCAAATAATCAGTACCCGATCAAAAGATCCCTAGTCACTAAAAATATACCCAAATTTTTCTTGGTCTCGTCAAAATAAATCTCGTCACAATGTCTCGTCACTTAGTCACTTTGTCACGTCACTTTTGTCCCGATAATATCCAAAGTATATCATAATACATGATAGGTGTGTAAACACCCATCCTTTTACCACTTATTTATTACTAAAACGAGACCAAAACACGTATTTAATATCATTTGTTTGGAATTATACGTGGTTTTTGTGTTTATTGTGTTTTCAGAGCCAACCAGATGGATAATGGAGAAAACATGGGATTGCACGGGTTTTACCGAAGAAAAAGACTCAAGATGAAGTCTATTGTCCAAGAGATGCAAAAGATTTGAAGTCACTGGGCCTATTCGAAGATTTATCGAAGAAAAGGACCAAAGATGGAAGATTTACATACGTCGAAGAAACTCAAGTCTATTAAACGAAGAAATTAAAAGACGAGTTGAATTTAATCAACGACAAATCCCGAATCAGAATCGAAAACGTCAACTTTTCTGAAAAGACGAGAAGACAAGAAGAACGGGAGAAATCCCGCTCACCAACCAAAGGGAACACCTATATAAAGGGTTCCCCTCACACTTTTCATTCAGTTTTTCCTTTTCCCCTCTTTTCTCTTTTCTGTTCGTAGTCATCACCAACACCACTAGGGTGTTTGGTGATTTTGATTTTTGTTTTCCAATCTTGTAATTTAATTTTTCTCTTTTGTTTGTTGAAACCTTAATCATTCAATATCAATCTTTCCATTTCATCTTGTTCATCTTCATCTATTTGGTTAAAAGTTAAAGTTCTTATTTGGTTGATTTTATCTTCAAAAGTTGTTGGGTTTTATGTTTTTATTGATGGGATTTATTGTTATTGGTTAGTATATGATTCGTGTCTAAGTTTTGTTTAAGTTTTGGTTAAAAACTTGTTGATTTTTGGCTTGAAATAGAGTTCCCCTGTTTTTCTGCTGCTACTGTTCTTGAGGATTTCCCAGGTTCCGGATGAACAAAAACTTCCGAATGAATCATTTGTGTTAAAAAGTTCCGAGTCAGTTTTAAAAGTTCCGTATAAAGTTCCGGACGAAAGTTCCGAGTGAATGATTTTTCAAAGTTCCGAATGAATGATTTTTAATAGTTCCGAATAAAGTTCCGAATTAGTTTAAAAGTTCCGAATCAATCTTCCTTAAAAGTTCCGGATCAACTTCCGAGTGAAAGTTCCGAGTGAAGTTCCGAGTGAAGGTTCCGAGTGAAGTTCCGAGTGAAGGTTCCGATTGAAGTTCCGGATAAACTTCCGAACGAAAGTTCCGAGTGAACTTCCGAACCAACTTCCGAATCAATCTTCCGAGCAAAGTTCCGAATCAATCTTCCGGACCAACATGTTCCGAATCAAGCAGTTCATTCGGAAGTGTTCCGAATCAAGAAGTTCCGGATCAATTTTCTTTTAAGCGTTTGGTATTAAAGTTAAGTGTTATTTACTTTATCTTCATTTTATGTTATATTTTAATTCAAGTTTTGTTAATTGTTATTAATTTAATTGCTTTTAAATTTAAGTTTACATTTTAGTGCATTTAAACCTTTAGTAGAATAAAAAAAAAACAAATCCCCTTTTTAGTAACCAGAAACAATCATTCCACTTAGAACCGAGATCAATTCGAGAGGATATCGAGAGAATATAGAACCCATTGCAAAATCCTTGTATCAAATGGCGCCGCTGCCGGCTCTTCTCCTTAAGATCAACAGTTTTTTGTGAGAACTTGGATTTTGGGATCCGTTCCCAGTGAACGTTACTTTTTCACAAAAATTTTCAAAAACACAAAAAAAAAAAAAAATTTCAAAAATCCAAAAAATTAAAAAACATAAAAACCAAAAATATTTCTGCTTTGTTTTTGCCTTGTTAGTTCTTTTGCAGGTGCATGCGTACACGATCCACGTCTTATCAAGAGCCCGAGCCTCTCGAAGACTTAGACATGGCCGGTGTACAAAACAACAACAATAACCCACCTCAAAACAACAATAATAACAACAACAACCCACCTTTCAACAACAATAATAACAACAACAATGAGCCTCTACCGGATAATCGCCCGATGATTGAACTTCTGCAAGCTCATGTAGACGGCAACAATGATCCAATTGTTATACCAGCGATTGCATCCAACAATTTTGAGCTCAAATCCGGCTTTATCCAGATGGTCTCTGCTCAACCATTCTTGGGGCGTACCATTGATGATCCACATGAACACATCAAGAGATTCTTGCAACTCGCCAATACGGTCAAATTCAATGGTGTTCCACAAGAGGTAATCCGTTTACAACTTTTTCCCTTTTCTTTAGAGGGACAAGCCCGACATTGGCTTGCTAAGGAACCGCCACAGAGTATCCTTTCGTGGACGGATTTAGAGACCAAGTTTATCAATTACTTTTTCCCACCCTCTCGTACTACCGCTTTGCGGAATGACATTATCAATTTTGAACAAAAGTACGATGAGTCGTTTAGTGAATCTTGGGATCGTTTTAAAGATCTTTTAAGAAAATGCCCACAACATGGTTTTACCAAAGTGCACCAAATTAACACTTTTTACAATGGTTTAAACATGAATGACCAAGATTCACTAAACAGTGCCTCGGGGGGAAATATTTTGGCTAAGACTTCCAATGCTGCTTGGGATATCATTGAGAATAAGTCTCGTGTGCAAACCAAGAGTGTTCGGACCATTGTTGCTAGTGCTAGTACTAGTGACAGCGACAAGCGACTTGACAAAATCACTACGCTTCTTGAATCGCTCGCTACCCAAACCGCCAGCAACACCAACAACATCAACGCTAGAAACGCTAAAGACGCTCAAGTCAATGCTGTTAGCCAACCATGTGAGATATGCGGGGGTCCTCACTCTTACACCACTTGTACTGCCACCCAAGACTACCCTTCTGAGAATGTGAATGCAGCATATGGCACCTATCCTCAACCTGCTTATCAAGCTCGACCTCAAGGTGACCGCAACTTGCTTAGCTACCGCTCTAACAACTATCTCTCACCACCTGGTTTTCCTCCTAACAACCCAAACCAACAAACAAACCTCAATCGTCCTCCTCAACAACAACAACAACCTCGTACACCATACATACCACCTCACAAACAACCACAACCACCTCAAAGAAATAACCAACTTTACCAGCAACCTGCTTATCAACCACCCGCATACAATGCTCCTCCCAACCAACCCACCGCTTTACACCAAGAAGTGGAAACCTACATGAGGACTAACGATGTGATCGTGGGAAATCTTCAGCGAGAAGTGCTCAACTTGAAAGCAGACCTGGTAAAACAAGGGAACGATCTGAGAGCTGACATGAGAAACACGTTGGATAGTCAAACGAATGACTTAAAGAACATGATGGCTAGTTTCTTCCAAGGTAATCAACCCTCTTCTTCGGGTACTCTTCCGAGTAACACCGTTGCGAATCCAAGAGGGGAGATGAAAGCAATCACTACTCGCTGTGGCAAAGGTACCAAGGAACCCGAGCTTCGTATACCTCCACCGGTGATTGTGACTAAGGAGAACGAGTTACCTGCCCCTATTCCTCATCCTTCTCCTTCCCCAATTTCTCCACCTCTTACTTCTACCCCTCCTCCACCCAAGGATGTGAGTGATCCTTCGATCCCAAAGCCTTCCTCTTCTTCTAATATACCTTATCCATCTAGGTTGAGGAAAGAGAAGCTCAAAAGCAAGGATGATATTCAAGTTTCGAACTTTCTTAAAATGTTCAAACAATTGAATTTCAACATCTCCTTCGCTGAGGCTCTCTCTCACATGCCTAAGTACGCAAAAATGTTTAAAGATCTTCTGAGTGACAAGGAAAAGCTTCTTGATATTGCCAACACCCAACTTAATGAGAATTGCTCTGCAGTGCTCTTAAGGAAATTGCCAACCAAGCTTGGTGATCCGGGTCGTTTCTTAATCCCTTGCAATTTCCCGGGAGTAGAGAACTGCATGGCCCTAGCCGATCTAGGTGCCAGTATTAATCTAATGCCTCTAAGCGTTTGGAAGCAATTATCTCTCCCTGAGCTAGTCCCCACCAAAATGACTCTAGAATTAGCTAACCGTACGGTTGCTTATCCAGTGGGGATAGCCGAAGACGTCTTTGTAGGAGTCGACAAATTCACTTTTCCTGCCGATTTCGTCGTCGTCGACTACGAGATGGACCCTCATGTTCCCTTGATCGTGGGTCGTCCATTCCTGAGGATCGGTCGCACTCTTATCGATGTTGAAGCCGGTGAGCTTATCATGAGAGTGGGTGACGATAAAATCGTCTTCAACATGGGAAAGTTGTCTAAACAACCTTATTCATACGAGATTGTTAATTGTATTGACGTTCTTGACGAGGCTTGTGAAGAACACTTCTAAAATGCTTGCAAAAGTATTCCTACTTCTCTTCCCAATGTTCAGACCGTTTCCTCTATCGATTCATCATTGTCTCTATTTGGAGAAAGTGATTTCTTTTGGAAAGATCTTGAAGCCACCATGGGAGATGTGAACTTAACTAATGACGAGTCTCCCACCGATTTGGCTGACGACATGAGTTTCTTTGAAAACCTTCTCAAAGAGGACAATCTGTCTCCACCATCTCCCACGGTTATTGCTATCGATACTCCGACTTTGAATACGCCTCCCGTCGATAATCCTCCGGATTTAGAACTTAAGGAGTTGCCGCCCCATCTCGAGTATGTGTTTCTTGAAGAAGAGAAGAAGTCGCCATTTATCATTGCGAAGGACTTGAAAGATGAAGAGAAAACTTGCCTCATCGCCGTGCTTAAAGATCATAAGAAGGCAATTGCTTGGAAAATTTCTGATATTCGCGGAATTGATCCTCACTTCTGCACACACAAAATTCTCATGGAGGACGACTTTAAGCCCACAATTCATGAAGTCATCAAAACAGAGGTTATCAAACTTCTTGATGCGGGTATGATTTACCCTATTTCGGATTCACCATGGGTTAGTCCAGTCCATTGTGTGCCTAAGAAAGGCGGCATCACCATTGTGCCCAATGCAAACAACGAGTTGATTCCTACCCGTCTCGTTACTGGGTGGAGAGTTTGTATAGACTACCGCAAACTCAATGATGCCACGAGAAAGGATCATTTCCCTCTACCTTTTATGGACCAAATGCTTGAACGTTTAGCAGGTAATGAATATTACTGCTTTCTTGATGGTTTCTTGGGTTATTTCCAAATACCCATCGATCCCCAAGATCAAGAGAAGACAACATTCACTTGTCCCTATGGCACATTTGCTTACAAAAGAATGCCTTTTGGCTTATGCAATGCCCCCAGGACTTTCCAAAGGTGCATGTTAGCTATCTTCCATGACATGGTTGAACAAACCATGGAAGTCTTTATGGATGATTTCTCGGTTTTTGGGGATTCCTTCTCTTCTTGCCTTGCCACTTTGGAACGTATGCTTAAGCGGTGCGAAGACACTCGCCTTGTTCTGAATTGGGGAAAATGCCATTTTATGGTAAAAGAAGGCATTGTGCTAGGACACAAAATCTCTAACGCAGGTCTTGAATTCGACCGTGCTAAAGTAGATGTCATAGCCAAATTACCTCCACCTTAAACCGTGAAGGGTGTGAGAAGCTTTCTGGGTCATGCGGGCTTCTATCGTCGATTCATCAAAGATTTTTCTCAAATCGCTCGCCCGATGACCCATCTCTTGGAAAAAGATACTCCTTTTATCTTTTCCAAAGAGTGTCTTGAAGCCTTCAACTCGCTTAAGGATAAGCTAACTAAGGCACCCGTCTTGGTTACCCCTAATTGGGAGCTGCCTTTCGAGTTGATGTGCGATGCTAGTGATTTTGCTATTGGAGCGGTTTTGGGCCAAAGAGTGAACAAACACTTCCAACCAATCCATTACGCTAGCAAGACAATGACGGGGGCTCAATTGCATTACACGACAACCGAAAAAGAGCTTTTAGCTGTTGTCTATGCTTTTGAAAAGTTCCGCCCCTATCTTGTCCTTTCCACCACAATCGTTTACACCGATCATTCCGCGTTGAAGTACTTGTTGACAAAGCAAGATTCCAAACCAAGACTTCTTCGTTGGGTTTTGCTTCTCCAAGAATTTAAAATCGAAATTCGCGATAAAAAAGGAGCTGAAAACCTAGCCGCGGATCATCTCAGTAGACTTGAGGATCCTTACCAAGGGGATCATCCGAACAAAGAAATCAATGATTCTTTTCCCTTGGAGACCTTAATGTCTATTAATTCGAATTCTGATGAAACCCCGTGGTTTGCGGACATTGCAAACTACTTGGCGGGTGTAATTCTCAAGGATGGGTTAACATCCCAACAAAAGAAAAAGTTCTTCAACGACATTAAGACTTACTTTTGGGATGACCCGTATCTATTCAAACAATGTGCAGACTTGATTATTCGCCGATGTGTTGATGGACCGGCAGCTTTAGAAATCCTTGAAGCTTGCCACAAAGGACCCACTGGTGGTCACTTTGGTCCCAACTACACCGCCAAAAAATTGTTTGATTCGGGATTTTATTGGCCCACCATATATCGTGACGCTCACAATATGGTTAAACGTTGTGATGCTTGCCAAAAACAAGGCAAGATCACACATAAAGACGAGATGCCTCAGAATTTCATACAAGAATGTGAAATTTTTGATGTTTGGGGTATCGACGTTATGGGGCCATTCCTTTCCTCTAAAGGAAACAAATACATCCTTGTAGCCGTTGACTACGTTTCAAAGTGGGTTGAAGCCAAAGCTTTACCTACTAATGACGCAAGGGTGGTTTGTAAATTTTTGAAATCGCTGTTCGCTAGATTCGGTGTGCCTCGTGCCATTATTAGTGATCGCGAGACTCATTTTTACAATGACCAGTTCGCAAGAGTCATGGCTAAGTACGGTGTACATCATCGTCTTTCCACCGCCTACCACCCACAAACTAATGGCCAGGCTGAAATATCCAACCGAGGATTAAAGCGAATTCTGGAAAGAACCGTGGGAGAGCATCGTGCCTCATGGGCTGAAAAATTTGATGATGCTTTGTGGGCTTTTCGTACTGCATACAAGACTCCGATTGGTTGTACACCATATCGTCTCATGTACGGGAAAGCGTGCCACCTCCCTATTGAGTTGGAGCACAAGGCTTACTTGGCCTTGAAGTGGGCTAATTTTGATATCAACAAAGCCGGTGACCTACGCAAGATCCAACTCAATGAGCTCAATGAACTCCGTAATGAGGCTTATGAAAATTCTTTGATCTATAAGGAGAAGACTAAGCTCATTCACGACTCCAAGATTAAAAACCGAGAGTTCCATGTTGGAGAAAAAGTTTTACTCTTTAACTCTCGGTTTTTAAGGTGAATGGCCAACGAGTGAAGTTGTACTTTGGTGAGGACATCTCTCAGGAGATGATTCCATCCCTCACCACGTTCCCCATGAACTAATTTTGGGTCGAGTCAGGCTCGTGACTCGGTTATCAAAAACAAGCGCTCCTCGGGAGGCAGCCCGAGTATCTATCCCTCTTTGTTTTAACCTCCTAAGTGTAGGGGGACCTCTATAGGTTCTTTGTGTTTGTGTGGTGATGTGATTACAGGGATAAGTGCACTTTTGGAACCTTTGAAGAACCGTGCTCCCGTGTTATCCGAAATCCGGTTCTATCTCTCCACTATCGTGATTCAATTTTCTTCATACTCACATTTGAAATTGATCACTTTAGTCGTCTCTTCCTTAACTTGATTTAACCAACGTGCACAATGTCATAAGTGTAGGGGAGACTTTTCCCACATGCTTAAACATTAAGGACAATGTTTATCTTAAGTGTAGGGTGGACTTCTATCGAAGTTTTAAGTGGACTTTTCCATGAAAATGCCTTCATTTAACCGGAAAATCTTATTTTTCAAATTTTTTATTAACTTTGGCCATTTATTCGTAATTTTTAAATTTTTATCGTTGCTTTCATATGTATATATTCCGCAATAAAGTCAAAAATATTAATAAAGTGGTGTAGCTAGTTTAGAAGTCTTTGACATATTAGGCCCGTTGCGTTTATTTTGACTCAACCCAAATAGACTTATCCAAGTTTATTCTAGCTAGTATCCTTAACCATGTAGACCTTAATTGGTTTATTAGGCTAAGTATCCACGAGTCTCATTACTTGAGATTTTAAATTGGGGAGAACGAGAAATGATAGAGTCAATTATAAGTCGGTATTCTTGCACAAGCTCACTTGGTGTAATTATTTGCCTATTCTCCCATCACTTGCTAATAATTTATCTGCAATAAGTAAGGTCGTACGATTTGAAAAGTTACTTAGCTTCTAGCCTAAGATCGTTTAAAAGTTGCTCGGTAATGATAAGAGTTCATAGCCAAGGCATAACTTATGAAGCGGGGCGCGAAGATTGGCGAGTCCGAAAAGGCCCTAACAAGGCATGAGGATTCAATCTTATTGCTAAAGATCCAAGGTGATGTGAAAAGCATTATTCCCAAAGTCAATATGAAGGATCAAGACTCACGACGAAAAGCAATCAACTCCTGTAAAGATCATGGAGAAGTCTATCCGAAAAGACCCTAACAAGGTATGAGGATAAATAGATCCAAGTCCGAAAAGGAGGTGGATCGTTGTATCTCAAATCCCAAATAGAGATTGAAGAAATAATCATGAAGTCGTGGTCAACAAAGTTGGAGTACCCCTCAAAAGTCTCCAAGTGAAGAAACTCTATAACGAAGAGAAGACCATTATCTCAAGAACGTCTCTCGAAGATATGAAGTATGAAGTACATGCCAAATATCGGCCCGAGAAAGGTCTCAAATCGTGAACCAAGTTATGCCAAGATATGAACTTTTTGATATCCCGAGACGCAGTTTTAAGAGATTTTGTCCTTTAGCTAACTATTGATCAAATCGTCCTACTTTGCTTTCAGCCTAAATAATTATCGAAATAAGTCCAAAGATGCATCTTCATGATCATTCTAAGACAAAAATAAAATATAAGAGATACACCTAGGAATAAGGGAGTTTACGCATATAATTAAGCCATGTGTGTAAGTGTTTGATTTACTAACTTATAATAACAATGATCTCGTTTTTAAGCTTAGTTTGGGGAACGTAAAACTTGAGGGTGATAAATCTTCGTAGCACCGAAGCCCTAATGTAAGTCCTTGATCTCTTTGCAAGTTATTTCCATATAGCTATTTTCAAGTGAAAATGGTTTTCTGTAACACCCCCAAATTTATACAACTCAGTACAGCGGAAGACTAGTTGGTGTTACGGGATAGCACATTACTCACATCATAGACAACGCATAAAAATCGCGTCGTTTATTAATAAAACATTTCCATTCATAAATATCAAAGTTACATAGGTCCCAAGTCATTACATTTCATACAAAGTTTTACAAAATATTTGAATGGAAAAATATTGTTTAAGTGCGGGCCATAAATTCTTGTCGTCTTCCCGAGAATTACCTTCAAGTACCTGAGATAAAACATGTTAAAGGAAAAGGTCAGCGATAACGCTGAGTGAATTCATAGAGTTTAATAAAATCCATCAATATAATATCAGTATAAGATTATTATTGAAAATCATTTTGTACAAATCATTTTAATAGGCCATAAAATAGCCAAAATCATTTTATACAAATCCTTGTAATAGGCCATAAAATAGCCAAGTCATTTTATATAAATCCTTATCGAAAATCATAATATAGGCATTTGCCTTAAAAATTATTATACGAGCCAATGTCGTAAAAACATCATACAATACGTCTTACGACGTTGTATAAAGTTAAATAAAAACCGTTATATGAATATGGTTATGAAAACCAAAACACGAACATAATATCAATAGTATGACCCTGTATTGCTAGTTAGGCAATACATCGTAATTCGGAGCGTCTAGTAGTATTTCGTTAGTTTTGGATTATTATAAGCCGCATGACATTGTTACCTTACTAAACCAACAACGGGTAGCTAACCCGATACCAATTTTTCCCATCTAGAGTAGTGTGTCGTCACAAAGGTCACGCTATGGAAATCTTCTCATACATAAATTCGCTTACCAATCAATGTGGCACGACGGGGATCAACCGTCAAGGCGCGAACTGGGGTGATCGTCGTCAAATAGTACTATTAAATGCATAAGCGTCTACCAAATCCCGGTAGTTCACAATTCATGCTAATGGGACTTTTAGTGACATAACCTAACTTTAATAATCCATTTTTATTTGCATCTATCGGGTCCTTTAATCATTTATCGGGTCATACAGTCGGGTCATTCAATCATTCGGGTCCAAAATCAATAAACAAGCAATTGGGACAAATGGTGTCCTATTTTATAAAACTAACATGTTATCTCCCTCGCGGGTTTATAAAACATTTCATAAAAACATTTAAAAGAGTGCGAGGCTATGAACTCACGTTGATGTGGGAAGGCGGTTATCGGCGATTTGGATGTACGGTACGCGCTTCAATCACGGAAACCTAGACAAATAATACTCGTCTTAGACTCATGTCCAATGACTTTATAAAATAACAATTATGTATACATATGATGATTATATATATATGATGATCAAGTGGTTTTACATATTCTTGTTTACTCATTTTAGTGTTATATGTCGATAACTTTTATACTAGTTTACTAGTTTTACCCATTTACACGTTTTAAGTCCAATAGGCTTATTATAAGTTATTTAACTTGTTTTAATCCATTTCATACTTATATTATCAGTGTCTATACTTTACAAGTTGGGCCTAAATGGGTTAAGCCCAATGATAAGTTTATAAGTGTTTTAGTCCATTTTTGTTGTATTATTAGTCCAATAACGTTAATTTAGTCCGTTAGCGTCCGTATGTCCTATAGTTCGGGTTTTATCGGTTTTTACTTGTTATACATGTCTATATATCAGTATATAAGTTTTATAAAGTTTACATTAGACGGGTCCAACCATCTAAGTTTTATTTAACAAAAACGTTAATTTTACGGTATTAGCCGAAAAAGTCGTAAAAATCATGTTTATAGTTTTATAACTTATAAAACTTAACAAGTTACCATTTTTATAAAATGTCCACTTATTTACCATTGTACATATTTATATAAATGTATTATATAAGTTAGTGGGTATTAATTTATATTTTATACTATTAAATTTTGAGTGCTTATATAATAGTATTATACTTTAATTTCCAAAAATCTGATTTTTATCTTCACTTTCACCAAAATTGTCATATCTTGAGTTCTATATGGAGATAGAAGCTCAAATTTTTATCACATAAACTACATGATATGTGCTACATTTAAATCTTCTATATCTACTGTTGAATCATTTTCTAAATATTTTCTAAAAATCGTCCAAAACAGTAACCTCAGATTTATACCTTAAACTTGTTTTGATCATATCTCACTCATTACTTTGATTACATTGTATGAACAACTCTCACATGTGTACAAGACATATTACTTACTGTATATCCATTAATCTATGCCATTTTTATCAGTTCATCATATGATTCTTTACTGTTTTATACAGCCAACAATTTAAACAAGATTTTAGCCTTGTTTCTTATAGTTTTTCATCTTTTTAACCATGTTTATCAACATCAAATCCCCACACAATATTTTTATCATCATATATCATCATACATATATACATTTACGAAGAAAATACATGATTACATAATCAAAATTAACAAAAGGATGGGGAGGACAATCTTTATACCACCAAAGTGATGAAATGATGAGCTTATGGATGAACAAGACATGGTTTTGGGTAACCAATCTTATGAGATATCAACACCACTTCTAGGATCACCAAGTATTTGTAGATTCCTCCAAAAATCAGCCCTTGTTCTTCATGAAATCTCCTTGAGAAATCAGCCCCAAGACACCAACAAAACTTCTCCTTGGATGTTAAAACTTGCACCAATCTTCATCTCTTTGAATGGAGATTAACATATGTTAATTATAACAAATGTTTGTGGTTAAAATTGATCAAATTAGGGTGTTCTTGGTGGAGATGGGACGAATTTTTAGAGAGAAGAAATGGAAAATGTGTGGTTTTGCATGTGTTGAATGAGAGCTAGTGGTAAAGGGTTAGTGGTTTTGTGTAGTTTTAGCTTACATTGTAAGCTTAAGTTAACATGTGTAGCAAGTTTATGTATAAACTTGCCACCAAGGCTTGTTTTGGACATCTAGTAGTGGGGATGGGACAAGTGTCCCACTTGTCTCATCTCCACTAATTTACGGGTACTCCTCGATTCTAGTTTCCTTGATTTACGTGCCCTCGGGTCGTTTTACGAAAAACGTTTTTATTAATTATGAATCAACGACACAAAACGAATCTAATAAAAATTGTCTCATCAAAAACGGAGTTCGAAAACGTAAATACGTAATCCTAAGGTGTCCGGTTTAGTCGTAAAGGACGTTAAATTAAAATCGTAAGTCCTAATCTCTTCTCGTAAATTTGTGAGTTTATGAACTAACACAAATTTAAAATCTCAAAATAATATTCACGGACAAATTTATTTTCTGAAATGTCGGACTGTCACCAAAACGGTGTATGTAAACGTAAGCACGTAATGTTGAATCCTCCGGTTTAGACGTAGTCGATGCTACTTCAAGACGTAAATCCAAATTTCTTCCCAAAAATATGTGAGTTCATATTGTAACATTAAAATAATGTTTTCAAATAAATATTGAGAATAAAATATCAACCATAAATTGACGGATTGTCACAGCATTTACCCCTAAACAGGATCTTTGTCCTCAAAGATCATCTTACTACTCGCTTCTAATAGAGTTAAAGCCATGTGGGTATGTCCTCCACATTCGATCTTTTCTCACAAGTTTAATTCATTATAATACGCGAGTTTCATCAAACATAACTACGGGAATAAGATCAGGCTTAATGTTGACTTACTTTCTCTATCCATGATGTTCACGGGTGTTTAATGAATGCAACTTTTCGCCGATCTAAGCTCTACTAAGAATAATCAGATTCTCACTTGATAGATATTCCATCAAGTTCGATATACGAAACATAATTCACGCAGTCTTTGAAGTCCTAGGGTAGATCCAGCTTATATGCCTTTCAAACCAATCTTTTATATCATCTCAATGGTCCCATACAACGGGGACTTATATCCCATGATTTGTCAGATCATGAATTCATTTATCCAAGGTTAAAATTTTTGGCATAACTTCGCTACCCATTTGGCACTTCAAGATCTACATTTCATATTCATATAACCTCCTGCCCACTATCGGCAGTTAATAATCAAATCCTAATTTCAACAATCATTTCAGATTTCGCGGGTCGGGTATTTTGTAAGATTAGGTTCGCTATCATAGGAAACCTTAAACCTAAAAGACATGTCCAACTCACAATGGGTGTATGTCGGGTGTCTTCATCTCAACTCTTGCTTACAGATGCTCTAATATCTAGAACCTAACAAGATTCGATCTCAATCCTAATACGATGATTATCAATGATAATCTCTCCAAAGGAAAACGATTATACGGTTTATTACCAAAGGTCAATCATTCAAACATAAAACAACACATATAGTATTTTGTATCGCTACTTTACCTCGTCCCTTCGATTTGGGGTGGTACATAGTACTCTCATCAAGGTTCGTTCTCAATGATTTCTGAGAAAATCTCTAGAAATTCGATGCGAAGCGAGGATCTTGATAAAGATGTTCGATACAGGCACACTATGTTTACATAACTCTTTTGCATTTATCATTAACGGGAATGATATTAGCAGACTTGGTCAGTTTGTCGACGATGACCCAAATCGAATCAAATTCAGATGATGACCTTTGCAATAGCTAAACGTTTACTAATGTATGAGGCGATGTCTGCCTTCATAATTTGTCATTAGTACAACTTCTTTAGACAAAGATACATTAAATCATAAATGTCATGAATAAGATACTTATACTTACAAGATTCCTACATAACTATATCTCACAGTCCTCCATATTTAGACAATCACAAGTGGTCTTTTAAATATTTAACGCTATCGGCTTCTCAATTCTAATGGTTCACATTAGCCGCGAACCACTTTTTATTATTTATATTATCCTTTTTACGAACATCGTTTATTTTTATATTGTTCGGCAATTTATTTTGCACCTTCATTATTAAGGAACAGGTCCTAATTGGTTCTTTATCTTTTATACACAATGTGTCAGTAATTACGTTCACTTTCCTGATGAAATAAATATCATAACCGTATTTATTCAAAATTCTTTCTTTATATTTTCTAAGTTTCAGTTTCGTCTCATCTATCATTTTTATCAGTTTTTCTCAATTCGGCGTTTAAAGCGTCGGTAATTATTATAATTAATTAAATAATAATTATTAAATTTTTATGAAACGTAAACGTAAAAATTTTAAATTTCTTAGTTCGACCAATTATATAAAATGTTCAAAATAAATGTGAATTTAGTTAACAGGATTTTTGTTGATTTATTGAAAATATTTAATAAGATCCGTAAATGTTCGAAAAACCTTTGTTTAAATTTTGGTCAAAATTTTCTTTCTTAGTTGAAAAGCAAAAATTGTCGTTTTAAATTTCAAGTCATAAGTTATATAGTTTCTTCAATTCTTCTTAAGATGTCCAGAAGTATACACAAACATTTACCCCTAAACAGAAGTTTAGTTAAATGGTTTGTGTGACAATCCGTCAATTTATGGTTGATATTTTATTCTCAAATATTATTTAAAAACAATTTACAATATGAACTCACTTATTTTTGGGAAGAAATTTGGATTTACGTCTTGGAGTAGCATCGAATACGTCTAAACCGGAGGATTCAACGTTACATGCTTACGTTTACATACACCGTCTTTGGTGACAGCCCGACATTTCAGAAAATAAATTTATCCATAAATATTATTTTGGAGTTTAAATTTGTGTTGGTTCATAAACTCACAAATTTACGAGAAGAGATTAGGACTTACGATTTTATTTTAACGTCCTTTACGACTAAACCGGAAACCTTAGGATTACGTATTTACGTTTTCGAACTCCGTTTTTGATGAAACAATTTTTATTAGATTCGTTTTGTGTCGTTGATTCATAATTTATAAAAACGTTTTTCGTAAAACAACCCGAGGGCACGTAAATCGAGGAAACTAGAATCGAGAAATACCCGTAAACTAGTGAGATGGGACAAAACACTTTGCCCCATCCCACTAGCTAAAGTGGACGGCAAAAATGACACACCACACTTAGGTGGCATCAAGTCACAACTTGTTTACACAAGTGTAAGCTTGTGCTTACACTTGAAGCTAACTTCCTTCCACTACACACAAAACCATCAAACCTCACACATACCATTTCTCACAACATGCAAACCACACCAAACTCTCTCTCCCTTGGCTTCCTTATGCCATCCCATATCTAACCAAAAACACCACCAATTGATCCAAATTTAACCAAGAACATATGTTATAATTAACATATGTTAATCTCCATTCAAAAAGATGAAGATTGGTGCAACTTATAACATCCATGGAGGAGTTTTCATGGTGTCATGGGGCTGATTTTACACAAGGAGTTGATGAAGATTGGAGTTCTTGAAGATGGTGTTGGCTAAGCACAAGTTTCTCCATCAAAAACCATGCCAAACTCATAACCTACAACAAGTTGGTGGTATAAAGATTGTCCTCCTCATCTTCTTTTTATTTTGATTATGTAAACTTGTATTTTATTTCCTATTGTATATATTTATGATGATTATATGATGATAAAAATGTTATGTGGGGATTTGTTGTTGATAATCATGGATAAAAAGGTGAAAAACCATATGAAACAAGGTTAAAATCTTGATTAATTTGCATGGCTGTATAAAACAGTAAAGAACCAAGTGGTAAACTGATAATGTGATGAAGTAGAACCCATTTACAGTAAGCTATGGGTCTTGTACACATGTGAGAGTTGGCCATGCAATGGAATCAAAATAATGAGTGAGATATGATCAAAACAAGTTTAGGGTATAAATCTGAAGTTACTGTTTTGGACGATTTTTAGAAAATATTTAAAGAATGATTCAACAGTAGCTATAGAAGAGTTAAATGTAGCACATATCATGTAGTTTATGTGATAAAAATTTGAGCTTCTATCTCCATATAGAACTCAAGATATGGCAGTTTTGGTGAAGATGAAGTTAAAAATCAGATTTTTGGAAATTAAAGAATAATACTATTATATAAGCACTCACATTTTAATATATAAAATGTAAAATAAAAACCCACTAACTTATAAAACTTATTTATATAAATATATAAAAGGTGTAATAAGTGTATAAATGATAAAAATAGAAACTTGTTAAGTTTTATAAGTTATAAAACTATAAACATGATTTTTACGACTTTTTCGGCTATTGCCGTAAAATTAACGTTTTTATTAAATAAAACTTAGATGGTTGGACCCGTCTAATGAAAACTTTATAAAACTTATATACTGATATATAGACATGTATAACAAGTAAAAACCGATAAAACCCGAACTATAGGGCATACGGACATTGACGAGCTAAGTAAACATATTGGACTAATACTTGAACTAATAATTGGACTTAATAAGATATAAACTTGTAAAAAAAGAACTTATTGGGCTTAACCCATTTGGGCCCAACTTGTAAAGTTTAAGTACTGATAATATAAGTACAAAATGGCTTAAAACAAGTTAATAAACTTATAATAGGCTTATTGGACCTAAAACACGTAAAAAGGTAAAACTGGTAAACTGATATAAAAGTTATCGACATATAACACTAATAGGAGTAAACGAGAATATGTAAACCCACTTGATCATCATATATATATAATCATCATATGTATACATAATTGTTATTTTATAAAGTCATTGGACATGAGTCTAAGACGAAGTATTATTTGTTTAGGTTTCCGTGATTGAAGCACGTACCATACGTCCGAATTGCCGACAACCCGCCTTCCCACATCAACGTGAGTTCATAGCCTCGCACTCATTTAAATGTTTTATAAATGCTTTATAAACCCGCGAGGGAGATAACATGTTAGTTTTTATAAAAGTTTGGACACCATTTGTCCCGATTGTTTGTTTATTGATTTTGGACCCGAATGATTGAATGACCCGATTGTATGACCCGATAAATGATGAATGGACCCGATAGATGGAATACAATGGATTATTAAAGTTAGGTTATGTCACTAAAAGTCCCATTAGCATGAATTGTGAACTACCGGGAGTTGGTAGACGCTTATGCATTTAATAGTACTATTTGGGGACGATCACCCCAGTTCGCGCCTTGACGGTTGATCCCCGTCGTGCCAAATTGATTGGTAAGCGAATTTATGTATGAGAAGATTTCCAATAGCGTGACCTTTGTGACGACACGCTACTTTAGATGGGCAAAATTGGTATCGGGTTAGCTACCCGTTTTGTTTTAGTAAGGTAACAATGTCATGCGGCTTGTAATAATCCAAATCACCGAAATACTATTAGACGCTTCGAATTACGATGTATTGCCTGACTAGCAATACAGGGTCATACTATTGATATTATGTTCGTGTTTTGGTTTTCATAACCATATTCATATAACGGTTTTTATTTGATTTTATACAACGTCATAAGACGTATTGTATGATGTTTTTTTACGACATTGGCTCGTATAATGATTTTTAAGGCAAAATGCCTATATTATGATTTTCGATAAGGATTTGTATAAAATGATTTTGGCTATTTTACGGCCTATTACAATGATTTGTACGAATTGATTTTTGGTATTAATTTTTATACCAAAGTTATATTGATGGAATTTATTAAACTCTATGAATTCACTCGGCGTTATCGCTGACCTTTTCTTTTAACATGTTTTATCTCAGGTACTTGAAGGTAATTCTCGGGAAGACGACAAGAATTCATGGCCCGCACTTAAACAATATTTTCCATTCAAACACTTGTAAAACTTTGTATAAAATGTAATGACTTGGGACCTATGTAACTTTGATGTTTAGGAATGGAAATGATTTATTATTAAACGACGCGATTTTTATGCGTTGTCTATGATGTGAGTAATGTGCTATCCCGTAACACCAACTAGTCTTCCGCTGAACTGAGTTGTATAAATTTGGGGGTGTTACAGTTTGGTATCAGAGCTCTCGTTATAGAGAACGAAAGATTTTTAAAACCAAGGTTTTGAATAAAACATTTCAAAATCTTTTAACTATAAACATTTTTCTTAAAATGTCTAAAAATCTTTTGACTATAACGGTGCCGAAGAATTCCCGAGTTACCGACAAGGCCAAGACTGAGAAGTGTTATTTTAATATATATATAACTCGGATTATATATATGATGTATCTTTATTACATGATTGTTTGATGATTATTTTGATTTTTATACGAGGTATTTATACGACGTCGATTGTCACAAGTAACCCTAAATCCCCTAGTAAATTAATCGAAGCTATTCTCGTAGGAATTCTAGCTATCCTAGATCTAAACCAAGTTGCGGATATTTATGATCCCGAAAAATGGTTGATATTCGTAGAAATGTAGATATTAGTTGATTGTGAAATTGAAAGAAGAATTGGCGAGATTAAATCTGATATCGATGTCATGACGATCTTTTCTTATAGAGTGGAGTTTGACATAACGTTACCACCTAGAAAGATGTCATCTGATTCGTTGTCATCCAATTCTTAAATTGAAATCGAAAGGGTGAATGTTGCACTTGAGGCTATTATTGGAACCATTACCCAAAAGCCTCATGCCACTAATGCCTTTCCGAGAAGTCTAGTAGAATGATCAAGTCATTTCATGCTAGTGACTCATTTGATAATTGTTGTTGTAAGAGATATAGGATTGGAAATTAAGTGTTGATTCATATTGAGATTGTATTGCCTATTACAAGGCCGGAGAATAAGATTGAAAGTATTGGAATATCAGGTAGGATATTGAATTGAGTATAAAATTGGTTGAAACTTGAATAAAGTAAAAATTTAACCCGTATGAAATATGAGATTGATAAGAGGAAGTCGTTAAGTTTGTGATTGAATTATAAGGTTTTAATTGATTATTGATTCGTGTTAAGGGTTGTTCATAGGCCATTGTCCACTAACGAGGATGTCCAGTGTCCAAGAAATAAATTGAAGAAATCTTCTTCTGAATTGAGACCAATGGATCTTCTGGGACATGTGGAACACCTAATGACTCCTGTAGATTAGTATTCATTGTGGTATCTTTTAAAAATAATCCCTAACTTAACTGAGACATCAGTTGGTAGGATGAGTTCTTGGAATTGTATGACATAGTGACACGTAATGTGTTACGGTACAATTTGACTTGTTTGTGATTAATGAAAATACTACCTTTGATTGCTAAATTCTACATGTATCGATGTTATCTATCTGTTCTTGCTTCTTCCTAATGTTCGCATTAGTAATGCAACCATTGAACAAGTACTCATCTCGATATGAGTTACGTTGTGGATTATTCTCTTTGTATTCCTGAGTGCCATCAAGGTCATGAACCTCATGATTTCTTGGCTAAGCTCATTTCCTATTATATCGTAGTTAATTCTTGGTGAACAAGCTTTCATCACTCCTTTGCAGATCACTCATTGTTTTTATAAGTTAAAACAGTATCCCTTGAGAAAAATTGGATTTTATCACTATATGGATTATTCAAAGTGAGATTTATAAGTGATTGATATTAAAATGAACTTGTTTATGAAACGCTTTGGAAACTTAATTATTTCCATAACAAAGAAAATCTTTGTAAATTTATTCTTGATTCTTATCTAAGAATTAAGCATGAAAATGATTTTACTATAAACATGGATGATAAAATTTTGACGAACTGAGTATTGCATCGTTAATCTTGAAATTGTATATAGTTGCGCGCCTACATACAATTTGGAATGGACCATGCAAGGCTGATTAGTAGTCACCATAAATCTGATTAATAAACACTAAATTTTCTTTGAAGATTGAGAAAGATTAAAATTTATGAGATCTGCAAGAAGTGCAAAATAGGGACATAATGTTAGAGACATCTACATATGTGCCCGTGCCATCCATTCTTCTGAGTTGAATTTACTCATCTGTGGAAATTGTCTTATTTGACAATTGACAACTCTTTCTTGTCCAATTCTCCCGTAGTAAGATTCTTAGGAAAATTATCTGATTACCGAGTGTTGATACCCGATTGGATGTATTGACGATCTTATCATTTCTTATGATTTGATTTCATTTGAATGACCTGGGTAACGATCCGAGGAGCTTTCGAATGCGTACTCAAATTATGAAAAAATGGGATATATTCATATTCGTTAAATGTTTTCATCTGTATCCAATTTGAAATTCTCTCGCATAGATTATGCGCTGACCTTAATCTTAGGATGATAGTTGTGCCTCCATGTATCCGTGAATTTGTGAAGGATTATGAATTATTATTAGTCTTTTGAAAAAGCTCACATCTTATCGACAACAATGAAACTGGAAAGTTGATAATTCCAGTAGAATGGATTGATTGATTATGACATGACGACATTGTCTTAATTGATGGGAACCCGAATAGAATTCCCCTAAATGATAAGATGTTGATTATCAAAAGTGATCTAAATAATTCTTCATGGATGATCATATCCTGTATTTAGACTTGAAATTATAACGCGAATGGTTATGAACTAGTTATAGATATTGTAATCTAGAAGAACCTAATATGAATTTATTAAAAGATATTTATCTTATCTGAAACTTTAGGAAGTATTTGTTGGTGAATTACCTAGACTTTCGCCATTAAGGCAAGTTGAATTTGGTATTGATTTTATTCCCGATGCTGCACCTGTGGCTTGTACACTATACGTCAGCACCCTCTAAATTAAAGGAATTACCGTATAACTGAGAAAGTCGTCGGAGAAAGATTTTATTATACCAAGCCTGTCATCCTGAAGAGCTATGGTGTTATCTTTCCTTATATTAGATTACTGTGACTGAGTAAATTGACAATCGAAAACGATATCCATAACTCGAAATGGAAGAATTGTTCGATCATTTACAAGGTTCTAGCAAATTTGATCCATAGCATGGTTATCATCAACTTCGCACCTGCGAAAGAGATTATTTATTCCAATCACTACATCCGGTACTTGTAATGAACATTATGAGTCCCACGTGATGTCGTTTGGATTGACCAATGCACATGTAGCATTCATAAATTTGGTGAATCACGTGTGTAGGCTGTAATTTGATAAATTCATGCTCGTGATCATTCAGGACTATATGTTTGTTTATAAGAATAAGAATGAGTTAATAATTATTTATAGATTGCCTTGAATTGGCCGAACGATAAAAACCTGTATCTTGAATATTTAACATAAGACTTAAGACTTAATTCTTTACATGATTTAACCATGTGATTAATGGATAATGGAAGCTAAATTGACTTTACAAAGATTAGAACCATTAACGCTTAGGGATTAAAAACTTAATCCTTTACATAAAATGACCGTTGGATTAATAATGGTAAGATGTATGCATATAGACTCTTCAAAAATTAAGAGCCCTTTTAAGACTTTGGATTTTTCCAAAAAGAAATGAAAATATGTTTTGACAAATGTTGTAACAAAGGATTTTTAAAGGGATTATTCCCTTATACACAAACCATTTAACTAAACTTCCGTTTAGGGGTAAATGTTTGTGTACACTTCTAGACAACTTAAGGAGAATTGAGGAAACTATATAAAACATGACTTGAAATTTGAAACAATAATTTACGCTTTTCAAACTAAAGAAATTTTGACCAAAGTATAAACAAAGATTTTTCAAACATTTACGAATCTTATTAATTATTTTCGATAAATCAACAAAAATCTTGTTAATTACAAATTTATTTTGAACATTTTATATAATTGGTCGAACTAAGAAATTTAAAACTTTTACGTTTACGCTTCATAAAAATTAACTAATAATTATTTAATTGATTATAATAATTACCGACGCATTATGTATAAAAGATAAAGAACCAGTTAGGACGTGTTCCTTAATAATGAAGGTGCAGAATAAAGTGCCGAACAATATAAAATAAACGATGTTTGTAAGAAGGATAATATAAATAATAAAAAGGGGTTCGCAGATAATGTGAACCATTAAAAATTGACAAGCCGATAGCATTAAATGTTTTAAAAGGCCGTTTATGGTTGCCTAAATATGGAAAATTGTGAGATATAGTTATGTTGGAATTTGTAAGTATAAGTATTCTATTTATGTCATTTATGACTAAAAGTATCTTTATCTGAAGAAGTTGTACTAATGGCAATTATGAAGGCAGACATCGCCTCATACATTAGTAAACGTCTAGCTATTGCAAAGGTCATCATCTGAATTTGATTCGATTTGGGTCATCGTCGACAGACTGACCAAATCTGCTAATGTCATTCTCGTTAATGATAAATGCAAAAGAATTATGTAAACATGGTATGCCTGTATCGAACATCTAAATCAAGATCCTCGCTTCGCATCGAATTTCTAGAGATTTGCTCAGAAATCATTGAGAACGAACCTTGATGAGAATACTATGTACCATCCCAAATCGAAGGGACGAGGTAAAGTAACGATACATAATAATATAAGTGTTGTTGTATGTTTAAATGAATGACCTTTGGTAATAGACCGTATAATCGTTTTCCTTTGGAGAGATTACCATTGATAATCATCGTATTAGGATTGAGATCGAATCTTGTTAGGATCTAAATCTTAGAGCATCTGTAAGCAAGAGTTGAGATGAAGACACCCGACATACACCCATTGTGAGTTGGACATGTCAATTAGGTTTAAGGTTTCCTATGATGGCGAACCTATCCTTGCATAATACCCGACCCGCGAAATCTGAAATGATTGTTGAAATTAGGATTGGATTATTGAATGCCGGTAGTGGGCAAGAGGTTATGTGAATATGAAATGTAGATCTTGAAGTGCCAAATGGGTAGCGAAGTTATGCCACAATTTTAAACTTGGAAAAATGAATTCATGATCTGACAAATCATGGGATATAAGTCCCCGTTGTTGGGACCATTGAGATGATGTGAAAGATTGGTTTGAAAGGCATATAAGCTGGATCTACCCTAGGACTTCGAAGACTGCGTGAATTATGTTTCGTAAATCGAACTTGATGGAATATCTATCAAGTTAAAATCTGATTATTCTTAGTAGAGCTTAGATCGGCGAAAAGTTGCATTCATCAAAAACCCGTGAACATCGTGGATAGAGAAAGTAAGTCAACATTAAGCCTGATCTTATTCTCGTAGAAATGTTTGATAGAACTCGCGTATTGTAATGAATTGCACTTGTGAGAAAAGACCGAATGTGGAGGAAATACCCACATGGCTTTAACTCTATAAGAAGCGAGTAGTAAGGTAAGATGATCTTTGAGGACAAAGATCCTGTTTAGGGGTAAATGCTGTGACAATCCGTCAATTTATGGTTGATATTTTATTCTCAAATATTATTTAAAAACAATTTACAATATGAACTCACTTATTTTTGGGAAGAAATTTGGATTTACGTCTTGGAGTAGCATCGACTACGTCTAAACCGGAGGATTCAACGTTACGTGCTTACGTTTACAAACACCGTCTTTGGTGACAGCCCGACATTTCAGAAAATAAATTTATCCATAAATATTATTTTGGAGTTTAAATTTGTGTTGGTTCATAAACTCACAAATTTACGAGAAGAGATTAGGACTTACGATTTTATTTTAACGTCCTTTACGACTAAACCGGAAACCTTAGGATTACGTATTTACGTTTTCGAACTCCGTTTTTGATGAAACAATTTTTATTAGATTCGTTTTGTGTCGTTGATTCATAATTTATAAAAACGTTTTTCGTAAAACAACCCGAGGGCACGTAAATCGAGGAAACTAGAATCGAGAAATACCCGTAAACTAGTGAGATGGGACAAAACACTTTGCCCCATCCCACTAGCTAAAGTGGACGGCAAAAATGACACACCACACTTAGGTGGCATCAAGTCACAACTTGTTTACACAAGTGTAAGCTTGTGCTTACACTTGAAGCTAACTTCCTTCCCCTACACACAAAACCATCAAACCTCACACATACCATTTCTCACAACATGCAAACCACACCAAACTCTCTCTCCCTTGGCTTCCTTATGCCGTCCCATATCTAACTAAAAACACCACCAATTGATCCAAATTTAACCAAGAACATATGTTATAATTAACATATGTTAATCTCCATTCAAAAAGATGAAGATTGGTGCAACTTATAACATCCATGGAGGAGTTTTCATGGTGTCATGGGGCTGATTTTCCACAAGGAGTTGATGAAGATTGGAGTTCTTGAAGATGGTGTTGGCTAAGCACAAGTTTCTCCATCAAAAACCATGCCAAACTCATAACCTACAACAAGTTGGTGGTATAAAGATTGTCCTCCTCATCTTCTTTTTATTTTGATTATGTAAACTTGTATTTTATTTCCTATTGTATATATTTATGATGATTATATGATGATAAAAATGTTATGTGGGGATTTGTTGTTGATAATCATGGATAAAAAGGTGAAAAACCATATGAAACAAGGTTAAAATCTTGATTAATTTGCATGGCTGTATAAAACAGTAAAGAACCAAGTGGTAAACTGATAATGTGATGAAGTAGAACCCATTTACAATAAGATATAAACTTGTAAAAAAAGAACTTATTGGGCTTAACCCATTTGGGCCCAACTTGTAAAGTTTAAGTACTGATAATATAAGTACAAAATGGCTTAAAACAAGTTAATAAACTTATAATAGGCTTATTGGACCTAAAACACGTAAAAAGGTAAAACTGGTAAACTGATATAAAAGTTATCGACATATAACACTAATAGGAGTAAACGAGAATATGTAAACCCACTTGATCATCATATATATATAATCATCATATGTATACATAATTGTTATTTTATAAAGTCATTGGACATGAGTCTAAGACGAAGTATTATTTGTTTAGGTTTCCGTGATTGAAGCACGTACCGTACGTCCGAATTGCCGACAACCCGCCTTCCCACATCAACGTGAGTTCATAGCCTCGCACTCATTTAAATGTTTTATAAATGCTTTATAAACCCGCGAGGGAGATAACATGTTAGTTTTTATAAAAGTTTGGACACCATTTGTCCCGATTGTTTGTTTATTGATTTTGGACCCGAATGATTGAATGACCCGATTGTATGACCCGATAAATGATGAATGGACCCGATAGATGGAATACAATGGATTATTAAAGTTAGGTTATGTCACTAAAAGTCCCATTAGCATGAATTGTGAACTACCGGGAGTTGGTAGACGCTTATGCATTTAATAGTACTATTTGGGGACGATCACCCCAGTTCGCGCCTTGACGGTTGATCCCCGTCGTGCCACATTGATTGGTAAGCGAATTTATGTATGAGAAGATTTCCAATAGCGTGACCTTTGTGACGACACGCTACTTTAGATGGGCAAAATTGGTATCGGGTTAGCTACCCGTTTTGTTTTAGTAAGGTAACAATGTCATGCGGCTTGTAATAATCCAAATCACCGAAATACTATTAGACGCTTCGAATTACGATGTATTGCCTGACTAGCAATACAGGGTCATACTATTGATATTATGTTCGTGTTTTGGTTTTCATAACCATATTCATATAACGGTTTTTATTTGATTTTATACAACGTCATAAGACGTATTGTATGATGTTTTTTTACGACATTGGCTCGTATAATGATTTTTAAGGCAAAATGCCTATATTATGATTTTCGATAAGGATTTGTATAAAATGATTTTGGCTATTTTACGGCCTATTACAATGATTTGTACGAATTGATTTTTGGTATTAATTTTTATACCAAAGTTATATTGATGGAATTTATTAAACTCTATGAATTCACTCGGCGTTATCGCTGACCTTTTCTTTTAACATGTTTTATCTCAGGTACTTGAAGGTAATTCTCGGGAAGACGACAAGAATTCATGGCCCGCACTTAAACAATATTTTCCATTCAAACACTTGTAAAACTTTGTATAAAATGTAATGACTTGGGACCTATGTAACTTTGATGTTTAGGAATGGAAATGATTTATTATTAAACGACACGATTTTTATGCGTTGTCTATGATGTGAGTAATGTGCTATCACGTAACACCAACTAGTCTTCCGCTGAACTGAGTTGTATAAATTTGGGGGTGTTACAGTTTGTGTATAAGGGAATAATCCCTTTAAAATCCTTTGTTAAAACATTTGTCAAAACATTTCTCCATTCCTTTTTGGTAAAATCAAAAGTCTTAAAAGGGCTCTTAATTTTTAAAGAGTCAATATATATTCCATTATCTATTAATCACACGGTTAAATCATGTAAAGGATTAAGTCTTAAATCACATGTTAATTATTCAAGGTTCAGGTTTTCATTGTTTGGCCAGTTCAAGGTAGTCTATAAATAATTATTAACTCATTCTTATTCTTATAAACAAACAAATAGTCTTTAATGATCACGAGCATGAATTTATCAAATTACAGCATACACACGTGATTCACCAAATTTATGAATGCTACATGTGTATTGTCAATCCAAACGACATCACGTGAAACTCATAACGTTCATTACAAGTACCGGATGTAGTGATTGGAATAGATAATCCTTTTCGCAGATGCGAAGTTGATGATAACTATGCTGAGGACCAAAAACCTTGTAAATGATCGAACAAATCTTCCATTTCGAGTTATGGATATCGTTTTCGATTGTCAATTTACTCAGTTCACAGTAATCTATAAATATAAGGATTGATAATACCATAGCTCTTCATAATGACGAGCTCGGTAGAATAAAATTCTTTCTCCGAAAACTCTCTCAGTTGTACGGTAATTCCTTAAATTCAGATGGTGCTGACGTACAGTACACAAGCCACAGGTACAGCACCGAGAATATAATTAATACCAAATTCAACTTGCCTTAATGGAGAAAGTCTAGGTAAGTCATCAATAAATACTGACTAAGGTTTGAGATAACAAAATTATCTTTTTAATAAATTCATATTAGGTTCTTCTAGATTACAATGTCTATAACTAGTTCACAACCATTCACGTTATAATTTCAAGTCTAAATGCAGGATATCGTCATCCACCAAGAATTATTTAGATCACTTTTGATAATCAACATCTTATCTTTTAGGGGAATTCTACTCGAGTTCCCATCAATTAAGACAATGTCGTCATGTCATAATCAATCAATCCATTCTACGGGCACTATCAACTTTCCAGTTGCATTGCCGTTGATAAGATGTGAACTTCTCAAAAGACAAATAATAACTCATAATCCTTCACAAGTTCAGGGATATTAGGATACACAACTACTATTAAAAGATTAAGGTCAACGCATAATCTATGCGAGAGAATTTCAAATCAGATAAAGACGAAAACATTTAACGAATATGAATATATCCCATGTTTTCATAATTTGAGTACGCATTCGAAAGCTCCTCGGATCGTTACCCAGGTCATTCAATTGAAATCAAATCAAAAGAAATGATAAGAACGTCAATACATCTAGTCGGGTATCAACACTTGGTAATCATATACTTTTCCTAAGAATCTCACTACGGGAGAATTGGACAAAAAGAATTGTCAATTGTCAAATAAGAAAATTTCCACAGATGAGTAAATTCGACTCAGAAGAATAAATACTACAGGCACATATGTAGATGTCTCTAACATTATGTCCTTATTTTTCACTTCTTGCAGATCTCATTAAAATTTAATCTTTCACAATCCTCAAAGAAAATGTAGTGTTTATTAATCAGTTTTTATGGTGACTACTAATCAGCCTTGCATGGTCCATTCCAAATTGTATGTAGGCGCGCAACTATATACAATTTCAAGATTAACGATGCAATACTCAGTTCGTCAAAATTTTATCATCATGTTTATAATAAAAAAACATTTACATGCTTAATTCTTAAATAAGAATCAAAATAAATTTACAAAGATTTTCCTTGTTATGAAAACAATTAAGTTTCTAAAGCGTCTTATAAACAACTTCATTTCGATAACAATCACTTATAAATCTCACTTTGAATAATCCTTATAGTGATGAAAATTAAATTTTCTCAAAGGATACCGTTTTAACTTTATAAAAACAAGGTGTGATCTGCAAAAGAGTGATGAAAGCTTATTCACTAAGAATTAACTACGATATGATAGGAAATGAGCTTAGCCAATTAATCATGAGGTTCATGACTTCGATGGCACTCACGAAGAATGATTCACAACGTAACTCAAATCAAGATGAGTATTTGTTCAATGGTTACATCACTAATGTGAGCATTAGGATGAAGCAAGAAAAGATAGATAACATCGATACATGTAGAATTTAGCAATCAAAGGTAGTCTTTTCATTAATCACAAACAAGTCAAATTGTACCGTAACACATTACGTGTCACTATGTCATACAATTCTCAAAACTCATCCTACCAACTGATGTCACAGTTAAGTTAGGGATTATTTTTAAAAGATACCACAATGAATACTAATCTACAAGAGTCATTAGGTGTTCCACATGTCCCAGAAGATCCATCGGTCTCAATTCAGAAGAAGATTTCTTCAATTTATTTGTTGGACACTGGGCATCCTCATTAGTGGACAATGTCCTAGGAACAACCTTTAACACAAACTAACAATCATTTAAAACCTTATAATTCAATCACAGAACTTAACGACTTCCTCTTTAACAATCTCATATTCTATACGAGTTAAATTTTACTTCATTCAAGTTCCAACAAATTTTATACTCAATTCGTTATCCTACCTCATATTCCAATACTTTCAACCTTATTCTTCGGCCTTGTAAAGGCAATAAAAGCTCAATATGATCAACACTTAATTTCCAATCCTATAACTCCTTTATCAATAATTATCAAATGAGTCACTAGTATGAAATGACTCATACATTCAATTATACTTCTCGGAAAGGTATTAGTGGCATGAGGCTTTTGGGTAATGGTTCCAATGACAGCCTCAAGTGCAACATTCACCCTTTCGATTTCAATTTAAGAATTGGATGACAACGAATCAGATGACATCTTTCTAGGTGGTAACATTTTGTCAAACTCCACTCTTTAAGAAAAGATCGTCATGACATCGATATCAGATTTAATCTCGCCAATTCTTTTTCAATATCACAATCAACTAATATCTACATTTCTACGAATATCAACCATTTGTTGGGATCATAAATATCCATAACTTGGTTTACATCTAGGATAGCTAGAATTCCTACGAGAATAGCTTCGATAAATTTACTAGGGAATTTAGGGTTCCTTGTGACAATCGACGTCGTATAAATACCTCGTATAAAAATCAAATTAATCATCAAACAATCATGTAATAAAATTACATCATATATATATAATCCAAGTTATATATATATTAAAGTAACACTTCTCAGTCTTGGCCTTGTCGGTAACTCGGGAATTCTTCGGCACCGTTATAGTCAAAAGATTTTTAGACATTTTTAGAAAAATGTTTATAGTTAAAAGATTTTGAAAAGTTTTATTCAAAACCTTAGTTTTAAAAATCTTTCGTTCTCTATAACGAGAGCTCTGATACCAAACTGTAAC
This sequence comes from Glebionis coronaria, assembly GCA_025667525.1. Taxonomy (NCBI): domain Eukaryota; kingdom Viridiplantae; phylum Streptophyta; class Magnoliopsida; order Asterales; family Asteraceae; genus Glebionis; species Glebionis coronaria. The sequence goes on from CM046881.1 coordinate 92,721,919, forward strand.
ACCCCCAAATTTATACAACTCAGTACAGCGGAAGACTAGTTGGTGTTACGGGATAGCACATTACTCACATCATAGACAACGCATAAAAATCGCGTCGTTTATTAATAAAACATTTCCATTCATAAATATCAAAGTTACATAGGTCCCAAGTCATTACATTTCATACAAAGTTTTACAAAATATTTGAATGGAAAAATATTGTTTAAGTGCGGGCCATAAATTCTTGTCGTCTTCCCGAGAATTACCTTCAAGTACCTGAGATAAAACATGTTAAAGGAAAAGGTCAGCGATAACGCTGAGTGAATTCATAGAGTTTAATAAAATCCATCAATATAATATCAGTATAAGATTATTATTGAAAATCATTTTGTACAAATCATTTTAATAGGCCATAAAATAGCCAAAATCATTTTATACAAATCCTTGTAATAGGCCATAAAATAGCCAAGTCATTTTATATAAATCCTTATCGAAAATCATAATATAGGCATTTGCCTTAAAAATTATTATACGAGCCAATGTCGTAAAAACATCATACAATACGTCTTACGACGTTGTATAAAGTTAAATAAAAACCGTTATATGAATATGGTTATGAAAACCAAAATACGAACATAATATTAATAGTATGACCCTGTATTGCTAGTTAGGCAATACATCGTAATTCGGAGCGTCTAGTAGTATTTCGTTAGTTTTGGATTATTATAAGCCGCATGACATTGTTACCTTACTAAACCAACAACGGGTAGCTAACCCGATACCAATTTTGCCCATCTAGAGTAGCGTGTCGTCACAAAGGTCACGCTATGGAAATCTTCTCATACATAAATTCGCTTACCAATCAATGTGGCACGACGGGAATCAACCGTCAAGGCGCGAACTGGGGTGATCGTCCCCAAATAGTACTATTAAATGCATAAGCGTCTACCAAATCCCGGTAGTTCACAATTCATGCTAATGGGACTTTTAGTGACATAACCTAACTTTAATAATCCATTTTTATTTGCATCTATCGGGTCCTTTAATCATTTATCGGGTCATACAGTCGGGTCATTCAATCATTCGGGTCCAAAATCAATAAACAAGCAATTGGGACAAATGGTGTCCTATTTTATAAAACTAACATGTTATCTCCCTCGCGGGTTTATAAAACATTTCATAAAAACATTTAAAAGAGTGAGAGGCTATGAACTCACGTTGATGTGGGAAGGCGGTTATCGGCGATTTGGATGTACGGTACGCGCTTCAATCACGGAAACCTAGACAAATAATACTCGTCTTAGACTCATGTCCAATAACTTTATAAAATAACAATTATGTATACATATGATGATTATATATATATGATGATCAAGTGGGTTTACATATTCTTGTTTACTCATTTTAGTGTTATATGTCGATAACTTTTATACTAGTTTACTAGTTTTACCCATTTACACGTTTTAAGTCCAATAGGCTTATTATAAGTTATTTAACTTGTTTTAATCCATTTCATACTTATATTATCAGTGTCTATACTTTACAAGTTGGGCCTAAATGGGTTAAGCCCAATGATAAGTTTATAAGTGTTTTAGTCCATTTTTGTTGTATTATTAGTCCAATAACGTTAATTTAGTCTGTTAGCGTCCGTATGTCCTATAGTTCGGGTTTTATCGGTTTTTACTTGTTATACATGTCTATATATCAGTATATAAGTTTTATAAAGTTTACATTAGACGGGTCCAACCATCTAAGTTTTATTTAACAAAAACGTTAATTTTACGGTATTAGCCGAAAAAGTCGTAAAAATCATGTTTATAGTTTTATAACTTATAAAACTTAACAAGTTACCTTTTTTATAAAATGTCCACTTATTTACCATTGTACATATTTATATAAATGTATTATATAAGTTAGTGGGTATTAATTTATATTTTATACTATTAAATTTTGAGTGCTTATATAATAGTATTATACTTTAATTTCCAAAAATCTGATTTTTATCTTCACTTTCACCAAAATTGCCATATCTTGAGTTCTATATGGAGATAGAAGCTCAAATTTTTATCACATAAACTAAATGATATGTTCTATATTTAACTCCACTATAGCTACTGTTGAATCATTTTCTAAATATTTTCTAAAAATCGTCCAAAACAGTAACCTCAGATTTATACCTTAAACTTGTCATATCTCACTCATTACTTTGATTCCATTGTATGAACAACTCTCACATGTGTACAAGACATATTACTTACTGTATATCCATTAATCTATGCCATTTTTATCAGTTCATCATATGATTCTTTACTGTTTTATACAGCCAACAATTTAAACAAGATTTTAGCCTTGTTTCTTATAGTTTTTCATCTTTTTAACCATGTTTATCAACACCAAATCCCCACACAATATTTTTATCATCATATATCATCATACATATATACATTTAAGAAGAAAATACATGATTACATAATCAAAATTAACAAAAGGATGGGGAGGACAATCTTTATACCACCAAAGTGATGAAATGATGAGCTTTTGGATGAACAAGACATGGTTTTGGGTAACCAATCTTATGAGATATCAACACCACTTCTAGGATCACCAAGTATTTGTAGATTCCTCTAAAAATCAGCCCTTGTTCTTCATGAAAACTCCTTGAGAAATCAGCCCCAAGACACCAACAAAACTTCTCCTTGGATGTTAAAACTTGCACCAATCTTCATCTCTTTGAATGGAGATTAACATATGTTAATTATAACAAATGTTTGTGGTTAAAATTGATCAAATGAGGGTGTTCTTGGTGGAGATGGGACGAATTTTTAGAGAGAAGAAATGGAAAATGTGTGGTTTTGCATGTGTTGAATGAGAGCTAGTGGTAAAGGGTTAGTGGTTTTGTGTAGTTTTAGCTTACATTGTAAGCTTAAGTTAACATGTGTAGCAAGTTTATGTATAAACTTGCCACCAAGGCTTGTTTTGGCCATCTAGTAGTGGGGATGGGACAAGTGTCCCACTTGTCTCATCTCCACTAATTTACGGGTACTCCTCGATTCTAGTTTCCTCGATTTACGTGCCCTCGGGTCGTTTTACGAAAAACGTTTTTATTAATTATGAATCAACGACACAAAACGAATCTAATAAAAATTGTCTCATCAAAAACGGAGTTCGAAAACGTAAATACGTAATCCTAAGGTGTCCGGTTTAGTCGTAATGGACGTTAAATTAAAATCGTAAGTCCTAATCTCTTCTCGTAAATTTGTGAGTTTATGAACTAACACAAATTTAAAATCTCAAAATAATATTCACGGACAAATTTATTTTCTGAAATGTCGGACTGTCACCAAAACGGTGTATGTAAACGTAAACACGTAATGTTGAATCCTCCGGTTTAGACGTAGTCAATGCTACTTCTAGACGTAAATCCAAATTTCTTCCCAAAAATATGTGAGTTCATATTGTAACATTAAAATAATGTTTTCAAATAAATATTGAGAATAAAATATCAACCATAAATTGACGGATTGTCGCATTTTCTATCCTTTGTTTACTTTAAAAGTCTTAATTTCTCTTAGTATTTTAATTTTTGTTTAGTATTATTTTAATAAGGCCAAGGTTGATTGATTATGAGAAAAGTGTAAATGTGCTTTATCACTAAGCATTACATGAGGGCATGGCAATGGTTAAGTGTAGGGGATTTGATAGGTGTGTAAACACCCATCCTTTTACCACTTATTTCTTACTAAAACGAGACCAAAACACGTATTTAATATCATTTGTTTGGAATTATGCGTGGTTTTTGTGTTTATTGTGTTTTCGGAGCCAACCGGATGGATAATGGAGAAAACATGGGAATGCACGGTTTTTACCGAAGAAAAAGACTCAAGATGAAGTCTATTGTCCAAGAGATGCAAAAGATTTGAAGTCACTGGGCCTATTCGAAGATTTATCGAAGAAAAGGACCAAAGATGGAAGATTTACATAAGTCGAAGAAACTCAAGTCTATTAAACGAAGAAATTAAAAGACGAGTTGAATTTAATCGACGACAAATCCCGAATCAGAATCGAAAACGTCAACTTTTCTGAAAAGACGAGAAGACAAGAAGAACGGGAGAAAGCCCACTCACCAACCAAAGGGAACACCTATATAAAGGGTTCCCCTCACACTTTTCATTCAGTTTTTCCTTTTCCCCTCTTTTCTTTTTTCTGTTCGTAGTCATCACCAACACCACTAGGGTGTTTGGTGATTTTGATTCTTGTTTTCCGATCTTGTAATTTAATTTTTCTCTTTTGTTTGTTAAAACCTTAATCATTCAATATCAATCTTTCCATTTCATCTTGTTCATCTTCATCTATTTGGTTAAAAGTTAAAGTTCTTATTTGGTTGATTTGATCTTCAAAAGTTGTTGGGTTTTATGTTTTTATTGATGGGATTTATTGTTACTGGTTAGTATATGATTCATGTCTAAGTTTTGTTTAAGTTTTGGTTAAAAACTTGTTGATTTTTGGCTTGAAATAGAGTTCCCCTGTTTTTCTGCTGCTACTGTTCTTGAGGATTTCCCAGGTTCCGGATGAACAAAAACTTCCGAATGAATCATTTGTGTTAAAAAGTTCCGAGTCAGTTTTAAAAGTTCCGGATAAAGTTCCGGATAAACTTCCGGACGAAAGTTCCGAGTGAATGATTTTTCAAAGTTCCGAATGAATGATTTTTAAAAGTTCCGAATAAAGTTTCGAATTAGTTTAAAAGTTCCGAATCAATCTTCCTTAAAAGTTCCGGATCAACTTCCGAGTGAAAGTTCCGAGTGAAGTTCCGAGTGAAGGTTCCGAGTGAAGGTTCCGAGTGAAGTTCCGGATAAACTTCCGAACGAAAGTTCCGAGTGAACTTCCGAACCAACTTCCGAATCAATCTTCCGAGCAAAGTTCCGAATCAATCTTCCGGACCAACAAGTTCCGAATCAAGCAGTTCATTCGGAAGTGTTCCGAATCAAGAAGTTCCGGATCAATTTTCTTTTAAGCGTTTGGTATTAAAGTTAAGTGTTATTTACTGTATCTTCATTTTATGTTATATTTTAATTCAAGTTTTGTTAATTGTTATTAATTTAATTGCTTTTAAATTTAAGTTTACATTTTAGTGCATTTAAACCTTTAGTAGAATAAAAAAAAAAAACAAATCCCCTTTTTAGTAACCAGAAACAATCATTCCACTTAGAACCGAGATCAATTCGAGAGGATATCGAGAGAATATAGAACCCATTGCAAAATCCTTGTATCAATACACAAAAAGTTATTCAAAATAAATAATTTTTTAAAAAATTCGTGTAAATTGTGATTTGGATCATACGGCCCATCAAGCCATTTACAAACCAAATCATGGCCTTTTTATGTGTAAACATGTTGCTGGGAAAGAATGAAATCTTTCAGAATTGAGCCCATAAACACGACCCGGTCCACCAACTTAGGTTATGGGATATATAACAAACCACTTAACCTAATTTGACTCATCCCTAATCACTCTTTAGAAAAACGCAATCACAACACAAAAAACGCTCCTTGCATCGTAGACTCCGTACCTCACCAAACTCCACTCATCCCCAACCTTGAAACCTCCGTCCCCTAATCTCCACCATAGTTTAATCCGTCCCCCATCATTCTCCCATCAACAGTCACCAAATAGTTACTAGAAATCTCCATCCTTCTGTCTCAAACCTACTCAGCCACCAACTCTCATCTTCACTTAATAATTCTATTGATCAACCTCAAACAACAAACACAACACATAAATTAAGCCCACGATGAACGAATCTATTATAAATCTTCAAGGTCTTGTAAAGATCGAAGGTAAGTGCATGTTTATTTTTGTGAGTCAAAGTTGAAATGAAGATTGGATTTAACATAATTGTTAATATCCTTTCTTTTACTTAGAATATTAAATGGGTTTAACCCAATATTAGATCAATGATGATATTGGTTTCGTGGCTGAAGATCTTATAAAGATCTTATATGGTTAAAAACGAAAACGAATCTGAGATCTTTAATCTGTTAAGTTCGAGTCCAGATGCGGTGGGGTTCTAGGAGACGACGGGTATAGGATTAGATCATGGTGTTGGTTGGGAGTTAAAAGGTTGGAGAATTAAGTTGTTACTGGTTTTATTCCGACGTGACATTCCGATCTGGCATTGCGATCTGGGATTCCGACGGCTTTAAGGATTCTTCTGACGTCACTCTGTCCATTTTATTTTAGCAACATTCCGATCTGGACATTCCGATAGTGGCATTCCGATCTGCACATTCCGATAGTGACATTCTGATCTGGACATTCTGATAGTGACATTCCGATATGGACATTCCGATCTAGCCATTCCGATACCAGCAACATTCCGATAGAAAAGAGTATTCCGACAGACATCAACATTCCGACTTGGAATTTTTGGTTTATCGAGAACATATTTTAGGGGATTTAAACATTGTTTCTCGACTTTAACACACCACAGCACAAAAACACTTAACCTTATTTCATTGTTCGATCAACTTTGTAAATCTTAACTTATTGACATGGAGTACACATCTCTTACGGATAAGTCCATCCTCTCGGGTACGGATAATCGTCCACCAATGTTGGAGAAGTCTATGTACGAGGATTGGACTTCCCGAATGGAACTTTACATGTTGAACAAAGAGAACGGACATCTCATTTGGGCATCGGTGCTCAATGGACCATTAGATTATGGTACAGTGACGGACGGTAGGACTACTCGTCCTCGCACAACGGGTGAGTTGACTGGAGACATGAAGATTCAAGACAAATGTGATAAGTATGCTACAAACATCATTCTCCAAGCCCTTCCTCCAGATGTCTACAAACTCGTCAGCAAACATAAAGTTGCCAAAGAGTTATGGGATAGAATTCGGGTTCTAATGCAAGGCACCTCGTTAACTAAACAAGAACGAGAGTGTAAGCTTTATGATACTTTTGATAAGTTTGCCTATGTGCCAGGGGAGACTCTCAATGATTACTATATTAGATTTAACCTATTGTTAAATGAGCTTAATATCTATGGCATGGCAATTCCTACCTTTCAATTGAACACCAAGTATTTGAACACTCTTCCTCCAGAATGGAAACAATACGTGACGGATGTTAAATTGGCTAAGGACTTGCATAACACCAATGTGGATCAACTTCAAGATTTTCTTCAACAACACTATGCCATGTGATCGAGGCTCGGTTGTCTACACCTCAAGTTTATGATCCACTTACAATGTATGATTCTCAACAAAACATGGCTTATACTTATCAGCAACCATCATACTTGCAGCAGACACCACCACACAACTATCAGCAACCACATCAACCATCTTATCCACCACTAATGATGCCACAACAAGCATTTCAACAAAGTGTTCATCAACAATCTTTTCCACTGCAACCACCATATCAGACATCACCATCACAAGCTAACACCTCTCCAATGGGCTATACTCCTCAGCAAGGATATTTTCCATTATAAGCACAACCAACACAAGCTTTCTACTCTAATGAACTTCCACCAATCCAAGCACCGGTCTTTACTCCAAATGATACGCCAGCTGATGTACTAAACCATCTCACTGCCTACTTGTCAAAACTTGTTGCAACTAGAGGATTTCCACCAACAAAAAATCAGCTCCGCACCTCTTCAAATCCTCGACAACAAGCTACTGTTCAAGATGGTCAAGTAACAGTGCAACCTATTCAGGGAAGGCAAAATTCATATGGACCTCCTACAAAGACAGTGAATGCTCAAGCTGTGAATTCACAAGCTAATGGAAATGGAAGTCCCATTGGTCCTCAAAAGGTTGTGACTTGCTACAATTGCCGAGGACAAGGTCATATGGCTAGGCAATGCACTCAGTCGAAAAGGAGAAGGGATGATGCATGGTTTCTTGAGAAGATGTATTTGGTTGATGCTCAGTCTAAGGGGAAGATTTTGGATTCAGAGGAGTTAGCATTTCTTGAAGACCCAGGGGCAGCAGATACTGAAGGCATTGCAGTCGTTTCTACTTCTAATGCAGCTTATCAAGCAGATGATCTTGACGCATATGATTCAGATTGTGATGACATTCACTCTGCCCAAGCTGCTTTCGTTTCTAATCTCTCTCACTACGGTTCTGATGTCGTCAGTGAGGTACCAACCACATCTAATAATATTGATGATAACCAACATCAAGTTAGGCATGAAAATGACAACCTCGAACAGCATTCGGGAACTAGTAACTCAAATGATGTGGTACCCAATCCTACACATTTGAGTGAACCTCAACCAAATGCTACGACGGGTATGGAATCTTATGCTCAACATGATTTGGTCATGGTACCTAAACATATTATTGATCAAATGCATATGGCCCTCAGACAATCCGTAGATACGAATTCCACCCTAACTGCTGAGCTTGCGTTGCATAAAGAAAAGGTCAAAACTTTTGAAATGGTCCCTCAAGCAGAGAAAATAACATGTTCTGAATTTGACCAATTTCGTTTTGAAAAGATTGAACACTTGAATGAAATAGAATCATTAAAAGCTAATCTTTCCAATGAATTAAAAGCAAAAGAGTCGGTTGTCAATGATTTTCAGAAACTTAAAATGGATTTCGAAACTCTCGAGTCTAAAAAGTTTGAATCGGAAATTAATGCTACCAAACTTCTTAAATTCAAAGAACAACAGCTTTTAAAACAATACGCTTCCACAGAAAAGGTTCATCTTTTAACTAAATCATTTAAAGAAATCGAACTTAAGCGTCTTCAAGATTTTCCACCTAATCCCGGTTATGCAAAACAAGCTCAGGAACATATTCCCGGTCTTTATGATATGACCATAATTGGCAAATCGAAAGAAGCACCTTTAGTTCGTAGTACTAAGGAGACACAATCACTTGCGGATGAAACTCATTCTAAAATGCTTTCAAAATTCCATACAATTGATTATGATCAACATAACAAAGATCAATTTTCGAAAAAGACACGCATTCGCTTACAAAAAGAATTAGCAGAATTGACAGTTCTTGTGCCCCAAAGTTTGTCAAATGAAAACCCTCCTAGTACGTCTCCTACACTTGTCAAAACGGATTTAACGAAGTTAATTCCACCGGTAAGTAAGGCGTCCGTTAACTTAAATGCGGTACACCAACACTTAGCCGATTTTGACAAGGTCATTTTGGAACGTACGACGACTTCGGCCATAACGGAAGGTGACTGGAATTTTGAGCATACTAGAGCTGCGTTTAGAGACGAAATTGTTCCGTTTGTAAAGAATGTTAAAGCTTGTCTTAGTACTCTTGATCAAGATTTGCTTTTGGAAATAGAATAAGTTAGACGTGTTTTTAATGAAATGGAAGATGCTTATGAAAACAGTTTACTTGAAATAGAACGGGTTTCACGCCAAAATGATCAGCTTCTGAAGCAAGTGATGTCTCATGATATAGTTTCCGTCTGTGTGAATAAAAGTGTTGATAATGATTCTATTGTGCATAATGTTGAATCTGTGGATACTGTGGTAGATAGTACTTGTCACGAATCTGACGCTGAATTTTTAAAACTTCAAGATTCATATTCTTCGCTTTCAAAACGTTTTGATGAGATTCAAACACATTGTATTTCACTTGAATGAAAGCAACAATTTATTCAAGAAATCTTTGAAACGTCATTCGAAGGTGTTAATATCGATGATGCAAACTTTGAAAAGAATTTTCGATTGAATTTACAATCAAAACAGCGTCATCTAAGTGACAAGGTTGCTCAATCTTTGCCGATAGACATAGAGAAATCTAAGGAGCTTAAATGTGTGAACGTACTTGAGGCCGCTGAGAATTTTAAACTTGATCTAGATAATCGAGTTTCCAAGATTTTGTCCAAAGTTGATAACTTAAAACAAAAAAATACACGACTTTTCGATTTAGTAAAGCCCGCATGTGCTAATACCACTGCACAGAATCAATCATTGATTGAACAATTGAATCGAAAGTCGGTGGAAATATCTGATTTGAGGGAACAAATTTGTGATAAGAATCTGGTCTTGGCTGAGTTAAAGGAAACACTTCGTACTCTAAAAGGTAAGAATGTTGTGGATAACGCAGCCACTGTCTCAGCATCGTCCTCTAGTGCAATCAAAAGGAACCTTATAGCCGTCACACCATTTAATAAGGGCCCTAGGACTAAACCTTCTCAAACATTGGTCACTAAAGATAAGGCGGAATCAAAACCAGCTTCTAATATTCCCGTGTTGCCTTCTACAAGATTAATCACCACTACTAAGGCTCAAAGATCTAAGCTTAAAAGAAACAAGAAGAATGATAGGATCTTGCCCCCATCTAGTAGTCAAGTGAAGAAGAAAGTAGAAGCCCATCCTAGGAATGTTATTTCTGTTTTGAATAAAAAGAATCATGTAGCTAAACCTAAAGGCTCTGCGGTTGTGCATCATTCTAAGCCTACTGCGAATTCTAATTTAAAATGTTGGAATTGCAATGAATGTATGTTTTCTAGTCATCATGATTCTTGCCTTATTGACCATCTGAATGAGATGCATGCCCGGAAAAATGGATTAGAATGGAAACCGACTGGGAAAGTGTTAACCCAAGTTGGTTGGATGTGGCGCCCCACTGGTAGAACTTTCACTATAGTAGGAAATATGTGCCCTTTGACTAGGATCACTCCCACTAAAGCGAAGAAAGCGTGCCCTTTAACTAGGAGTACCAAGGCTACCAAAACACAAGCTTGTCCTTTAACTAGGAACACCGACACCACCGTAGGAACCAAGTGCCCTTTAAATAGGTCTACTCCCACTGTAGTGCCCGCGAATAATCCAAAACCTAAGAAAGTTGGAACAGTAAAACTTGTTAGTGCTAAGACTCATATTAGAAAACGCAGGAAATCTAAGGGTCACAAAAATGTTAGCAATTCTGATAATATTTTATCTGTATCTGCTAACACTCCGGAACCAATAGTTTCCAATGCATTGTCTACTGTTGTTGTTGAAAACAGGTGGTCCAAATTGTTCTCTGGTATTTGGACTCTGGTTGCTCCAAGCATATGACCGGTGATCGCTCTTAGCACAGAAATTTCGTTAGCAAGTTTCTTGGTACGGTTCGATTTGGAAATGACCATATTGCAAAGATAATGGGTTATGGTGAATATCATATTGGGAATGTTATAATTTCAAGAGTGTATTATGTGGAAGGTCTCGGTCACAACTTATTTTCTGTGGGACAATTTTGTGATGCAAATCTAGAAGTTGCTTTTCGAGAGCATACCTATTTCATTCGCAATTTGGAAGGGGTTGATTTATTGAAAGGTACTCGAGGGAATAATTTGTACACTTTGTCTCTACAAGATATGATGGCCGCTTCTCCCATATGTCTTCTCTCCAAAGCTTCAAAGACTAAGTCATGGTTATGGCATCGACGGTTATCTCATCTTAACTTTGACGCTATTAATCACTTGGCGAAAAACGAACTTGTTCGTGGTCTTCCTAAACTGTCATTTCACAAGGATCATTTGTGTTCCGCGTGTACAATGGGGAAAAGCACTAAGAAATCATACAAACCCAAGACGGAAGACACCAACCAAGAGAAACTTTATCTGTTGCATATGGATCTTTGTGGACCAATGCGTGTTGAAAGTCTTAGTGGCAAAAAGTACATCCTCGTCATTTTCGATGATTACTCTCGGTTTACATGGGTGAAATTTCTTAAAGCAAAAAATGAGGCACCTAAATTCATCATCGGATTTCGCAAGATGATTCAAGTGCGTCTCAACACTACTGTCCGACGCATTCGTACAGATAATGGAACCGAATTTGTGAATCAAATTTTGCGTGATTATTATGAAGAAGTTGGCATTTCTCATGAAACATCCATTGCTCGCACTCCACAACAAAACGGTGTCGTTGAAAGGCGAAATCGCACACTTATAGAAGCTGCTCGAACGATGTTAATTTACGCAAAGGCTCCATTGTTTTTATGGGCAGAAGCAGTATCTACCGCAGTGTACACCCAAAACTGGTCACTAATTCGTAAACGCCATGGTAAAACACCTTATGAGCTTCTCCATGGAAAAGTACCAGATTTATCATATCTTCATGTATTTGGTTCTCTTTGCTATCCAAATAATGATGGTGACAATTTGGGAAAACTTCAACCAAAGGCTGATATTGGTATTTTCATTGGTTACATACCCGCAAAGAAGGCTTACCGAATCTACAACCGTAACTCTCGCAAGATCCTTGAAACTATGAATGTTGATTTTGATGAGCTGACAGCAATGGCTTCTGAGCAAAGCAGCTTTGATCCCGCACTTCATGAAATGGGACCCAGTAACATTAGTTCTGGTCTTGTCCCAAACAACCCTACTTCATCATCATTTACGCCACCTTCTAGGACTGAATGGGATACGTTGTTTCAACCGTTCTTTGATGAACTCTTCACTCCTCCAAGTATTGTTGCTCCAGAACCTGAGGTAATAGCTCCGGTAACCGAAGTTGTCGCTCCAGCAACCGTTGCACAATCAGATACGTCTGCACCTACAATTGGTCAAGATATACCATCAACTAGTAATTCTCAACCAACACCCGAATCAACTACCCATGTCATGCCTATTGATGATGAAGAGGATGATGATGATCACGATTTGGAATTCGCTCAAATGCATGAACTTCCATTCTTTGGTGTACCAATTCCCGACCCTAATCAAGCCGGGTCGTCCACCTCAGAGGAAGCTCCTAGTACGGTTTACTCCAATCCACGGATTCGTGAACATGACAGCAAGTGGACAAAGGATCATCCTATAGATTCTATTATTGGTGACCCTAATCGTCCGGTATCCACACGAAGTCAGTTACAAGAAAATGCAATGTTTTGTCATTTTGATGCCTTTCTCACTGAAGTTGAACCTAAGACATGGCAACAAGCTTTTACTCAATCCTGTTGGATAGAAGCTATGCAAGAAGAACTTAATGAGTTTATACGTCTTGAAGTATGGGAACTTGTCCCATGCCCGGATCAAGTGCAGTTACTCACTTTGAAATGGGTTTACAAGGTGAAACTCGACGAGTTAGGTGGAATATTGAAGAACAAAGCTAGACTAGTAGCTCGTGGATACAAGCAATTATTAGGCATCTAATTTATGGAATCCTTTGCACCTGTTGCCCGTTTGGAAGCTATTAGAATATTCCTCGCTTATGCAGCCCATATGAATATGATTGTCTATCAGATGGATGTGAAGACGGAATTTCTTAATGGTGAAATCAAGGAAGAGGTCTATGTTCAACAGCCGGATGGTTTTGTGAATCCTAAATATCCTAATCATGTATACAAGCTTAAGAAGGCTCTCTATGGGTTGAAGCAAGCTCCACGCGCATGGTATGATTTCTTGTCACAATTCCTCATTACTCAAGGCTTCGCTAAAGGCAAGGTGGATCCCACACTGTTCATTCAGAAACGAGGTAAAGATATGATTATGGTACAAATATATGTTGATGATATTATATTTGCAGCCTCGACCCAAACCTTATCCGATGAGTTTGGGACACTCATGTCTTCTAAGTTTAAGATGTCAATCATGGGCAAGGTATCATTCTTCTTAGGTCTTCAGATATCTCAGAGTCCCAGAGGCATCTTTATCAATCAATCCAAGTATGCCCTTGAATCGCTTAAGAAATATAAGATGGAATCTTGTGATCCCGTGGATACTCCAATGGTGGAACGAACTAAGCTTGATGCAGATCCACATGGAGTTGCCGTTGATCCGACATTGTATCGTGGAATGATCGGTACTCTTCTGTATATCACAGCTAGTCGACCTGATCTTCAGTTTGCTATATGTATGTGTGCTCGGTATCAAACTCGACCTACTGAGTTACACTTGGCCTCTGTGAAACGGATCTTTCGATATCTTAAAGGAACCATTAATCGGGGACTTTGGTATTCGAAGGACTCTTTGATTGCACATATGACATATGCAGATGCGGATCACGCGGGTTGTCAAGATACAAGGCGTAGCACGAGTGGAACTTTGCAACTACTAGGAGATCAATTAATCAGTTGGGCATCGAAAAGGCAGAAAAGCGCTGCAATTTCAAGTACGAAAGCAGAATACATAGGTATGTCCGGTTGCTGTGCTCAAATTCTTTGGATGAGATCGCAATTAACCGACTATGGTCTAGGTTTCAACAAAATTCCGATGTACTGTGACAACAAGAGTGCAATTGCCTTATGCTGCAAAAATGTTCAATTCTCCCGATCGAAGCATATTGACATTCGCTACCATTTCATCAAGGAGCAAGTGGAAAATGGAGTAATCGAGCTTTACTTTGTCCGTTCTGAGTATCAATTGGCGGATATTTTCACGAAGGCTTTAGATCGCGCTCGAATTGAATTTTTGGCCGACAAGCTAGGAATGAGAACTTTCTCGCCTGAGACTCTAAAGGAACTGGCAGATGAAGCGAAAGAATAGTGATAATAAACTATTCTCCGTATCCTTGGTGATCATCTGTATATATTGTTTATATTTTTATCCACAAAAGCAAAATACAAAAATATAAACCATATAAAAACCATAAAAATTGAAAAATCTAGAAAAATCCAAAAATATTTTTACTTTATTTTTCAAAGGCATGTCTTTTGGTACGATAATATTTACGGCCTTAGAAATGTTGATTAAATATCGACACGGTGCCATAAATAGAGTTCGTACAAAAGTTGTAAATATTTCATAAAACATGCCCTTATGGCTTGTAGTTATTTCTGACTGCAACCCAGTTTTCATATTAAAGTCAATTATTTCTTATGAAAACTTTGGCTAACAACGGGAATTAATTTTCCCAGGAAAGGTTTACTTTAAAACCTTGTAAAGGATCAAGTTTACTTTATAACTTGGGCTGACATAAATTTATATACGTTTCAGTGCATTTATTTGTTAAAACAAGAGAAGTCTTGTTTTTATGAAGCTATCATCTCTACAAACATAGCAATCTAGAATTGGTATCTACATACTCGACGATGCGACTACTCAAACGACGACTACAGCTCTTTCAATAGAACACGGGTCAACAATTGAGGGGGAGCAATTGTCAAGCATTCAGAATCTTCGATGCTGAACGTGCCAAGCTCACTAACTGGTGTCAAGACAACAATACCAATCGTACATGTGGTGTCAAGAGATGACTTCAGACGTGACAAGGCGACCAACATATGCTGACAAGAACCATTTGATCTTATCATATGATGTTCTCATCAATCAGGTCCAACCTTGTCAATTCTTTTCTAATATGGTGAATATGTGATCATGTTATAAATCGGTATCATATCTCATACAATTTGATATCATGAAGATTAAAACGGACTTGCATTTTTCTTCCCAAAACCTTTGTTAAAACTTCATTAAATCAGTTGATATTAAAAACATCGATTGGGTTAATATTTTTAATATGGGGGAGAAAATGTGATTTAATATGGGACATTATCACAAATGGTTTGACTTAATGTGCTGGCTCATCCCGACATGTGCGAATTGTTTTCGAATATCGTGGCATATGTTAAGGGGGAGCAAAACGGATTTTCATATCAAAATGGATTTTCATGGTGACATATACTTACCCAAAACCCATTTATTTCACGACGATGAAGATTGTGGTGACATAAGGATGGTAGGATAGGTTAAGTCCAATGATTCTTCTAGAACCGGAGGAATCTTCCCAAGGACATTCCATAGCTAGAAATAGTAGTCCTTAGGAAAGATGGAGAAAGATTGTGAACGTAGCTGAATGCCGACCAAGTACTTAAGTTAGCACTGGAACAATCACAACAAGGTGCTAGTTATGACGTATTGGTAAGCATTGAAGGGGTTGAAGAATGAAAAAGAATTGTAAAGATAAAGGGTGTAAAGAAAGAAGCCCTCCTTACAACTTTAGGCAGAAACCGGGTCAATACATATGCTATTGAGATCATTTTTAATGATGCTTGATATTGAAGATAAGACATCATGGACCCAGTGATGCAATGCACAACCCATCCCAGCTAACTCAGATATCTCTTAAAAGATATTTGTTTTAATCACACGAAGACAACACATTATCTATTGATTTATTCACTCCGAATAAATTGGTATTGAAATGGTGGCACTCCTCTCCAGCCTCCGATCACTAAAATCCAAAGTGCACGATCGAGTCTAGAGCCATTTGAGATCATCAAATATCTCATTAGGACACACTTCCATATTTCCTTGCTTCTTCACACACTGTGAAAAGTAAGAAAGATTTTAAGAGTCCTACGCAAAATCGTCATGATCTTGCCTGAACATCCGAGTAATACGAAAGTATTTACAATGAAGATGGAAATCCTTCTTGAGCGACTATCAAAAAGCTAATTGTAGGTGACTTGTGCGATTCTTTATGAATCAAACTTGTGATAACTGGAAAGCAACAATGGTTTAATTCTTAAATGAATTTAAACACGTTCCAGGCCTCTACGCAATATCTTAGTGATCTTGCCAGAACACTCAGAGTGATACCTCAGTGTTTATAGTGATGAGTGGAAATCCTTCTAGTGTTAACCTCAAACAGCACTTGGTAGGTAACTTGCAAGATTCAATATGAATCAAGCTCGTGACAACTGGAAAGCAACGATGGTGCGATTCTTTAATGAATCAAACTTGTTCCAGGAATCAGAATTGACGGCTTCAATCATGCGGATAATTTTATCCAAATGATTCACTCTTTACGTTCGCAGACAGCTTTGGACGGTCGAGTAAAGAGAACGGGTTTACCCGCGAAATCTTGTCAAGGAGATTTTTAATTAAATCTACCTGCCACAAGTACGATATTTTATATCGTCTAACGATCTCCACCGACCGGAGGTAAAATGATACCGAATTAGAATGAAATGTTCAAAACCATTTCGTTCGTATCTACTTATGTTGCGGCATTTGAAGACGGTGGCGTTGCGGTATCCAAGAAGAAGTCGTCCCCGCATGCTTATACTTTATGCACTTAATACCTCATCTAATTCAAGAAAGCCTAAAAGTTAACTCTTCCGATGTATTGAACTCTGAAGCTTTCAAGAATTACTAAAGGTATAATTATGTGGGACATGGTGTCACGAAGAGGCGAAGATCACAAGTGATGGATGCACGAGATCAAGGCAAGAGATTAATGCTCAAGATTGATATCAAAGATCACATCAGCATGTTCACCAGAAAAGAAAAAGAAAAAGAAAGACGAAGACTACGAGCTCAAGACAAGCATAGTATGCTAGGTTTATTTTATTATTGTAACTAGGGTAACACCCTTGTTTGGAGTGACCTCCCTTAGGGGGAGATTGATGGAAATACATTTTTACGTATTTAGGAAGATTCGGTTACTCCGACAATATACTAAGTAGTAGCTCGTAGTCTAGACATCGTTATTTAACAAACAAGCCCAAGCCTAGCCTACAACATGTGTAGGCTGGCCCAATCATGTAAGCCCAAGCCCATTACGAGGCTTAGGTATATAAACCCTCTCCTTAGATGGAGAGGGTGGGTGGTTAATCATTTTTTCACATATTTCACTCTTGTTTCTCTCTCTAGAATTGTGTTAAATCCACCATCTCTCTATCTCTTTCTCTCTCTAAAACATAAGCAAGATTTACATTTCTACACACTTCATGATATTCATTATACCAAAGGTAATTTCGTAGTGTGATTCAACTGTTTTATAGTCTTGTTGATCCCAAACTTAGATCGATTTAGCTTGTGTAAACGAGATTAGATCAAGTTAAACACGTAGAGAAACTTTGTTTGTGTATAAAACAATTTAAGTATTATGCGGAATTAATACTCAAACAAGAACACACAAAGAATGTAAAACAAACTTTCACTTGATTGATTAGAACAAACTTGCTTACAATGAAAGTGTTAAACGTATGAAAACTTATATGAAACATAACCTAAAGGTCTTCTTTTATAGACATAAGAAGCCTTGTACAAGAGTCTACGTATCAGCTATTCTAGGTATAGATAATTATAGAAAATACATTGTTGATCATATCTTTACTAGAAACAAACTAGAAACATAATACGCGTAGACCATATCTTTCTATCAGTGCTTGACTTCAACCTATCAACACTTGACTTCTTCATGTCAACGCTTGATCTGTCAACGCTTTTTTTCTTCTTATCAACGCTTGTTTTCTTCTTGTCAGCGTTCAAGTGTACTGGCTACATTTTATTCCCAACAATCCTCCCCTAAACTTGATATCTACTCTAGTAATCAAGTTTCTGAATAAAAATTAAAAACTAGGAGGAATCTTACAAATCTTATCATATTGGTAATAAACATGCCTAATCAAATCTTGGCCACGTCACTTGAATAGTCAATCTCCAGCTGTGTTGTCTTCATCTTGTCCAAAACTTCTTTGGACATGGGATACTCAACATCTACAAGAAGATACTCAGCAAACTTTGTAGAGCTCAAATAATACACACCAGCAGCTGAATACAAACGCCATTGAAGTCCACTGATATCATCCTCAAGATCCTTCCAAACAGGATCTTCTTCTTCTGGTGCACACATTCTCTTGAATGTTGACTAAATCTTTATTCCATTGACTGAAGTAGGTGCTTCAGTCTCATACTTGGCCATCAATAACCTCTAAAGGTCTGCCAAGTCTTCCCTATCCATACTTGCAAAGAGAGACATATGAGTAGTAAATGTGTGCACCTCTTTCCCATATCTGACAATCATCCAAAACCCACTTGCGTCTTCTTCATAGCTAATGATAGGGTTTCTGGCATCAAGAGGTAACACTTGTACCATATCTGAAGCTTACATGGGTGAGAGCTTAATGCTCCTTCTATGAACAACTTCACTGGGAACCACTTTATTTAAATCTTTAGGAAACTCAAGTGGAACTCCCTTCTTCAAAGGCCTTGGAACAATCATTGCCTTTTGAATCTCCATCTCTTCTGCTAGTTCTTCTTTCCTTTCATCTGAAAGAAGTCTAAGAGTATTCATTTCCTGCACTCTTGCCCAAATGGGATAAGCCTTGTACTCTAATTCTTCAAAGGATAATCCCTGCAATTTATTGAAGGTCCATCCAGTTCCATGACATCTGAGTAGCATGTAGTAAAGCTCCCTTCTATCCCTCTTCAGTAGTGAGAAAACATGGCTAGCCTTATGTTTCAAAATTACCTTGCAATCTCTTTGAACTCTTAGAAGAATTTCCAATCCCCAAATTTGGTCTGAAATTGTCAAATCTGGATTCTCCATAATCCTATTCTCCCAAGCATGATACATCTGAACAACTTCTGGCATATCAAAGTCTACTTGCAATTTTAACTCTCTAAGCTTCTCTCTTGACAAGTCATCACCATATTCAAGTCTTTCTGGTTGTTCAATTATCATCACACTTGAATATGAACTTCCTTCATCACTTCCTTCTTGTTCCTCAGAAGTGACAACAAATGGTGATTCACCAACCTTCTTCATTTCTTGTTCCACAAGTTGTGCAGCCAACCTTGAATCAAACTCTACTTGTGCTGCATCCTTTGGAACTTCTACTTCTACCATGATTCATTTACCCTTATATAATGGATCAATGATGGGTAAAGATGATGATGGTACCTGTGAAGACACTTCTTTGATGATAGCTGATGACTGGAATACATCAACCATATCTACAGGTCTGTCAACGCTCAAATTCTGTGTATCAGCGCCCAACTTACTCTTGTCAGCGCTTGGTGTGTCAGCGTTTAAATTTTGCTTGTCAACGCTCACCTTACTTGTCTCAGCGCCTCTTGTAAACTGCTCCATCATAGCTGTAAAAAGACAAGTTCAAGTTTGTAGGAGTAACCAAATATGTATAAAAACCTAGTTGCTTCTTCAATTCAGTGAGGGCTTCAGCAACACCCAAAGATTCTCCATCATGTGAGCCTTTGTCACTCACATGGATCTGCTCATCCTCCCCTTTGGAAGATTCCTCCATTCCACGCCTAGTGTTAGCATCCTCCAAAATAACAATCCTCTCCCTCAATTGCTTGAGTTCAAGGCCTTGTGTACTGACTGTTTATATCAGGTCTGCATTTTGCTTTTGCAAGCTAATGCAGACAGCCGTCAATTCCATCAATGTGTATAGTTCCAATCTGCCCTCCTCTAGAATGGGTATTTGACCTCTGAAAGTAGATTCATGGGGCATGGATGAGGTCTTAAAGATGTTAGGACTGTCTTGGCCTGCATCTAAGCAAGTACCAATAGTCCCAGCCTCATCCATAGCACCAACCACACTTGTGGGGGTGGTTCTCTCTGCAACATGGCTAGGACCACTAGAGGAGAACACTTCAGTAGTCCTTGGGCGTTTAATCAACCTATATTTAGGGGGTGTAGAAGATGATGTGGATTGGGTGGTAGTTTAAAGGTTAAGGGGTGTTTGGGTCTGTGAAGGAAAGGTGTCAACGTTTAAATTACTCGTGTCAACGCCAACATTTAATGTGTCAGTGTTGAAGGATTCTTGGTCAATTTCCATGTGTTGAGGTGAAGGTAAAGGTTCTGGTATTGGGTCAAGTTGTGGTTGTGGGTTTGGTTGGGGTTGTGCTGCTGCAATAACAGCAAGCATAGCTTGGGTGAGGGGTAATTCACGGTGAGGGGGTGAGTTCATCTTACTAAAAATAGCTTTCTTTTGCACAGGGATCTCATAAAAATCATCATGATCCCTTGTGCAGTAATTTTGCACATCAAAAACCATTTGCAAAAATCTGGGATAAGCCAAAGTCATCTTACTCCCTTTGTTTTTACACATGCCATCAAAAATTAGTTTTGAAAAATTATACTTTTGCCTATTTGTAATGCACACAATTGCACTAGCAATGGATCTGTTAATTTCCTTATGTGCAGTACATTTGGGACTCAAACATTGAAGGATGACATGTATGAGACACTTCCAGGCTGGGGGAAATTCTTGTTTATGATATTTATTTAAAGTACCCTCATCAGGGAAAGGATACCCCAAAGCCCGAAGTCCTTGTTCTATTTCATTAATGGGGAGTGGTGTAGGTAAATCGTACACGTTTTAGGAAAAACGCGTATAAATGCGGCAAGTATTAAACTCGACGATTTAGGATAACCGACAAGTCGAATAAATGCGGGTTCGTTCTCGAAGGAGGTGTGTGGATTAAGTGTGCCAATTATATAAAATCAAAGTTTGGATTAGTGACGTTTTTGGTTTAGAAGAGAAAAGTAAAGACGAACTACGACTACGATGACACTACGACGAATTAACGTAAAACGCGAACGTAATTACGTAAAACGTGACAAAATTAAAAATTAAACCTAAAAATTAATTAAAAATTAAAACTAAGTATAAAATAATATAAATAAGAATAAAAGTTCAATAAAGAAATTGTAAAACCTTTTTTAATTAAATATTCAATTTTAAATGCTAATTAAAGCCCTAATATTAAATATAACTAAGAAAAAGCCCAAAATATTATTTTATTGAACAGATAACTCACTTATATTATTTAAAGACTAAAAAGTATTTTTCCTAAATTTTCAAAACTATTTTTCTATTTTTAAAACACTAAAAACTATTTTTAAACTAAAATAACGATTAAAAATATTAAAATAATGCTACAAATAATTTGACAATTTTATAAATCCTAAATTATACTAATGAATAGTAGAAAAATGAAAAAGTTTGAAAAAGGTAAAAATTTTCACTAAAAGACAAAACTGATTATAATAAAACCCTAATTAAACTAAATTAATTCTAAAAATTAATAAAAAATGAACAGTGAAATATTTTTAAACTAAAAATCTTAAAATGTTTTTCTAAATCTAAGAAAATTTGTAAAACTAAAAAATACTAATTTTTTGCACTAGAAGACAAAAACAGATAATTAAAAAGTAATTTAAATTGCAATTAAATCTAAAAAATATTAAATGAACAGTAAACAGAAAATAAACTTAACATAAAAATCAAAAATAAAATAAGAAAAATAATGACACTAAAATCAAGTTCTAATTCCTAATTATGACCACTAAAGACAAAAAATGTAGAAATCTGAAAGTGACATCTTGTTACTTTTTGTCTTATAGCAAAGCAGTGGGAACTTTTAACACTAACAGTGGGAATTTTGTTCCCAATGACTTCACAAGTTTCCAAGTCTGGTGACTGTTTTGATGATTGAGAGCTTGTTGCTATGTCTTTTTGGGAACCAAAGGCACCCCCACAACCAGTTGGGTTGTGGGGAGTCAATAATACAAGAAAACACCACTTTGTTCACAAAAATCACACAACCCCCCCCCCCCCCCCCCTTTTCAGTCACTGATATAGAAAATGCAGGATTGATGAACAGTATCTGGTGCAAATGACTATAGGATGAGATTTAGCAGGCCATAACTCACACAAATTCACACCAAATCACTCTTAACTAGTATGCAACCTTAAATTATACAAACCTCTACCAACAAGCAAGATTTCAATGACATTTACACCAAAACCAAGACTGAATTTAGGCTACTGATTTCTATGACAGTTTTACAAAAATTAGAGCATACAAAATGTAAATTTACCTACCAAACTTGAACCAAATTAACAATACAACCTACTTCTAACTAGTTGAGTATGTTTAACATGCTTTTAACCAAAATTATGTCACCTATATCAGCTAAATCCACAAACCAAACACACCCTTAATTTCTGTGAACTCAAAATTTTCAAAGCAAGTCTAATCAAAGGGCTACTAATTTTATTCTAACATACCCTAACAATATTCTAACAACATGCAAACATAAATCAACACTGAAATAACAACATACAGATTCCACAACACAAGCCAAGATCACACAATTAAAGCAAGAAGAGGGTTCAAGCCCTAGCTGTATACCTTGTGGGACCCACAATCCAGGCCCCACTTATGGATGCAATGCCATCTCCTCTCAGCTTATAGCTGGGCTTATGGGCTTGGTAGGATGCTGTTTTAATGTAAAGATGTTAGGTGATGACTTTAGCAGTCCAAATCACCCCAATATATCTTCAAGGGAAATAAATAGGATAGATCTTGAGAACCTGCCAAATCACAAGGAAAAGAAGTGCAAGTCCAAATAAACGAGAATATAAGCTATTTGTCAGATAGCTTATATCTAGCTTATTTGAACAGTAAAAAAAAACTGATTTCTAAAAATAACTTTTCTGAAAATATTGTAGGATCCAAATTTGCAAACAAAAAAGTAAATAATAGTAATGAAATATAAGCTATAACCTTGTCAAATAAACCTAAGTTGTCAGCTTAAGCTTATTTCCAGCTTATAGCTTATAGTCTCAGAACAGTAAAAGGATTCTTGGAAAATGAAACTTTTTGCAGGGAACAATGAAGAACAATTAAACTGAATTCAAGCTATAACCATCACTTGAGCTTGATTTGTCAAGTCAAGCTCATGTAATCAGCAAATAACTTGAGGGATCTCAAACGCTTTACAAGATTTTAACTAGCAATTATTTTGATAGACTGAAAACGAAAATGCAAGAATTAAAAGAGACGAATTTGCAAGGCTTTAATCTTCCATTAAATAGTCAAGATAAAATATTTACAAACACATGGAACTCAAATTATGTAATGCTTAATTCTCCATTAAATAGTCAGAATACTCATTACAAATTTTGGAACGAAAAAAAGATAAGCTGCTACTTCTATTCTTTATATACAAGTGAAAGAGATGTTCTAACATAAACCCTAGCATGAATAAACTTCCTAAATTGCCCTTTTAGGATTTCCAGAATATGCCAAATTGATTCCCAATTTGAATCTGGTCTTTTTGGCTCCCATGTGAAGAATCAGAGTACTTGAGGTCTTCCATTCGTTGGATTTGAGTAGTGAGCAAGCAAACACATCATAGCCCTTGATTTGGTCAAGTAATCACTAGCACTCTTTGTATTCTTGTGAAGTCTGTGAAGATGAGTTGGTGGGGAGGGAACAAGAATGTGTGAAGTCACTATCTGGGTGGACCATTGTGTTCGGTGAGCTGTCAAAGACCAAAACCCCATGTTTAATTAGGGTTAGGTTTAGTCAATAAGGTGATTGTAACTGGTTTTGGTATAGGGTTTATAATGATAATGAGCAGTGGATTAGGGGATTTAATCCCAACAGTGCACGTTTCCCTCTCAGTTTAAAGTATTTAACATGGTTTTGACTTTGTTGACTTGGGCCGGGTATAGGGGATTAGGTGGGCTTATGGTGGGGTTTGACTTGGCTAGTTTCAAGTGTTGACCAGGTATAGGTTTTATTTTAACAGCTTTGCCCCCTATTCTTCTTACATCTTGTCTTTTCCCTAAAATTAGTGATGAGATGGCATTTATACATGATCTCATCGTTCTTTTCGGGCTTTAAATGCATTAAAATGTCATAAAATACCATATATATACTTGTGTTTGTTTACTTGTGTATTTTAGGTATGGATATCGTGAAAAAGACAAAATATCACAAGAAACAAGGAAAAACGGACACGAGAAACGAAGCCGTACAAAGAACCGGGCCCTAGTTCATGAATTATCCAAGATTAAACCTTGAAGACTTGAAGATATGCAAGATTGATCCTCAAACAATGAAGAAATTACACTTAAAACCCTTGTGAATTCATAATTACAAGTTTGGTCCCTTAAGTTTGTCAAAATTTGCAAAAAGGTCCTTCAACTTTGAAGAAATGGCAAGATTAGTCCCTCATCAAATCTAATTTGTCAATTATGATCCCTCATAAAGTCAAAGATACAATGAAGACCTTTGAAGATCAAGAAAGTCCAAGATCAGCCCTTGAATTATGGAAAAATGGCAAAAATAACCCTTGATATCTTAACGAATTGATTTCCGGTTCAAAGTACGACTCTATTGTTTTTGGTGAAACAAATATTTTTGGTTGTTTTAAAATAAAATTGTGCAAGACTTAAATGAAAATGACGTTAAAGTAATCTAACTCTAATTTAAAATAAAAGTGCAAGTAATTATAAGCGTGACAAAAATTAAAAGGCACTAAGAGTAAATAACGCAAACTTAAATCTAACTAAGGCAAACTTAAAACGCAACTAAAACTTAAACTAAGGCAAGGCTAAGATAAATCTAAGGCAAATAAACTTAAAGTGCAACTAAATAAAAAGGAGGGAAAAATAAAGCTTGAAAATTAAAAACAGAAAATTAAAAACAGTAACTTAAAAGAACCTGAAAAATAGCTCATCCGGAATAAACCTTCGTTCGGAATAATCACTCATCTGGAATGTCACCTTCGTTCGGAATGATCTTCTTCACTCGGAATATTGACCAAACCCTTGATCCGGAATAAATCCTTTATCCGGAATATGTCACTTATACGGAATAAAGTATTGATTCGGAATAAAGCCTTGGTTCGGAATGTTGCTGATCCGGAATGTTATTCCGAATAAACTCCTTGATCCGGAATGTTTTAATATTCCGAATAAAGCACTTTGATCCGGAATAATAAATTATTCCGGATGAACTTGCTGATCCGGAATATTATTTGATTCGGAATGAGAGGTTGATCCGGAATATTCTGTTGATCCGGAATGTTTGGTTGATCCGGAACTTTTGGTTGATCCAGAATAATTGATTATTCCAGATGAAGAACCTTGATGCAGAATAATAACTATTCCGAATGAACTCAATTGATCCGGAATGTCCAATATTCCGGATGAACACCCTTTGAAATCCTTCACACGGAATGACTTGGCTTGATCCGGAATAATCCTGGGAATATACAGTAACAGAAACAAGCGAAGAACAAGGAAACAGGAAAGAGATACGGATCTAGATAAAAACTAAACAAAATCAACCACAAGATTAAATCAAACTATTCACAAAACATCTACTAATGATAATCAAACAATCCAAAACAATCAAACTAACAAATATAACCTAAATAATCAAAACCCACTTTGATCAATAAAAACTCAAAACATAAACATGAACATAAACATAAAAATCAAAGATTAAAGAAAGGTAGATAGGAGATGAACAATAATAATAAAGATTGCCAAGAATTAAAAGAAAACTTACTTGAAATTAAATGTAATTAAGGTGCAAGACAAGGTATTTAAATGGACATGAAATTAAATGACAAGGTAATTAAATGTGCAAGGTAATTAAAATGGAAGAAATAGTTTGTCAAGCTATCCAACAAAGGGAAATGAAATAAATCTTAATCTATTTATAGGGGAGGATTAGGAGGAGCTTAGGAAGCTTCCTCCCTCTTTCATCTTTTCTTAATTGCAAGATTAAGTCCTTGATCTTCTTTAATCTTTGTTAATCTTCTTAATCTTTTGACTTTAATGGCTTTGTCTCGGGATTTCTTTAAACTCGTCTTTGAAATTTCTTCATAAATAAGACTTGAGTTCTTCGGCTTTTAGTAAACTTCCGTCTTTTGACTTTTTCTTCGATGAATCTTCAGAATTGGTCTTGGACTTCCGTTCTTTTGGCACTCTTGATCTTTCGACTTCGTCTTTCGTCTTTTTCTTCGATAAAAACCCGTGAATGCCCGTGTTTTCTCCACTTTTCACAATTTCGTCCTAAATCACAACAAAAACACAAACCGCGCATAATTCCGACATAAATGACTTAAAATACACGTTTTGGCTCGGTTATTATTGTAATTAAGTGGTAAAAAGGATGGGTGTTTACACACATATGAAATCCCCTACACTTGACCATTGCAATGTCCTCATGCAATGCATTAGTTACAAAGCAAGATTACATTTCCCATCATAATCAATCCACGTTGGCCTTTATTAAAGAGATAGAAAATTAAAAACATTCGAAGTAAAGAAAAAACATACCTTGGGTTTTGGAAATGTCATGAATAATCATCATCCTCAAGTTTTCACTTTCTCCAAACCAAGCTTAAAAACGAGATCATTGTTATTATAAGTTAGCAAACTAACACGAACTCATGTAGGCAAATTATTCACTTAGACTCCCTTATTCCTAGGTGTATCTCTTATATTTTATTGTTGTCTTGAATGATCACGAGGATGCATTGTTGACTTATTTCGATAGTTATTTAGGCCGAAAATAAAGTGAACGATTTAATCAATAGTTAGCTAAAGGACAAAATCTTTTAAAACTGCTTCTCGGGACCTCATAAAGTTCATATCTTGGCATAACTCGCTTCGCGATTTGAGACCTTTCTCGGACCGATATTTGGCAGCGACTTCATAATTCAAACCTTGAGAGACGTTCATGAAATAATGGCCTTCTCTTCATAATAGGAATTTCTTCACTTGAAGTTTTGAGAGATTCTTCATATATGGACCACGACTTCTTCATTTTTCTCCAATCTTTATTTTGGACTTTGATATACAACGATCCGCCTCCTTTTTGGACTTGGATCTATTTATCCTCATCCCTTGTTAGGGCCTTTTCGGATAGACTTCTCCATGACTTTTGGGGAGTTTTTTGCTTTTCGTCGTGTGTCTCGATCCTTCATATTGATCTTTGATAAATGATTCTTCACATCACTTTGGATCTTTAGCAACAAAATGTAGCCCTAATGCCTTGTTAGGGCCTTTTTGGACTCGCCAATCTTCGCATCCCGCTTCAATAAGTTATGCCTTGGCTATGAACTCTAATCCATACCGAGCAACTTTTAAATGATCTTGGGCTAGATGCTAAGTAAATTTTCAAATCGTACAACCTTATTTATTGCAGATAAATTTATTAACAAGCGATGGGAAAATAGGCTTATAATTAACTCACATAAATTCACGAAAGAATACAAAACTTATAATTGACTCTATCATCTCTCGTTCTCCACAGTTTAAAATCCCAAGGAATGAGACTCGTGGATGCTTAGCCTATTAAATCAAAGTTTTGGGTTTTCGAGTCGCCTATAGGATCTTGCAAATTCTTAGACTCTTTAAAGTTTTTAGAATTCGCATTTTAAATTTCCCTTGATAAACGACTCTCTAGGATCAATTATAGGAACTTGCGAAAAGTTCTTGTTCTTAACCCGTGAGAGTTAAGACTTTCACGTTTTATAGCTCCCTATATAAAAGCCTAGCAAAACTTGACTTAAACACGTTAAGGATACTAGCTAGAGTAAACTTAGACAAGTAAACTCGGGTTGAGTCAAAAGATTCACAACGTTTGAAAATTAAAACCACTTTATTAAAAATTTATTCTAGCAAAGAAAGAAAATAACTATACAAAGGGAAAAACTAATGGGCCAAAATAGATAAAATTTTTTGAAAAATGTCGAAAAATTGATTTTCCGGTTAAAATGAGGACAAGTACAAGGAAAAGGCCACTTAACTTCGATAGAAGTCCCCCTACACTTAATACAAACATTGTCCTCAATGTTTAAGCATGTGGGAGTAAACTCCCCTACACTTAGGACATTGTGCACGTTGTTTAAATCTTGCTAAGGAAAAGACAACTAACGAGATTCCTATTTTAATATTGAGAAATATAAAATAGTGAATCGAAAAGAGTTTAGGATAGAACCGGGAAGATGGGAACACGGAATCACGGGTCGTCAAAAATCATCAAGAGTGGATCATTGAGCGCACGAATCCCTGAATAGAAGAAGAGAGGAAATAGCAAACACCAACGGGTCTCCCCTACACTTAGGATAAAGAAAGCGAAAAGATAAATACATGGGTTGCCTCCCAAGAAGCTCTTTATTTTTGTTAACCGAGTCATGAGCCTGACTCGACCTTGATTATCATAGGAAGAAGCATGAAACATGTCCACCGGGATCAAAGACATAGTTTTCGTCCATCAAATAGCAGAAGCTTAAGGCGAACAAGGCAAGCCAAAGAAGAATAGGCAAGGTTCCCTTAAGCAACGATGGAGCACGGTGGAAGCAAGGGTGAAGTGGTGCAAGCAGATTTCCATAAGTTCCAAAGATATTTCCTTTTATTTCATCAGACGGATACTGAGATGGCTGCAGAATATCGATACCAGGGTCGAACACCTTTTCCTTTAGGGGAAAATAGCACTCAGGTTCAGTAGAATGTGAAGAAGATCCGCGAAGAAGATGCACAACCTCGTCCTCAGAAGGTGGACAAAGAGGTGTTAAATCATATGTGCTGCGGATGGTGGTGTCGACTGGTTTCTTCTCCTTTGAAAGTATTTTCTTCAAATCCAAAGTAGGATCAAGACCATAATTATCAAATTCTAAAGGAGGTGCATCACTCTCATGAGGGAAGTAGGTATTGAGAAAAGTTGAAAAGTCTTCCTCAAATGAGTAATCATCTAAAGTAGGATCAAGTGATGGCGGAGGATCTTCATCATGAGAAGAATCACTCGAAAGAGTATCGGCCTCATCAAAATCATCATATGCGGGCCTGTCGGGATACTCGGAAGTATAATCATCAAAATCATCCGAATCTTAGCTAGAATCATCATCATAAGCATCAAAGATCGGTGGGGACTCATAAATGGGTGAAGGTTCCAAATTGGATAGAGAATCATCCACATCCTCTTGAAAAAGTGGATTATCAATGCAAGAATCGAATAGAGGATTGTTGTAGACGACAAAGTCATCAAGCACATTGATCATATTCGCTGATTCTCGTCCATAGGATTTGCTTGTAAGCTTCCCCATTTTGAACACTTGGGCATCATCCCCGACTCTTAAGATTAACTCACCTTCGGCAACATCAACTAGAGCTCGTCCGGTTCTTAAGAATGGCCGACCAAGTATTAAAGGAATACGAGGGTCTATTTCATAATCAACAACAACGAAGTCGACCGGGAAAGTAAATGTGCCAACTTTAATGAACACGTCTTCGGCAATACCAACGGGGTAAGCGAGAGTGCGATTTGCAAGTTCAAGAGTCATCCTTGTTGGAGTAAGGTCGGGTAATGATAGTGTTTTCCAAACACTCAAAGGCATAAGATTAATACTGGCCCCGAGATCAGCTAGAGCAGTAAATTCTTCGGTTTTGTTAAATATGTAAGGCAACATAAAACGACCGGGATCTCCAAGTTTTTCCAGAAGTTCATTAAGAATAACTGCATAACAGTTTTCATTTAAGCGTGTGTTGGCGAGCTCAATCAACTTCTCCTTCTTGTTAAGCAATTCCTTGAATGCTTTGACAAGTTTCGGCATGTGGACAAGTGCTTCGACAAGGCTAATGTTGAAGTTCATTTGAGAGATCATCTTCACATAGCTCGACACTTGAGAGTCATCCTTGGTTAGCATTTTGGTCTTGCCTAGCCGTGAAGGATAAGGGATATTGGGTTTGGGTGGTGAAGGTGTAGGTGTAGGTAAAGGTTGAGATGTTGAAGGGTTCTTCTTGGGGACATCGTCATGACGAGGCGGAGACGGTAATGGTGCACTAATACTAGGTGTAGGGGGAGTAGGGATAAATGGTGGCGAAGGAGGTGTAGATGATGGGGGCGGGATAGGTGGTCCTACTATGGTAACTCTACTACGGGTAGTAATAGCACTCACATTTGCTCGCGGATTGGTGACGGTGTTAGAAGGTAGAGAACTCGAAGTAGAAGGTTGAGTAGTGGGCAAGAAACTAGCAAGCATATTCTTCAAATCATTCGTTTGATTGCTGAAGGAGGATTGGATATTATCTCGAAGCTCGGATCTTATGTCATTTCCTTGCTTGGTAATATCTCCTTTCAAATTGATAATTTGGCTCTGCAGATTCTTGATTTGCTCACCTTGGGTTCTCATTAAGGCTTCATCATCGGGGTTAATGGGTGGGGTTTGTTGAGCGGGTGGGTGATAAGGATTAGAAGCTCTTGGTGGGATATGGTTGCTTCTATTGTAATTGTTGTTTTGGTTTTTGTTTTGAGGAGAAAAACCGGGTGAAAGGTAATTGTTTGATCGGTAACTCAGCAAATTTCTATCCCCTTGAGGTCGAGCTTGGTAATTTTTTGGTGAATAATTACCTTAAGCTGCATACACATTTTCCGGATTTCCTTGAGTAGAAGGACAATCAGTGTATGAGTGTGGACCGCCGCATGTTTCACAAGAAGGTGCAACCGCTTTAACTTGTTGTTGGTTTGTAGCGAGAAGCAAGGTATTTTTTTTTCATTTCAGTCATCATGCGGGTGAATTCGGTCATATCAGGGCTTGCTGAGGTGGAAGAAACATTGACTCTCGGGTTGTTCCTTGAAGAAGCGGAGGAATCCCAGTTTTTATGATGAGTAGTCATGTTCTCAATAAGCTCTCTACACTCCTCGGGTCTCCTTTTCATAAATGTGCCACCGGCGGCTGCATTAATCGTATCACGATCACGAAAAGTCAAACCATTGTAGAAAGTATCAATTAAGGTCACAGGGAGCATGTTGTGGTTTGGAAAATGATCGATTAAGACATTATATCTTTCCCAAGCATCAAAAAGAGATTCATCGGGTTCTTGCATGAAACCACTGATTTGATTGCGAGGGCTCGTGACCATGGATGGTGGAAAGTAGCGCGACAAAAAGCGTTGAGTCATGTCATCCCAAGTATGAATAGAATTCTTTGGAAGACGATCAAACCATTTCTCGGCGTGGTGTGATAAAGTATGTCGAAAGAGTTGAAGACGTAGAACATCCATTGTGGCCCCGGGCAACTTCATGCTTTGGGTGATTGTAATGAATTTGTCGAGGTGTTTGTTGGCATCATCATCAGGCATTCCGGCGAATGGATTAGTTTGCACTTGCTGAATCATGTGGTGCTTCAACGAAAACTCCGGAGCCGTGATTTGCATCAGCGCAATCGGTCCTCCTCGTCCAAACATGGTAGGTTGACAAAGCTCCTCCATTGTCCAAAGATCGGGCTGTGGAAGAACATTGTTGTTGTTATTATTGAGGTGCGGTGGATTATTGTTGTTGTTAGCACCTGCCATAGCTAAATCTTCTCGAGTCTCGGGCTCTTGATAATTAGAAGATCTAGTACGCATACACCTACAAAGGCAAAAGAAAACAATACCAAACACAAAGACAATATATATACCAAACAAAAGATTTTATTTGGGGGTTCAGATTAATTCTCGGAATCTTCTCGAATTGATCACGGTTCAAAGTGGAGTAGTTGTTCTTGGTTACTAAAAAGGGGTTTAGTTTTCTATTCTACTAAAAAGGTAAATGCGTGAAGTAAATAAAAGTAAACTAGAAGCAATTAATTAATAAAAATAAAACTTGAATTAAAATTAAAATAAAACAGTAACTGTAAATACCCTGAAAAATGCTTGATTCGGAACGTACCCTTTATTCGGAATATATCAGACAAAAATCCTTCATGCGGAATTTCTTACTCATGCGGAATATCTTTGCTTCATGCGGAATAAAAAGGGAAATATTTGTTCATGCGGAATAATGAAGGTTCATGCGGAATACTAGCTCATGCGGAATAATAGGTTCATTCGGAATATAAGCTCATGCGGAATAACAGGCTCATGCGGAATACTAACTCATGCGGAATAATAGGTTCATCCGGAATAAACTGTTGATGCGGAATAAAAACGTTGATCCGGAATATAGGTTGATCCGGAATAAAATGGAAAGGAGCTTGATTCGGAATAAGAGGGTTGATCGGGAATAATTGTTTATTCCGGATGAAAGGCTTTGATCCGGAATATAAAATATTCCGGATGAACGAACTTGATACGGAATAAAAATTGAGGGAGCTTGATTCGGAATCTGGGCAGTGTTGAAGAACAGCGAAGAACAGGGAAATCAAAGAACACGATTTTAATCAAAAAACAACCAAGTTTTTAACCAAAACTTAAACCAATTTAAACACTAATCACTTACTAATCATAATCATCAAATCCCAACAATAAAACCACAAAACCCACTAACTTTTATGGATTAAAATCAACCAAACAAGAACTTTAAAACTTGGAATCAAAAAGATTAAGATGAACAAGATTAATGGAAGATTGTATTGAAAGCTTAATGTTAAAAAAACAAAGGGAAAGATTAAAACTTACAAATCTATGGATTGAATTCAAGAAAAATAAAATCACCAAACACCCTAATGGTGTTGGTGTTTCCTACGAAACAAGAAAGAAGAAAAAACTAAAAACTGGCTCAAAATGTGTGAAGGATCCCTTTATATAGGCCAAGTGGTTGGTTGGTGAGTGGGCTTTCTTCTTTCTTTTCGTCTTCTCGTCTTTTCAGTAAAGTCGACGTTTTCGATTCTGATTCGGGATTTGTCGACGATTAAATTCAACTCGTCTTTTAATTTCTTCGTTTAATAGACTTGAGTTCTTCGATATATGTAAATCTTCCATCTTTGGTTCTTTTCTTCGATAAATCTTCAAATAGGCCCATTAACTTCAAATCTTTTGCATCTCTTGGACAATAGACTTCGTCTTGAGTCTTTTTCTTCGATAAAACCCGTACAATCCCATGTTTTCTTCAATATTCATCCGGTTGACTCTGAAAACACAATAAACACAAAAACCACGCATAATTCCAAACAAATGATATTAAAAACACGTTTTGGTCTTGTTTTAGCAAGAAATAAGTGGTAAAATGATGGGTGTTTTCACACCTATCAAATCCCCTACACTTAACCATTGCCATGCCCTCATGCAATGCTTAGTGATAAAGCAATTTTACATTTTTCTCATAATCAATCAACCTTGGCCTTATTGATATACTAATGAAACAAAATTTAGAGTACTAAGAGAAATTAAAACTTTAAAGGAAACAAAAGGATAGAAAACCATTTTCACTAGAAAATAGCTACATGGAAATAACTTGCAAAGAGATCAAGGACTTACATTAGGGCTTTGGTGCTGCGAAGATTTATCACCCTCAAGTTTCACGTTCCCCAAACTAAGCTTAAAAACGAGATCATTGTTATTATAAGTTAGCAAATCAAACACTTACACACATAGCTTAATTATATGCTTAAACTCCCTTATTCCTAGGTGTATCTCTTATATATATATATATATATATATATATATATATATATATATATATATATATATATATATATATATATATATATATATATATATATATATATATATATATATATATATATATTTAGAATGATCATGAAGATGCATTTTTGGACTTATTGCGATAGTTTATTTAGGCTGAAAGCAAAGTAGGACGATTTGATTAATAGTTAGCTAAAGGACAAAATCTCTTAAAACTGCTTCTCGGGATATCAAAAAGTTCATATCTTGGCATAACTCGATTCACGATTTGAGACCTTTCTCGGGCCGATATTTGGCATGTACTTCATACTTCATATCTTGAGAGACGTTCTTGAGATAATGGTCTTCTCTTCGTTAATAGAGTTCTTCACTTGGAGTATTTTCGAGGGATACTCCACTTTGTTGACCACGACTTCATCATTATTTCTTCAATCGTTACTTGGGATTTTGAGATACAACGATCCGCCTCCTTTTCGGACTTGGATCTATTTATCCTCATACCTTGTTAGGGTCTTTTCGGATAGACTTCTCCATGATCTTTATGGGAGTTGATTGCTTTTCGTCGTGAGTCTTGATCCTTCATGTTGATTTTGGGAATAATGCTTTTCACATCACCTTGGATCTTTAGCAATAAGATTGAATCCTCATGCCTTGTTAGGGCCTTTTCGGACTCGCCAATCTTCGCGCCCCGCTTCATAAGTTATGCCTTGGCTATGAACTCTTATCATTACCGAGCAACTTTTAAACGATCTTGGGCTAGAAGCTATGTAACTTTTCAAATCGTACGACCTTACTTATTGCATATAAATTATTAGCAAGTGATGGGAGAATAGGCAAATAATCACACCAAGTGAGCTTGTGCAAGAATACCGACTTATAATTGACTCTATCATTTCTCGTTCTCCACAATTTAAAATCTCAATTAATGAGACTCATGGATGCTTAGCCTAATAAACCAATTAAGGTCTACATGGTTAAGGATACTAGCTAGAATAAACTTGGATAAGTCTATTCGGGTTGAGTCAAAATAATCGCAACGGGCCTAATATGTCAAAGATTTCAAAACTAGCTACACCACTTTATTAATATTTTTGACTTTATTGCGGGATATATACATATGAAAGCAATGATAAAAATTTAAAAATTACGACTAAATGGCCAAAGTTAATTAAAACTTTGAAAAATGCTGAAAAAGATGATTTTCCGGTTAAATGAAGGCATTAATATGGAAAAGTCCACTTAAAACTTCGATAGAAGTCTCCCCTACACTTAAGATAAACATTGTCCTCAATGTTTAAGCATGTGGGAAAAGTCTCCCCTACACTTATGACATTGTGTACGTTGGTTAAATCAAGCTAAGGAAGTGACGACTAACGTGATCAATTTCAAGTGTGAGTATGAAGAAAATTGAATCACGATAGTTGAGAGATAGAACCGGATTTCGGATAACACGGGAGCAAGGTTCTTCAGAGATTCCAAGAGTGCACTTATCCTTGTAATCACATCACCACACAAACACAAACAACCTATAGAGGTCCCCCTACACTTAGGAGGTTAAAACGGAAAAGGATAGATACTCAGGTTGCCTCCCGAGGAGTGCTTGTTTTTGATAACCGAGTCACGAGCCTGACTCGACCCAAAACTAGTTCATGGGAAACGTGGTGAGGGATGGAATCATCTCTTGAGAGATGTCCTCACCAAAGTACAACTTCACTCGTTGGCCATTCACCTTAAAATTAGGTCCATTAGGTTGAGCGAGCTCGAGAGTACCATATGGAAAAATTTGGGTAATGGTGAATGGGCCGGACCAACGAGATTTCAGCTTGCCTGAAAAGATTTTCAACCGAGAGTTAAAGAGTAAAACTTTGTCTCCAACTTGGAACTCTCGGTTTTTGATCTTGGAGTCATGAATGAGCTTAGTCTTTTCCTTATAGATCAAAGAATTTTCATAAGCCTCATTCCAGAGTTCATTGAGCTCATTGAGTTGGATCTTGCGTAGCTCACCGGCTTTGTTGATATCAAAATTAGCCCACTTCAAGGCCCAGTAAGCCTTTTACTCCAACTCAATGGGGAGGTGGCATGTTTTCCCGTACACGAGACGATATGGTGTACAACCAATCGGAGTCTTGTATGCGGTACGGAAAGCCCACAGAGTATCATCAAGTTTATCGGCCCTTGAGGCACGATGCTCTCCCACGGTTTGTTCAAGAATTCGCTTTAATCCTCGGTTAGAGATTTCAGCCTGGCCATTAGTTTGTGGGTGGTAAGCGGTGGAAAGATGATGATTTACACCATACTTAGCCATGACTCTTGCAAATTGATCATTGCAAAAATGAGTCCCGCGATCACTAATAATGGCACGAGGCACACCGAATCTAGCGAACAGCGTCTTCAAAACGTTACAAACCACCCTTGCGTCATTAGTGGGTAAAGCTTTGGCTTCAACCCATTTAGAAACGTAGCCAACGGCTACAAGGATGTATTTGTTTCCTTTAGATAAAGGGAATGGCCCCATAAAGTCGATACCCCACACATCAAAGATTTCACATTCTTGTATGAAATTTTGAGGCATCTCATCTTTATGTGTGATCTTGCCTTGTTTTTGGCAAGCATCATAATGTTTAACCATCTCGTGAGCATCATGATAAATGGTGGGCCAATAAAATCCCGAGTCAAACACTTTTTTGGCAGTATAGTTGGGACCAAAGTGACCACCGGTGGGTCCTTTGTGGCAAGCTTCGAGAATGTCAAAAGCTGCCGGTCCATCAACACATCGGCGAATAATCAAATCAGCACATTGTTTGAAGAGATACGGGTCATCCCAAAAGTAAGTCTTAATGTCTTTAAAGAACTTCTTCTTTTGTTGGGATGTTAACCCGGCAATGAGAATTCCACCCGCCAAGTAGTTTGCAATGTCTGCAAACCACGGGGTCTCATCTTGATTCGAATTGATAGACATTAAGGTCTCCAGGGGAAAAGAGTCATTGATCTCTTTGTTTGGATGATCCCCTTGATAAGGATCCTCAAGTCTACTAAGATGATCCGCGACTAGGTTTTCAGCTCCCTTCTTATCACGAATTTCGATTTTAAATTCTTTAAGTAGCAAAACCCAGCGAAGAAGTCTTGGTTTGGAATCTTGTTTAGTTAACAAGTACTTCAACGCGGAATGATCGGTATACACGATGGTGGTAGAAAGGACAAGATTGGGGCGGAACTTTTCAAAGCATAGACAACAGCTAAAAGATCTTTTTCGGTTGTCGTGTAATGCAATTGAGCCCCTGTCATTGTCTTGCTAGCGTAGTGGATTGGTTGGAAGTGTTTGTTCACTCTTTGGCCCAAAACCGCTCCAATAGCAAAGTCGCTAGCATCGCACATTAACTCAAAGCGAAGCTCCCAATTAGGGGTAACCAAGACCGGTGCCTTAGTTAGCTTATCCTTAAGCAGGTTGAAGGCTTCAATACACTCTGTGGAAAAGATAAAAGGAGTATCTTTTTCCAAGAGGTGGGTCATCGGGCGAGTGATTTTAGAAAAATCTTTGATGAATCGACGGTAGAATCCCGCATGACCCAGGAAACTTCTCACACCTTTCACGGTTGAAGGTGGAGGCAATTTAGCAATAACATCGACTTTAGCACGGTCCACTTCAAGACCGGCTTTGGAGATTTTGTGTCCTAGCATGATGCCCTCTTTTACCATGAAATGGCATTTTTCCCAATTAAGAACAAGGCGAATGTCTTCACACCGCTTAAGCATACGTTCTAAATTGGCAAGGCAAGCAGAGAATGAATCGCCATAAACCGAGAAATCATCCATAAAAACTTCCATAGTTTCCTCAACCATGTCATGGAAGATAGCCATCATACACCTTTGGAACGTCCCAGGAGCATTGCATAAACCGAAAGGCATGTGTTTGTAAGCAAATGTTCCGTAGGGACAAGTGAATGTGGTCTTTTCTTGGTCTTTGGGATCGATGGGAATTTGAAAATACCCGGAGAAACCGTCTAAGAAGTAGTAATAGTCATTACCAGCTAGACGCTCGAGCATTTGATCCATGAAAGGAAGAGGAAAGTGATCTTTTCTCGTGGCATCATTGAGTTTGCGATAGTTGATACAAACTCTCCACCCAGTAACGAGACGAGTGGGAATCAACTCGTTGTGTTAATTGGGAACAACGGTTATTCCGCCCTTCTTGGGCACACAATGGACGAGACTTACCCATGGCGAATCTGAAATAGGGTAAATCAAGCCGGCATCAAGAAGTTTGATAACCTCTTGTTTGATGACATCATGAATGCGAGGATTAACCCTTCTTTGGCTCTGGATTGCGGGTTTAAAGTCATCTTCCATGAGAATCTTGTGAGTATAAAAGTTTGGATCAATTCCGCGAATATCAGAAATTTTACAAGCAATTGCCTTCTTATGATCTTTAAGCACGGCGATGAGGCGAGATTTCTCTTCTTCTTTCAAGTCCTTCGCGATGATGACGGGCGACTTCTTCTTTTCTTCAAGGAACACGTACTCGAGATGGGACGGCAACTCCTTAAGCTCTAAATCCTGAGGATTGTCGATGGAAGGTGTAGTCAAATTCGGTTCATCAATAGCAATAGCCTGGGAGATGGTGGAGAAATATGGTCCTCTTTGAGAAGTTTCTCAATGAGACGAATGTCTTCATCCCAATCGGTGGGAGAATCGTCATTTTCTAAGTTCACATCTCCCATGGTTTCTTTAAAATCTTTCCAAAGGAAATCACTTTCTCCAAATAGAGTAAGTGATGAATCAATAGAGGAAACGGTCTCAACATTGGGAGGAGAGGTAGGAATACTTTTGCAAGCATCTTTGAAGTGTTCTTCACAAGCCTCATCAAGAACGTCGATACAATTAACACTCTCGTATGAATAAGGCTGTTTAGAAAGATTTCCCATGTTGAAGACAATTTTATCGTCACCCACTCTCATGATAAGCTCACCCGCTTCTACATCGATGAGAGTACGACCGGTCCTCAGGAAGGGACGTCCAACGATTAATGGCACACGAGGGTCCATATCGTAGTCGACGACAATGAAATCGGCGGGAAAAGTGAATTTGTCGACTCCTACAAAACGTCTTCGGCTATCCCCACTGGATAAGCAACCGTACGGTTAGCTAATTCCAAAGTCATTTTGGTGGGGACTAGCTCAGGGAGAGATAATTGCTTCCAAACACTTAAAGGCATTAAGTTAATACTGGCACCTAGATCGGCTAGGGCCATGCAATTCTCTACTCCCGAGAAGTTGCAAGGGATTAAGAAGCGACCCGGATCACCAAGTTTGGTTGGCAATTTCCTTAAGAGCACTGCAGAGCAATTCTCGTTAAGTTGGGTATTAGCAATATCAAGAAGCTTCTCCTTGTCGCTAAGAAGATCTTTGAACATTTTCGCGTATTTAGGCATGTGAGCGAGAGCCTCAACGAAGGAGATGTTGAAATTCAATTGTTTAAACATTTTGAGAAAGTTCGAAACTTGAATATCGTCCTTGCTTTTGAGCTTCTATTTCCTCAACCTTGAGGGATAAGGTATATCGGAAGAAGAGGAAGGCTTTGGGATCGAAGGATCACTCACATCCGTGGGTGGAGGAGGGGTAGAAGTAAAAGGTGGAGGAATAGGGGAAGTAGAAGATTGAGGAATAGGAATAGGGGACTCGTTTTCCTCAGTCACAATCATCGGTGGAGGTATAGGAAGCTCGGGTTCCTTGGTACCTTTGCCACTGCGAGTGGTGATTGCTTTCATCTCCCCTCTTGGATTAGCCACGGTGTTATTCGGAAGAGTACCCGAAGAAGAGGATTGATTACCTTGGAAGAAACCAGCCATCATGTTCCTTAAGTCATTCGTTTGACTTGCCAAAGTGTTTCGCATATCAGCTCTAAGATCGTTCCCTTGTTTCACTATGTCTGCTTTCAAGTTGAGCACTTCCCGCTGGAGATTTTCCATGATCACATCATTGGTCCTCATGTAGGTTTCAACATCTT
This sequence comes from Glebionis coronaria, assembly GCA_025667525.1. NCBI lineage: Eukaryota > Viridiplantae > Streptophyta > Magnoliopsida > Asterales > Asteraceae > Glebionis > Glebionis coronaria. The sequence goes on from CM046881.1 coordinate 92,761,807, forward strand.
GGTGTAATGCGGTGGGTTGGTTGGGAGGAGGAGCATGGTAGGCGGGTGGTTGATAAGCAGGTTGTTGGTAAACTTGGTTGTTTCTTTGAGGTGGATATGGTTGTCTTTGAGGTGGTTGGTATGGTGCTCGAGGTTGGTTTTGGTTGGGTCGGTTAAGGTTTTGTTGTTGGTTTGGGTTGTTAGGAGTAAAACCGGGCGGGGAAAGAAAGTTGTTTGAGCGGTAGCTAAGCAAGTTGCGGTCACCTTGAGGACGTGCTTGATAAGCGGCCGGAGGATAGGTACCGTATGCTGCGTTAACATTCTCAGGAGGATAGTCTTGGGTGGAAGTACAAGTAGTGTAAGAGTGAGGACCCCCGCATATTTCACATGGTTGGCTTACAGCATTGACTTGATCGTTTTTAGCGTTGATGCTGTTGGTGTTGCTGGCGGTTTGGGTAGCAAGCGATTCAAGAAGCGACGTAATTTTGTCAAGTCTCTTGTCGTTGTCACTAGTACTAGCACTAGCGGCATTGGTCCGAACACTCTTGGTTTGCACTCTAGACTTATTCTCAATAATATCCCAAGCGGCATTAGAGCTCTTAACCAAAATATTACCCCCCGATGCACTATTTAGTGAATCTTGGTCATTCATGCTTAAACCATTGTAAAAAGTATTAATTTGGTGCACTTTGGTAAAACCATGTTGTGGGCACTTTCTTAAAAGGTCTTTAAAACGGTCCCAAGATTCACTAAAAGACTCATCGTACTTTTGTTCAAAATTAATAATTTCATTCCGCAAAGCGGTAGTACGAGAGGGTGGGAAAAAGTAGTTTATGAATTTGGTCTCCAAATCCGTCCACATCAGAATACTTTGTGGCGGTTCTTTTGCAAGCCAATGCCGGGCTTGTCCCTCTAAGGAGAAAGGAAAAAGTTGTAAACGGATTACCTCTTGTGGAACACCATTGAATTTGACCGTATTTGTGAGTTGCAGGAATCTTTTGATGTGGCCATGAGGATCATCAATGGTACGCCCCAAGAATGGTTGAGCAGAGACCATCTGAATAAAGCCAGATTTGAGCTCAAAGTTGTTGGCTGCAATCACGGGTATGACAATTGGATCATTGTTGCCCTCTACATGTGCTTGCAAAAGTTCAATCATCAGGCGATTGTCCGATAGAGGTTCATTGTTGTTATTATTATTGTTGTTTTGAGGTGGATTGTTATTGTTGTTGTGTACACCGGCCATGTCTAAGTCTTCGAGAGGCACGGGCTCTTGATAATACGTTGATCGTGTATGCATGCACCTGCAAAAGAACTAACAAAGCAAAAAACAAAGCAGAAATATTTTTGGTTTTTATTGTTTTTTAATTTTTTTGTATTTTTGAAAATTTTATATTTTTTAGGATTTTTGAAAATTTTTGATGATGAAAAAGTAACGTTCACGGCGAATCCCAAAATCCAAGTTCTCACAAAAAACTGTTAATCCTTACGAGAAGAGCCGGCAGCGGCGCCATTTGATAAAAAGATTTTATCTGGGGGTTCAGATTAATTCTTGGAATCTTCTCGAATTGATCACGGTTCAAAGTGGAGTAGTTGTTCTTGGTTACTAAAAAGGGGTTTGGTTTTCTATTCTACTAAAAAGGTAAATGCGTGAAGTAAATAAAAGTAAACTAGAAGCAATTAATTAATAAAAATAAAACTTGAATTAAAATTAAAATAAAACAGTAACTGTAAATACCCTAAAAAATGCTTGATTCGGAATGTACCCTTTATTCAGAATATATCAGGTAAAAATCCTTCATGCGGAATTTCTTACTCATGCGGAATATCTTTGCTTCATGCGGACTAAAAAGGGAAATATTGGTTCATGCGGAATAATGAAGGTTCATGCGGAATACTAGCTCATGCAGAATAATAGGTTCATTCGGAATATAAGCTCTTGCGGAATAATAGGCTCATGCGGAATACTAACTCATGCGGAATAATAGGTTCATCCGGAATAAACTGTTGATGCGGAATAAAAACGTTGATCTGGAATATAGGTTGATCCGGAATAAAATGGAAAGGAGCTTGATTCGGAATAAGAGGGTTGATCCGGAATAATTGATTATTCCGGATGCAAGGCTTTGATCCAGAATAAAATATTCCGGATGAACGAACTTGATACGGAATAAAAATTGAGGGAGCTTGATTCAGAATCTGGGCAGTGTTGAAGAACAGCGAAGAACATGGAAATCAAAGAACACGATTTTAATCAAAAATCAACCAAGTTTTTAACCAAAACTTAAACCAATTTAAACACTAATCACTTAATAATCATAATCATCAAATCCCAACAATAAAAACACAAACCCACTAACTTTTATGTATTAAAATCAACCAAACAAGAACTTTAAAACTTGGAATCAAAAAGATTAAGATGAACAAGATTAAAGGAAGATTGTATTGAAAGCTTAATGTTAAATAAACAAAGGGAAATATTAAAACTTACAAATCTATGGATTGAATTCAAGAAAAATAAAATCACCAAACACCCTGTTGGTGTTTCCTACGAAACAAGAAAGAAGAAAAAACTAAAAACTGGCTCAAAATGTGTGAAGGATCCCTTTATATAGGCCAAGTGGTTGGTTGGTGAGTGGGCTTTCTTCTTTCTTTTCGTCTTCTCGTCTTTTTAGTAAAGTCGACGTTTTCGATTCTGATTCGGGATTTGTCGACGATTAAATTCAACTCGTCTTTTAATTTCTTCGTTTAATAGACTTGAGTTCTTCGACATATGTAAATCTTCCATCTTTGGTCCTTTTCTTCGATAAATCTTCAAATAGGCCCATTAACTTCAAATCTTTTGCATCTCTTGGACAATAGACTTCGTCTTGAGTCTTTTTCTTCGATAAAACCCGTGCAATCCCATGTTTTCTTCAATATTCATCCGGTTTACTCTGAAAACACAATAAACACAAAAACCACGCATAAATCCAAACAAATGATATTAAAAACGCGTTTTGGTCTTGTTTTAGCAAGAAATAAGTGGTAAAAGGATGGGTGTTTTCAAACCTATCAATATCTTTTTGGAAAAGTTTTGTGCCAGAAGTGTGAATATCATAACTTAAACAACAAAGGAATGCGTTTAAGTGAGCTGAAAAACTTGTTATGCATCTTTTCCCAAAAACAAAGGACCAAAACTGCCAAGCTGAAAGTTCAAATTCCTAATAAAGCGGGTAACATTTACTGTTGAGATATTACCAGCCAAGAACACCCTTTTACCCAGGATGAAAAATGGAGAAAACAAAGGGGAAAGTGAAATTGCTTGTTCCCACGTGTAATTCACATCACCTCAATCACATCCCACACCAAAAACCTCAAACTCCACTACCAGAAAGATACCCCCATCCCCAATCGCATGACGACACCTGGCAAAAGATCATGACATGACAAAATCAACGAACTTAAGCCTTTCCTTACTCACCAAGTACCCAATGAACGTCCCTGATTCACCCAAGCAAGCTGGCAACAAGCCTAGAAGATTCTACAAGGATAATTTAGGAATTTTAGTGCTAGGGTTTATGAATAGTGTTATGTATGCATTTGCCTATAAAAGGAGACCTCAACCTGTGAGAGTCCCTTTGTTCCAGATTTTATCTTTTAAATCTTTGTAATTCCTTTTTATTAAATAAAGTTGGATTTTCTGAAAATTTATGATTTCCCTTTATGTTTTATAAAAGTTTGGTATCTGATAAGCTAAATTCTGAGTTCCTTATTCATGTTTGAAGGTTTTTGAGGCAAGGTTTTGAGCAATAAAACTTGTGTTTCAAAAATCAGAAAGTTCTTGTTATTAGTTCATCATTGTGGTTTGTTATTCTTAGCAGGTACAAGGAAGCTGGTACTTGTTTTGCTAGTACCTCAGCTCAAACAATCCAAGGCTTGGATGTAAGTCTTGGAGGTTTACATCCTTCTCCCTTTTCATTTTTCTGATTTTCATATGATTTTTGGTGATTTTGCATGTTTATTGGTGAATATGTGTTTTGAGGTTTGATTTGTGTTTCTGAGATTGATTATCAGTTGTAGGGGTGGATTAGATCTTATTTGATAGGTTAAAACACAACAATCCTTTGGAAGATTGCAAAATCAGATTCCAAAGGGGTGTTTGGGTTAACTGATTCAAAGGGATTTGACCCTTCCTTTGTTGTGGTTTTTGTTTCATTTGGTTTGGTATCTGTTTACTTGGTGCTAAGAGACATTTATCTGCAAGCTTTGTGCATATAAACACCTAGAATCAAAAATAGGCTCTAAAATCTTGTATACTTGTTGAAATTGGATGTGGTTTAAGGGACACCTAGATCTTATCATAGAATAGGGTTAACAAGTGATCAAACCTAGTTAGTTACATCAGGGAAGTAGGATTTGAGTGTTGAAATTGGATCTTTGGTCATTTATATCAGCAAAGTGTGCTATTGTTCTTGAAGTTCATATCAGCAAGTGTAATCTGCTTTGATCTTGTTCCATACTTTGATTCAGTGATTGATTTAAGTTTGTTTGTGCTTAATCATAGTTTATATAGCTTGTGTATGCATCTAGTTGAATTTGGAGTGCTTATTTTAGCTTAAAACTGCTTAAGTGTTCATAACTGCTTATTATCCATGTCTGTGCTAGATCTGAGCATCTTTTGATTTGCCTGTGCTAATTGGTGATACTGAAGTGTGTTTTTGTGCTTGATTGTGATTCCTTGTGATTAACTGATCACTTGGGTGCCCTTGTCTTCCAACAAAACATACAGAATCTCTCTAAAATCAAAGGTCAAATAGTCAAGGCAGTGGGAACCAGTTCCTACTGAAAGTTCCCCCTGCTAGTGTTAATTGGACATCATCTTATTAATAAGCTATTCTAGCTTATTTTAACCAGCAAAAACTTTGATTTTGTAATAGGTGCTCATTATATGACCCATTTGTTCATACTGGAGCAATTGGTGGGTTGACTTTAGGGTTTGACTAGAAAACCAACTTAATTGACTTTTTCATAAGTGCTTATTGGCTTATTCCAGCTTATTGGTTTTGCTTATTGGATTTTGGTTGATTGATTTGGCTTATTGAAGTCATTTGTAACATTTTGCAAGTTGAATCAAGTCCTGAGGTGCCCTAGAACTAAAACCCGACTATTTTGTCTTTTAGTGGATTAATACTTGGCTTATTTCTGGCTTATTGAGTGTGCTTTTTCAAAATTTCTTTTTACAGATCTCTTTAGTATCCCAAAAGAAGGTTGTGTGTCAAATTAGAGCTTATGGCATTAGCTTATTGCTTAATGGGCTTAATGGCCCAATAAGGATAAGTTGTTTGTTCATTAAACTGTGATAAGCTCACTTTCAGCTTTTGGGCCTTCAGAGTTTTATGTTTAGAATTGAATTTTGAGTCAGATAGTGCTTTTCCAAGTCATTTGGGCTTATTTTGACTTTTTGGGCTAAAAAGCCCATTAAGGTGGACTGTTTTTTATTTTAGCCCATTTGGGGGCCTATTAGGGGTAATTTGGTAATTTCACTTTTCTGATTATTTAGGTTAAAATAAACTAGTTTGCAAGTTTTTAGAATTTTTTAGAATTTTTGGATTTTTAATATTATTTTATTATTATTTTTCAAATTTCACATTTTTGCACTTTTTATATTTTTCTTAGCTTAAAAACATTAAAATAGGGTTTTTGCAACTCTTAGATTAATTTTATCACCTTTAGATTAATTTTTATAATTATTTTAATTTTTAATAGTCTTTAAATCAATTTAAATAGTTTTTATTAGTTTAAAAATTTCTAAAAATAGTTTTTAATATTTTTAGGTCATTTTAGAGGTTTACCAATTGAAAAATCTTTATTTGGGCTTTTTGATAATTAATTTGATTTTTAGGGCTTTAATTAGCATTTAAAAATTAAATATTTAATTAATTAAAAGGTTTGAAAAAGTTTTGATCATTGGTAAACTCTTAGTTTATTTATTTTGATTTTTGTTGAACTTTTGGTATTTTTTAGAATTAATTTTTATTTTTGTACTTTTTACGGTTTTACGTGTAGTCGTGGTAGTAATTAATTTCACGTCTTCGTCATCCTCTTTTCTCATCCCCTTCTAACCAATATTAATCTCAAACCAATTACGAATTACTCACACACATATACCTCCTTGGGAAACGAACTTTCACCTTTGGGTCATTAGTATACGGTTTTCCTAAACCGTCGTATTTAATACTTATCGCTATTTACGCTCTTTTCCTAAATAGTAGTAAAACACTACAATCATTTTGGCGCCGCTGCCGGGGAGGGGTGTCGTGATTAATTTGTCTTGTTGTTTTTAATATTAACCATAAATAGTATTTGTATTAGTAGAAATCTACTAATACGTATTATCGGTTTTATTGGTTTTTCTTGTGAAATTATTATTACTATATTGTATTAAGTATCACAATCAATACAAAGTATCTCCAAAAGTGTGAAAACACAACCTTAATTGGGATTTGATCTCCTAATTATTGTATTCGAATCTCAAACAAAAAGAAAAAGGCGAAAATAGATAAATACTTTCGTGAAGCTCGATTTTGAAAAATACGAACTATAAGGTGGGTATAAGGCGGGTATTATAAAATATACCCTAAGGAAAAGGCTCTTAAGTGCTTCGCGCCACCTCGTTTCCCCGCTTGCTTGTGTGTATTTTGAGATTGAAGGCTAATAGAGGGTTTTGCCGCCCAAAGTATTATTACGTATAATATATTTGCTTGGTTTCTTTGTGATTAAACCCTCTTGAACAATTTGGTTTTCACCAAAGTTCTAAAGTCATTCGAAGGCGTTCACTCCACGTGATCGTTTACATTCTTTTGAGGCTTCTTTAATCAAGAGTTTGATTCGAGGAGAGATTTGGTAGATTGTTGTCTACGAAGATACACCAAAATCCAAAAAAATTAAAAACAATCAAAAACACAAAAAAATTGAAAATTCACAAAACACCAAAAAAGAATGTTCTTTGCTCACCTCCCATTCTTCGTGAAGTTTATGATCACTCGTAATCAAGCAAAACGAGCTCGTAAACGTCTTCAAAAGCAAGCAAATCAAGAGACGTTGATTGAAGAACAAACTCCAATTGTTGAACCTATTGTAGAACAAGAAGTCGTCATGGTACTATGATGGAGTTGCTACAAGCACCCACCGAGGGTTTTGGAGAGGCCATTGTGATTCTCGCTATCCTTGCGGAGAATTTCGAGATTAAGACGGGTTTAATGTCGATGTTGCAAGCTAATAAGTTTAGAGGTCATGAGAAAGACAACCCGCATTACCACATAAGGAATTTTAATCGTCTCACCGCAACTAGAAAGTTTAAGGATGTTCCACATGACGCCATTAAGATGATGTTGTTTCCATACTCGTTAGATGGACCCGCCAAAATTTGGCTTGAGAAAGAACCGCCAAATTCAATTTTGACATGGGGTGATCTCGTTTCTAAGTTTGTGAACAAATTTTTTCCACCATCTAAAACAACACATTTGAAAAATGAGATTTCAAGATTTGTGCAAAGAAATAATGAAAGTTTTTCAATGGCATGGGAACGATTTAAAGAAATGTTACATGAATGTCCACACCATGATTTTTCGGAATTACATCAAGTTGATACTTATTACAATGGGCTTAATGATCATGAACGAGATTACTTGAATGCCGCCGCGGGTGGTAATTTTTTGTGCAAAACGATCGATGAAGCTTTAAAGATTATCGAGAATAGATCTAAGGTTTATAGCCCTCGTAACACACCGAGTGTTGCCAATTTGGGTTCGTCATCGTCGTCATCGTCTCGTAGCATTAATGCCTTACATGATGAAGCTAATGAGGAAAATCGGTTTTTCGATAAATTTGCTAATCTTATGACTCATTGGAAAGCACAAGAGGCTTTGAATTCCGCTTCGGTTAAAGCGGTTGAAAAGAGTTGTTTGTCTTGTGGTGGAGCTCATGATCTTTCCGAGTGCATTACCGCCGGTGGTAACACTTCGAGTGCTTACGTAGCAACGGGAACTTACAACCAAAATGGCCAAGGTTCCCGCCCAAATCAAGCTCCACCAAATCAAAATGCTAATAACTATCGAAACAACAATCAAGGTGGTAATTATGAAGGAAATTCACGTAACTACAACAAAGGGAATTATCAAAGTGGGAATGGACAAGTTACTAATCAAAACCAAAACCGTGATTTTCAAAACACTACACAAGGTTTTCAAAATGCTCACACTAAAAATCTTCAAGGAGAATTTTTGGATTATGCTAAAGCAAATGATGCTAAGTTTGATAACATGCAACGTGAGATGATTAGCTTAAGATCCGAGTTGAAAAACGAGCTTAAAAACGAACTTGCTAATGAACTTAAAACTCATGCAAATAAAATGGAGGGAAATGTTCAACGTCTTCAACAAAATCAACAAAAGATGGAACAAGGACAACATGAGATTAAGCAAGAATTGTTAAAAGCGGATGCTAGGCAATCAAAATTTGAGGACCGAATGGCAAAAATGTTTGAAGCAATCATGTGTAAACCCTCTTCCTCGGGTGGTCTTCCTAGTGATACCATTGTAAACCCGAAGGGAGAAATGAAGGTTATTACTACACGAAGTGGTAAAACTTTCAAGGAACCAATCTCTCGTCCAAGTACTTCTACAGAGAAGGAAATCGAGAAAGAGCCCGAGGTGATGGTCGAAAAGGAGCATATCACAATCCCACGAAGTACCGCTCATACCACACCTACGGTTGAACCAATACCAATTGTGGAACCCGAGATTCCAAGGCCGTTGCCTAATGTCCAACCCACACCACCCTTACCTTACCCTTCGAGACGAAACAAAGAGAAATTGCAAGAACGTAACAAACAACAAAGTGAGCTTTTTAAAAAAATGTTTCAACAAGTGCATTTTGATGTGAGTTTAGCCGACGCGTTGTTATATATGCCTCGTTTCGCTTCCACTTTTAAAAGTATGATGAGCGATAAGGAAAAGCTTTCAAAGCTTGCTAATTGTTCTTCGTTTATCTTAACCGCATACCGGAAAAGGTTGGTGACCCCGGAAAGTTTCTCATTCCTTGTGACATACAAGATATGAAAGAATGCCTCGCCTTGGCCGATCTTGGTGCGAGCATTAATTTGATGCCATTTTCTATTTGGAAACCGCTTTCGCTTCCGGCTCTTACTCCTTCGAACATGTCTATCGAGATGGCCGATCATTCTACGATTTTAGCATGTGCAGTAGTCGAAGATGTTGTCGTGAAAGTGAAGAAGTTATATTATCCCGTTGTTTTTATAGTAGTTGACATCCCCACGGATCCTCAAGTTCCTCTAATTTTAGGTCGTCCATTTTTAGACACCTCGAGATCGCTTATCGACGTTCATGTAAGAACTATCACTTTGAGATTCAACGAAGAGGAACTTGTTATAAACGCTACTCAAAGCTCAAAACCTTCTCATGTTTATGCAATCGCTACCATCAATCACATTGACTTAGTTGATGTGGTTTGCGATGAGTTTTCACAAGAAGTGTTAGGTTTTTCCGATAGCTCGTCAAGTGGTAATCCCACTATTTTGGATCCGATTCTTGCTAATTCTACACCAAATCTCACTCCATTCCAAGGAGGAAATTTTACTTCAAATGAAATCGACAATGAATATGAGGTGTTGATTAGTGATGATACTTCTATTCCACCATTTCTTCCGCCGATGGAAGTTATGAGTGTTGAACCAAAATCTTCAATCGAGGAACCACCTATCCTTGAATTGAAAGATCTTCCTTCTCACCTTGAATACGCATTCTTGGAAGGTGATGACAAGTTGCCGGTTATTATTGCAAGAGGTCTTGCTAATGATGAAAAAACCGAGCTCTTGAAAGTTCTTAAAGCTCATAAAGGGGCAATTACGTGGAAAATTTCTGACATTAAGGGTATTGACCCAAAATTTTGTACTCACAAGATTTTAATGGAGGAGGACTACAAACCCGCAATTCAAAGTCAAAGAAGGGTGAATCCCAAAATTCACGATGTCATTAAAAAGGAAGTTCTAAAACTCCTTGACGTGGGAATGATTTATCCTATCTCTGAAAGCCCATCGGTGAGGCCACTCCATTGTGTCCCTAAAAAGGGAGGAATGACCGTTGTGCCCAACGAAAACAACGAGTTAATTCCGACTCGTGTTGTGACCGGTTGGAGGGTGTGTATTGACTATCGAAAGTTAAATGACGCCACTCGTAAAGACCACTTTCTTTTGCCCTTCATGGATCAAATGTTGGAGCGACTCGCGAGAAATGAATTCTATTGCTTTTTAGATGGTTTTTTCGGTTACTTTCAAATCCCTATCGACCCTCGTGATAAAGAGAAGACTATGTTTACGTGTCCTTATGGAACGTTTGCTTATCGTAGGATTCCTTTCGGACTTTGTAATGCACCGGGTATGTTTCAACGATGTATGATGGCCATTTTTCACGATATGATCGAGAAGGGATGGAAGTGTTTATGGATGACTTTTCGGTGTTTGGCAATTTGTTCACGCCGTGTTTATCTAATCTCGAGCAAATGTTAAGACGTTGTGAAGAAACCAATCTTGTGCTTAATTGGGAAAAATGTCATTTTATGTGTAAACAAGGAATCGTCTTAGGACATAATGTCTCTAAAGCGGGGATTGAGGTCGATAAAGCTAAGGTAGACGTCATCGCCAAGTTACCTCATCCCAAAACTGTTAAGGGAGTTAGGAGTTTCCTAGGCCACGCGGGCTTTTATCGTCGTTTCATCAAATACTTTTCGAAAATCTCTCGACCTATGACACACCTTCTCGTGAAGGATGCTCCTTTTAATTTCAATGAGGATTGTGTTAGAGCTTTCGAAACACTTAAAAGGAAACTTACCGAAGCTCCCATTCTTGTTGCTCCTAATTGGGAATTACCCTTTGAAATCATGTGCGATGCAAGTGATTATGCTATAGGGGCCGTCTTAGGGCAACGTTATGAAAAGCATTTCCGTCCTATCCATTATGCTAGTAAGACGATGACCGAGGCTCAATTAAAGTACACCACAACGGAAAAGGAATTCCTTGCCGTGGTCTATGCTTTTGAGAAATTCCGACCTTATCTCATCTTAACTAAAAGCATCGTGTATACCGACCATTCGGCTATCAAGTAACTCTTAGCTAAGCAAGATGCTAAGCCGAGATTGCTTCATTGGGTGCTCCTCCTCCAAGAATTTGATGTCACCGTGCTTGACAAAAAAGGAGCCGAGAATCTAGCGGTCGATCATCTCTCTCGTCTAGAAGATCCTCACAAAGATGTTTTCGAGAACAAGGAAATCACCGAAACATTCCCTCTCGAGACTCTCGGTGTAGTGAATTCTAAAGACACCACCCCATGGTTTGCCAACATTGCAAATTACCATGCGGGGAATTTCATAATCAAGGGTATGACGACACAACAAAAGTGAAAATTCTTTCGTGACGTCAAGTTCTATTTTTGGGACGACCCTTATCTCTTTCGGGTTTGTGCGGATCAACTCGTTCGACGTTGTGTTTTTGGTGCCGAAGCTTCTAATATCCTTAGAGCTTGTCACGAGGGACCCACGGGTGGTCACCACGGTGCTAATCTCACGGCTAAGAAAGTGTTCGATGCCGGCTTCTTTTGGCCTTCTATCTATCATGATGCACACGCACTTGTGAAGTCGTGTGATTCGTGCCAACGTCAAGGAAAATCGTCTCAACGTGATGAAATGCCGCAAAACATAATTCAAGTGTGTGAGATTTTCGACATTTGGGGCATAGACTTTATGGGGCCGTTCCCATCGTCTCATGGTAACAAGTATATCCTCGTCGCGGTGGACTACCTTTCTAAGTGGGTGGAAGCTAAGGCTTTACCTACTAATGATGCTCGTGTGGTAGTGAAGTTTTTGAAGCAACTATTCTCTCGTTTCGGAACCCCTCGTGCTATTATAAGCGATCGTGGAACCCATTTTTGTAATGACCAATTCGAGAAGGTCTTAAAGAAATATGGAGTTACTCATTGTCTTTCTACGGCTTATCACCCGCAAACGAGTGGGTAAGTCGAGGTTTCGAACCGAGCTTTGAAGAGGACTTTAGAAAGGTCGATTGGAGAAAACCGTGCTTCATGGTCCGACAAACTCGATGACGCTTTATGGGCCTTTAGGACCGCTTATAAGACACCTATCGGTTGCACTCCTTATAAGTTAGTCTATGGGAAGAATTGTCATTTGCCCATTGAATTGGAGCACAAGGCATATTGGGCCCTTAAGCATGCAAATTTTGACTTGAAGACTGCGGGAGATCACCAGAAAATACAATTGAATGAATTGGATGAACTAAGAGACAATGCTTATGAAAATTCATTGATTTTCAAAGAAAAGACTAAAAAGTTTCATGATGCAAAGATTAAAAACCGGGTTTTAACGTTGGTGATCAAGTGTTACATTTTAACTCTAGACTTAAAATATTTTCCGGGAAATTGAAATCTCGTTGGTCGGGTCCTTTCACCGTTACACAAGTGTTTCCTTATGGGACCATCGAGCTAGCTCAAGATGATGGTCCTAACTTCAAGGTGAATGGACATAGGCTTAAGCACTACTTTGGTGGGGAAATTCCTTCAATGGTTGACCTCGACCAAGTCACCTTCCCCAATGATAATTAGCATTGAGGGGGTCGAGTCGAGCTCATGACTCGGTAATCAAAAACGAGGTGCCTCGTGGGGTAAATCCCATGCTTTTCTTTTTATGCTTACTAATAACTAATTAGAGGGGATTTGTGCCCCTCCAACTCGTTGTCTTGTGGTTGTTTGTGATTGTGTTATCTAGATCATCATCATCATCTACGATTGAAGACTCTCGTGTTCGTTTACGTGAGCCTCCATCGTTTGCTTGAATAAGTTTTTCACGAATCCATGACATATCCTTTATTGTTCTAACAATTATCTTTTAGCATACTTAATAAACGGCTTTAGATATATTGTTTGTGACAATCCGTCAATTTATGGTTGATATTTTATTCTCAATATTATTTAAAAACAATTTACAATATGAACTCACATATTTTTGGGAAGAAATTTGGATTTACGTCTTGGAGTAGCATCGACTACGTCTAAACCGGAGGATTCAACGTTTCGTGCTTACGTTTACATACACCGTCTTTGGTGACAGTCCGACATTTCAGAAAATAATTTGTCCGTGAATATTATTTTGGAGTTTTAAATTTGTGTTGGTTCATAAACTCACAAATTTACGAGAAGAGATTAGGACTTACGATTTTATTTTAACGTCCTTTACGACTAAACCGGAAACCCTAGGATTACGTATTTACGTTTTCGAACTCCGTTTTTGATGAGACAATTTTATTGGATTCGTTTTATGACGTTGATTCATAATTTATAAAAACGTTTTTCGTAAAACGACCCGAGGGCACGCAAATCGAGAAAACTAGAATCGAGGAATACCCGTAAACTAGTGAGATGGGACAAAATACATTGTCCCACCCCACTAGCACACATGGGGCAGCCAACTTTTGCCTCAACACATGAGGTGTCAAGTTCTCATGTAACTACACCACACTTGTTACATTAGCTTCATTTTGAAGCTATTCCACCCACCAAAACTAGCTACTTGGTTCATTTCCTTCATTCAACATGCAAAACCACTCTCTCAAAACTCTCTCTTCCTCTTGTTGTGCCGTCCCCTTCACCATCCATAACCATCATTTGATCTAAAATTTAACCATAAACCTTATGTTGTTTCTACATATGTTGAAGCCCCTTTGAAACCCTATTGATTGGTGGTGCTTATAACATCCAAGGAGGAGTATTCATGGTGTCTTGGGGGTGATTTTCCACAAGGATTTCATGGATCATGGTGGTCTTGAAGATGGTCTTGGCTATGCACAAGTTTCTCAATCAAAAATCCATGTTTTGATCAACCTACATCATCATGGTGGTATAAAGATTGTCCTCCTCATCTTCTTGTTAATTTGATTATGTAAACATGTATTTTATTTCCTATTGTATATGTATATGATGATTATATGATGATAAAAATGTTATGTGGGGATTTGTTGTTGATAAACATGATTAAAAAGGTGAAAAACCATAAGAAACAAGGTTAAAATCTTGGTTAAATTTGATGGCTGTATAAAACACTAAAGAACCATATGGTAAACTGATAAAATGATGAAGTAGAATTGATATACAGTAAGCTATGGGTCTTGTACACATGTGAGAGTTGGCCATGCAATGGAATCAAAATAATGAGTGAGATATGATCAAAACAAGTTTAAGGTATAAATCTGAGTTCACTGTTTTGGACGATTTTTAGAAAATATTTAGAAGATGATTCAACAGTAGCTATAGAAGAGTTAAATGTAGCACATATCATGTAGTTTATGTGATAAAAATTTGAGCTTCTATCTCCATGTAGAACTCAAGATATGACAGTTTTGGTGAAAGTGAAGATAAAAATCAGATTTTTGGAAATTAAAGAATAATACTATTATATAAGCACTCAAATTTTAATAGTATAAATTATAATATAAACCCACTTGATCATCATATATATATAATCATCATATGTATACATAATTGTTATTTTTATAAAGTCATTGGACATGAGTCTAAGACCGATTATTATTTGTCTAGGTTTCCGTGATTGAAGCACGTACCGTACATCCGAATCGCCGATAACCCGCTTTCCCACATCAACGTGAGTTCATAGCCTCGCACTCTTTTAAATGTTTTTATAAATGTTTTATAAACCCGCGAGGGAGATAACATGTTAGTTTTTATTAAATAGGACACCATTTGTCCCGATTGATTGTTTATTGATTTTGGACCCGAATGATTGAATGACCCGATTGTATGACCCGATAAATGATTAAAGGACCCGATAGATGAAATTAAATGGATTGTTAAAGTTAGGTTATGTCACTAAAAGTCCCATTAGCATGAATTGTGAACTACCGGGAGTTGGTAGACGCTTATGCATTTAATAGTACTATTTGGGGACGATCACCCCAGTTCGCGCCTTGACGGTTGATCCCCGTCGTGCCACATTGATTGGTAAGCGAATTTATGTATGAGAAGATTTCCATAGCGTGACCTTTGTGACGACACGCTACTTTAGATGGGCAAAATTGGTATCGGGTTAGCTACCCGTTGTTGGTTTAGTAAGGTAACAATGTCATGCGGCTTATAATAATCCAAAACTAATGAAATACTATTAGACGCTTCGAATTACAATGTATTGCCTGACTAGCAATACAGGGTCATACTATTGATATTATGTTTGTGTTTTGGTTTTTATATAACCATATTCATATAACGGTTTTTATTTGATCTATACAACGTTGCAAAACGTATTGTATGGTGTTTTTAACGACAATGATTCGTATAATGGTTTTTAAGGCAAATGCCTATATTATGATTTTCGATAAGGATTTGTATAAAATGACTTTGGCTATTTTATGGCCTATTAAAATGATTTGTACAAAAAATGATTTTCAGTAATAATTTTATACTGATATTATATTGATGGAATTTATTAAACTCTATGAATTCACTCGGCGTTATCGCTGACCTTTTCTTTTAACATGTTTTATCTCAGGTACTTGAAGGTAATTCTCGGGAAGACAACAAGAATTCATGGCCCGCACTTAAACAATATTTTCCATTCAAATACTTTGTAAAACATTGTATGAAATAATATGACTTGGGACCGATGTAACTTTGATATTTATGAATGGAAATGCTTTTATTATTAAACGACGCGATTTTTATGCGTTGTCTATGATGTGAGTAATGTGCTATCCCGTAACACCAACAAGTCTTCCGCTGTACTGAGTTGTATAAATTTGGGGGTGTTACAGTTTGGTACCAGAGCTCTCGTTATAGAGAACGAAAGATTTTTAAAACCAAAGGTTTTGAATAAAACATTTCAAAATCATTTAACTATAAACATTTTCTAAAAATGTCTAAAAATCTTTTGACTATAACGGTGCTGAAGAATTCCCAAGTTACCGACAAGGCCAAGACTGAGAAGTGTTATTTTAATATATATATATATATATATAACTTGGATTATATATATATGATGTAATTTTATTACATGATTGTTAGATGATTATTTTGATTTTTATACGAGGTATTTATACGACGTCGATTGTCACAAGTAACCCTAAATCCCCTAGTAAATTAATCGAAGTTATTCTCGTAGGAATTCTAGCTATCCTAGATCTAAACCAAGTTGTGGATATTTATGATCCCAACAAATGGTTGATATTCGTAGAAATGTAGATATTAGTTGATTGTGATATTGAAAAAGAATTGGCGAGATTAAATCTGATACCGATGTCATGACGATCTTTCCTTATAGAGTGGAGTTTGACAAAACGTTACCACCTAGAAAGATGTCATCTGATTCGTTGTCATCCAATTCTTAAATTGAAATCGAAAGGGTGAATGTTGCACTTGAGGCTGTTATTGGAACCATTACCCAAAAGCCTCATGCCACTAATACCTTTCCGAGAAGTCTAGTTGAATGATCAAGTCATTTCATATTAATGACTCATTTGATAATTGTTGTTGTAAGAGCTAATAGGATTGGAAATTAAGTGTTTTTTCATATTGAGATTGTATTGCCTTTACAAGGCCGAAGAATAAGATTGAAAGTATTTGGAAATGAGGTAGGGTATCGAATTGAGTATCAAATTGGTTAAAGTAAAATTTAACCCATATGGAATAAGAAATTGTTAAGAGGAAATCGTTAAGTTTTGTGATTGAATTATAAGGTTTTAATTGATTGTTAGTTTGTGTTAAGGGCTGTTCCTAGGCCATTGTCCACTGACGAGGATGCCCAGTGTCCAAGAAATAAATTGAAGAAATCTTCTTCTGAATTGGGACCGATGGATCTTCCGGGACATGTGGAACACCTAATGACTCTTGTAGATTAGTATTCATTGTGGTATCTTTTAAAAATAATCCCTAACCTAACTGTGAATCAGTTGGTAGGATGAGTTCTGAGAATTGTATGACATAGTGACACGTAATGTGTTACGGTACAATTTGACTTGTTTGTGATTAATGAAAATACTACCTTTGATTGCTAAATTCTACATGTATCGATGTTATCTATCTTTTATTGCTTCATCCTATTGTTCGCATTAGTGATGCAACCATTGAACAAGTACTCATCTTGAATTGAGTTACGTTGTGAATTATTCTTTTCTGAGTGCCATCGAGATCATGAACCTCATGATTATTTGGCTAAGCTCATTTCCTATTATATCGTAGTTAATTCTTGGTGAACAAGCCTTCATCACTTTTCTGCAGATCACACATTGTTTTTATAAAGTTAAAACGGTATCCTTGAGAAAATTTAATTTTCATCACTAAAAGGATTATTTAAAGTAAGATTTATAAGTGATTGTTATCAAAATGAGGTTGTTTATAAAACACCTTGGAAAACTTAATTGTTTTCATGATAAAGAAAACCTTTGTAAATTTATTCTTGATTCTTATTAAGCATGAAAATGTTTTTATTATAAACATGATGATAAAGTTTTGACGAACTGAGTATTGCATCGTTAATCTTGAAATTGTATATAGTTGCGCGCCTACATACAATTTGGAATGAACTATGCAAGACTGATTAGTAGTCACCATAAAACTAATGAATAAACACTACATTTTCCTTGAAGATTGCGAAAGATTAAAATTTATGAGATCTGCAAGAAGTGCAAAATAGGGACATAATGTTAGAGACATCTACATATGTGCCCGTGCCATCTATTGTTCTGAGTCGAAATTACTCATCTGGGGAAATTGTCTTATTCGACAATTGACAATTCTTTCTTGTCCAATTCTCCCGTAGTGATATTCTTAGGAAAAGTATCCGATTACCGAGTGTTGATACCCGACTGGATGTATTGACGTTCTTATAATTTCTTATGATTTGATTTCATTTGAATGACCTGGGTAACGATCCGAGGAGCTTTCGAATGCGTACTTAAATTATGAAAACATGGGATATATTCATATTCGTTAAATGTTTTCATCTGTATCTGATTTGAAATTTTGTCGCGTAGATTATGCGCTGACCTTACTCTTTAGATGATAGTTGTGTATCCTAATATCCTTGAAATTGTGAAGGATTATGAATTATTATTAGCCTTTTGAGAAGTTCACATCTTATCGACGGTAATGCAACTGGAAAGTTGATAGTGCCAGTAGAATGGATTGATTGATTATGACATGACGACATTGTCTTAATTGATGGGAACTCGAGTAGAATTCCCCTAAATGATAAGATGATGATTATCAAAAGTGATCTAAATAATTCTTGATGGATGATTATCCTGTATTTAGACTTAAAATTTTATCGTGAATGGTTGTGAACCAGTCATTGATATTATAATCTAGAAAGAACTTAAAATGAAGGTATTAAAAGACGTTTCTGTTATCTGAAACTTTAGGAAGTATTTGTTGATGAATTACCTAGACCTTTGCCATTAAGGCAAGTAGAAATTGGTATTGATTATATTTCCGGTGCTGCACCCGTGGCTTGTGCACTGTACGTCAGCACCATCTGAATTTAAGGAATTACCATACAACTGAGAGAGTTGTCGGAGAAAGATTTTATTCTACCAAGCCTGTCATCATGAAGAGCTATGGTGTTATCTTTCCTTATATTAGATTATTGTGACTGAGTAAATTGACAATCGAAAACGATATCCATAACTCGAAATGGAAAAATTGTTTGATCATTTACAAGGTTCTAGCAAATTTGATCCATAGCATGGTTATCATCAACTTCGCATCTGCGAAAGAGATTATCTATTCCAATCACTACATCTGGTGCTTGTAATGAGCATTATGAGTTCCACGTGATGTCGTTTGGATTGACCAATGCACATGTAGCATTCATAAATTCGGTGAATCACGTGTGTAGGCTGTAATTTGATAAATTCATGCTTGCAATCATTAAGGACTATTTGTTTGTTAATACGAATAATAATGAGTTAATAATTAGTTATAAATTGCCCAGAATTGGCTAAACAATGAAAACCTGTATCTTAAATAATTAACATGTGATTAAAAACTTAATCCTTTACATAAAATGACCGTTGGATTAATAATGGTAAGATGTATGCATATAGACTCTTCAAAAATTAAGAGCCCTTTTAAGACTTTGGATTTTACCAAAAAGAAATGGAAATATGTTTTGACAAATACTTTAACAAAGCATTTTTAAAGGGATTATTCCCTTATACACAAACCATTTAACTAAACTTCTGTTTAGGGGTAAATGTTTGTTTATACCTCAAGATAACTTAAGAAGGATTGAGTAAACCATTTATACCATAACTTGAAATTTGAAACGACACTTTTTACTTTTAAACTAAGAAAACTTTGACCAAAGTATAAACAAAGGTTTTTCGAACATTTACGAATCTTATTAAATATTTTCAATAAATCAACAAAAAATCGTGTTAATTAAATTCAAATTTTATTTTGAACACCTTTATATAATTGGACAAACTGAGAAAATTTAAAAACTTTTTGTGGTTACGTTTCATAAAAATTAAATATTTATTTAATAAGTTGTAATAATTATCGACGCTTTAGACGTCGGATTGAGAGAAACTGATAAAAATGATAGATGAGACGAAACTAAAACATAGAAGATATGAAGAAAGAATTTTGAATAAATACGGTTATGATAATTATTCCATCTAGGAAAGTGAACGTAATTACTGACGCATAATATAGAAAGAATACCTGAGTGAATTATGGACATGATAATTATATCATCATGAGAGATGAATATAAACACCGACGCATTATGTAGAAAAGATAAAAAACCAATTAGGATATATTTCTTAATAATGAACGTGCAAAATAAATTGCCAAACAATATAAAAATAAACGATGTTTGTAAAAAGGATAATATAGATAATAAAAAGGGGGTTCGCGGCTAATGTGAACCATTAAAATAGAGAAGCCGATAGCGTTAGATGTATATATGGCCACTTGTGGTTGCCTAAGTATTGTGAGATATAGTTATGTTGGAATCTTGTAAGTATAAGTATTCTATTTATGTCATTTCTGACTAAAAGTATCTTTGTCTGAAGAAGTTGTACTGATGGCAATTATGAAGGCAGACATCGCCTCATACATTAGTAAACGTTTAGTTATTGCAAAGGTCATCATCTGAATTTGATTCGATTTGGGTCATCGTCGACAGACTGACCAAATCTGCTAATATCATTCCCGTTAATGATAAATGCAAAAGAGTTATGTAAACATAGTGTGCCTGTATCGAATATCTATATCAAGATCCTCGCTTCGCATCGAATTTCTAGAGATTTGCTCAGAAATCATTGAGAACGAACCTTGATGAGAGTACTATGTACCACCCCAATCGAAGGGACGAGGTAAAGTAACGATACAAAGTAATATAAGTGCTGTTTTATGTTTGAATGATTGACCTTTGGTAATAGACCGTATAATCGTTTTTCCTTTGGAAGGATTATCATTGATAATCATCGTATTAGGATTGAGATCGAATCTTGTTAGGATCTATATTAGAGCATCTATAAGCAGGAGTTGAGATAAAGACATCCGACATACACCCATTGTGAGTTGGACATGTCTCTTAGGTTTAAGGTTTCCTATGATGGCAAACCTATCCTTGCAAAATACCCGACCCGCGAGATCTGAAATGATTGTTGAAATTAGGATTTGATTATCGACAGCCGGTAGTGGGCAAGAGGTTATGTGAATGTGAAATGTAGATCTTGAAGTGCCAAATGGGTAGCGATGTTATGCCACAAATTTTAATCTTGGAAAGATGAATTCATGATCTGACAAATCATGGGATATAAGTCCCCGTTGTATGGGACCATTGAAATGATGTAAAAGTTGGGATTGAAAGGCATATAAGCTGGATCTACCCTAGGACTTCAAGAACTGCGTGAATTCTGTTTCGTAAATCGAACTTGATAAAATATCTATCAAGTGAAAATCTGATTGTTCCTTAGTAAAGCTTAGATCGGCGAAAAGTTGCATTCATCAGAAACCCATGACCATCATGGATAGAGAAAGTAAGTCAACATTGAGCCTGATCTTATTCCCGTAGTTATGTATGATGAAACTCGCGTATTATAATGAATTACACTTGTGAGAAAAGACCGAATGTGGAGGAAATACCCACATGGCTTTAACTCTATAAGAAGCGAGTAGTAAGGTAAGATGATCTTTGAGGACAAAGATACTGTTTAGGGGTAAATGCTGTGACAATCCGTCAATTTATGGTTGATATTTTATTCTCAATATTATTTAAAAACAATTTACAATATGAACTCACATATTTTTAGGAAGAAATTTGGATTTACGTCTTGGAGTAGCATCGACTACGTCTAAACCAGAGGATTCAACGTTTCGTGCTTACGTTTACATACACCGTCTTTGGTGACAGTCCGACATTTCAGAAAATAATTTGTCCGTGAATATTATTTTGGAGTTTTAAATTTGTGTTGGTTCATAAACTCACAAATTTACGAGAAGAGATTAGGACTTACGATTTTATATTAACGTCCTTTACGACTAAACCGGAAACCCTAGGATTACGTATTTACGTTTTCGAACTCCGTTTTTGATGAGACAATTTTTATTGGATTCGTTTTATGACGTTGATTCATAATTTATAAAAACGTTTTTCGTAAAACGACCCGAGGGCACGCAAATCGAGAAAACTAGAATCGAGGAATACCCGTAAACTAGTGAGATGGGACAAAATACATTGTCCCACCCCACTAGCACACATGGGGCGGCCAACTTTTGCCTCAACACATGAGGTGTCAAGTTCTCATGTAACTACACCACACTTGTTACATTAGCTTCATTTTGAAGCTATTCCACCCACCAAAACTAGCTACTTGGTTCATTTCCTTCATTCAACATGCAAAACCACTCTCTCAAAACTCTCTCTTCCTCTTGTTGTGCCGTCCCCTTCACCATCTATAACCATCATTTGATCTAAAATTTAACCATAAACCTTATGTTGTTTCTACATATGTTGAAGCCCCTTTGAAACCCTATTGATTGGTGGTGCTTATAACATCCAAGGAGGAGTATTCATGGTGTCTTGGGGCTGATTTTCCACAAGGAGTTCATGGAGCATGGTGGTCTTGAAGATGGTCTTGGCTATGCACAAGTTTCTCCATCAAAAATCCATGTTTTGATCAACCTACATCATCATGGTGGTATAAAGATTGTCCTCCTCATCTTCTTGTTAATTTAATTATGTAAACATGTATCTTATTTCCTATTATATATGTATATGATGATTATATGATGATAAAAATTTTATGTGGGGATTTGTTGTTGATAAACATGATTAAAAAGGTGAAAAACCATAAAAAAACAAGGTTAAAATCTTGGTTAAATTTGATGGCTGTATAAAACAGTAAAGAACCATATGGTAAACTGATAAAATGATGAAGTGGAATTGATATACAGTAAGCTATGGGTCTTGTACACATGTGAGAGTTGGCCATGCAATGGAATCAAAATAATGAGTGAGATATGATCAAAACAAGTTTAAGGTATAAATCTGAGTTCACTGTTTTGGACGATTTTTAGAAAATATTTAGAAGATGATTCAACAGTATCTATAGAAGAGTTAAATGTAGCACATATCATGTAGTTTATGTGATAAAAATTTGAGCTTCTATCTCCATGTAGAACTAAAGATATGACAGTTTTGGTGAAAGTGAAGATAAAAATCAGATTTGTGGAAATTAAAGAATAATACTATTATATAAGCACTCAAATTTTAATAGTATAAATTATAATATAAACCCACTTGATCATCATATATATATAATCATCATATGTATACATAATTGTTATTTTTATAAAGTCATTGGACATGAGTCTAAGACCGATTATTATTTGTCTAGGTTTCCGTGATTGAAGCACGTACCGTACATCCGAATCGCCGATAACCCGCTTTCCCACATCAATGTGAGTTCATAGCCTCGCACTCTTTTAAATGTTTTTATAAATGTTTTATAAACCCGCGAGGGAGATAACATGTTAGTTTTTATTAAATAGGACACCATTTGTCCCGATTGATTGTTTATTGATTTTGGACCCGAATGATTGAATGACCCGATTGTATGACCCGATAAATGATTAAAGGACCCGATAGATGAAATTAAATGGATTATTAAAGTTAGGTTATGTCACTAAAAGTCCCATTAGCATGAATTGTGAACTACCGGGAGTTGGTAGACGCTTATGCATTTAATAGTACTATTTGGGGACGATCACCCCAGTTCGCGCCTTGACGGTTGATCCCCGTCGTGCCACATTGATTGGTAAGCGAATTTATGTATGAGAAGATTTCCATAGCGTGACCTTTGTGACGACACGCTACTTTAGATGGGCAAAATTGGTATCGGGTTAGCTACCCGTTGTTGGTTTAGTAAGGTAACAATGTCATGCGGCTTATAATAATCCAAAACTAATGAAATACTATTAGACGCTTCGAATTACGATGTATTGCCTGACTAGCAATACAGGGTCATACTATTGATAATATGTTTGTGTTTTGGTTTTTATATAACCATATTCATATAACGGTTTTTATTTGATCTATACAACGTTGCAAAACTTATTGTATGGTGTTTTTAACGACAATGATTCGTATAATGGTTTTTAAGGCAAATGCCTATATTATGATTTTCGATAAGGATTTATATAAAATGACTTTGGCTATTTTATGGCCTATTAAAATGATTTGTACAAAAAATGATTTTCAGTAATAATTTTATACTGATATTATATTGATGGAATTTATTAAACTCTATGAATTCACTCGGCGTTATCGCTGACCTTTTCTTTTAACATGTTTTATCTCAGGTACTTGAAGGTAATTCTCGGGAAGACAACAAGAATTCATGGCCCGCACTTAAACAATATTTTCCATTCAAATACTTTGTAAAACTTTGTATGAAATAATATGACTTGGGACCGATGTAACTTTGATATTTATGAATGGAAATGCTTTTATTATTAAACGACGCGATTTTTATGCGTTGTCTATGATGTGAGTAATGTGCTATCCCGTAACACCAACGAGTCTTCCGCTGTACTGAGTTGTATAAATTTGGGGGTGTTACATTGTTGATCACCCTTTCCATGTTAAATCCTAAGCATTCGATTCTTCGTCTCTAGTATGGGGGTGCTCCACCTGTAGACTCGAAACATTGAGGACAATGTTTACTTTTAGTATGTGGGGGGGGGGGGGGGGTGAATAGGTACTTGCTTTGCTACGCCTTTACGCTTTCCAACTTTCAACGTTCTGTTTTTGTTGCTAATAAGGCTAAAAATGGCCAAATTTAAAATTTTTCTTAGTTTTCATAAGTGTTTTTAAGACACGAATGTATATTTTCCGATGGGTAGAATAAGAGCTAATTTTTGACTTGATGGGCATTTGGAGCCATTTACATCCTTAACCCGCTCAATTCAAGTTTTGCTAGACTTTTATATAGGGAACTTTAAAACGCGAAAGTCTTAGCTCATTCGGGTTAAGAACAAGAACTTTTCGCAAGTTCCTATAATTGATCCTAGAAAGTCACTTATCAAGGGAACTATAAAATGCATTCTCTAAACTTGAAAAAGTCCAAGAAAGTGCAAGATCCTATAGGTGGTTTGAAAACCCAAAACTTTGATTTGATATAGTCTTAATGAAAGCTAATCCAAATTTGGCTTAATTTTGACTTGCATGGCTAAGTATTCACGAGTCTCTTTAATTAGAGGTCTTTATATAGTGAAGAACGAGAAGTGATAGAGTTAGACAAGTGATCATGCTAAACGTAGAACACGAAAATGTTCTTTCAAAAACTCATATGTTTTTAATTGTGGCTTTTTCTTCCCATAAGATCAATGCATTAGGAATAAAAATAATTGCAATAAGTAAGGTCGTACGATTTGAAAGGTTACTTAGCCTCTAGCGCAAGATCGTTTAAAAGTTGCTCGGGGTTGAATAGAGTTCATAGCCAAGGCATAACTTATTGAAGCGGGACGCGAAGATTGGTGAAGATCCAAAAAGGCCCTTACAAGGCATGAGGAGCTCTATTTTTGCTAAAGATCCAAGATGATGTGAAATATCATTATTCTAAAATCAATATGAAGGATCGAGACACACGACGAAAAGCAATTACTCCCCTAAAGATCATGGAGAAAGTCTATCCAAAAAGACCCTTACAAGGTATGAGGATAAATATATTCAAGTCCGAAAAGGAGGCGGATCGTTGTATATCAAAGTCCAAAATAAAGATTGAAGAAAAATGATGAAGTCGTGGTCCAAATATGAAGAATCTCTCAAAAATGTCAAGTGAAGAAATTCCAAATATATGAAGAGAAGACCATAATTTCAAGAACGTCTTCCCAAGATTTGAAGTATGAAGTACATGCCAAATATCGGTCCGAGAAAGGTCTCAAATTGTGAAACGAGTTATGCCAAGATATGAACTTAAGGCGATACACGAGAAGCCGTTTTAAAAGATTTTGTCCTTCGGCTAACTATCGATTAAATCGTGCTACTTTGCTTTCGGACTAATAAATACTCAAATAAGTCAATATGAATCACTTGTGATCCATGAAAAATAGTTAAAAATTTCTAGTAACCCATTTTCTTTTATAATAACTAGGATTGCGGGGAGAAAAGGTATTACACAATTTGGACGTATGAGTAGTGTTAGCATTGTGACTTGTACCAACAATGATCTCGTTTTTACACTTAACATGGAATGTATGACAATCAAGGATGACGAAATTTACTCTAAGGGACATTTACTTGTTTCTATTCTTTGACCCTAAAAGTCACATTCGTGATGAAAATCATATATTATGTCTTTACACATCTTCGTAGTATTGTTGCAAGTCTTTTACTTTTCAATAAAGGGTAATAAAATTGAATTTTGGTGATGCTTAGATACTTTATTCTAGCATTGCGTGAGGGCACAACAATGGCTTAGTATGGGGGAGTGATGAGATGGCATTTATACATGATCTCATCGTTCTTTTCGGGCTTTAAATGCATTAAAATGTCATAAAATACCATATATATGCTTGTGTTTGTTTACTTGTGTATTTTAGGTATGGATATCGTGAAAAAGACAAAAGATCACAAGAAACAAGGAAAAACGGACACGAGAAACGAAGCCGTACAAAGAACCAGGCCCTAGTTCATGAATTATCCAAGATTAATCCTTGAAGACTTGAAGATATGCAAGATTGATCCACAAACAATGAAGAAATGACACTTAAAACCCTTGTCAATTCATAATTACAAGTTTGGTCCCTTAAGTTTATCAAAATTTTCAAAAAGGTCCTTCAACTTTGAAGAAATGGAAAGATTAGTCCCTCATCAAATCTAATTTGTCAATTATGATCCCTCATAAAGTCAAAGACAATGAAGACCTTTGAAGATCAAGAAAGTCCAAGATCAGCCCTTGAATTATGGAAAAATGGCAAAAATAACCCTTGATATCTTTTTGGAAAAGTTTTATGCCAAAAGTGTGAAAATCATAACTTAAACAACAAAGGAATGCGTTTAAGTGAGCTGAAAAACTTGTTATGCATCTTTTCCCAAAAACAAAGGAACAAAACTGCCAAGCTGAAAGTTCAAATTCCTAATAAAGCGGGTAACATTTACTGTTGAGATTTTACCAACCAAGAACACCCTTTTACCCAGGATGAAAAATGAAGAAAACAAAGGGGAAAGTGAAAGTGATTGTTCCCACGTGTAATTCACATCACCTCAATCACATCCCACACCAAAAACCTCAAACTCCACTACCAGAAAGATACCCCCATCCCCACTCACATGACGACACCTGGCAAAAGATCATGACATGACAAAATCAACGAACTTAAGCCTTTCCTTACTCACCAAGTACCCAATGAACGTCCTTGATTCACCCAAGCAAGCTGGCAAAAATCCTAGAAGATTATGCAAGGATAATTTAGGAATTTCAGTGCTAGGGTTTATGAATAGTGTTATGTATGCATTTGCCTATAAAAGGAGACCTCAACCTGTGAGAGTCCCTTTGTTCCAGATTTTAGTTTTTAAATCTTTGTAATTCCTTTTTATTAAATAAAGTTGGATTTTCTGAAAATTTATGATTTCCCTTTATGTTTTATAAAAGTTTGGTATTTGATAAGCTAAAGTCTGAGTTCCTTATTCATGTTTGAAGGTCTTTGAGGCAAGGTTTTGAGCAATAAAACTTATGTTTCAAAAATCAGAAAGTTCTTGTTATTTGTTCATCATTGTGGTTTGTTATTCTTAGCAGGTACAAGGAAGCTGGTACTTGTTTTGCTAGTACCTCAGCTCAAACAATCCAAGGCTTGGATGTAAGTCTTGGAGGTTTGCATCCTTTTCGCTTTTCATTTTTCTGATTTTCATATGATTTTTGGTGATTTTGCACGTTTATTGGTGAATCTGTGTTTTGAGGTTTGATTTGTGTTTCTGAGATTGATTATCAGTTGTAGGGGTGGATTAGATCTTATTTGATAGGTTAAAACACAACAATCCTTTGGAAGATTGCAAAATCAGATTCCAAAGGGGTGTTTGGGTTAACTGATTCAAAGGGATTTGACCCTTCCTTTGTTGTGTTTTTTTTTCCTTTGGTTTGGTATCTGTTTACTTGGTGCAAAGAGACATTTATTTGCAAGCTTTGTGCATATAAACACCTAGAATCAAAAATAGGCTCTAAAATCTTGTATACTTGTTGAAATTGGCTGTGGTTTAAGGGACACCTAGATCTTATCATAGAATAGGGTTAACAAGTGATTAAACCTAGTTAGTTACATCAGGGAAGTAGGATTTGAGTGTTGAAATTGGATCTTTTGTCATTTATATCAGCAAAGTGTGCTATTGTTCTTGAAGTTCATATCAGCAAGTGTAATCTGCTTTGATCTTGTTCCATACTTTGATTCAGTGATTGATTTAAGTTTGTTTGTGCTTAATCATAGTTTATATAGCTTGTGTATGCATCTGGTTGAATTTGGAGTGCTTATTCTAGCTTAAAACTGCTTAAGTGCTCATAACTGCTTAATATCCATGTCTGTGCTAGATCTGAGCATCTTTTGATTTGTCTGTGCTAATTGGTGATACTGAAGTGTGTTTTTGTGCTTGATTGTGACTCCTTGTGATTAACTGATCACTTGGGTGCCCTTGTCTTCCAACAAAACATACAGAATCTCTCTAAAATCAAAGGTCAAATAGTCAAGGCAGTGGGAACCAGTTCCTACTGAAAGTTCCCCCTGCTAGTGTTAATTGGACATCAGCTTATTAATAAGCTATTCTAGCTTATCTTAACCAGCAACAACTTTGATTTTGTAATAGGTGCTCATTATTTGACCCATTTGTTCATACTAGAGCAATTGGTGGGTTGACTTTAGGGTTTGACTAGAAAACCAACTTAATTGACTTTTTCATAAGTGCTTATTGGCTTATTCCAGCTTATTGGTTTTGCTTATTGGATTTTGGTTGATTGATTTGGCTTATTGAAGTCATTTGTAACATTTTGCAAGTTGAATCAAGTCCTGAGGTGCCCTAGAACTAAAACCCGACTATTTTGTCTTTTAGTGGATTTGTACTTGGCTTATTTCTGGCTTATTGAGTGTGATTTTTCAAAATTTCTTTTTACAGATCTCTTTAGTATCCCAAAAGAAGGTTGTGTGTCAAATTAGAGCTTATGGCATTAGCTTATTGCTTAATGGGTTTAATGGCCCAATAAGGATAAGCTGTTTGTTCATTAAGCTGTGATAAGCTTACTTTCAGCTTTTGGGCCTTCAGAGTTTTGTGTTTAGAATTGAATTTTGAGTCAGATAGTGCTTTTCCAAATCATTTGGGCTTATTTTGACTTTTTGGGCTAAAAAGCCCATTAAGGTGGTGTAACACCCCCAATTTTATACAACTCAATACAGCGGAAGACTCGATGGTGTTACGGGATAGCACATTACTCACATCATAGACAACGCATAAAAATCGCGTCGTTTAATAATAAATCATTTCCATTCATAAACATCAAAGTTACATCGGTTCCAAGTCATTATATTTCATACAAAGTTTTACAAAGTATTTGAATGGAAAATATAGTTTAGGTGCGGGCCATGAATTCTTGTCGTCTTCCCGAGAATTGCCTTCAAGTACCTGAGATAAAACATGTTAAAAGAAAAGGTCAGCGATAACGCCGAGTGAATTCATAGAGTTTAATAAAATCCATCAATATAATATCAGTATAAAAATATTACTGAAAATCATTTTGTACAAATCATTTTAATAGGCCATAAAATAGCCAAAGTCATTTTATACAAATCTTTATCGAAAATCATAATATAGGCATTTGCCTTAAAAATCATTATACGAGCCAATGTCGTAAAAACATCATACAATACGTCTTATGACGTTGTATGAAAATAAAAACCGTTATACGAATATGGTTATGAAAACCAAAACACGAACATAATATCAATAGTATGACCCTGTATTGCTAGTCAGGCAATCCATCGTAATTCGGAGCGTCTAGTAGTATTTCGTTAATCGGATTATTATAAGCCGCATGACATTGTTACCTTACTAAACCAACAACGGGTAGCTAACCCGATACTCAATTTTTCCATCTAAAGTAGCGTGTCGTCACAAAGGTCACGCTATGGAAATCTTCTCATACATAAATTCGCTTACCAATCAATGTGGCACGACGGGGATCAACCGTCAAGGCGCGAACTGGGGTGATCGTCCCCAAATAGTACTATTATATGCATAAGCGTCTACCAAATCCCGGTAGTTCACAATTCATGCTAATGGGACTTTTAGTGACATAACCTAACTTTAAAAATCCATTTAATTTCATCTATCGGGTCCTTTAATCATTTATCGGGTCATACAATCGGGTCATTCAATCATTCGGGTCCAAATCAATAAACAAACAATCGGGACAAATGGTGTCCTATCTTATAAAAACTAACATGTTATCTCCCTCGCGGGTTTATAAAACATTTATAAAAACATTTAAAAGAGTGCGAGGCTATGAACTCACATTGATGTGGGAAGACGGGTTATCGGCAATTCGGACGTACAGTACGTGCTTCAATCACGGAAACCTAGACAAATAATACTCGTCTTAGACTCATGTCCAATGACTTTATAAAAATAACAATTATATATACATATGATGATTATATATATTTGATGATCAAGTGAGTTTACATATTCTCGTTTACTCATTTTAGTGTTATGTGTCGATAACTTTTATACTAGTTCACTAGTTTTACCTATTGACGTGTTTTAAGTCCAATAAACTTATTATAAGTTCTTTAACTTGTTTTAATCCCTTTTATACTTATATTATCAGTATCTATACTTTACAAGTTGGGCCCAAAATGGGTTAAGCCCAATAAGTTCTTTTTATAAGTGTTTAACTTATTTAGTCCAATTATTAGTCCATTATGTTTACTTAGCTCGTTAATGTCCGTATGTCCTATAGTTCGGGTTTTTATCGGTTTTTACTTGTTATACATGTCTATATATCAGTATATAAGTTTTATAAAGTTTTCATTAGACGGGTCCAACCATCTAATTTTATTTAACAAAAACGTTAATTTTACGGTATTAGCCGAAAAAGTCGTAAAAATCATGTTTATAGTTTTATAACTTATAAAACTTAACAAGTTACCATTTTTATAAAATGTCCACTTATTTAACCTTTTACATACTTATATAAATAAAATCCATAAGTTAGTGGGTTTTAGTTTTACATTTTATACATTATAATTTTGAGTGCTTATATAATATTATTATACTTTAATTTCCAAAATCTGATTTTTATTTTCA
This sequence comes from Glebionis coronaria, assembly GCA_025667525.1. Classification (NCBI taxonomy): domain Eukaryota; kingdom Viridiplantae; phylum Streptophyta; class Magnoliopsida; order Asterales; family Asteraceae; genus Glebionis; species Glebionis coronaria. Next base: position 92,792,716 of record CM046881.1, read on the forward strand.
TCTTCACCAAAACTGCCATATCTAGAGTTCTATATGGAGATAGAAGCTCAAATTTTTATCACATAAACTAAATGATATGTGCTCCATTTAACTCTTCTATAGCTACTGTTGAATTATCCTCTAAGTATTTTCTAAAAATCGTCCAAAACAGCGAACTCAGATTTGTACCTTAAACTTGTTTTGATCATATCTCACTCATTACAATGATTCCATTGCATGGCCAACTCTCACATGTGTACAAGACCCATAGCTTACTATAAATGGATTCTACTTCATCATTTTATCAGTCTAACATGTGGTTAGTTACTGTTTTTATACAGCCTACCATTTTAACAAGATTTACCCATTTTACATGTAGTTTATCCATCTTTTTAAGCATATTTATCAACACCAAATCCCCACACAATACTTTTATCATCATATAATCATCATACAAATATACAATAGGAAATAAAATACATGTTTACATAATCAAAATAACAAGAAGATGAGGAGGACAATCTTTATACCACCAAGTTGATGTAGGTTGTGATTTGGACATGGTTTTTGATGGAGAAACTTGTGCATAGCCAAGACCATCTTCAAGACCACCATTCTTCATGAACACCTTGTGGAAAATCAGCCTTAATACTCCATGGAAACTCCTCCTTGGATGTTATAATCACCACCAATCAATAGGGTTTCAAAAGGGCTTCATCATGTATGTAAATAACATGAGATTTCATGGTTAATTTTGATCAATGATGGTGGTGGTGGTGATGTATATGGACGGCAAAGGTAGAGTGGGATGACAGAATTGTGTGTTTTTCATGAGTTGAATAATGAAGCTAATGGTTTAGCTTTTGGTGGTTTTGTGGTGCATGCATTTTGTGTAAGTAACTAGGACATGTGTCCTAGCTTACTTAGTAAGCTTTGACACCTCACAAGGGTGTGTGGCTAAGGCTTAGCCGTCCATGGTGTGGGGGTGGAGCAAGTTTATCTTGTCTCATCCCCATTTAATTACGGGTACTCCTCGATTCTAGTTTCCTCGATTTGCGTGCCCTCGGGTCGTTTTACGAAAAACGTTTTTTATAAATTATGAATCAACGGCACAAAACGAATCTAATAAAAATTGTCTCATCAAAAACGGAGTTCGAAAACGTAAATAAGTAATCCTAAGGTTTCCGGTTTAGTCGTAAAGGACGTTAAATTAAAATAGTAAGTCCTAATCTCTTCTCGTAAATTTGTGAGTTTATGAACCAAGACAAATTTAAAACTCCAAAATAATATTTACGGATAAATTTATTTTCTGAAATGTCGGACTGCCACCAAAGACGGTGTATGTAAACGTAAGCACGTAACGTTGAATCCTCCGGTTTAGACGTAGTCGATGCTACTCCAAGACGTAAATCTAAATTTCTTCCCAAAAATAAGTGAGTTCATAAAATAATATTTTCAAATAAATATTGAGAATAAAATATTAACCATAAATTGACGGATTGTCACAGCATTTACCCCTAAACATGATCTTTGTCCTCAAAGATCATCTTACCTTACTACTCGCTTCTTGTAGAGTTAAAGCCATGTGGGTATTTCCTCCACATTCGGTCCTTTCTCACAAGTGCAATTCATTACAATACGCGGGTTTCATCAAACATAACTACGGGAATAAGATCAGGCTTAATGTTGACTTACTTTCTCTATCCATGATGTTCACGGGTTTTTGATGAATGCAACTTTTCGCCGATCTAAGCTCTACTAAGAATTATCAGATTCTCACTTGATATATATTCCATCAAGTTCGATATACGAAACATAATTCACGCAGTTCTTGAAGTCCTAGGATAGATCCAGCTTATATGCCTTTCAATCCCAACTTTTACATCATCTAAATGGTCCCATACAACGGGGACTTATATCCCATGATTGTCAGATCATGAATTCATTTTTCCAAGGTTAAAATTTGTTGCATAACTTCGCTACCCAGTTGGCACTTCAAGATCTACATTTCATATTCACATAACCTCTTGCCCACTACCGGCAGTCAATAATCAAATCCTAATTTCACCAATCATTTCAGGTCTCGCGGGTCGGGTATTTTGTAAGGTTAGGTTCGCCATCATAGGAAACCTTAAACCTAAAAGACATGTCCAACTCACAGTGGGTGTATGTCGGATGTCTTCATCTCAACTCCTGCTTACAGATGCTCTAATATAGATCCTAACAAGATTCGATCTCGATCCTAACACGATGATTATCAATGATAATCTTTCCAAAGGAAAACGATTATACGGTTTATTACAAAAGGTCAATCATTCAAACATAAAACAGCGCTTATAGTATTTTGTATCATTACTTTACCTCGTCCCTTCGATTGGGGTGGTACATAGTACTCTCATCAAGGTTCGTTCTCAATGATTTCTGAGCAAATCTCAGAAATTCGATGCGAAGCGAGGATCTTGATAAAGATGTTCGATACAGGCACAATATGTTTACATAACTCTTTTGCATTTATCATTAACGGGAATGATATTAGCAGATTTGGTCAGTCTGTCGACGATGACCCAAATTGAATCAAATTCAGATGATGACCTTTGCAATAGCTAGACGTTTACTAATGTATGAGGCGATGTCTGCCTTCATAATTGTCATCAGTACAACTTCTTCAGACAAAGATACTTTTAGTCATAAAATGACATAAATAGAATACTTATACTTTCAAATTCCAACATAACTATATCTCACAATCTTCCATATTTAGACAATCACAAGTGGTCTTTAAAACATTTAACGCTATCGGCTTCTCAACTCTAATGGTTTACATTAACCGCGAACCACTTTTATTATCTATATTATCCTTTTCACAAACATCGTCTATTTTACATTGTTCGGCAATTTATTTTGCACCTTCATTATTAAGGAACATGTCATAATTGCTTCTTTATCTTTTCTATATTATGTGTCAGTAATTACGTTCACTTTCCTGATGATATAATTATCATTTCCGTATTTATTCAATAATTATTTCTTCACATTGTCTCTGTTTTAGTTTCGTCTTATCTATCATTTTTATCAGTTTTTCTCAATCCGACGTTTTAAGCGTGGATAATTATCACAAGTAAATTAATAATAATTATTAAGTTTTTATGAAACGTAAACATAAAATTTAAGTTTCCTAGTTCGACCAATTATATAAATGTTCAAAATAAATTTGAATTTAATTAACAAGATTTTTGTTGATTTATCGAAAATATTTAATAAGATTCGCAAATGTTCGAAAAATCTTTGGTTATACTGTGGTCAAAATTTTCTTAGTTTGAAAAGCAAAAATTGTCGTTTCGAATTTCAAGTAATAAGTTATATAGTTTCCTTAATTCTTCTTAGGTTGTCTAGAAGTATACACAAACATTTACCCCTAAACAGAAGTTTAGTTAAATGGTTTGTGTATATGGTAATAATCCCTTAAAATCCTTTGTTAAAACATTTGTCAAAATATATTTCCATTTGTTTTTGGTAAAATCCAAAGTCTTAAAAGGGCTCTTAATTTTTGAAGAGTCTATATGCATATATCTAACCGTCATTAATCCAATGGTCATTTTATGTAAAGAATTAAGTCTTTAATCTCATGTTAATTATTCAAGGTACAGGTTTTAATTGTTCGGCCAATTCAGGGCAATCTATAATTAATTATTAACTTCATTCTTATTCTTATAAACAAATAAATGGTCCTTAATGATCACGAGCATGAATTTATCAAATTACAGCCTACACACGTGATTTACCAAATTTATGAATACTACATGTGTATTAGTCAATCCAAACGACATCACGTGAAACTCATAAAGTTCATTACAAGTATCGGATGTAGTGATTGGAATAGATAATCTTCTCCGCGGACGCGAAGTTGATAATAGCCATGCCGTGGATCAAATCTTTAAAACATACGCTAGAACCTTGTAAATGATCGAACAAATCTTCCATTTCGAGTTATGGATATCGTTTTCGATTGTCAATTTACTCAGTTCACACTAATATCTATAAATATAAGGAATGATAACAACATAGCTCTTCATGATGACAGGATTGGTAGAATAAAATCTTTCTCCTACAACTCTCTCATTTATACGGTAATTCCTTTAATTCAGATGGTGCTGACGTACAGTGCACATGCCACAAGTGCAGCACCGGGAACAGAATCAAATACCAAATTCTACTTGCCTTAATGGCGAAAGTCTAGGTAATTCATCAACAAATACTTACTAAAGTTTCAGATAACATAAGCATCTTTTAATAAATTCATATCAGGTTCTTTCTAGATTATAATATCTATGACTAATTTACAACCATTCACGTTATAATTTCAAGTCTAAACACAGGATATGGTCATCCATCAAAAATTATTTAGATAACTTTTTGATAATCAACATCTTATCATTTAGGGAAATTCTATTCGAGTTCCCATCAATTAAGACAATGTCGTCATGTCATAATCAATTAATTTATTCTACTGGCATTATCAACTTTCCAGTTTTATTGCCGTCGATAAGATGTGAACTTCTCAAAAGACTAATAATAACTCATAATCCTTCATAAATTCGAGGATATCAGGAGACATAACTACTATTAAAAGAGTAAGGTCAACGCATAATCTATGCGAGAGAATTTCAAATCAGATACAGATGAAAACATTTAACGAATATAAGTATATCCCATGTTTTCATAATTTGAGTACGCATTCGAAAGCTCCTCGGATCGTTACCCAGGTCATTCAAATGAAATCAAATCAAAAGAAATGATAGGAACGTCGATACATCTAGTCGGGTATCAACACTCGTTAATCAAATACTTTTCCTAAGAATCTCACTACGAGAGAATTGGACAAGAAGGGAATATCAATTGTCAAATAAGACAATTTCCATAGATGAGTAAATTCCACTCAGAGAAATAGATGGTACGGGCACATATGTAGGTGTCCCTACCACTATGTCCCTATTTTTACTTCTTGCAGATCTCATAAAATTTAATCTTTCACAATCTTCAAAGAAAATGTAGTGTTTATTCATTAGTTTTATGGTGACTACTAATCAGTCTTGCATGGTCCATTCCAAATTGTATGTAGGCGCGCAAGTATATATAATTTTCAAGATTAACGATGCAATACTCAGTTCGTCAAAATTTTATCACCATGTTTATAATAAAAAAAACATTTTCATGCTTAATTCTTAAATAAGAATCAAAAATATATTTACAAAGATTTTCTTTGTTATGAAAACAATAAGGTTTTCCAAAGTGTTTTATAAAAAACTTCATTCAAATAACAATCACTTATAAATCTCACTATACCTTATAGTGATGAAAATTCAATTTTTCTCAAGGGATACGGTTTTAACTTTATAAAAATAATGTGTGATCTGCAAAAGAGTGATGAAAAGTTGTTCACCAAGAATTAACTACGATATTATAGGAAATGAGCTTAGCCAATTAATCATGAGGTTCATGACCTCGATGGCACTCACGAAGAATGATTCACAACGTAACTCAAATCAAGATGAGTACTTGTTCAATGGTTGCATCACTAATGCGAACATTAGGATGAAGCAATAAAAGATAGATAACATCGATACATGTAGGATTTAGCAATCAAAGGTAGTCTTTTCATTAATCACAAAAAGTCAAAATTGTACCGTAACACATTACGCGTAACTATGTCATACAATTCTCATAACTCATCCTACCAACTGATGTCTCAGTTAAGTTAGGGATTTTTAAAAGATACCACAATGAATACTAATCTACAAGAGTCATTAGGTGTTCCATATGTCCCGGTAGATCCATTGGTCCCAATTCAGAAGAAGATTTCTTCAATTTATTTATTGGACAGTGGGCATCCTCATTAGTGGACAATGGCCTAGGAACAACACTTAACACGAACCAACAATCAATTAAAACCTTATAATTCAATCACAGAACTTAACGATTTCCTCTTATCAATCTCATATTCCATACAGGTTAAATTTTACTTTATTCAAGTTTCAATCAACTTATACTCAATTCGATATCCTACCTCATTTTCCAATAGTTTCATCTTTATTCTTAGGCCTTAAAAGGGCAATAAAAGTTCAATATGAATCAACATTTAATTTTCAATCCTATAGCTCTTACAACAACAATTATCAAATGAGTCACTAGTATGAAATGACTCGATCAGTCAATTAGACTTCTCGGAAAGGTATTAGTGGCATGAGGCTTTTGGGTAATGATTCCAATGACAGCCTCAAGTGCAACATTCACCCTTTCGATTTCAAATCTATGAATTGGATGACAACGAATCATATGACATCTTTCCAGGTGACAACGTTTTTTCAAACTCCACTCTATAAGGAAAGATCGTCATGACATCGATATCAGATTTAATCTCGCCAATTCTTTTTCAATATCACAATCAACTAATATCTACATTCCTACGAGTATCAACCATTTTTTGGGATCATAAATATCCACAACTTGGTTTAGATCTAGGATAGCTAGAATTCCTACGAGAATAGCTTCGATTGATTTGCTAGGGGAGTTAGGGTTACTTGTGACAATCTACGTCGTATAAATACCTCGTATAAATATAGAAATAATCATCAAACAATCATGTAATTAAATTGCATCGTATATATATAATCCAAGTTATATATATATATATATATATTAAAATAACACTTCTCAGTCTGGCCTTGTCGGTAACTCGCGAATTCTTCGGCACCGTTATAGTCAAAAGATTTTTAGACATTTTTAGAAAAATGTTTATAGTTAAAAGATTTTGAAATGTTTTATTCAAAACCTTGGTTTTAAAAATCTTTCGTTCTCTATAACGAGAGCTCTGGTACCAAACTGTAACACCCCCAATTTTATACAACTCAATACAGCGGAAGACTCGTTGGTGTTACGGGATAACACATTACTCACATCATAGACAACGCATAAAAATCACGTCGTTTAATAATAAATTATTTCCATTCATAAACATCAAAGTTACATCGGTCCCAAGTCATTATATTTCATACAAAGTTTTACAAAGTATTTGAATGGAAAATATAGTTTAAGTGCGGGCCATGAATTCTTGTCGTCTTCCCGAGAATTACCTTCAAGTACCTGAGATAAAACATGTTAAAAGAAAAGGTCAGCGATAACGCCGAGTGAATTCATAGAGTTTAATAAAATCCATCAATATAATATCAGTATTACTGAAAATCATTTTGTACAAATCATTTTAATAGGCCATAAAATAGCCAAAGTCATTTTATACAAATCTTTATCGAAAATCATAGTATAGGCATTTGCCTTAAAAATCATTATACGAGCCAATGTCGTAAAAACATTGTGACACCCCAGGCAAATCCCACATCGGCTGTGGCCAGGAGAGATCTTGGCTCATAAGAAAACATTTGCCTTATCATGACACAACGCGTTTTGTGGTCTACTGCACGTGGGGTTCTTAGGAACTGGCAGTTAAGCGTGCTCATGTCAGAGTAGTACTAGCCTGGGTGACCAGCCGGGAAGTACATACATGAGGGCCACAAAGCAAAGCCGTGAGCCTATGGGCAAAGCGGACAATATTGTGGTCTGAGTAGGCGGGATGTTACAAGTTATCAGGGTGAATGTGGTGTGTGCTCTACATCCTTCACATTGGAGCTGATCCCTCCACCCAGCACAGTTATTTAGAGGTCACCCCTCTACAGCATGACGAGGTCACCCCTCCAGTTATTCATGCACGTTTGTTACAGCACGTGACCTATATAAGCTCTGGCAAATAAAATACAGTAAATGCATGTTCTAGAATTAATAGTTATATTTCAGTATCAGTATATATGAACCAGGTTGCTCAGATTTTATGCAGAGTTCTACCACATGTTACATATCAGTCTTACAGCTTCTGTATTCTATCGCCTGTTTCTTTCAGTATATTCTTATCATGCTTTATATCCGTTCACTGAGCGTTATGCTCAGCCGTAGTTCCTTTCATGTTCTAACGGCAGGTACACCAGGATGCTTTTAGGATTCTAAGAGCATGTACATTTGGATGGAAGCTATCCAGACTTCTTACTCTATGTATTTCTTTCATTATTCTGCTTATTTGGACATTATTTAGTCCTTTCTTTCAGTATTTTATTTTTCATGTTTGGGCTTATGTTTGGATTACCGATGTTTGATTCCGGTATTTCCTTTATGGTCAGTTAATGTTTAGGACATTTACCTTATGCTTTGATGACACGCCATAAATACACGTACCGGTCCACTTATCCAAGTGGGGTGTTACAATTATGGTATCAGAGACTATAGGTTCGACCTGTAGGCTATAAAACTTGACTTGTGACTAGTGGGTAGTCACCAGGAACTTCTCAGATTTTGGCGTTGTTATCTTTCATGTTTCTCATGGATTAGTCAGTCAGTTTTCTTCATTTATCAGTCAGTTTTCTTAAAGTTTTGACTAAATAAAAGGTTGGTACAGAACTGGCCGTACTTAGTCGCATGTGCTTTTTAGCGAGCTTTCGTTTTGGTGAACTGACCATAGGCGTTCACCCTTGCCGTTCAGATTTTGTATTGGTAAACCGACCATAGGCGTTTACCCTTACCCATAACAGATTCAGGTTTTCAGTCAAATATTACTTGGTGAACCAGCCATAAACGTTCACCATTTCTCAAGTCAAAGTTCATGCTTTTCAGTCAAATGATGTTTTGTGAACCGATCCACAGTTGTTCATTTTTGTCATATCAGGACTTTTCATAAATTTTGACAAATATAGATTGGACTACAGCCATCCATATTTAGTCCGGGATTATAAATTTATATACATGACAGTTCTCAGAAAATTTTGACCAGTATGGATCAAACCAGAATAGCCCATACTTAGTCTCATGTTTTCTTCTTTGAATTCTGTGGATTGAACCATAGCCGTCCGCATCAGTTGATGTTGAACCTCAGTCGATTATACTTTTATGATCTTTGTAGCAATCAAAATTTCAAACCCTCACGTTGATGTCATATATATGATGATTCAGTTTCATGTCTCCTTACGAGGATTTTGTTTTCAGCAAAATAATGATGTTTTCATGTTAAGATACACAAGAACTTCAGTAAAACCCGCTTCCTTGATAAATCATGATTGACCTTCATTAATCATGTTTCATGCTGACCACTGTTGGGACTTGATTATGTCATACTTTTCAGCCTCGATACAACCAGCAGTAAGTCGACGTAGGAATTGTCAGCCTATCATGTTACTTATTTCAGGTTTGTTATTACCGTTTAAATCAATTTATTTCTTTGATCATGTCAGACAAGCGACACCAGTATCGATCATCCCATAAAATTTCCACCAGCTCCATGTATAGTATTCCATATGTACCCATGTACAGTGTCTCAGTTATACTCCATGTACACTATTCCATGAGTACTCCACATATAGTGTCTCAGATATGCTTCATGTGCAGTATTCACTTTGTACTTCATGTACAGTAGTCCAGGTGTACTCCAAGTACCCTACTCCAGGGATATTGCTAATCGACCCTCAGTTATCTCAGGCGTTTCCATTTGTCGATACTCTACCGGATGCTGATACTGCTCGTGAGTTGAAGATTTTATCAGATACGGATGCTGCTAACATTTTGAAGACCTCACCAATGCTGTTGTTGCTGATGCTGATGCTGATGCTTTGGAGATTTCCCAAGATGCTGTTTCTGTTCATACCATGAAGACTCTACAGAACAAGGACGAAAACTTATAAATTTGAAATTTCTGACGAGAATATACTTCTACCATCTCACACTACCATTTGATTCCAGGCTTTTACTTCTCAGCTAAATGTCACACTTCACTCAACTAACCGTTCATTCAGAAGAGTGAGAACCGGAACCCAGTCGGCCACTCAGCAGAAATAATTACATGAATCACGGTCATGATAACGACCGTCAGGAAAGTGTCAGGCAAAGCAGTAGTGACAACCATCGTACTTATAATTAATCAGTCAGTAACCATCGGAACTCCGTAACGGACGTGACCAGAAATACAAAGGTCAGTAGCCTAACCGGTCCGCCAATCCTAACAGTTACCAAAATTTTCAGCCTTGTTCGAATTCATCCAAGAAATCAGTCAAGACATAAGTCTCGGGTATCATTTCGGAAGACCTTTCAGGACCCCAGTTACGATACACGTCATACGAATCTTTTATAAAAATACGAGTCAGAACTCATAACTCCAGTATGTTTCTAAACCAGGCCTCAGAAATTCAGGGTACCCTTCAGAAAGGGGCATACCCGTTCTTTTATGCCACGCATGAATCAGATCATTAAAATTCAGTCACCACACTAGATTATTATTCAGATTAAACACACGGTAATCATTATGTGAGGTTACAGACGAACACACTTAGTGAAAAGTCGCCATGATCACTTCAAGTATTCCTATGACAGCTTTATCTTAGATCAGGTGGTCACCTGCCTCTCAGCCAGAAAGGACTCAACAGTATCACCATATTTATTAAATCCTTATTTCAGTTAATGACGAGATCCGTTTCTACTAAATCCCAAATATATTCATTATACTTTCTGTCAAAAAAATCAGTACAAATTACGTCTACATTACAAGCACGTAGTTTGTCAGTCCATAGCTACGAAGACTTTTACATACCTGTTATAAATTCACTTCTGAAATTCCTTAAATTCATGATCAGCAGATTATTCCCGAGTTCCGGATATAAATTCAGAAAGTTTTCAAGAAATTCCTTCCTAACCACGAGACAGAAATTTAAACATCGAGTTAGTCTCAAGAACCGAACCTGTTTTCAAAATTCTTGATCACAGGGCTTCAGCTAAGTTAAAAGAGTTGCAGCAATTGCTGCAAGAATAACCGGAACGAGGCTTTATTCGCCCTAACGCACCACCAGGAGGTGTATCGTTTCTGTCTATCAGAAAGAAGGCCGGTACCATTCATAAAACGATACTCATAGGAGGTTACCTGACCTGCTACGATGTCTTAAATATTTTCCAGAACAATTCGAGATCGTGCCACCAACAGTGGTGAGAGAAGAACATGATGTTTTCCAGATTGCTGTTGAACATGTTATAGTCCCTTTAAAAAAAAAAATTTGATTTTATACTTCTGAGCTCCCTAACGCTCCAGTTAGATTATGAAATTATGAATAAAATTTTTTTTATGACTCCCATGCAATATCATCAGTATATTCATTGATCACATTCTGATATGCCAAATACTAGAGAAGAACACGAGACTCATATTCTCGCAATTGTACCGAATCTTCAATAGGAGTTATTTTTATACCCAACTTTCCAGATATAAATCTCACTTGAACAAAGTGGCATTTCTGAGCCACCACAATCAACAGAAAAATTTCAGACAATCATGCGCAGGTGAAGGCCATCACCTGATGGTCCCGACTGACGCCTGTGAACGTAGTATAAATTTCTAGAACTCAATTGACTGCTAACGCAGAAATTGCTGACAGTCATCACTAAAGCCCAGGCTAACGCATAAATTCTGATATGACTACTCAACCAGATTCACACCAGAATGTCCTATAAGCCTAGACAAAATTTTGATAGAAACCGTATTACACATTGATAGAGCTATGTTCATATCTAGATGCCTGACATACCGCAGGTTCAAGATAGAACGCCTTTATGTTAGTGTGTTACCATTAGAAAAATCTGAACAGAAAGAGACAGGATTCCATGGAGATTATTGTCAGACTCAGAAAAAGTATAATACTATCTAAGTGATTGTCGACCATGTAATCAACCTACGTGTTTCCTTTCATCCGGAAGGATTACGCAGTAGTGGACCTGCAGAAAGTTAGCAGTAAATCGTACGATTTCAAGTATTCTGGCGACCATCATATCAGACAAAATTCATGTTCACGATCACGTGTATGTTTACGTTTACGTTTATTTTCACTTTCACGTATACGTCTCATTCGCAGAATGATGCTGTTTTAGTTCATCTTTTATGCTATCTCATAATTTAAGCTCACGTTTGTGTTCATAACATTGTTCACGTTCAAGTTCGTGTGCCATTTCACGATACACATTTCTCAGTTTATTACCGAATACGGTTACAGAAAGCTTGAGAGACCAGACTCAACTTTAGCACAACTATTCCATAACCAGACAGACGTTTCACATCTCAGGCCGTATCGTTTGGCATTCATTCCTCGGTCAGCATACGTTCATGATATGTTCTAGTATCACGTTCACAGTATGTTTCACTTATCATATTCTAATTCTATGCCAGCGTTCCTCATATAATTATGAACCACGTTCACAATTGCTCACTTAGCATATTCACAATTGTTCACGTAGTTCGTCCCTATAATTCAACAGCTTTTCCAGAGATATAAATATTATATGTTCAGAATATTTACACGTATCGTTTCATGTATCATACATGCTATAGTTATTCAGTCTATCAGATTCAGAAAATCCATCTTAAATATGGAACCAGAAACTATTCAGCATCATCAGGACAGGGTCATCAGGACCAAGATTTTATTTATTATGTTAGACCTTTGAAGAAATCGTTTCGAGCGGGAGGCCACTCGAAATGGAGGAGTCCATCAGGGCCTCTCATCCTTTCTTCAATAAATCCAGTTAAGTTCTTTCAGTCAGGTTACGTCTATGTCCTCTTCAGCCATGTCACGTTGCATGATCATTTCAGTCATGTCAGGTTTACACCTATCAGCAACATTATGTCTTAATTAGAAGACAATTTATCCTTCAGCTTAATGGCCTTTTCAGTCTACGTGTTCTTTCAGTTCTTATAATTTCCTCAGCTTATTACCTTTAATTCGAGGACGAATTTCTCCTTTTTAGAGGGGAAGAATTGTAAAACCCAGTATAGTCGTATTTTTAATTCGGGGACGAATTATTGTTTTTAGAGGGGAAGAATTGTAAAACCCGTATTTAAAAATCAGAATATTTAAATACGCAGTTTAATTTTAATAGACTATATAAGTATTAATTTTAGACAAAGATATAAACGCAGAAATTAAATACGCAATCCCAGTTTATTTAAATTCTATTAATATTACAGTTTATTCATATAATAAGTATTTAGGCTCATAAAATATTACAGATGAATTATTTAGTTTATAGAAATAATTAAACGTTAACAAGAATCACGTAGTCTTAGTTTTAATTAATAACGCGACTTAATAAAGTTTACAAGTGTTTAAGGGGCTGTTTTAGACAAACTAGAAAGTATTGGGACTTGGGCTCAAGGCCCAAGAGTGCTTTGGCCATGTATAACAAAAGGGACGGGGGTTCTTTTGTTCCCTTTTTATGCCGACACAAACACACTCAAACAGAAACCCTAATATAGAAAATAAAGTGCAGCCGCCAATTTTGTTTTGTGTTCCTTCTTCCCTGCCGCGACCCACATCAAGGAAACAAGAATAAGGGATCGAGGATTGATCCTAGAAGAACAAGAGATTTGCTGTTTGAAACCCTAAACGATTAGTAAGCATATGTAAACCCTAATTCGTTTTAATTCTTTTCTTTTAATCCGATTTATTGGGGTTTAAAACATGTTTAACGAATATTATGAGGTGGGTTTGTGTGTCGGGTTGTTGCTGTGTTGTTTGGCACACAAACCGAGAGTCAAAAGACTCTCGGTGATGGTTTATTACACCAGCCGTAACCCAATTAGGGTTTTGGCTTGGTTTGCTCAAGTAGGGGAAATGAAGAACAAACAGGGGGAACCCACAGTTGGCTTTTCTAGCCTGCCGGTGGGAACTAGTAACCAACAGGGGGAAACCAGGGGCAGGGGGGGTGTTTGGCTACAGGTTTAACGGGGTGTTTGGCAACCCGGTTTAGAAACAGTTACGGGTGCGTTTGGGACTGCAGTTCCAGCAGGGGTGTTTGGGACTGCAGTTCCAGCAGGGGCTGTTTGGGAGTATATTAACAGTGGGAACTTATTACGAACAGTGGGAAGTTGTATACTAACAGTGGGAACCATGAACTAACAGGGGGAACCGTGAACTAGCAGTGGGAAAACTGCATTGGCAGTGGGAAAACTAAACAAACAGTGGGAACCACAAATTAATTTAATTGGTAAATTGTTTTATAAATGAGTTATATAAAGAAATTAATTATATTATCCAATTTTGGTTATCTAATTACTAAAATTAAATTAATTCTAGCTTTCATTTTGCCCTATTAAAAACTTATGATTTATAAATAATTTTATTTAAAGATATTAAATTGGAAATATTTCTAAATCAGGAAACTTTCTATGTATGACAGGTTACTATTTTTAGTAAGATCGTAAATATTAGAAATACATATCATACGGTAATCAGAAATACAGCAATACACATATCAGAAATAATACAGAACATTCAGATTTATCAGATTATATAGTATTATAATACAAGGACAGTTTTGAATCAAACTAAGAACAAATAAGAGGCAGTAATTGTAAACAGTTATCAGACGACTTATTTTTCCGTATATTATTTTCGTAGTATTCGTGAAGTCAGAGCCGATCCTTCAGCTTTCATTCTTATTTCATTACTGGACACGAGGTACGGATTTCCCGTCCTTTCAGTAAGGACTTCCTTTCCTATGCATGATTAGGATTTCCCGTCTGCAGCCAAATGTTTTCCCCAGTATATGTTTAAGTTTATCAGTAATCATGTTAATAACTAAATGAATTGCCTGAGCATTATATACAAGCACGACCAGTTTATGTACTAGTTACGGAGGTACCGTAACCACGACACTAGAGGCACCGGTGTCGTGACTCACATGCAGGAGAGTGATATCCTGCATCGTCCCACTCAGCTCAGCTTGGCCATTTTATCAGTATTTTTAGTGGGGCGTATGGATGCATCCTAGGCTTATATGTGTTACAAGTTATCAGGGTGAATGTGGTGTGTGCTCTACATCCTTCACATTGGAGCTGATCCCTCCACCCAGCACAGTTATTTAGAGGTCACCCCTCTACAGCATGACGAGGTCACCCCTCCAGTTATTCATGCACGGTTGTTACAGCACGTGACCTATATAAGCTCTAGCAAATAAAATACAGTAAATGCATGTTTTCAGAATTAATAGTTATATTTCAGTATCATTATATATGAACCAGGTTGCTCAGATTTTATGCAGAGTTCTACCACATGTTACATATCAGTCTTACAGCTTCTGTATTCTATCGCCTGTTTCTTTCAGTATATTCTTATCATGCTTTATATCCGTTCACTGAGCGTTATGCTCAGCCGTAGTTCCTTTCATGTTCTAACGGCAGGTACACCAGGATGCTTTTAGGATTCTAAGAGCATGTACATTTGGATGGAAGCTATCCAGACTTCTTACTCTATGTATTTCTTTCATTATTCTGCTTATTTGGACATTGTTTAGTCCTTTCAGTATTTTATTTTTCATGTTTGGGCTTATGTTTGGATTACCGATGTTTGATTCCGGTATTTCCTTTATGGTCAGTTAATGTTTAGGACATTTACCTTATGCTTTGATGACACGCCATAAATACACGTAACGGTCCACTTATCCAAGTGGGGTGTTACAAACATCATACAATACGTCTTATGACGTTGTATGAAAATAAAAACCGTTATACGAATATGGTTATGAAAACCAAAACACGAACATAATATCAATAGTATGACCCTGTATTGCTAGTCAGGAAATACATCTTAATTCGGAGCGTCTAGTAGTATTTCGTTAATCGGATTATTATAAGCCGCATGACATTGTTACCTTACTAAACCAACAACGGGTAGCTAACCCGATACTCAATTTGCCCATCTAAAGTAGCGTGTCGTCACAAAGGTCACGCTATGGAAATCTTCTCATACATAAATTCGCTTATCAATCAATGTGGCACGACGGGGATCAACCGTCAAGGCGCGAACTGGGGTGATCGTCCCCAAATAGTACTATTATATGCATAAGCGTCTACCAAATCCCGGTAGTTCACAATTCATGCTAATGGGACTTTTAGTGACATAACCTAACTTTAATAATCCATTTAATTTCATCTATCGGGTCCTTTAATCATTTATCGGGTCATACAATCGGGTCATTCAATCATTCGGGTCCAAATCAATAAACAAACAATCGGGACAAATGGTGTCCTATCTTATAAAAACTAACATGTTATCTCCCTCGCGGGTTTATAAAACATTTATAAAAACATTTAAAAGAGTGCGAGGCTATGAACTCACATTGATGTGGGAAGACGGGTTATCGGCAATTCGGACGTACGGTACGTGCTTCAATCACGGAAACCTAGACAAATAATACTCGTCTTAGACTCATGTCCAATGACTTTATAAAAATAACAATTATGTATACATATGATGATTATATATATTTGATGATCAAGTGGGTTTACATATTCTCGTTTACTCATTTTAGTGTTATGTGTCGATAACTTTTATACTAGTTCACTAGTTTTACCTATTGACGTGTTTTAAGTCCAATAAACTTATTATAAGTTCTTTAACTTGTTTTAATCCCTTTTATACTTATATTATCAGTATCTATACTTTACAAGTTGGTCCCAAAATGGGTTAAGCTCAATAAGTTTTTTTTATAAGTGTTTAACTTATTTAGTCCAATTATTAGTCCAATATGTTTACTTAGCTCGTTAATGTCCGTATGTCCTATAGTTCGGGTTTTTATCGGTTTTTACTTGTTATACATGTCTATATATCAGTATATAAGTTTTATAAAGTTTTCATTAGACGGGTCCAACCATCTAAGTTTTATTTAACAAAAACGTTAATTTTACGGTATTAGCCGAAAAAGTCGTAAAAATCATGTTTATAGTTTTATAACTTATAAAACTTAACAAGTTACCATTTTTATAAAATGTCCACTTATTTAACCTTTTACATACTTATATAAATAAAATCCATAAGTTAGTGGGTTTTAGTTTTACATTTTATACATTATAATTTTGAGTGCTTATATAATATTATTATACTTTAATTTCCAAAATCTGATTTTTATTTTCATCTTCACCAAAACTGCCATATCTAGAGTTCTATATGGAGATAGAAG
This sequence comes from Glebionis coronaria, assembly GCA_025667525.1. Classification (NCBI taxonomy): domain Eukaryota; kingdom Viridiplantae; phylum Streptophyta; class Magnoliopsida; order Asterales; family Asteraceae; genus Glebionis; species Glebionis coronaria. Next base: position 92,809,780 of record CM046881.1, read on the forward strand.
CTCAAATTTTTATCACATAAACTACATGATATGTGCTCCATTTAACTCTTCTATAGCTACTGTTGAATCATCCTCTAAGTATCTTCTAAAAATCTTCCAAAACAGTGAACTCAGATTTGTACCTTAAACTTGTTTTGATCATATCTCACTCATTACAATGATTCCATTGCATGGCCAACTCTCACATGTGTACAAGACCCATAGCTTACTATAAATGGATTCTACTTCATCATTTTATCAGTCTAACATGTGGTTAGTTACTGTTTTTATACAGCCTACCATTTTAACAAGATTTACCCATTTTACATGTAGTTTATCCATCTTTTTAAGCATATTTATCAACACCAAATCCCCACACAATACTTTTATCATCATATAATCATCATATACATATACAATAGGAAATAAAATACATGTTTACATAATCAAAATAACAAGAAGATGAGGAGGACAATCTTTATACCACCAAGTTGATGTAGGTTGTGATTTGGACATGGTTTTTGATGGAGAAACTTGTGCATAGCCAAGACCATCTTCAAGACCACCATTCTTCATGAACACCTTGTGGAAAATCAGCCTTAATACTCCATGGAAACTCCTCCTTGGATGTTATAATCACCACCAATCAATAGGGTTTCAAAAGGGCTTCATCATGTATGTAAATAACATGAGATTTCATGGTTAATTTTGATCAATGATGGTGGTGGTGGTGATGTATATGGACGGCAAAGGTAGAGTGGGATGAGAGAATTGTGTGTTTTTCATGAGTTGAATAATGAAGCTAATGGTTTAGCTTTTGGTGGTTTTGCGGTGCATGCATTTTGTGTAAGTAACTAGGACATGTGTCCTAGCTTACTTAGTAAGCTTTGACACCTCACAAGGGTGTGTGGCTAAGGCTTATCCGTCCATGGTGTGGGGGTGGGGCAAGTTTATCTTGTCTCATCCCCATTTAATTACGGGTACTCCTCGATTCTAGTTTCCTCGATTTGCGTGCCCTTGGGTCGTTTTACGAAAAACGTTTTTATAAATTATGAATCAACGGCACAAAACGAATCTAATAAAAATTGTCTCATCAAAAATGGAGTTCGAAAACGTAAATACATAATCCTAAGGTTTCCGGTTTAGTCGTAAAGGACGTTAAATTAATATAGTAAGTCCTAATCTCTTCTCGTAAATTTGTGAGTTTATGAACCAACACAAATTTAAAACTCCAAAATAATATTTACGGATAAATTTATTTTCTGAAATGTCGGACTGCCACCAAAGACGGTGTATGTAAACGTAAGCACGTAACGTTGAATCCTCCGGTTTAGACGTAGTCGATGCTACTCCAAGACGTAAATCCAAATTTCTTCCCAAAAATAAGTGAGTTCATAAAATAATATTTTCAAATAAATATTGAGAATAAAATATTGACCATAAATTGACGGATTGTCACAGGTGGACTGTTTTTTATTTTAGCCCATTTGGGGGCTTAGGGGTAATTTGGTAATTTCACTTTCATTTTCTGATTATTTAGGTTAAAATAAACTAGTTTGCAAGTTTTTAGAACTTTTTATAATTTTTGGATTTTTAATATTATTTTATTATTATTTTTCAAATTTCACATTTTTGCACTTTTTATATTTTTCTTAGCTTAAAAACATTAAAATAGGATTTTTGCAACTCTTAGATTAATTTTATCACCTTTAGATTAATTTTTATAATTATTTTAAGTTTTAATAGTCTTTAAATCATTTTAAATAGTTTTTATTAGTTTAAAAATTTCTAAAAATAGTTTTTAATCTTTTTAGGTCATTTTAGAGGTTTACCAATTGAAAAATCTTTATTTGGGCTTTTTGATAATTTGATTTTTAGGGCTTTAATTAGCATTTAAAAATTAATTATTTAATTAATTAAAAGGTTTGAAAAAGTTTTGATCATTGCTAACTCTTAGTTTATTTATTTTGATTTTTGGTGAATTTTTGGTAATTTTTAGAATTAATTTTTATTTTTGTACTTTTTACGGTTTTACATGTAGTCGTAGTAGTAATTAATTTCACGTCTTCGTCATCCTCTTTTCTCATCCCCTTCTAACCAATATTAATCTCAAACCAATTACGAATTACTCACACACATATACCTCCTTGGGAAACGAACTTTCACCTTTGGGTCATTAGTATACGGTTTTCCTAAACCGTCGTATTTAATACTTATCGCTATTTACGCTCTTTTCCTAAAGAGTAGTAAAACACTACAATCAATTAGCAAACAACCTCTATTTCCTTTGTTATAAGTTTGGATGAGTTGTCAAAAATGGCACAAGGGTTTTTTCAAACTTTTTAACAAGGACCTTCAATGTAATTTGACCATATTCCAAGGGCTAATGATGAAATTTATCATCATTTTAGGAACCCACATGTAATATTTAAGTTTTACAAGGGTATAAAATGACAAGTCTTCAATTCTTGAGGGACCAATCTTGACAAATCTTCAAACTTCAAGGACCATTTTGGAAACTCATGATTCGGGTCCGGTTCTTTGTGCGGCTTCATTTCCCGTGTTCGTTTTTGCTTGATTCCTTTGATCTTTTGTTGATTTCACGATATCCGTACCTAAAATACACAATGAACACACACAAGCATATATTTGGGTAGATGATATTTTAAGCGTTTTAAGCCCGATTTGGACGATGAGACTATGTATAAATACAGTCTCATCACTCCCCCATACTAAACCATTGCCGTGTCCCCACGCAATGCTAGAATTAAGTATCATAGCACTTCCAAAATTCATTTTATGATGACATTTATTGAAGACATAAATTTAAACAAACTACTACACGTGTTTTAGACATAATGTATTGCTTTCATCACGATTAAGTGACTTTTAGGATCATAAAACAAGAACACGTGAATGCTTCGTTAGAAATAATTTCGTCGTCCTCGATTTTCACCCAATTCCATGCTAAGCGTGCAACGAGATCATTGTTATTATAAGTTAGCAACACGATCATATCTCATGAGTGTTAATTACGAACCTAAACTCCCTTATTCCTACTTGGTATCTCTTATATTTTATTTTTGTCTTAATGATCACGAGGATACATCATTGACTTATGCGTGAATAGAGATTAAGTCTAAAAATAGAGTCTTAACGGTGTAACCAAAATCATTAAATTAATAATTCATCCTAATAGACAACGATGTCAAAAAATTAAGTCAACAAGAAGGATCGATAAACACGGTTTTATAACAGTTTTGAACATGAAACTTATTACCAAGACTTTTATACGCCCCCTAACGGAAGGGCCTTATTATCATAGGTTTACCTTCATCTTTTATTCAACTCCGCCATGGAGCTTTTATTATGACTTCGGTCTTGCCTTGCCTTTCATTATCCTCCTCATCGGTGGTTTTATTAGCCAAAGACGTATATCCTCACGCTAAAGTGAATTTTGGATCTTTAAAGCTTCAAAGATTAAGGCTTGATTCCCTTTCAATTTGGGCATAGATTTTTCGGCCTTGAGAGCTTCAAATTTTTGCTTAATTTAGGTGAGCACTTGAAATCTCATTATTAGGTGAAGCTTTCGATTATTTGGGTGCCAATACTTCAAAACCGTGACGCTGGCGATACCTTAATGTTTTCCCAATTTAATTACATGGAAGCTACTAAACCAAATTAGAAACCAACAATAGTGATTAAACCGCTAAATCAATATTTATTAACAATTTATTATAAAAGTGTGGGGAGAATAAGCTTATAATTACTACACATGAGATCGTGAAAGATTACGCGACTTATAAATAACTCTATCATTTCTCGTCCTCATTTAAGAGACTTGGCCTAAAAAGTTAAGGAATCGAAGTTAAGTGCTCAACACGCACGGTCGAGTCAAAAATTACTCTTATTCTCACCATCGGAAAACCTACATTCGTGTCTTAAACACTTATGAAAAATATGAAAATTTTTAAAATTTGGCCATTTTTAGCCTTATTTTGCATAAAATGATAACAAAAAGATGAAATTTTTGATTGCGTGGTGACGTAAGCAAGGTGAAGTATCTACTCACCCCCATACTAAAACTAAACATTGTCCTCAATTTTTCGAGTCTAGGGGTGAAAAAACCCCCATACTAGAGACGAAGTCGAATGCTTAATCTCGAGCATGAAAAGGGTGAAACGAATAACCTAAAAGCCGTTTATGAATTATGCTAATAAGATAAACGTTAGAACATAAAAGGATATCATCGGATATCGGAATCTCCAAAGGCAACGATCGAAGCTCGAGTGATCCGTAAAACGAACACGAGAGGCTTCAATGATGAGGATGAACCTAATAAATCTCAATCACAAACAACCACAGAACAAAGGCTGGAAGAGCACAAGTCCCCTCGTTACGTTAACTAAGAAAGCGATAATATTTACAAGGATAAGCATGAGAATCCCCCACGAGGCACCTTGTTTTTGATAACCGATTCAAAAGCTCGACTCGAATCCCCATAAATGTGATCATTTAGGGATAATCATGGTTTGGTCATTTTTGTTGGGGCTTACATGATAAACAAGGCCCAAAAGAAACCGGTATTAAGGACTTAGTCCTTCGATGGTGCAAAATACCGGGATCGAAGATGACGTCCTCGTTTTCATGGGATAAACGAACCAACGCCACTTCAACACGTGCCAAAACCTCAAAGAGGTAGAAGAAAATAGATAAGAAGTAGAAAGGTGGGGAAATGGGTTAGTCAAACTTATGAGCTACTCGAGGTAGACTCACACCAAGCAAATAGATACGATTTCCATTTATTGCATCGGTAGAAGACCGAGATTTCCCTTTACAAGCAATTCTAGGATCGTAAATCTCGTCTCGGTGGAGAAATGTGAGGGAACATAAGGGGCTTCCCCACACTAAAACCACACACACCATCGTCAAAAGGAGTAGACGAGGTGGTAGCAATCATAACACGCGGCGATGACGGAGTTAAACATGTAGAAAATTCATTTAAAACATTTTTAAAATCCTTTCCTTTTTCATCGTTTTTAAACTCTTTACGAAAACCCGATTTTATAGTGTCGAAAATATTTGGGGGGTCAAATTCAAAGTTATTCGCGCTAAAAATCCTCACATTTAAGTCTTTGGTGGGAGGGGGTGGCGGATCATATAAGTTCTCAAAACGTTTGTCAATAAAGAACACCGCCCCCTCGGGGTCTACATACTCGTCATCCTCATGAACGTCGATCTCATAGATTTCTTCATCAAATATAGGCTTGTCAAACCAAGGTTTTTCATTCCCCTCCTTGAGTATCTTAGAAACTCTCTCGAAAAGATCACGATCAAGCACGAAACCATCATCCATTTGTGGGGATTGTTGATAAGTTAAATCATCACGAATGTGGTAAACGTAATTCTCATTTGAGGAGTGTTGATTAGGTAACTCCTCGAGAATTGGATTTTTGGTGGTCACGTGATTTGGTTCGTCATCGAAAATAAGACGTTCCAACTCATTAAGGTCATCCTCGATTTTGGAAAGATCGACCTCACTCGTAGGTGGGAGTGGAGGCAAAAGAGCTAGCTCTCGTTCAATAATTTCCTCAATCTCGGGATCAAACTCATAATCATCGTACTTCACATGTTTCTTTTTAGGAGAACCAAAAATTGCATGTGGATTTCGAAGTACGTGATCAATATCGGCAAAATCGCCATCTTCATCGTCAAAGAAAGAGTCGATCTGAGCACTCACAACCATGGTCTTACAAGTCGAATGACTATGCTTAGGTGACATTTCTAAGACGAGAGGATCAATGTCGATAAAACCTTTAGCCTCAACGGGTGTTGGGATAGGCAATGGAGGCACTTCGATGGAGTTAGAAGTTGAAGCCTCAAAGACGTGGTCCTTCGAAGGTGGTGAAGACGAGCCCATTTTGGTCATTGTCGTGATGGCACTAACGTCGCCCTTCAGAATTGGCATTTCACTTGTTTCATCGAATTCATCCCAAAGTGAGTTTTCATTCATAAATTTACACATACCCTTTTGAATTAGGTACACGTATTCTTTATCATTAAAATCCCCGTCTTTAAAATCGTTCTTCTTAATTTTTTCAAAACATGCATAAGCCTCCTTCTTTCCGCTAAAGTGAACATTTTGAAATCATTAGGTTTAGAAACATTAGGTTTTGAAACCTCGGTTTTTTCATTATCACAAGACACTTGGGATTTACTCGTGAAAAAGTCCATTTTATCCTCCCCATATCTCATAGTAAGTCTCCTTTCGTGAACGTCAATTACGGTTCGAGCCGTCGATAAAAATGGTCGGCCTAAAATAACGGGACATTTAGGGTCACACTCGTAATCGGATATAACGAAATCCGCGGGAAAAACGAACTTTCCAACTTTGACATAGACATCCTCGGCTATTCCAATTGGTATTAATGGTGTACAATTTGCAAGCTCGATAGTCATGTTCGTGGGGGTAAGATTAGAAAATCTCATCAATTTCCATAGAGAATAAGGCATGAGATTGATGCTAGCACCTAAATCGGCAAGGGCTAAACATCCCTCAATCTCGGAAAAATCACAAGGTAATAGAAATTGGCCCGGATCCTCTTCCTTTCTCGGCATACGCCTTTTATGTTTTTCAAGAAGGATCGATGCACAAGTTTCTTCAAGGGTCACTTTGGTGAGGTCGATGAAGCTCTCTTTTTGAACCGTGGATGGAATTTGAGGTATACTAGGGTGTGCACTCTTTTCCTTGGTCGCCACGTTCACCCCATCGACTTTAGAACAATAAGACGTCTTAGATGTCGAGGGTTGAGAAGAAGGAACAACTAGAAATCCTTCAAGGTTAGGGGTAATCACACGACCTTTCTCAATAGACGAGGCGGCTTTACATTGTTCCTTCGGATTTGCAACGGTGTCACTAGGTAACGAAATCGATGAAGCACCCGAGGACTTGGTCATAATGGCCGAAAACATCTTTTTAATATCAATTTGTCCTCGCTCAATCTTCGTGTTTTGCAATTTCAAAGTATTTGTAAAATCGTTTTTCAAAGTACCAATTTCTCCCTCTAATCGTCTCATATTAGCCTCATTCGTTTTCATGTAATTTTGAAAATCGTTTGACGAACTATTTTGATTAGAATTAAAGTTCCCTTGGATTTAATTACTTCTTTGAAAATTGTTTTGATTCCCACTTGAAAAATTGTTACCTTGATTATTGTTGTTATCTCGGTTTTGCCAATTCAAATTACGACCTTGATTATAACCTTGGTATTGAAAATTCCCTTGTTGATTGTTTCCTTGAAAATTGTTTCGGTTTTGAAAATTGTTGCCTTGATTATAATTGCCTTGTTGTGATGGACCCACGTTATTTTGATTTTGAAAATTGTTGTTTCCATTTAACGCACTCACATTCGACGTTTGGCCATCCGTAGCCGCACACTCGTAATAATTATGAGGTCCACCATAAAACGTACACGAAACCTCAACCGCTTTCACCGTAGCGGGAGCATCTTTCTTTTGCATTTCGACGAGAAAAGACGTAAACACATTCGTCAACTTATCGACTATTGCATCAACACTCTCAATGTCGCGATTAGAACTACTAACATTGGCGACATTGGCAACACTCGGTGCGTTGCGGAGTTGGTAAACCTTGGATCGGTTTTCGATAATTATCAATGCATCTTTCGGAGTCTTACACAAAAAGTTTCCACCGGCAGCGGAATTCAACGAATCTTGCTCTAGAAAATTAAGACCGTTGTAAAACGTATCGATTTGGTGCAACTCGAAAAAACCATGGTGAGGACATTGTCTAAGCAATTCCTTAAAACGATCCCACGCGTCTCTAAAAGATTCATTCGGTTTTTGCTCAAATTTCGTAAATTCATTTTTGAAAAACGTCGTCTTAGACGGTGGGAAAAATAGTTAACGAACTTGGAAACGAGATCCTTCCACGTAGTTATGGAATTAGGTGGCTCTTTATCGTACCAATCCTTGGCGGCACCATCGAGCGAGTACAAAAAAAGCATAAGCTTGACGACATCGGTGTCGACGTTCTTAAACTTGCTCGTGGCCAAAAGACGATCAAAATTCCGAATATGGTCATGAGGATTATCGGCTTCACGACCTCGAAACTTCGTAGCTTGAATCAAAGAAAGCATTCTGCTCTTAATCTCAAAATTCTCCGCTTCGATAACGGGAATTACGATCGCGTCTCCATAACCCTCGGTGGGCGCTTGGAGCAATTCCATCATCGAATGATTGTCGGCCATCTCGTCTACGGTCTCGTCAACAACGATATAAGGAACGTCGGTTTCTAAATCTCGTCTACGTCGTCGATTCCATCGATTACGGTTGCGTCGATTCGAAGCATCGCTAGAATTGGAATAATCCTTCGATCGAGTGCGCATGCACTAAGCGTAGAATGGGTGGTAGCAAAGAAGATTCTTTTTGCGGCTTTTCGATTTTTCAATTTTTTTGGTTTTTGATTGTTTTTTAACTTTTTTGGATTTTTGTTGTATTACGTAGAATCAAATCTACAAATCTCTCCTCGAATCGATTTCTCGAATTAAGAAGCCTCAAAGAATGAAAACGATCACGTGGAGTGAACGCCTTCGATGACTTTAGAACGTTGGTGGAACACCAAAACGTTCAAGAGGGTTTAATCATGAAAACAAGCAAATATATATGATACATAGATAATACTTGGGCGGCAAACCCTCGATTAGCCTTCTTTCTCAAAACACGCACAAGCAAGCGGGGGAAACGAGGCGACGCTAAGCACTTAAGAGCCTTTTTCCCTTAGGTCGTGAAATACAACCGCCTTATACCCACCTTATAGTTTGTGTTAATTGGTATTAAGCCTCACGAAAGTATTTATCTATTTTCCTTTACACTTTTGTTTTGGAATCGAATACAATGATCGAGTGATGAAATCCCGAATCAAGGTTGCGTTTTCACGCTTTTGGAATACTTGTATATTTATTGTTCTACGTAAGTACAATATAGTAATATATTCACAAAAAAACGAAAACGATAATGGGATATCTACAATATAGTAAAGATTGTTGTGTGTCTAATTTAGGAAAATTAAACACGATTTATTTGGATACTATAATATATTAAGGAAAAATAACAAAAATGAGTATGTACGATATTTACGCTTTCCAAAAATTGGAAAGCAAAAACGCACTACTCACACAAACATGATAATAATAATGGCAACACTAAATCACCTCCCCGGCAGCGGCGCCAAAAATTGATAGGTGTAGAAATACGCGTTTGAATGCGGCAAGTATTAAACTCGACGATTTAGGAAAACCGACAAGTCGAATAAATGCGGGTTCGTTCTCGAAGGAGGTGTGTGGATTAAGTGTGCCAATTATATAAAATAAAATTTTGGATTAGTGACGTTTTTGGTTTAGAAGATAAAAAGTAAAGACGAACTACGACTACGATTACACTACGACGAATTAACGTAAAACGCGAACGTAATTACGTAAAACGTGACAAAATTAAAAATTAAACCTAAAAATTAATTAAAAATTAAAACTAAGTCTAAAATAATATAAATAAGAATAAAAGTTCAATAAATAAATTTTAAAACCTTTTATTAATTAAATATTTAATTTTAAATGCTAATTAAAGCCCTAAAATTAAATATAATTAAGAAAAAGCCCAAAATATTATTTTATTGAACAAATAACTCACTTATATTATTTAAAGACTAAAAAGTATTTTTCCTAAATTTTCAAAACTATTTTTTTATTTTTAAAACACTAAAAACTATTTTTAAACTAAAATAATGATTAAAAATATTAAAATAATGCTAAAAATAATTTGACAATTTTAAAAATCCTAAATTATACTAACGAACAGTAGAAAAATGAAAAAGTTTGAAAAAAGTAAAAATTTTCACTAAAAGACAAAACTGATTATAATAAAACCCTAATTAAACTAAATTAATTTTAAAAATTAATGAAAAAATGAACAATGAAATATTTTTAAACTAAAAATCTTAAAATGTTTTTCTAAATCTAAGAAAATTTTTAAAATAGAAAAATACTAATTTTTTGCACTAGAAGACAAAAACAGATAATTAAAAAGTAATTTAAATTGCAATTAAATCTAAAAAATATTAAATGAACAGTAAACAGAAAATAAACTTAACAAAAAATAAAAAAATAAAAAAAGAAAAATAATGACACTAAAATCAAGTTCTAATTCCTAATTATGACCACTAAAGACAAAAAATATAGAAATCTGAAAGTGACATCTTGTTACTTTTTGTCTTATAGCAAAGCAGTGGGAACTTTTAACACTTGTTGATCCCAAACTTAGATCGATTTAGCTTTATGTATACGAGATTAGATCAAGTAATACACTTAGATAAACCTTTGTATATGTATATGACAATCTAAGTGTTATGCGGAATTAACACTTAAACAAGAACACACAAGATGTAAACAAACTTTCACTTTGATTAATGATATCAAACTTGCTTACAATGAAAGTGTTTAACGTATGAAAAATTATATTGAACATTAACCTAAATGTCTTCTTTTATAGACATAAGAAGCCTTGTACAATAATCTACGTATCAACTATTCTAGGTAAAGATAAATATAGAAAATGCATTGTTGTTCCTATCTTTACTAGAAGTAATCTAGAACATAATAAACGTGTAGATCATATCCTTCCATCAGTGCTTGTCTTCAATGTATCAACGCTCGACTTTGTCTTGTCAACGCTTGACTTGTCAGCGTCTGTTTTACTCCTATCAACGCTTGTTTAACTCTTGTCAGCGCTCAAGTAGTCTGGCTATAATTTATTCCCAACATTCCTCCCTTAAACTTGATATCTACTATAGTAATCAAGTTTCTGAATAAACATTAAGAACTAGGAGGAATCTTACAAACCTTCTCATATTGGTAATAAATAAATCTGATCAAATCTTTTGCCACATCACTTATATAATCAATTTCCAGCTGGTATTCTTCATCTTCTCCAAGACTTCCTTGGACATGAAATACTGACCATCTACAAGTAGATACTCAACAAATTTTGTAGAACTCAAATAATATACTCCAGCAGCTGAATACAATCTCCATTGAAGACCACTGAGGTCATCTTCAAGATCCTTTCAAATAGCAGGATCTTCATCTTTTGGTCCACACATTCTCTTGAATGTTGACCACAGTTTTATTCCATTGACTGAAGTGGGAGCTTCAGTCTCATACTTGGCCTCTAACAACCTCCATAGGTCTACCAAGTCTTCTCTATCAAAACTTGCAAACAAAGATATAAGGGTGGTAAAAGTGTGGACCTCTTTTCCATACCTGCCAATCTTCCAAAACCCACATTCATCTTCTTTATAGCTTATAATAGGGTTTCTGGAATCAAGTGGTAACACTTGTACCATGTCTGAAGCTTCTAATGGTGAGAGCTTGAGGCTCTTTCTTATAACAGCTTCACTTGGATTTAATGGATCCATATCTTTGGGAAACTCAAGAGGGACTCCCTTTTTCACAGGTCTGGGAACAAACATTGCCTTCTTAAGCTCCATTTCCTCTGCAAGTTCTTCTTTTCTTTCATCAGAAAGAAGTCTTAGAGTGTTTTCTTCCTGCACTCTAACCCAAATGGGATAAGCTCTGCACTCCACCTCTTCAAATGTCAATCCAATCAATTTCTTATAAGTCCACCCTGTTCCATGACATCTGAGCAACATGCAGTACAACTCCCTTCTATCCCTTTTCAAATTTGAGAGAACATTGCTTGCTTTGTGGTTCAGAATGACCTTGCAATCCTTTTGTAATCTGAGAAGAATCTCCAAACCCCATATCTGATCTGAAATGGTCAAACGTGGGTTCTCCATACACCTATCTTCCCAAGCATGGTACATCTGAACAACCTCTGGCATATAAAAATCAACCTGTAATTTTAGCTCATTCAACTTCTCTTTTGCCAATTCATCACCATACTCAAGTCTTTCTGGTTGTTCTATGATCATAACACTTGAGTCTGAACTGGCTTCATCACTTCCTTCTTGCTCTACTGAAGTGACAACAAAAGGTGATTCATCCACCTTCTTTCTTTCTTGTTCCATAATTTGTGCAGCCAACCTTCTATCAAACTCAATTTGTGCTGCATTCTTTGGAACAACTTCTTCTACCATAACACCCTTACCCTTATCTAATGGATCAACTGTTGGTAAGGTATATGGTAATACCTGTGAAGAAACCTCTTTGATGATCGATGATGACTGGAATACATCAACCTCATTTTCAGGTCTGTCATCGCTCACGTTTGCTTTGTCAGCGCCCAAGATACTCATGTCAGCGTTCAAATTCTGCTTGTTAACGCTCAAATTACATGTCTCAGCGCCTCTTGCAATTTCCTCCAACATGGCTGTAAATGACAAATTTAAGTTTGTAGGAGAGACTAGAGACGTATCAAAACCTGTCTGTTTCTTCAAACTTGTTAGGCCTCAGCAACATCCAAAGATTGACCATCATGAGAGCCCTTATCACTCACATTTATTTGTTCATCCTCCCCTTTGGAAGATTCCTCCATCCCTCTCCTTGTGCTAGCATTCTCCAAGATAACAATCCTCTCCCTCAATTGCTTGAGTTCAAGGCCTTGTGTGCTGACAACTTGTACCAAGTTTGCATTTTGCTTTTGCAAGCTAATGTAGACTGCCGTCAATTATCAAAGTCATTGGTTCCAATCTGCCCTCTTCTAAAATGGGTATTTGACCTCCCAAGTTAGATTCATTGGGCATGTATGAGGTCTTAATGATGGTAGGACTGTCTTGGCCAGCTTCTAAGCCAGAACCAATAGTCCCAGCCTCATCCATAGCACCAACCACACTTGTGGTGGTGGTTATCTCTACTACATGGCTAGGACCACTAGAGGAGAACACTCCAGTAGTCCTGTGGCGTTTTTGCAACCTATATTGTGTTGGTGGAGATGATGATGTGGATTGGGTGGATGTGGGTTGGTTAAGGGGTGTTTGGGTCTGTGAAGGATTGGTGTCAACGTTTGAAATAGGCACATCAACGCCAACATTGAATGTGTCAGCGTCGAAGGGTTCTTGGTCAAATTGCATATGTTGTGGTGAAGGTAAAGGTTCAGGTATTGGGTCAATTTGGGGTTGGGGGTCTGGTTGGGGTTGTGCTGCTTCAATGACAGCAATCATAGCTGGGGTTAGGGATAGGTCACGATGTGGAGGTGAGTTCATCTTCATAAAAATTGCTTTCTTTTGCACAGGGATCTCATAAAAATCATCACGATCCCTTGTGCAGTAACCTTGGACATCAAAAACCATTTGTAAAAATCTGGGATAAGCTAAAGTCATTTTGTTCCCTTTATTTTTACACATGCCCTCAAAAATCATTTTTGAATAATTAAACTTTTGCCCAGTAGCAATACACACAATAGCACTTGCAATAGATCTATTGATCTCATTGTGTGTGCAGTACACTTGGGACTCAAACATTGTAAGAGGACATGTATTAGGTACTTCCAGGCTGGGGGAAACTCCTGTTTATGATATTTATTTAAAGTTCCTTGAGCAGGAAAAGGATAACCCAAAGCCCTTAGTCCTTGTTCTATTTCACTAATGGGGATGGTGGTTATACCATCAGCATCATCAAGATGCAAAGCTTGGCGTACCAAAGCTTCAATAACCACCCATGTGCGCCCATGAATAATAGAAGATAATGTAGTCACTCTATTAACTGTTGAGGAACTGACATTGTTCCAAAACTGTTTAATATGTGTGACAGGAATGAGTGGAGCATGAGAAAGAGCATACCTAAAGGGGGATGCGTTCAAATACGCCACCATTTGTGTGTATTGGGGAAACAGAGTATCATCAGCTTCAAGATATGCTACCATGTTGTGTTGACTTCTGAACCCCAATTCCAAATCACTTGGTTTAAACTTTGGTGCCATTGTTGAAAGCTGCTATGAATTATTGATAAAGATGAAGATATAAGAGAAAATTGTGTTAGACAAGAATAATAGGTACCCTGTTTAAAAATAGGAGCCAAATATATAGGAGAAGAAAATGCATGTGATTTGCCCAAAAATAGGCAAGTATTTTCAAAATGCAATCATGAAAATATTGAAAAAGAATAAATTTATCTCATGCATTAAATGAGAGTTATCTGCTCCCAAAATTACGGCCCAAAAATATGTCAAAAAGTAACAACTGGGTAGGTCCCATTGAGTGTCAACGGTCAAAAATAACCCATCAACGCCCAACGGCTATATTCTTGTCAACGTTTGCCTAAGCCATTTCAGCGTCTAAATTGGTCACAACAACGCTTGGAAAAATACTTGTCAGCGTCCAAAAATAAAAATTTATAAAAATGAAAAATGACCTTAGCAAAGTAATTTATCCTAGAGAAGATAACCAAAAAGTTGATAATTATTATAGGGCGGCAAGCACTGTCCAGTTATGCACACTTGCTTATGCAAGATAGACATAACAGTCCTCTAGTGTCCCTTGCTAACCAAAACTCTTAACAAATAAGTTACCTTATAAAATCCCTTGTTACTCCCAGGTAAAACCCATGATAAAATCATTCCTAAGTCTCCCAACAGACCACAACCAATTCTAGGCAAAAAATGTCTTGGCAGCATGCATAGTATATCAACTTTGCATGCTACAGTGCCTCATGATTTAGTAAAACTAACTCATACTCACCTGTGGACACAATCTAGAATTATGATAAGAGTATCATAAGGATATCCAAAAGTCCTAAAGGTTCCTAAAACCTCCCCTTAAACTGTGATACAAATGTTGCCAAAAATATGTATGAACATAAAAATCTATGTCAAGATAGGAATTGAAAATTCCAACCATCATCCATAAATGAAAACATGTCTAAATGCTTCTCCAATGATCCATAAGCAACTCTGTATCCAATGGTATAATGCTAACACCACTTGCACATTTAGATTGAAAACCACAAAACTAACATTGTTGCTGACAACGTGTAACACTCTCATTTTTCGTATCGGTACAGCGGAAGGGTCTTTCAGAGTGTTACGGGATAGCACAATAACTCCAATCATAGACAACACATAAAAATGGTTGTTCAAGGTTTAACATACATTCATTCGATAAAAGTTTTAAAAGCGTACAACAGGTCCCAAATTATACAGGCCATTAAGGTTACAAAACATAGATCGAATGAAAATTTTTAATATTATGTGGGCCATCAGAGTCGATCTCCATCCGGATTACCTTCAAGCACCTGAGATAAAAACATGCAAAAATCATATCAGCGAATGCCGAGTGAATTCATAGAATTTAATAAAAACCGTTATATAAAACAATCATTTAAAATCAGAACACAAGTATAATATCGGAAGTAAGTCCTCATATTGCTAGTCAGGCAATATATAAATCAAGCATACATCTTAAACCGTCCATGAGACCGTAGTCTCTATATTACCATGATAGGTAATATATTCATCGTTAATAGCGTCGTTATTATGTATAGGATACATTTTTATTTGGATTATATAGGTTGTATAGGATTATTATTAGCCGCATGACATTGTTACCTTACTATAAAAACAGCGGGCCGCGAACCCGACAAACAATTTGCCCATCTAAGTTAGTGTGTCGTCACAAAAATCACGCTATGGAATCTTCTCATACATAAATTCGCTTACCAATCAATGTGGTACGACGGGGATCAACCGTCAAGGCGTGAACTGGGGTGATCGTCCCCAAATAGTACTATCAAATGCATAAGCGTTTACCAAATCCTGGTAGTTCACAGTTCATGCTAATGGGACTTTAAGTGACATAACCTAACTACAAATAATCCTTTTAGTCTCGTTTATAGGGTTATAGCATCATTCGGGTCCATATCATTAAGCATACAATCGGGACTACTTGTGTTCTATTTTTATAAAATCTAGCATGTTATCTCCCTCGCGGGTTTACAAATCATTTTATAAAACATTTAAAAGAGTGCGAGGCTATGAACTCACGTTGTTAATGAAAGGCGGATTATCGGCTACGGCGTGCTTCGGTCACGGAAACCTATATAATTGATAATCTGTCTTAGACTTTGTCCAATGAATTTTATCAAAATAACAATATACATATGATGATTTTGTACATATGATGATGATCAAGTGGGTTTATACATCCTTGTTTACTCATTTTAGTGTTTACGTTTTGGTAACGTTTTACTAGTTTGCTAGTTTTACCTATTTACCTATCTTAAGTCCATTAAGCGTAGTATAAGTTCTTTAACTTGTTTTAATCCATTTTATACCTATATTATCAGTATATATACTTTCTATGTTGGGCCCAAATGGGTTAAGCCCAATAAGTTCTTTTTACAAGTATTTATCTTATTTAGTCCAATTATTAGTCCAATATGCTTAGTTAGCTCGTTAATGTCCGTATATCTTATAGTTCGGGTTTTATCGGTTTTTACTTGTATTAGTTACCTATACATCAGTATATGACTTTTATAAACTTTACATTAGACGGGTTTGGTCGTCTAAGTTTTATTTGGCGAAAAACGTTAATTTTACGGTAATAGCCGAAAAAGTCGTAAAAATCAAGTTTATAGTTTTTATTACTTATAAATATTATTCCACTACCATTTATATAATTTATCCATTTAATTAACCTCTTATATATTTATATAAATAAGTTTTATAAGTTAGTGGTTTTTTTATTTTACATTTTATACAATAAAATGTGAGTGCTTATATAATAATAATAAACATAATTCTTAAAATTTGATTTTTATCTTCATGTTCACCATTTTTACCATATCTAGAATTCTATAATGAAATAGAAGCTCATTTTTGGGTGACATGTTCTTCATATTATGTGCTACATTTAACTTAGTTATAGCTACTGCTCATTTTAAGTTCATCTTGCTTTAACAGTCCCTACAAAACTGCTTATTCAGATTAGAACACCTAACTTGTTTTGATCATATCTCACTCATTATATTGATTCCATTGCATGGCCAACTCTCACATGTGTATAACATCTTGTACTTACTGTAAATGGATCATACCATGCAATTTTATCAGTTCATGTTTTAGTTATATACTGTTTTTATACAGCCAACTAAATAATCAAGATTTTAGCCTCATTTCTTATAGTTATTAACCTTTTTAAGCATATCTATCAACACTTGATCCCCACACAACATTTTTATCATCATATATACATCATATACATATACAAAATGAAATAAAATACATTTGTTCTTTACAAAATAACAAGAGAAAAATGGAGAGGATGATCTTCTTTACCAACCAAGTGTATTCCTTGTTTTTGGAAGACAAGAACTTGATGAATACAACAAGTAACTCCAAGACCATCAAACACCAAGAACATAAGTTGGGAAATCAGCCCTAGGACACAATCAAATCACCTCCAATGTTGTTAAATGGCCACCAAATGATCAAGGCTTCAAGATAACTCCTTAATAGAGCTAGTAAACATGTGTTTCATGGCTAAAAAAGATCAAGAGGGGTGTTTGTTACTTGATGGTGGACGGCATAGGGAGGGTTTTGAGAGAGTTTTGATGTTGGTTTGCATGTACGGAAAGATGGAAATGAAACTAGTTGCTAGTTTTGAGATAGTGGAAGTGTAAGTAAGCTTAAAGAGTAAGCTAAGCTTACACTTGTAGTAAGCTAGCTAACATGATGCCACCTCTATGGTGTGGTGTCATGTGTGTCATCCAAACATATATAGTGGGGTGGGACAATGTATTTTGTCCCATCTCACTAGTTTACGGGTATTCTTCGATTCTAGTTTTCTCGATTTGCGTGCCCTCGGGTCGTTTTACGAAAAACGTTTTTATAAATTATGAATCAACGTCACAAAACGAATCCAATAAAAATTGTCTCATCAAAACGGAGTTCAAAAACGTAAATACGTAATCCTAAGGTTTCCGGTTTAGTCGTAAAAGACGCCAAATTATGCACGTAAGCCCAAATTTAAATCCGTAAATTGTGAGTTCGTCAACCAACACAAAAATAAGTTTCAAAATATTATACGAGAAAATATTTCACTACCTGAAAATGTTAGATTGTCACAGCTTTTCCTCCTAAAAGGGATCAACGTCCTCGTGATCCATTTCATTTGGATGTCCGTTTCTTATTGAAATCGAAGAGGTGCGGATACTTCTTCCACATTTCATCCTCTCGTTCCCAAGTATACTCCGGTCCATGCTTTGAATTCCATCGGATCTTGACAATAGGTATCCGACTTTGTTTCAGTTGCTTTACCTCAGGGTCCATAACTTCTACGGGCTCTTCGATAAAATGCAACTTCCCATCTATTCGAACCTTACCTAACGGAATTTTCTCATCACTCACTGCTAGACATTTCTTCAGATTAGATACATGGAATGTGTTGTGAACACCATGAAGTTCTGGGGGTAACTCTAGTTTGTAAGCCACCGGACCTACTCTAGATAAAATCTTAAAGGGTCCAATATAACGGGGATTCAATTTCCCTTGCTTTCCAAATCTGATAACGCCTTTCCATGGCGATACTTTCAACATTACTCGGTCACCCACTTCAAACTCCATTGGCTTCTGCCGCACATCCGCGTAACTTTTCTGTCTACTACGGGCAGTCAACAACCTATTCTTAATATGAACTATCATCTCCGTAGTCTCCCGGATCAATTCCGGTCCCGTGAGCTGGGTATCCCCAACTTCACTCCAACATACAGGAGATCTACACTTCCTACCATACAAAGCTTCAAACGGTGCAACCTTAATACTAGAATGGTAACTATTGTTATACGAAAACTCTGCTAACGACAAATGTTTATCCCAATTCTTACCAAAGTTTAACACACAAGCTCTCAACATATCTTCCAGTGTTTGTATCGTCCTTTCACTCTGCCCATCAGTCTGGGGGTGATAAGCAGTGCTCATGTTGAGATTCGTTCCCAAAGATCTTTGGAGAGATTTCCAAAAATTCGATGCGAATCTAGGATCTCGATCTGAAATGATCGATACAGGCACTCCATGCTTGCATACAACATTATCAAGGTATATACGAGTCAGCTTCTCCAGTGAGAACTGCTCTTTAACCGGAATGAAGTGTGCTGATTTGGTCAGTCTATCGACAATAACCCAAATCGAATTGTTTCCAGATGATGTTCTAGGAAGCTTGGTGATAAAGTCCATCGTAATTCGCTCCCACTTCCATTCAGGAATCTTAGGCTGTTGAAGTAGTCCTGATGGCTTTTGGTGTTCAGCTTTAACTCTAGCACAAGTCAATCATTGAAGAACATACATAGCTATGTCAGCTTTCATATTCGGCCACCAGTACAACTTCTTCAAATCATGGTACATCTTATCAGATCCCGGATGAATGGAATACTTAGATTTATGGGATTCTAATATTAACCAAATCTCTTAAGCCTCCAAACTTAGGTATCCACATACGACCTCTTAAGCATTTCACTCCATCAGCTCTAACCTCTAAAGGATCTCCTTCTCCTCGGAACCCTTCATTAACAAAATTCTCCTTCTTACAAGCTTCTATTTGCGCATTTCTAATTTGCTCAGGCAAATTATTGTGCATGGTCAAGACTAGAGAACGCACCCTGATAGGCTCTCTATCTTTCCTACTTAACGCATCGGCAACAACATTGGCTTTTCCTGGGTGATATTTTATATCACAATCATAGTCACTTAACAACTCTATCCATCTTCGTTGCCTCATGTTCAATTCCTTCTGGTCGAGAATATACTGTAGGCTTTTGTGATCGGTGAATACCGTACACTTGGTGCCATACAGATAATGTCTCCACAACCTAAGAGCAAAGACTACAGCTCCTAACTCAAGATCATGAGTAGTATAATTCTCCTCACTCTTCCTTAATTGCCTAGAAGCATAAGCTATCACTTTCTCTCGCTGCATCAAAACAGCTCCATAACCTCTAAGAGATGCATCACAATACACTACAAAATCTTCACTCCCGTCGGGTAATGATAAGATTGGCGCACTACATAATTTTTGCTTCAATGTCTGAAATGCTCCATCTTCATCACTTCCCCAAGAAATTGCACATAATCTAACCAGAAGTCACACTTCGAAAACTTAGCATACAACCTTTCATCCTTCAACAATTTCAAAACAATCCTCAAATGTTCTCTATGTTCATCTTCATTCTTAGAATAGATTAGAATATCGTCAATAAACACAATCACAAATTTATCAAAGTAGGGCTTGCACACTCGATTCATTAAATCCATGAAAACCGCAGGTGCGTTAGTTAACCCAAATGGCATTACTTGAAATTCATAGTGTCCATAACGAGTTCTAAATGCAGTTATAGGAATATCTTCTTCACGGACGCAAAGTTGGTGATATCCTGACCGTAAATCTATCTTAGAATACACACTAGATCCTTGCAGTTGATCAAACAAATCATCAATCCTAGGTAAAGGATATCGATTTTTAATTGTCAACTTATTCAGTTCCCTATAATCAATGCACATACGAAAAGATCCATCCTTCTTCTTAACGAACAAGACTGGAGCTCCCCAAGGCGACGAGCTCGATCGAATAAAACCTTTATCAGACAACTCCTTAAGTTGCTCAGATAACTCCTTTAATTCAGAAGGGGCTAATCGGTAAGGCGCACGTGCCACCGGTGCAGCACCAGGAATTAAATCGATTCGAAACTCTACTTGCCTTATCGGTGGAAGTCCGGGTAAATCTTTAGGAAATACCTCAGGAAATTCACAAATAATAGGTACATCTTCCAATCGTTTCTCCCTAGACTCATTTCCGGTCACTTGAGCTAAGAATAACTCACAACCGTTCCTGATGTACTTTTGGACTTTAATACATGAAACGATCTTCAAACGGGATTCACCTCGATTACCATCAATTACTAACGTCCTATTCCTAAGAGGAATCTTAACTTTCTTTTCTCCACATAAAATAGTAGCATTATTCAACGACAACCAATCCATACCAATAATAATATCAAAACTACCTAATTCTATCAACATCAAATCAATCGGAAAGGAATGGTTTAAGAGATTTAGAGAGCATCCTTCTAATAGCTTATTAGTTTTCACTAATTTACCATCAGCCAATTCTACCTCGTAACTGGTACTTATCTCAACAGGTTTAATGTCAATAAGGGCACTAAATTTAGTGGATACAAAGCTCCTATCAGCACCCGAATCAAATAAAGCAACAACATAATGATTGTTGAGTAAAAACGTACCGGTAACGATATTTGGATCCTCTTTCTTCACCTCAATTGTTCCAAGTTGGTAGATACCACCCTGGGGGTTTCTTCCAGGTACAATCGCTTTCAACTTGGGGCATTCCGATTTCCTATGACCTTCTTCATTACAGTTGAAGCAAATGGTTCCCTTCTTACACCTTTCAACCTTGTGTCCAAGCTTTCCGCAATTTCGGCACTTCCAGCAGTCGCCAGCATGCCTCTTGTTTCCACACTTAGGACATCTATCATCGTTGCGTGGTGTGTTGTTGGTAAGAGCATTTGCATTCCCCTTTCTCTTGTTCTGACGGCGATTGAAATTCTTCCTATTATCACCTCTATCTACACGATCACCGTCTCCTTTCCTTTTCTCACCTACACGGGCTTCATCTTCCTTATCCTGAATTATCTGTCCAATGAGTTGGTAAGCCATTCGAACAACATCATCAATAGTCAGTGGTTTAGATGATGTCACGTCCCCCCGGATATTCCTGGTCAACCCTTTAACATATTGCTCAATTCGGATCTCTTCGGGTTCAACCAATCGAGGACATAGCAAGGCCAACTCATGGAATCGATTCGTGTAACTATCGATGTCCACACCTTTCATTCTCAAATGAATCAACTCTTGTTCTAACCTAATAATCACACTACGAGGACAAAACTCCAAAGTCATCCACTTCTTAATTTCAGCCCAAGGAGTAGCATTAGCAGCATCAAGACCCATGAAAGCAATTCTCCCGTTCCACCAAGTCAACGCACGACCTTTAAGAGTAGCCATAGCAAAAGTCACCTTATCTTCCTCCTTACACTTACTAATCCGAAACACCGATTCAATCTTCTCAATCCACTGGCTTAGTCCTACAGCACATTCAGTTCCATTAAAAGGTAGAGGTTCACACTTCATGAACGTCACATAAGTACAGCCACCAACTTCAGGTGCATTAGTTCCAAGTCCTCCTACATTTCCTCCAGCATTAGTATTCACATTATTAGCATTCACATTCACATTAGTACCGCCAATTCCACTACCGCCAGCTCCACTACCGCCAGCTCCACTACCGCCAGCTCCACTACCGCAGCTCCACTACCGCCAGCTCCACTACCTCCATCTCCACTACCGCCAGCTCCACTACCGCCAGCTCCACTACCGCCAGCTTCACTACCGCCAGCTCCACTACCGCCAGCTCCACTACCGCCAGCTCTACTACCGCCAGCTTCATTTCTAGCATTTGCCATAAATTCAGTCATAGATGCAGTAACTTGCTCCGTAATAATCCTACGTACATCATCCTCAGTCACAGCCTTCTTGGGCGGCATAGTTCTATAATTTCACAATTTCAAAGTATTAAGCATTCACCCAACAAAGGATTCATATAATATGGATTGAATTCATAATCAAGATACAAATAAGGCACAATATGGAATTCAAGACAAGATACATATTTCATTCGATCTGAAACAAAAGTATTGTCTTAGTTACATCCCATATCAAAGTTCTAGCACTATATACACTCAAAATTCGTGCCAAGTCTACTACTAACAAGTTGGTTTAGTCAAAGCTACAAAAGCACAAAAGATATAAAGGTCACTACTAAATACAGACTGGTCTACTGAGAACCGCCAGATGGTCCATCATCCATCATCTTCTGAATCTTCGTCGGACGATCACTAGACACATCTTCAGCTGGGCGCTTACGGATTACTCCTCTTTCAACCATGTCAGCATAAAATCTACTGTTCCATCCCACAGATATTTTCAACTCCTTCTCAGCTTTCTCACGCATCGCACGAGCCACACTCAACTGAATCTCCATAGTATTCACCTTTCTCTTCATAGCAGCACACTCACCACTTTCTAACACTGATAACCTCCTAAAAGCCTCATTCAAACCACGCTCTACATCAGTCAAATCCAAACTAAGCAATTCCCGCTCTTTCTCGCCAACCTTAGTCTTCGACTCTAAATAAGCAACCTGAGTCTGAACAACACCTAATCCAACCTCTGTCATACAACTCTTAACACGGGAAGCATCTAGATCACGTCTCAAGGCCCATGGTGCAAGACCATCAATATGAGTAGCCTCTCGAGCACTAGACGACTCTCCTATCTCACGTCTACGAGTAGCAATACCATCCGTACCATCAGGTGCATCATCATCCTCATCCTCCTCTGATTCAGAATCAGATTCAGACGATTCAGACATTTCATCCCTAGGTAACTCAACCTCAGAATCAGACAAATAAACTGGTGGGGGCAAAGGCTCTCCCTCTAGAACATCATACGGATAAATAAGCTCAGCTTCCTCATCATCATCGACCTCAACGTCTATACCTACATCCTCCTCGACATCCTCGTCGTCAATCTCATCATCTAAATTATCTAACCCAATCTCCTCATCATTCTCTATATCAACATTATCAATCTCATTCTCTACCAAGTCAACCTAAGGGGCAATCTGATCTCCTAGTCCTAACTCGGGCTCGGGATCCTCAAATGGTTCCTCCTCATCATCCATATCATAATCTACTAAGTCTAAATAAGGATCATCATCTACATTAGGTTCGGGAATAGCATGGTTTTCTACAGGAATATTAGGGTCAGCCATGACAATCTGCATTTATATATATATATCTCGTATTAGGATAACATACTAGTTAAACAATTACATAATGAAATCACGATATATACATATATATAAATTAAATTATATATATCAAAATATATATCTTCTCAATAGGGCTTGTTGGTAACGTCGGAGATCTCTGGCACCGTTATAGTCAAAAGATTTTTCAAATATTTTCTCAAATGTTCATTGTCAAAAGATTTTGAAAAGTTTTGTTCAAAACCTTGGTTTTTTAAAATCTTTTGTTCTCTATAACGAGAGCTCTGGTACCAAACTGTAACACTCTCATTTTTCGTATTGGTACAGCGGAAGGGTCTTTCAGAGTGTTACAGGATAGCACAATAACTCCAATCATAGACAACACATAAAAATGGTTGTTCAAGGTTTAACATACATTCATTCGATAAAAGTTTTAAAAGCGTACAACAGGTCCCAAATTATACAGGTCATTAAGGTTACAAAACATAGATCGAATGAACATTTTTAATATTATGTGGGCCATCAGAGTCGATCTCCATCCGGATTACCTTCAAGCACCTGAGATAAAAACATGAAAAAATCATATCAGCGAATGCCGAGTAAATTCATAGAGTTTAATAAAAACCGTTATATAAAACAATCATTTAAAATCAGAACACAAGTATAATATCGGAAGTAAGTCCTCATATTGCTAGTCAGGCAATATATAAATCAAGCATACATCTTAAACCGTCCATGAGACCGTACTCTCTATATTACCATGTTAGGTAATATATTCATCGTTAATAGCGTCGTTATTATGTATACAATACATTTTTATTTGGATTATATAGGTTGTATAGGATTATTATTAGCCGCATGACATTGTTACCTTACTATGAAAACAGCGGGCCGCGAACCCGACAAACAATTTGCCCATCTAAGTTAGCGTGTCGTTACAAAAATCACGCTATGGAATCTTCTCATACATAAATTCGCTTACCAATCAATGTGGTACGACGGGGATCAACCGTCAAGGCGCGAACTAGGGTGATCGTCCCCAAATAGTACTATCAAATGCATAAGCGTCTACCAAATCCCGGTAGTTCACAATTCATGCTAATGGGACTTTAAGTGACATAACCTAACTACTAATAATCCTTTTAGTCTCGTTTATAGGGTCATAGCATCATTCGGGTCCATATCATTAAGCATACAATCGGGATTACTTGTGTTCTATTTTTATAAAATCTAGCATGTTATCTCCCTCGTGGGTTTACAAATCATTTTATAAAACATTTAAAAGAGTGCGAGGCTATGAACTCACGTTGTTAATGAAAGGCGGATTATCGGCTACGGGCGTGCTTCGGTCACGGAAACCTATATAAATAATAATCGGTCTTAGACTTTGTCCAATGACTTTTATCAAAATAACAATATACATATGATGATTTTGTACATATGATGATGATCAAGTGGGTTTATACATCCTTGTTTACTCATTTTAGTGTTTACGTTTTGGTAACGTTTTACTAGTTTGCTAGTTTTACCTATTTACCTATCTTAAGTCCATTAAGCTTAGTATAAGTTCTTTAACTTGTTTTAATCCACTTTATACCTATATTATCAGTATATATACTTTCCATGTTGGGCCCAAATGGGTTAAGCCCAATAAGTTCTTTTTACAAGTATTTATCATATTTAGTCCGATTATTAGTCCAATATGCTTAGTTAGCTCGTTAATGTCCGTATTTCTTATAGTTCGGGTTTTATCGGTTTTTACTTGTATTAGTTACCTATACATCAGTATATGACTTTTATAAATTTTACATTAGACGGGTTTGGTCGTCTAAGTTTTATTTGGCGAAAAAGTTAATTTTACGGTAATAGCCGAAAAAATCGTAAAAATCAAGTTTATAGTTTTTATTACTTATAAATATTATTCCACTAACATTTATATAATTTATCCATTTAATTAACCTCTTATATATTTATATAAATAAGTTTTATAAGTTAGTGGGTTTTTTATTTTACATTTTATACAATAAAATGTGAGTGCTTATATAATAATAATAAACATTAATTCTTAAAATCTGATTTTTATTTTCATGTTCACCATTTTTACCATATCTAGAGTTATATAATGAATTAGAAGCTCATTTTTGGTTGACATGTTCTTCATAGTATGTGCTACATTTAACTTAGTTATAGCTACTGCTCATTTTAAGTTCATCTTGCCTTAACAGTCCCTACAAAACTGCTTATTCAGATTAGAACACCTAACTTGTTTTGATCATATCTCACTCATTATATTGATTCAATTGCATGGCCAACTCTCACCTGTGTATAACATCTTGTACTTACTGTAAATGGATCATACCATGCAATTTTATCAGTTCATGTTTTAGTTATATACTGTTTTTATACAGCCAACTAAATAATCAAGATTTTAGCCTCATTTCTTATAGTTATTAACCTTTTTAAGCATATCTATCAACACTTGATCCCCACACAACATTTTTATCATCATATATACATCATATACATATACAAAATGAAAGAAAATACATTTGTTCTTTACAAAATAACAAGAGAAAAATGGAGAGGATGATCTTCTTTACCAACCAAGTGTATTCCTTGTTTTTGGAAGACAAGAACTTGATGAGTACAACAAGTAACTCCAAGACCATCAAACACCAAGAACATAAGTTGGGAAATCAGCCCTAGGACACAAGCAAATCACCTCCAATGTTGTTAATATGGCCACCAAAAGATCAAGGCTTCAAGATAACTCCTTAATAGAGCTAGTAAACATGTGTTTCATGGCTAAAAAAGATCAAGAGGGGTGTTTGTTGCTTGATGGTGGACGGCATAGGGAGGGTTTTGAGAGAGTTTTGATGTTGGTTTGCATGTAAGGAAAGATGGAAATGAAACTAGTTGCTAGTTTTGAGATAGTGGAAGTGTAAGTAAGCTTAAAGAGTAAGCTAAGCTTACACTTGTAGTAAGCTAGCTAACATGATGCCACCTCTATGGTTTGGTGTCATGTGTGCCGTCCAAACATAGATAGTGGGGTGGGACAATGTATTTTGTCCCATCTCACTAGTTTACGGGTATTCCTCGATTCTAGTTTTCTCGATTTGCGTGCCCTCGGGTCGTTTTACGAAAAACGTTTTTATAAATTATGAATCAACGTCACAAAACGAATCCAATAAAAATTGTCTCATCCAAAACGGAGTTAAAAAACATAAATACGTAATCCTAAGGTTTCCGGTTTAGTCGTAAAAGACGCCAAATTATGCACGTAAGCCCAAATTTAAATCCGTAAATTGTGAGTTCGTCAACCAACACAAAAATAAGTTTCAAAATATTATACGAGAAAATATTTCACTACCTGAAAATGTTAGATTGTCACACAACGCCCCGATGACACTTGTCAACGTTAAGAAAAGCTTTGTCAGCGTTAGACAAATATATTGCTGACAAGGTCACAAAAACACTTATCAGCGTTCAAGCAACCTTTGTCAGTGTTAGAAAAATAGAGTGGAAAATCTAAATCCTCAAATAGACCAATAACAATGCATTATCCTGTACATACTTTTACAAAAAGACTCTAAAACACATATTATGTGAGATTGATCATTCCAATACTTGTTACCAAGTATTGAAACCTTCCAGCATCAAAAGGTTTAGTTAGTAAATCTGACACACTTTCTTCTGTGTCAACCCTATTAGGTTGCATTAAACCCTTTTCAAAACAATCTCTTATAAAATGGTGTCTATTTTCTATGTGTTTAGTTTTAGAATGATGTACAGGATTCTTAATAATGCATAATGTGATGTTATTGTCAACAAATATCTTGGTATGCATGAAATTATACCCATAGTCCAACAGCTGATTCTGAATCCACAAAACTTGTCCACAACAAGCAGCTGCAGCCAAATACTCTACTTCAGTTGTAGAATTAGCCACCACTGTTTGTTTCTTGCATTGCCAAGATATCAACCTGCTCCCAAGAAACTGACATCCACCAATTGTGGATTTTCTATCAAACTTATCACCTCCATAGTCACTGTCTGAATATGAAGTTAGCTCCAAAGGTGAATCCTTTGGGTACCACATGCCAAGACTAGGATAACATCTTAGGTACCTAAAGATTCTCTTGACAGCATAAAGGTGGCATTCTTTGGGAGTCACTTGATGGCGTGCACAAGCACACACAGCAAACATGATGTCAGGTCTGGAGGCTGTGAGATACATCAATGATCCAATCATTGATCTATAGTGCCTGACATCCACATCTTTTCCATCTCTAATCTTTCCCCAAGGGTGTTCTCTATCCATAGGAGTAGTAGCCCTCTTTTCATGTGGAGAAAAGCCAAACTTCTTCAAGATCTCTGCTACATACTTATCATGGGAGATGAAGATACCATCTTCTTTCTGTTGAACTTGTAACCCAAGAAAGAAGTTCATCTCCCCCATAGCACTCATCTTGAATTTGTCTGTCATAAGCTTGGAGAAATCCTCACTCATCTTTGGATTGGTAGATCCAAAGATGATATCATCAACATAGACCTGAACAAGTAGAACATCCTTACCATTCTTCTTTTTAAACAATGTCTGATCTATGGTGCCCCTCTTGAATCCATTGTCCACCAAATAAGTAGAAAAAGTACCATACCATGCTCTTGGGGCTTGATGAAGTCCATACATAGCCTTCTTGACTCTATACACCTTGTCTGTATTCTCTGGATCTTCAAAATCAGGAGGCTGCATGACATACACCTCCTCAACAATTGTTCCATAGAGGAAGTCACTCTTGACATCCATTTGATAGACAGTGAAGCCCATGCAGGATGCATAGGCTAGAAAGATCCTTATAGCTTCAATCCTTGCAACTGGTGCAAAGACCTCCTCATAGTCTATCCCCTCCTCTTGTGTATATCCCTGAGCCACTAATCTTGCCTTGTTCCTGACCACAATACCTCTTTCATCTCTCTTGTTTCTTAGAACCCATCTTGTACCAATAGGTTTGACATATCTGGGACAATCAACCAGCTCCCAAACATCCTGAATTGCAAATTGGTGAAGCTCGTCCTGCATTGCTTCCACCAACTTGATTCTTTGAGAGCATCAAATATCTTCTTGGGTTCCTGTTGTGATAGAAAACAGGCAAACAAACATGCTTGCACAAGAGGGGTATCAACCTTCTTGTGAATATTGGCAATAAATCCACCAAGACCTAGATGAGACCTTCTAGTCTGAACAAGAGTCATAATATCACCAATGATTTGAGAAGTAGGGTGATTCTTCATAGTAGAAGTGAGAACTCCTCCTTCAAAAAGTCTGTTGTCCTCAATCTCATCCTCCAAGTTGCCAATATCTTCTTCTTCAGACTCTCTTTCATCAACATGAGGATGAACCTCTTCATATAAATTGGAAGGTTCACCTTGTTCAAAAGTAGAAGAGAAAAGATGCGCAAAAGTGTTGTCAACGCCTGAACCTTGGTTGTCAGCGTTTGGGTTGTCAACGCCTGAATTGGTGTTGTCAACGTTTGAGCCATCAACGTCTGAATTTGTCCTGTCAGCGCTAGATTTGCCTTTGTCAGCGCCTGAAGAACCATGCATGTTGATAACTGGTGATACTTGGGGACCACCATTATCCTTTCCAGCAGCAGCAGCAGCAGCAAAAGCATATGTCCATATGGGAATTGTAACATACTCTAGTATAGGAGATGACTTTTCTGCTTGTGATCCAACCTCTTCATTAATTTGTGTACCTAAAACATCAACAACTTGTTCTTCCACAACATTTGAAGTTACCTTCACAATGTCTAGATTAGTAACAGGCATATAATTTAAAGTTCTAGATAGAGGTTCCAAGTCAAACAACCAATTTGGACCACTTTCAGGATCACTTGGTTTATTCTCTAAAAACCTAACTGTACTCTTTCAAGTATACGTTTTTCCTTTTTAAGATAAACCCTATAACCCTTGCTCTGCACTGAATACCCCATGAAATAGCCTTCATCACCTTTTGCACTAAATTTACTTAAGGCATCACTAGTGTCAAGAACAACTACATGACAACCAAAAGGTCTAAGAAAACCAATATTAGGTTTTCTTCCCCAAAGTAACTCATAAGGTGTTTTGTTCTGTATCTTGTTGACCAATGCTCTATTTTGAACATAGCAAGTTGTATTAACAGCCTCAGCCCAAAAGGCAATGGGGAAATGAGCATCAACCAACATGGTTCTGGCTGCTTCAATTAGGGTTCTATTCTTTCTTTCTGCAACCCCATTTTGCTGTGGGGTTCTGGCAACACTAAACTGCCTAGTAATCCCTTTCCTGGCACAAAAATCATCTAACACTTTATTCCTAAATTCACCACCGTTATCACTCCTAAGCATTTTTAACTTCATTACCGGTCTTCTTCTCAATCTGAGTGATAAAGTCAATTAAAGTGTCAGCTGTATCACTCTTCATAGCTAAAAAGAAAGTCCAAGTAAACCTAGAAAAGTCATCTGTAATGACAAAGCAGTATGATTTACCATTCAAACTTTCTATATTGGTTGGACCAAATAGGTCCATATGAAGCAAGTGAAGTGGTCTAATACTAGAGTGCACCTGTTTAGACTTGAATGAGACCTTGTGCTGCTTACTTTTAAGACATGCAACACAAGAGTGGTCATTGTGGAAAGCCTTTTCAGGCAAGCCATCAACCAAGCCAAGTCTCACAAGCTTGTTTATATTCTTAAAGTTTATGTGCCCTAGTCTCCTGTGCCATAGATTACTCTCATCTACTGAAGCTTTAGCATAAAAACATGACATATTAGTATTCATCCTAATCCTATTTAGATTCACATTATATATGTCTTTATGTCTAGGTGTTCTATAGTCAATATATTTCTCATCAGGGATCTTATAATCCTTGCTTAACACCAAGCATTCAGTATCAGTAAACAGAACTTTATTTTTGTTATCACAAACTTGTGATACACTAAAAAGATTGTAATCAAGTTCCTTTACCAAAAATACGTTTTCAAAATGTAAGTTCTTGGTGAGAAGTGTTCCTTTGCCTGTGATAGTACCATATCCGCCTCCAAAGTAAACCTTATCACCATCCTTAATGGGAGTGAAGTTAGTAAGATAATCTTCCTTCCCTGTCATGTGCCTTGAGCATCCACTGTCCCAATATCCATAATCATTGACCTGTTTTTGAATGCCCTGCACATAAAGAAAACAAGTTAGTTTTCTTTGGGAACCCAAGCCTTAGCAGACTTAGATTCATCTGGTTGCTCAACAAGAACAGACTTAGTTCTCATAACAACCCCTTGTTCATCCCTCTTTGGATGAAATACCCAGTTAACCCCAATAGGTTTTGTAATGACCTTTGAAATGTAATTAAATTTGTTGCAGGTCATTGAACTCCCATTATCATTACGGTTTTGATCTTTCTTAGGTCTCCATGTCAAGCTTGAAGAAGCTTTAGACCCCTTACCATGTGGTTGCAAATATTTAGGTCTGGTCACGTTTCTGTCAGCGTTGGATTTGGTCTTGTCAACGCTGAAATTACCCTTGTCAGCGTTGAACCTAGGGTTTGCTACAGAAACCCATTGCCTATTAGACCAAGTATTTGTCTTTTGAAATGGTCTTTGTCCATGAGAGTTAGACCCTCTAGTGAAGAATGGGGCAGGTCTAACAACTTGTGGACTTTGCTGCACACAAGGGTTGGGTCTGGCAACGTTTGACTTTCTAACAGCGTTGACCTTGGAAGCGTTGACACACTTATATGCTAAATGTGAAAAGCTACCACAAGTGTAAAAGGCTTTTCTAGACACAACCCTAGGTCTAGAAGAGAAGAAACCTGTTCAGTCATTACTAACTTGGCTTTTAGGTGACCTAGTACTCCTATACATTTCTACATACTTGACACTAGGTTTTCTAACAGTGTTTGAGCCAAGGTCAACAGCCTTACCAGTGATTGGGTTTGTAACCTTTATAGGGGTTGACTCATTAGGACTTTCACATAACAAGCCACCCTTAACAAATAAGGTAGGGTTGGCTTTCTTCCATTCATTTAAGTCAGTCAACTTCTGTTGATACTCTTCAACTGGGGTAATGACTCTTGGTGGAGGAATGAATTCCTCCTCTTAGAGTTCTTGTAAACCAGTCCAAGATAGGTCCTTTTGTTGGACACCATAGAAGTCACCAACTGGTGGTGGAACCACAGAGTAGTCTTTCATCCCAATCCCAGTCATGTCCTTAGGATCCCTTTGTTTATTCACACATTCTCCTAGGGTTTGTGTGGCCCTATCAAATCTCTGAATTTTAAGGTCAACATTATCTTTATTTTTAAAGGCCTCATCTAACTTAACCTGTAACTCACCATTAACCCTTTCCATGATGCTCCTAATATCATTACTAGCATTCAACTCATGTTTTAAGATATTTTTTTTATCTTTTAAATCAAATTCCATTTTCTTGTATTCATAAACTGTCTTCTCAGTTTGAATGAGAGCTAATTGATAGTTAGACAGTTTGCATCTCTCAGTACTCATATCATCTAATAATCTTAACACCTCTTTGTTAAGTTTCTCAGTATTTAACCTACAACCCTTACTACAAAAAGCATCATCGTATACCTCATTATCTGATGAAGAGGAGGAGTGTGCCATGAGAGCATATTGAACATGCTCTTCTTCTTCTATCTCAACAATCAAAGCTTTATCCTCTTCCTCATTCTTAGCCAAATAGCTCCAGTCCCATCCAATACAATCAATGTATTGTACTGCAACCATGGCCTTAGGATCTTGAGCTTTAACAATTTGACTTGAGGGTTTGCCAGCATCAGATCTTCTTGGAGATCTGCATTCCCTCATGAAGTGCCCCATACGATGACAGTTGTAGCACTCAACTTTAGATTTATCAAATCCAGCTGTGTCCTTTGCATTGAAGGTCATCTTCTTCTTAAACCTTCTATTCCACCTGTTTGCTCTTATACTAGCAAGAGCCATGTTCCACTTAATATCCATCTCTTCCAAGTGCTCATCACTTATCTGCTCAAGGTCCTCATATGTAATCACTGAACCATTGGGCAAAGAAGCAATATAAGCACATACAGTATCTAGATCCAAACCATCATGTTTAACTCTTGGTGAGTCACTTTTGTATGTGTCAGCGTCTGAATAGGAGGCGTTGACAGGACATTTTCCAGCTTTGACACATGATGATCCAATAACTGGATGCATGTAAGAGTCCTTCTGATTGAATTGACCTTCACTATGAGAAAAGAAGGCCATGTTACTGTTGGTAGACTTGCTTCCATGATCCAAAAGAGTTTCATCTTCCAACAGCCTCAGTTTGTTGTAGATATCATCAAAAGTAGAACTTTTGTGAGTGTTGTTGGCAAGTATAGATCTTGCCTCAATCTTCTACGCCTCACCTAGACTTTTAAGAAAAGTGGCATTAATGTCAACATCACCAAGTTGTGTCCCCATGAAGGACAATTTGCTTGTAATGTCAAGCAATCTGCTTCTCACACTGCTAAGCTTTTCATTAGGTTGAGCCTTGAAGACAGCATAATCATGCATGAGTTTCTTCTTCTTCTCTTCCTTAGTATCTTCATTGCCACCATATGCAACTTCAAGAGCTGCCCAAAGGTCCTTAGCAGATTCATAACCTCTGTATTTATGTTGGTTCTCTTGTCCCAAAGAGACTTTCAGAATGTTAAGGGTTTTCATGTCAACCCTTTTCTTTGTTATGTCTTCAGCAGACACAGCTCTACCATCATCAGGCTTTTCTTTCTTATCCGCTTCTGAACATCCAGCAACAGCTGTTCTTGCAGCAATGGCATTAGCAATCTTTTTAGCTTTATTGAATGTGTTTCCATATTCAATAATCTCCCAGAGTGTGTAGTCATAGATCCCTAGATATTGCTCAAAGTTGAATTTCCACAATTCAAAGTGGTTGCATCAAGCATGGGAATCTTGATGTTTGGCAAATGTGAGGAGGAAGAGGTTATTTCTGGATTTGACATGATGTTGTTAGGGTTTTGAGAAAATTAGGGTTTTGGTGATTTTAGGGTTCTTGTGTTCTTTAAGATCAAAAGTTCCTCAACAAGCTCTGATACCACTTGTTGATCCCAAACTTAGATCGATTTAGCTTTATGTATACGAGATTAGATCAAGTAATACACTTAGAGAAACCTTTGTATATGCATATGACAATCTAAGTGTTATGCGAAATTAACACTTAAACAAGAACACATAAGATGTAAACAAACTTTCACTTTTATTAATGATATCAAACTTGCTTACAATGAAAGTGTTTAACGTATGAAAACTTATATTGAACATTAACCTAAAGGTCTTCTTTTATAGACATAAGAAGCCTTGTACAATAATCTACATATCCACTATTCTAGGTAAAGATAAATATAGAAAATACATTGTTGTTCCTATCTTTACTAGAAGTAATCTAGAACATAATAAACGTGTAGATCATATCCTTCCATCAGTGCTTGTCTTCAATGTATCAACGCTTGACTTTGTCTTGTCAACGCTTGATCTGTCAGCGTTTGTTTTACTCCTATCAACGCTTGTTTAACTCTTGTCAGCGCTCAAGTAGACTGACTATAATTTATTCCCAACAACACTAACAGTGGGAATTTTGTTCCCACTGACTTCACAAGTTTCCAAGTCTGGTGACTGTTTTGATGATTGAGAGCTTGTTGCTATGTATTTTTGGGAACCAAAGGCACCCCCACAACCAGTTGGGTTGTGGGGAGTCAATAATACAAGAAAAACACCACTTAGTTCACAAAAATCACACAAACCCCCTCCCCTTTTCAGTCACTGATATAGCAAATGCAGGATAGATGAACAGTATCTGGTGCAAATGACTATAGGATGAGATTTAGCAGGCCATAACTCACACAAATTCACACCAAATCACTCTTAACTAGTATGCAACCTTAAATTATACAAACCTCTACCAACAAGCAAGATTTCAATGACATTTACACCAAAACCAAGACTGAATTTAGGCTACTGATTTCTATGACAGTTTTACAAAAATTAGAGCATACAAAATGTAAATTTACCTACCAAACTTGAACCAAATTAACAATACAACCTACTTCTAACTAGTTGAGTGTGTTTAACATGATTTTAACCAAAATTATGTCACCTATATCAGCTAAATCCACAAACCAAACACACCCTTAATTTCTGTGAACTCAAAATTTTCAAAGCAAGTCTAATCAAAGGGCTACTAACTTGATTCTAACATACCCTAACAATATTCTAACAACATGCAAACATAAATCAACACTAAAATAACAACATAAAGATTCCACAACACAAGCCAAGATCACACAATTAAAGCAAGAAGAGGGTTCAAGCCCTAGGTGTATACCTTGTGGGACCCACAATCCAGGCCCCACTTATGGCTGCAATGCCATCTCCTCTCAGCTTATAGCTGGGCTTATGGGCTTGGTAGGATGTTGTTTTAATGTAAAGATGCTAGGTGATGACTTTAGCAGTCCAAATCACCCCAATATATCTTCAAGGGAAATAAATAGGATAGATCTTGAGAACCTGCCAAATCACAAGGAAAAGAAGTGCAAGTCGAAATAAACGAGAATATAAGCTATTTGTCAGATAGCTTATATCTAGCTTATTTGAACAGTAAAAAAAAACTGATTTCCAAAAACAACTTTTCTAAAAATATTGTAGGATCCAAATTTGCAAACTAAAAAGTAAAAAATAGTAATGAAATATAAGCTATAACCTTGTCAAATAAACCTAAGTTGTCAGCTTAAGCTTATTTCTAGCTTATAGCTTATAGTCTCAGAACAGTAAAAGGATTCTTGGAAAATGAAACTTTTTGCAGGGAACAATGAAGAACAATTAAACTGACTTCAAGCTATAACCATTACTTGAGCTTGATTTTTCAAGTCAAGCTCATGTAATCAGCCAATAACTTGAGGGATCTCAAAAGCTTTACAAGATTTTAACTAGCAATTCTTTTGATAGACTAAAAACGAAAATGCAAGAATTAAAAGAGACGAATTTGCAAGGCTTTAATCTTCCTTTAAATAGTCAAGATAAAAGATTTACAAACACATGGAACTCAAATTCTATAATGCTTAATTCTGCATTAAATATTCAGAATACTCATTACAAATTTTGGAATGAAAAAAAGATAAGCTGCTACTTCTATTCTTTATATACAAGTGAAAGAGATGTTCTAACATAAACCCTAGCATGAATAAACTTCCTAAATTGCCCTTTTAGGATTTCCAGAATATGCAAAATTGATTCCCAATTTGAATCTGGTCTTTTTGGCTCCCATGTGAAGAACCAGAGTACTTGAGGTCTTCCATTCGTTGGATTTGAGTAGTGAGCAAGCAAACACATCATAGCCCTTGATTTGGTCAAGTAATCACTGGCACCCTTTGTATTCTTGTGAAACTCGTGAAGATGAGTTGGTGGGGAGGGAACAAGAATGTGTGAAGTCACTATCTTGGTGGACCATTGTGTTCGGTGAGCTGTCAAAGACCAAAACCCCATGTTTAATTAGGGTTGGGTTTAGTCAATAAGGTGATTGTAACTGGTTTTGGTCTAGGGTTTATAATGATAATAAGCAGTGGATTAGGGGATTTAATCCCAACAGTGCACGTTTCCCTCTCAGTTTAAAGTATTTAACATGGTTTGACTTTGTTGACTTGGGCCGGGTATAGGGGATTAGGTGGGCTTATGGTGGGGTTTGACTGGGCTAGTTTCGGGTGTTGACCAAGTATGGGTTTTATTTTAACAGCTTTGCCCCCTATTCTTCTTACATCTTGTCTTTTCCCTAAATTTAGCAAACAACCTCTATTTCATTTGTTATAAGTTTGGCTGAGTTGTCAAAAATGGCACAAGGGTTTTTTCAAACTTTTTAACAAGGACCTTCAATGTAATTTGACCATATTCCAAAGGCTAATGATGAAATTTCTCATCGTTTTAGGGACCCACATGTAATATTTAAGTTTTACAAGGGTACAAAATGACAAGTCTTCAATTCTTGAGGGACCAATCTTGACAAATCTTCAAACTTCAAGGACCATTTTGGAAACTCATGATTCGGGTCTGGTTCTTTGTGCGGCTTCGTTTCCCGTGTTCGTTTTTGCTTGATTCCTTTGATCTTTTGTTGATTTCACGATATCCGTACCTAAAATACACAATGAACAAACACAAGCATATATTTGGGTATTTTGATGATATTTTAAGCGTTTTAAGCCCGATTTGGACGATGAGACTATGTATAAATACAGTCTCATCAGGGAGAGTGGTTATACCATCTGCATCATTAAGATGCAAAGCCTGGCGAACCAAGGCTTCAGTAACCACCTAAGTACGCCCATGAACAATAGTTGTTAATGTAGTCACATTATTAATTGTTGAGGAACTAACAGTGTTCCAAAACTGTTTAATATGAGTGACAGGGATGAGAGGAGCATGAGAAAGAGCATACCTAAGAGGAGATGCATTCAAATACGCCACCATCTGAGTGTATTGTGGAAACAAAGTGTCATCAGCCGCCAAATAAGCAATCATATTATGTTGAATCCTGAATCCCAATACCAAGTCACTTGGTTTAAACTTTGGTGCCATTGTTGAAGAAAGCTGTTTGTGAAAGATTGATGAAAGATGAATGATAGGAGAAAAAGTGTTAGACAAGAATATGATATTACCCTGTTTAAAAATAGGAGCCAAATATATAGGAGAGATAGGCACATGTGATTGGTCAAAAATAAGGCAAGTATTTTCAAAATATAACGATGAAAATATTGAAAAGAAAAAAAGTTATCTTGTGCATTAATTAAAAGTTATCTACTCCCAAAATTACGGCCCCAAAGTTCTTCAAAAATAACAACTGGGTAGGTCCCAATGAGTGTCAACGGTCAAAAATAACCCATCAACGCCCAACGGCTATATTCTTGTCAACGTTTGCAAAAGCCATGTCAGCGTCTAAATTGGTCACAACAACGTTTGGAAAAATATTTGTCAGCGTCCAAAAATAAAAGTAATAAAAATGAAAAAGGACCTTAACAAAGTAATTTATCCTAGTGAAGATAACCTATAAATTGATAATTATTATAGGGCGGCAAGAACTGTCCAGTTATGCACACTTGCTTATGCAAGATAGACATAACAATCCTCTAGTGTCCCTTGCTAACCAAAATTCTTAACAATTAAGTTTGTTAATGCAAGTGATGCCTAAAAACATTATTAGTGTTAACTAATCTTTCTTAGTTTTGATCACAACAAACCATACAACACATTTAGTGTAAAACACAAGATGAATTATTTAACTAACACTATCATCAAGGTAATAATCATATCACTAACCTTTCTTAATCATACTTAGTGATCATCAAAATGATTATCCTTAAAACTCACTTTTGTTAATATGACAAAAGACTTTTTAATAAACTTTCTTTTTTATAAAATGTTTTATTAAAACAGAAAATGAAAATTTGAAAATAGCATATTCCAAATGCTGTTAGAATATCCTTTGAAGGCTTCAAATACCTCAGATATTCCTACCCCACTAAAAGACAAAAAACGGAGCGTACTCTAGTGGCGGTACCTTAAGTGGATAGGCGGTTCCTTAGCGATATGGAACCGCCAGGCGAGATAAGGTACCGCGCACAGTAGCCGTTATAGATCCGTTATACTTTGTCTCCTTTAAATAGTGGGTCAAATCTCATTTTCCAGTAAGCCTCTTGGACGTTTTTCTCAGCCCCCTTTCTATTTTCTATAGCATAATCATTAGTAAATGATCACTTAAATTGTTAAGGATGTTTACATATGATTATCCTCTTGATCCCCTCCTTTACCTTGTCTAATGAGAAGATCACTCACTCACTAGTGTTGTGATAAAGATGAATCTATGAGCTAGTCATATTCATCATGATACCCTTTTTGTTTTAGGTCAATCCATTGTATTTATGAATACTTGGACTAGTTGTGTTCATCCAAGTTATTTATGGATACTTGGATTTGTTGTGTACATCCATTGCATATGTGTTTGCTTGGATTTGTGTTGTGTAAGTCCAAGCTAAATGTGTGTACTTGGATAAGTATAGTTGAGTTGTAATAGATTTGATTAGTAGTTCTCACTAAACTATAAAGTGATGTGGTTGTGTCTTGTGAGTTCTCACTAAACTTAAAATAAATTAGTAGTTGTGTTGTGTGAAGTTCTCACTTAGCTTCAAAGTGAAGAGTCATGAAGATTGGTTCTAGCTTTGGATTAGAACTCGACATCTAGCCTTGTGTCGTAAAGTGGTGAAGTAGGCAACGTCGTGAAGATTGGTTCTACCTTAAGATTAGAACCCGACATCTAGCCTTGTGTCGTTAAATTGTAAAGTAGGCAATGTTGTGTAGATTGGTCCTAGCTAAAGATTAGGTCTCGACATTTAGCTTAGTGTCGGAAAATAATGTAAGCAACGATGTAAGGTTTTCTCCGTCGAGAAGGGAGCTTGTGGATATAGTGGAAATCTCGAGTAGGTGTACTCGAGGAGTGGAGTAGAAACAAGGATAGAGCCTCGTTGTCGAACCACTATAAATCTTGGTGTCTTCCCACTAGGTTTTCTCCTTCCTTACTCTTTACTTATTTCATTATCATTACACTTACCTATTATCTTTGCTAGTGCATTTGAATTAAACCTAATCATTATTCAACTTAGCTTCAAACAAAAGATAGTTTTTATACAAACCAAATTGAAAGTAATTTTAATTTGGTCACCAATCGAAGAGAAACTATCCAACCCCTCCTTCTAGTTTCTACAATTGGTATTAGAGCGATGGTCACTCAAGATCTTTGAAGTATATTGTACTTTGAAACTTGGATCGATCCATTGTCTCCTCAAATTAGAAGGTCAAGTTGTACTAAAGTTTCTCTTTGGTCAAAACTATTTTGTTCCTGAAAAATAGGTCCTTTAATTGATAATATTTCATCCCACTTAAGATTAGTAGCCTTTATGCATTTTAGATATACTCTTGAAATGTATCTACTAGTTTGCATCTTGCTTTGTGTAGGTACTCATTAAGATCAATAACTTAGTTGGTTGTGGATTGAGTTACTTACACTTGTAGAAGACTCATCTTCATTGATCTTCAACATCTTTGAATGATGATACTAAGATGATTGGGAATGATACTAGTCCTTGAAGACTTAGTACTCATCATAGTCATTGATTGGGCATAGCATTGTGTAACACCCCCAAATTTATACAACTCGATACAGCGGAAGACTAGTTGGTGTTACGGGATATCACATTACTCATATAATAGACAACGCATAAAAATCGCGTCGTTTAATAATAAAAGCATTTCCATTCATAAATATCAAAGTTACATCGGTCCTAAGTCATATTATTCCATACAAAGTTTTACAAAGTGTTTGAATGGAAATTGTTATTTAAGTACGGGCCATGAATTCTTGTTGTCTTCCCGAGAATTACCTTCAAGTTCCTGAGATAAAACATGTTAAAAGAAAAGGTCAGCGATAACGCCGAGTGAATTCATAGAGTTTAATAAATTCCATCAATATAACTTTGGTATAAAATTATTACCAAAAATCATTTCGTACAAATCATTGTAATAGGCCATAAAATAGCCAAAATCATTTTATACAAATCTTTATCAAAATCATAATATAGGCATTTGCCTTAAAAACCATTATACGAATCATTGTCGTTAAAAACACCATACAATACGTTTTGCAACGTTGTATAGATTAAATAAAAACCGTTATATGAATATGGTTATATAAAACCAAAACACGAACATAATATCAATAGTATGACCTTGTATTGCTAGTCAGGCAATACATCGTAATTCGGTGCGTCTAGTAGTATTTCGTTAGTTGGATTATTATAAGCCGCATGACATTGTTACCTTACTAAACCAAACAACGGGTAGCTAACCCGATACTCATTTGCCCATCTAAATTAGCGTGTCGTCACAAAGGTCACGCTATGGAAATCTTCTCATACATAAATTCGCTTACCAATCAACGTGGCACGACGGGGATCAACCGTCAAGGCGCGAACTGGGGTGATCGTCCCCAAATAGTACTATTATATGCATAAGCGTCTACCAACTCCCGGTAGTTCACAATTCATGCTAATGGGACTTTTAGTGACATAACCTAACTTTAATAATCCATTTGATTCCATCTATCGGGTCCTTTAATCATTTATCGGGTCATACAATCAGGTCATACAATCATTCGGGTCCAAATCAATAAACAAACAATCGGGACAAATGGTGTCCTATTTTATAAAAACTAACATGTTATTTCCCTCGCGGATTTATAAAATATTTATAAAACATTTAAAAGAGTGCGAGGCTATGAACTCACGTTGATGTGGAAGGCGGTTATCGGCGATTCGGATGTACGGTACGTGCTTCAATCACGGAAACCTAGACAAATAATACTTGTCTTAGACTCTTGTCCAATGACTTTATAAAAATAAAAATTATGTATACATATGATGATTATATATATATATGATGATCAAGTGGGTTTACATATTCTCATTTACTCATTTTATTGTTTATGTATTGGTAACTTCTTACTAGTTCACTAGTTTTACCTATTTACATATTTTAAGTCCAATAAACTTATTATAAGTTCTTTAACTTGTATTATTCCACTTTATACTTGTATTATCAGTATTTACACTTTACATGTTGGGCCCAAATGGATTAAGCGCAATAAATAAGTTTATAAGTGTTTTAGCCCATTTTGTTGTATTATTGGTCCAATAATGTTAACTTAGTCCGTTAATGTCCGTATGTTATATAGTTCGGGTTTTATCGGTTTTTAATTGTTATATATGTTTGTATATCAGTATATGAGTTTATAAAAGTTTACATTAGACGGGTCCAACCGTCTAAGTTTTATTTAACAAAAACGTTAATTTTATGGTAATAGCCGAAAAAGTCGTAAAAATCATGTTTATAGTTTTATAACTTATAAAACTTATCAAATTACCATTTTTATAAAATGTATCATTTATTTATCCTTATACATATTTATATAAATGTATTATATAAGCTAATGGGTTTTAATTCACATTTTATACTATTTTTAGTTGAGTGCTTATATAATACTATTATACTTTAATTTCCAAAATCTGATTTTTATTTTCATGTTCACCAAAACTGCCATATCTAGAGTTCTATATGGAGATAGAGGCTCAAATTTTTATGACATAAACTACATGATATGTGCTCCATTTAACTCTACTATAGCTACTGTTGAATCATCTTCTAAGTATTTTCTAAAAATCGTCCAAAACAGTGAACTTAGATTTGTACTTTAAACTTGTTTTGATCATATCTCACTCATTACAATGATTCCATTGCATGGTCAACTCTCACATGTGTACAAGACCCATAGCTTACTGTAAATTGATTCTACTTCATCATTTTATCAGTCTAACATGTTGTTAGTTATTGTTTTTATACAGTCTACCATTTAAACAAGATTTACCTATTTTACATGTAGTTTGTCCATCTTTTTAAGCATGTTTATCAACACCAAATACCCACACAATATTTTTAATTATCATTCATCATAATATACATATACATAAGTAAGATAAATACAAGATTACATAATCAAAAATAACAAGAGGATGAGGAAGAACAATCTTTATACCACCAAAGTGATGAAAAGATGAGGTTGATGATGAACAAGACTTGGTTTTGGGTAACCAATATTATGAGATATCAATACCACTTCTAGGATCACCAAATACTTGTAGACTCCTCCAAAAATCAGACCTTGTTCTTCATGAAAACTCCTTGAGAAATCAGCCCTAAAACTCCATAGAAAACCTCTTTTTAGGTGTTAGAATCACCTCAAATCAACAAGTCTTCAAGGGGTTTTCATCTTATGTCTGAATAACACATGATATTGTGGTTAATTTAAGATCAAATGGTGGTGTTTTAGTGAATATGGGACGAATTTTTGAGAGAGAAATGGGAGGATGAGAGTGGTTTGCATGTATGTATTTTAGAGAAATGGTTTGGTTAGATGGTTTTGAGGTGGAGTAGTTGTGAGTTTAGCTTAAATGTTAAGCTAGTTACAAGTGTATAAGCTTCCTTGTGAAGCTTTGACACCTCATGGGTGTTGGTAGCTAGTTTTGCCATCCCATATTGGGGGTGGGGCAAAAGTGGTTTTGTCTCATCCCCAATTATTTACGGGTACTCCTCGATTCTAGTTTCCTCGATTTGCGTGCCCTCGGGTCGTTTTACGTAAAACATTTTTATAAATTATGAATCAACGGCACAAAACGAATCTAATAAAAATTGTCTCATCAAAAACGGAGTTCGAAAACGTAAATACGTAATCCTAAGGTTTCCGGTTTAGTCGTAAAGGACGTTAAATTATTCACGTAAGTCCTAATCTCTTCTCGTAAATTTGTGAGTTTATGAACTAACTCAAATTTAAAATCCCAAAATAATATTCACGGACAAAATTTATTTTTTGAAATGCCGGACTGTCACCAAAACGGTGTATGTAAACGTGAGCACGTAACGTAGAATCCTCCGGTTTAGACGTAGTCGATGCTACTTCAAGACGTAAATCCAAATTTCTTCCCAAAAATAAGTGAGTTCATAATATAACATTAAAATAATGTTTTTAAATAATATCTGAGAATAAAATATAAACCATAAATTGACGGATGGTCACAGCATTTACCCCTAAACAGGATCTTTGTCCTCAAAGATCATCTTACTACTCGCTTCTTATAGAGTTAAAGCCATGTGGGTATTTCCTCCACATTCGGTCTTTTCTCACAAGTGTAATCCATTACAATACGCGAGTTTCATCAAACATAACTACGGGAATAAGATCAGGCTAAATGTTGACTTACTTTCTCTATCCATGATGTTCACGTGTTTCTGATGAATGCAACTTTTCGCCGATCTAAGATTTATGAAGAAGAATTCAGATTTTCACTTGATAGATATTTTATCAAGTTCGATATACGAAACATAATTCACGCATCTCTTGGAGTCCTAGGGTAGAT
The DNA here is from genome assembly GCA_025667525.1 of Glebionis coronaria. NCBI lineage: Eukaryota > Viridiplantae > Streptophyta > Magnoliopsida > Asterales > Asteraceae > Glebionis > Glebionis coronaria. The sequence goes on from CM046881.1 coordinate 92,853,699, forward strand.
CCATCTTATATGCCTTTCAAACCAATCTTTTACATCATCTCAATGGTCCCATACAACGGGGACTTATATCCCATGATCTTTCAGATCATCAATTCATTTTTCCATAGTTAAAATTTTTGGCATAACTTTGCTACCCATCTGGCACTTCAAGATCTACATTTCATAACTTTCTGCCCACTACCGGCGGTCAATAATCAGATCCTAATTTCAACAATCATTTCAGGTCTTGCGGGTCGAGTATTTTGTAAGGTTAGGTTCGCCATCATAGGAAACCTTAAACCTAAAATACATGTCCAACTCACAATGGGTGTATGTCGGGTGTCTTCATCCCAACTCCTGCTTACAGATGCTCTAATATATATCCTCACAAGATTCGATCTCGATTCTAACACGATAATTATCAATGATAATCTTTCCAAAGAAAAGCGACTATACAGTTTATTACCAAAGGTCAATCATTCAAACATATAACAGCACTTATAGTATTTTGTATCGTTACTTTACCTCGTCCCTTCGATTGGGGTGGTACAGAGTACTCTCATCAAGATTTGTTATCAATGACTTTTGAGCAAATCTCTAGAAATTCGATGCGAAGCGAGGATCTTGATAGAGATGATCGATACAGGTATACCATGTTTACACAACTCCTTTAAATACAAAAGAGTCAATTTCTTCATCAAGAATCTATCATTAACAAGAATGATATTAGCAGATTTGGTCAGTCTGTCGATGATGACCCAAATCGGATCAAATTCAGATGATGATCTTTGCAATAGTTAGATGTTTACTAATGCATGAGGCGATGTCTGCCTTCATAATTTGCCATCAGTACAACTTCTTCAAATAAAGATACATTAAATCAGAAATGACATGAATAGAATACTTATACTTACGAGATTTCAACATAACAAAATCTCAAATTCCTCCATATTCAGGCAACCATAAACGGCCTTTTATACATTTAACGTCATCGGCTTCTCAATTCTTAATAGGTTACATTAGCTGCGAACCCGTTTTATTATCTATATTATCCTTTTTACAAACATCGTTCATATTTAAATTGTTCGGCAATTTATTTTGCACAATCATTATTAAGGAACAAGTCTTAATGGATTCTTTATCCTTTCTATATAATGTGTCAGTATTTACATTCATCTTTCCTGATGAAATAATTATCATGTCTTCAATTTACTCAGAATTTCTTTCTTCACATTTTCTAAGTTTTAATTTCGTCTCAACTATCATTTTTATCTGTTTTACTCAATCTGACGTCTAAAGCGTCGATAATTATTACGATTAATTAAATAATAATTATTAAATTTTTATGAAACGTAAACGTAAAGTTTTTAAATTTCTTAGTCCATCCAATTATATAAAAATGTTCAAAATAATTTTAAATTTGATTAACATGATTTTTGCTGATTTATCGAAAATAATTAATAAGATTCGTAAATGTTTGAAAAAAAAATCTTTGGTTATACTTTGGTCAAAAATTTTCTTAGTTGAAAGCAAAAATTGTCGTTTCAAACTTTAAGTCATGGTTTAAATGGTTTTTCTAAATCCCTCTTAGGTTGTCTTGAGGTATACACAAACATTTACCCCTAAATAGAAGTTTAGTTAAATGGTTTGTGTATAAGGGAATAATCCCTTAAAAATCCTTTGTTAAAACATTTGTCAAAACACACTTGCACTTTCTTTTTGGTAAAGCCTAAAGTCTTAAATCACATGTTAATTATTCAAGGTGCAGGTTTTATTGTTCGGCCAATTTAGGGCAGTCTATAAATAATTATTAACTCATTATTATTCTTATAAATAAACATATAGTCCTTAATGATCACGAGCATGAATTTATCAAATTACAGCCTATACACGTGATTCACCAAATTTATGAATGCTACATGTGTATTAGTCAATCCAAACGTCACCACGTGAAACTCATAATGTTCATTACAAGTACCGGATGTAGTGATTGGAATACATAATCTTTTTCGTAGATGCGAAGTTGATGATAACCAGGCCATGGATCAAAAACCTTGTAAATGATCGAACAAATCTTCCATTTCGAGTTATGGATAAAGTTTTCGATTGTCAATTTACTCAGTTCACAGTAATCTATAAATATAAGGAATGATAACACCATAGCTCTTCATGATGACGAGCTCGGTAGAATAAAATCTTTTTCCGAAAACTCTCTCAGTTGTACGGTAATTCCTTTAATTTAGATGGTGCTGACGTACAGTACACAAGCCACAGGTGCAACACGGGGAATATAATCAATACCATTTTCAACTTGCCTTAATGGCAAAAGTCTAGTTAATTCACAAACAAATACCTCCTAAAGTTTTAGATAACGGAAACATCTTTTAATAAATTCATATTAGGTTCTTTCTAGATTATAATATCTATGACTAATCAACAACCATTCATGGTATAATTTCAAGTCTATTTGCAGGATATGGTCATCCATCAAGAATTATTTAGATCACTTTTGATAATCAACATCTTATCATTTGGGGGAATTCTATTCGAGTTCCCATCAATTAAGACAATGTCGTCATGTCATAATCAATCAATCCGTTATATTGGCACTATCAACTTTTCAGTTTTATTGCCATCAATAAGATGTGAACTTCTCAAAAAACTAATAATAACTCACAATCCTTCACAAATTCAAGGATATCAGGAGACATAACTACCATTAAAAGAGTAAGGTCAACGCATAATCTATGCGAGAGAATTTTAAATCAGATACAGACGAAAACATTTAATGAATATGAATATATCCCATGTTTTCATAATTAGAGTACGCATTCGAAAGCTCCTCGGATCGTTACCCAGGTCATTCAAATGAAATCAAATCAAAAGAAATGATAGGAACGTCGATACATCCAGTCGGGTATCAACATTCGGTAATCAGATATTTTTCCTAAGAATCTCACTACGGAAAAATTGGACAAGAAAGAATTGTCAATTGTCATATAAGACAATTTCCACAAATGAGTAAATTCGACTTAGAAGATTAGATGCTACAGGCACATATGTAGGTGTCCCTAACACTATGTCCCTATTTTTCACTTCTTGCAGATCTCATAAAATTTATTCTTTCACAATCTTCAAAGAAAATGTAGTGTTTATTAATCAGTTTTATGGTGACTACTAATCAGCCTTGCATGGTCCATTCCAAATTGTATGTAGGCGCGCAACTATATACAATTTCAAGATTAACGATGCAATACTCAGTTCATCAAAATTTTGTCATCATGTTTATAATAAAAACATTTTCATGCTTAATTCTTAAATGAATTTACAGAGATGTTCTTTGTTGTGAGAAAAATTTAGTTTTCCAAAGCATTTCATAAACAACTTTACTTCGATAACGATTATTTATAAGTCTCACTTTAAATAATCCATATAGTGATAAAAATCCAATTTTTTTTCGCAAGGAATACTGTTTTAACTTATAAAAACAGCGAGTGATCTGCAAAAGAGTGATGAAGAGTTGTTCACCAAGAACTAACTACAATATGATAGGAAATGAGCTTAGCCAAATAATCATGAGGTTCATAACCTCGATGGCACTCGAAAATAATAATCCACAACGTAACTTAATTCGAGATGGGTACTTGTTCAATGGTTGCATCACTAATGCGAGCATTAGGAAGAAGCAAGAAAAGATAGATATCATCGATACATGTAGAATTTAGCAATCAAAGGTAGTCTTTTCATTAATCACAAACAAGTCTAAATTGTACCGTAACACATTACGTGTCACTATGTCATACAATTCCAAGAACTCATCCTACCAACTGATGTCTCAGTTAAGTTAGGGATTATTTTTAAAAGATATCACAATGAATACTAGTCTACAAGAGTCATTAGGTGTTCCACATGTCCCAGAAGATCCATCGGTCCCAATTCAAAAGAAGATTTCTTCAATTTATTTCTTGAACACTGGGCATCCTCGTCAGTGGACAATGGCCTAGGAACAACCCTTAACACAAACTAACAATCATTTAAAATCTTATAATTCAATCACAGGACTTAATGACTTCCTTTTAACAATCTCACATTCCATACGAGTTAAATTTTACTTTATTCAAGTTTCAACCAATTTTATACTCAATTCGATATCCTACCTCATTTTCCAATACTTTCATCCTTATTCTTACACCTTAAAAGGGCAATAAAAGCTCGATATGATCAATACTTAATTTCCAATCCTATAGCTCTTACAACAACAATTATCAAATGAGTCGCTAGTATGAAATGATTTGTTCATTCAACTAGACTTCTCGGAAAGGTACTAGTGGCATGAGGCTTTTGGGTAATGATTCCAATGACAGCCTCAAGTGAAACATTCACCCTTTCGATTTCAAATTTAAGAATTGGATGACAACGAATCAGATGACATCTTTCCAGGTGAAAACGTTTTGTCAAACTCCACTCTATAAGGAAAGATCGTCATGACATCGATATCAGATTTAATCTCGCCAATTCTTTTCAATATCACAATCAACTAATATTAACGTTTCTACGAACATCACCCATTTGTTGGGATCAGAAATATCCACAACTTGGTTTAGATCTAGGATAGCTAGAATTCCTACGAGAATAGCTTCGACTAATTTAATAGCGGATTTAGGGTTCCTTGTGACAATCGACGTCGTATAAATTCCTCGTATAAATATCAAAATAATCATCAAACAATCATGTAATAAAATTACATCATATATATATATATAATCCAAGTTATATATATATTAAATTAACACTTCTCAGTCTGGCCTTGTCGGTAACTCGGGAATTCTTCGGCACCGTTATAGTCAAAAGATTTTTAGTCATTTTTAGAAAAATGTTTATAGTTAAAAGATTTTGAAATGTTTTATTCAAAACCTTAGTTTTAAAAATCTTTCGTTCTCTATAACGAGAGCTCTGGTACCAAACTGTAACACCCCCAAATTTATACAACTCGATACAGCGGAAGACTAGTTGGTGTTACGGGATATCACATTACTCATATAATAGACAACGCATAAAAATCGCGTCGTTTAATAATAAAAGCATTTCCATTCATAAATATCAAAGTTACATCGGTCCCAAGTCATATTATTTCATACAAAGTTTTACAAAGTGTTTGAATGGAAATTGTTATTTAAGTGCGGGCCATGAATTCTTGTTGTCTTCCCGAGAATTACCTTCAAGTTCCTGAGATAAAACATGTTAAAAGAAAAGGTCAGCGATAACGCCGAGTGAATTCATAGAGTTTAATAAATTCCATCAATATAACTTTGGTATAAAATTATTACCAAAAATCATTTCGTACAAATCATTGTAATAGGCCATAAAATAGCCAAAATCATTTTATACAAATCTCTATCAAAATCATAATGTAGGCATTTGCCTTAAAAACCATTATACGAATCATTGTCGTTAAAAACACCATACAATACGTTTTGCAACGTTGTATAGATTAAATAAAAACCGTTATATGAATATGGTTATATAAAACCAAAACACGAACATAATATCAATAGTATGACCCTGTATTGCTAGTCAGGCAATACATCGTAATTCAGTGCGTCTAGTAGTATTTCGTTAGTTGGATTATTATAAGCCGCATGACATTGTTACCTTACTAAACCAAACAACGGGTAGCTAACCCGATACTCATTTGCCCATCTAAATTAGCGTGTCGTCACAAAGGTCACGCTATGGAAATCTTCTCATACATAAATTCGCTTACCAATCAACGTGGCACGACGGGGATCAACCGTCAAGGCGCGAACTGGGGTGATCGTCCCCAAATAGTACTATATATGCATAAGCGTCTACCAACTCCCGGTAGTTCACAATTCATGCTAATGGGACTTTTAGTGACATAACCTAACTTTAATAATCCATTTGATTCCATCTATCGGGTCCTTTAATCATTTATCGGGTCATACAATCAGGTCATACAATCATTCGGGTCCAAATCAATAAACAAACAATCGGGACAAATGGTGTCCTATTTTATAAAAACTAACATGTTATCTCCCTCGCGGGTTTATAAAATATTTATAAAACATTTAAAAGAGTGCGAGGCTATGAACTCACGTTGATGTGGAAGGCGGTTATCGGCGATTCGGATGTACGGTACGTGCTTCAATCACGGAAACCTAGACAAATAATACTTGTCTTAGACTCTTGTCCAATGACTTTATAAAAATAAAAATTATGTATACATATGATGATTATATATATGATGATCAAGTGGGTTTATATATTCTCATTTACTCATTTTATTATTTATGTATTGGTAACTTCTTACTAGTTCACTAGTTTTACCTATTTACATATTTTAAGTCCAATAAACTTATTATAAGTTCTTTAACTTGTATTATTCCACTTTATACTTGTATTATCAGTATTTACACATTACATGTTGGGCCCAAATGGATTAAGCCCAATAAATAAGTTTATAAGTGTTTTAGCCCATTTTGTTGTATTATTAGTCCAATAATGTTAACTTAGTCCGTTAATGTCCGTATGTTATATAGTTCGGGTTTTATCGGTTTTTACTTGTTATATATGTTTGTATATCAGTATATGAGTTTATAAAAGTTTACATTAGACGGGTCCAACCGTCTAAGTTTTATTTAACAAAAACGTTAATTTTACGGTAATAGCCGAAAAAGTCGTAAAAATCATGTTTATAGTTTTATAACTTATAAAACTTATCAAATTACCATTTTTATAAAATGTATCATTTATTTATCCTTATACATATTTATATAAATGTATTATATAAGCTAGTGGGTTTTAATTCACATTTTATACTATTTTTAGTTGAGTGCTTATATAATACTATTATACTTTAATTTCCAAAATCTGATTTTTATTTTCATGTTCACCAAAACGGCCATATCTAGAGTTCTATATGGAGATAGAGGCTCAAATTTTTATGACATAAACTACATGATATGTGCTCCATTTAACTCGTCTATAGCTACTGTTGAATCATCTTCTAAGTATTTTCTAAAAATCGTCCAAAACAGTGAACTTAGATTTGTACTTTAAACTTGTTTTGATCATATCTCACTCATTACAATGATTCCATTGCATGGACAACTCTCACATGTGTACAAGACCCATAGCTTACTGTAAATTGATTCTACTTCATCATTTTATCAGTCTAACATGTGGTTAGTTATTGTTTCTATACAGCCTACCATTTAAACAAGATTTACCCATTTTACATGTAGTTTGTCTATCTTTTTAAGCATGTTTATCAACACCAAATACCCACACAATATTTTTAATTATCATTCATCATCATATACATATACATAAGTAAGAGAAATACAAGATTACATAATCAAAAATAACAAGAGGATGAGGAAGAACAATCTTTATACCACCAAAGTGATGAAAAGATGAGGTTGATGATGAACAAGACTTGGTTTTGGGTAACCAATATTATGAGATATCAATACCACTTCTAGGATCACCAAATACTTGTAGACTCCTCCAAAAATCAGACCTTGTTCTTCATGAAAACTCCTTGAGAAATCAGCCCTAAAACTCCATAGAAAACCTCTTTTTAGGTGTTAGAATCACCTCAAATCAACAAGTCTTCAAGGGGTTTTCATCTTATGTGTGAATAACACATGATATTATGGTTAATTTAAGATCAAATGGTGGTGTTTTAGTGAATATGGGACGAAGTTTTGAGAGAGAAATGGGAGGATGAGAGTGGTTTGCATGTATGTATTTTAGAGAAATGGTTTGGTTAGATGGTTTTGAGGTGGAGTAGTTGTGAGTTTAGCTTAAATGTTAAGCTAGTTACAAGTGTATAAGCTTCCTTGTGAAGCTTTGACACCTCATGGGTGTTGGTAGCTAGTTTTGCCATCCCATATTGGGGGTGGGGCAAAAGTGGTTTTGTCTCATCCCCAATTATTTACGGGTACTCCTCGATTCTAGTTTCCTCGATTTGCGTGCCCTCGGGTCGTTTTACGTAAAACATTTTTATAAATTATGAATCAATGGCACAAAACGAATCTAATAAAAATTGTCTCATCAAAAACGGAGTTCGAAAACGTAAATACGTAATCCTAAGGTTTCCGGTTTAGTCGTAAAGGACGTTAAATTATTCACGTAAGTCCTAATCTCTTCTCGTAAATTTGTGAGTTTATGAACTAACTCAAATTTAAAATCCCAAAATAATATTCACGGATAAATTTATTTTTTGAAATGTCGGACTGTCACCAAAACGGTGTATGTAAACGTGAGCACGTAACGTAGAATCCTCTGGTTTAGACGTAGTCGATGCTACTTCAAGACGTAAATCCAAATTTCTTCCCAAAAATAAGTGAGTTCATAATATAACATTAAAATAATGTTTTTAAATAATATCTGAGAATAAAATATCAACCATAAATTGACGGATGGTCACACATTGACTCCTTGATGGATTGCTCTTTGTGGCCAAGGTACGCTTTCGTTCTTCCACACGCCCTTTGATCATTCTTTTGATCATTACTTGACTATGTGCTTGTTCTTGGCATCCTTGCCTTGACATTTATTTGTGGTTTGTGATTCTTTCCCTTTATCCTCTCAAACCTTCATTGCTTGGATACTTGACTCACTATGGTGATGTAGAGTGAGTTAGTAGTAGCTTAAAGTATCAAGCATGATTTCCATGGTTTGCACCCATACGGTTAGTAGGCCCTTTGTGGGAGAGAAAGTGAATTAATACCTTGGTCATATTTTGGTTTAGACTAAGAATATCATTCAAAGTGATCTTAGTCTATACTTGAATAATTGCTTTGTGTTTATTCATTACCAAAGCCGTTTAACGTTTCGCCGGAAAGGCACGTCTTAAACCACTATATATGACACAAGCTCTTCGTTACCACTATTTGAAGATTGTCATTAATCCCTTAAGCATTGGTCCTAGTCTTGATTCACTTCCCTTGACTTCTCTCCACTTTGCCGTTTTGCTACGAGTAGTCGTTTGTCCGTTTCGGTTCTTTTCGATCTTGATTCAACTCGTAATCCTTCGTTAAGGCATATTGCTTAGTGTTATGATGATCCAATGATATTCTAAAAGGCTCATGATATAATTTTAAGTATTTTAGAAAAACTTGGTTTTTAAAATTTGGCGTTTTTCATTGATAAAAACCAGCCTCTGTAGGCGGTTCTTTATCTCGACAGCTCAAATCCGCGGTTCCATATCGATAAGGTACCGCGGGTAGTAAATTTTGTCAGAGCGCCAGTTTGATTATTTTATTCTTTTTCGAACCAAACCCTCTCTCTCCCAAAAACACACAGCCGACGGCTTACCCTTTTTCCACCATTATTGAAGCTTCCAAAACCTTCAATCACTCAAATTAATTGATTCCAAGTTGTGGGTTTCACTCATCCTTCATCTAACATCAATTAATTGTAAGTATTTTCTTTCAATTTCATCTATTTTTCTCTAGGGTTCATCCTTTCATAATTGGGGATTTTAAAAATTGAAATTGAATTAAAACCTTAATAGGAATGTGGGTTGACATGGTTATTTTACTATGATTCCTTAGGTTCATATTCAGTAAGATTTCACTAAAACCCACTTATAGAACAAATCCGAATTTAGGCTAAATGATTTTGGTTAAAAGATGGATTTGAGATGAACCCATGAACAAGTAGGTAATGACATTGTTAATGCTTACCTAAAAACCTTGTTTTGAAAAACCAATGTTCTAATCCATTATTGATCTAACATAGATCATGTGTTCTTGGTTAATGATGGAATAGACACATTGTGAACATGAGAATGATATGGGTTCAATCCTATGTTTGTCAAGAAATTGATATAACACATTCTCATACTTTTTGTTTGTTAATTTTAATTTTTCATAGGAGTGATTGGAAAGATATTTTCGTGTTTAGGTACTTGTCATGTCTTCAAGATATCAAAAAGATCATGAACGAACACGAGCATACATGCCCTCTTCTCCTTACCCTCATCTAACTCACTCTCTCAAAACTCGTCTAAGTCTCTTGAATATCGTTGTTTCCATGAAGGACGCATCGTTCGTTCCAATTTTGCAAATGAGTTCATTCGCTTCATGTTTAAGTCTATTGGGTTTGATTGTCTTCTTAATATTGATGAGCCAATATTTCCTTCGTTTCTTATGGAGTTCTTTAGCTCATTCACATTGATAGGCATCAATAATGGTTTATCTATACGATTTTCCATTATGGGGAAAACCATTATCTACACTCTTGAAGAATTCGGTGATATTCTTAGAGTGCTATCTAATGGTCAATGTCGATTCACCGATGCTTGGAGTATTGACTCTTTAGAATCGGCTCCTATTGATGCTCATTATGTGACTGTGCTTCCATCATCTTCGGACATTATTCATGTCATCTCTAAACCTCGTGAACATCCTATTCTTGGTGAATTTCAAGGAGTTGTTCGAACTCTCTCTCCTTGGGAAGTACTTACTAGCGATCTTAATGATTTCATGATTCCTTGGGCCGAAATCATTAGGGAAAATGCAATGTGTCTAGATGGGAATCGGTGTTGGGTTGAATTATTGAGTTGATAAGTCAAAACACAACAATATAAGAAGACAAGGGCTAAAAAGTACAAGTTGCAAAAGAACAAGCCGTTGGAGTCTTTTTATTACTTTAGCTTTCTTTGTAAGCTATGTTTTCTAGTATATAAAGAAAACATAGGACGTAGGTTTTATATATATCATTCATTCACAATGTAAACCTAAAGTGTGTGTCGCACTAGACGTGGGATTCAATGTATACACGTCTAGTGGTTGTTTGTTATTAATATAATAAGCAACCCAATTGTTTTAATTCGTGTTCTTTGTGCCTAAACACCTTGTCATGATCATTGTTCTTTTCCGCTATGTTATCATATGAACGATGATCAACCTAGATATAATGGTTCATAACCATTGAGTCGAACGATTATAGGGATCATCAATTGGTATCAGAGCCCAGATCCCAAGGCCATGGTTGCTGTTCAACAAATTGATGGTGTTGGAGCATGGGATTGGAGCTGGATGGCTAAGAATGAGGAAGAGGACAGAGCTTTGGTTGCTAAAGTTAAAGAAGAGCATGTTGAATATGCTCTCATGGCTCACTCCTCCTCTTCATCAGATAATGAGGTATATGATGATGCTTTCTGTTCTAAGGGTTGTCGTTTAAATACTGAAAAACTAAAACAAGAGATAGTTAAATTATTAGATGAGGCAAGTACTGAAAGATGCAAAGTATCTAATTATCAAATTGCTCTTACCCAAACAGAAAAGACAGTAGCTGAGTATAAGAAAATGGAGTTTGATTTAAAGGATCAAATAAATATCTTAAAACATGAGTTACATCAGAGTAAGGATGTTCAAGATATAGTAAATAGGGTTAATCTTGATTTGATAGCTCAGTTAGAGGAGGCTAACAAAAATAAAGATAATGTGAGTCTTAAAATCCAGAGATTTGATAAGGCCACACAATCCCTAGGAGAGTGTGTTAGTAAACAAAGAGACTCTAAGGATATGAGTGGGATTGGGATGAATAATTATACTGGTGTTTCACCACCAGCTGGGGATTTCTATGGTGTCCAATCAAAGGATTTATCTTGGACTGGCTTGCCAGAATGCCAAGAGGAGGAATTCATTCCTCCACCTAGAGTGACTTCCCCAGTTGAGGAATACAAGCAAAAACTGACTGACCTAGATGAGTGGAAGAAAGCTAACCACACCTTGTTTGTTAAGGGAGGGTTGTTGTGTGAAAGTCCAAATGAGCCCACACCAAACATGATACCAATTGTGGAGTCCTATGATCCTAAACCTATTAAGATCACACACCCTACCACTGGCAAAGCTGTTGACCTTGGCCCACAAACTGTTAGAAAACCTAGTGTTAAGTATGCAGAGATGTATAGGAATACTAGGTCACCAAAAAGCCAAGTTAGTAATCATGGAACAGGCTTCTTTGCTTCTAGACCTAAGACTATGTCTAGAAAAGCTTGTTACACATGTGGTAGCTTCTCACATTTGGCCTACAAATGTGTCAACGCTTCCAATGTCAACGCTGATAGGAACCATTTCAGCGCTGACAAAAGTCAACATAGGTCAAATACTGTCAGACCCAATACCTTTGTGAACAAAAGTTCACAAGTTGTTAGACCAGCCCCATTCTTTTCTAGAGGGTCTAACACACAAGGCCTAAGACCTTTTCAAAAGTCAAATACTTGGTCAAATAGGCAATGGGTTCCTGTAGCAAACCCTAGGTTCAACGCTGATAAGAGAAATCGGGGCGCTGACAAGAGAAATTCCAGCGCTGACAGACACACTGCTAAACCTAGGTATTTGCAACCACAGGGAAATAGGTCTAAAGCTTCTACTAGCTTAACATGGAGACCAAAACAAGACCAAAACCCTAATTCTACTGGTGTTTCTATGACATGCAACAGGTTTCATTATATTTCAAAGGCATTGTCAACACCAATTGGGGTTAACTGGGAATTTCATTCAAACAGGGATGAAAATGGGGTTGTTATGAGAACCAAGTCTGTTCTTGTTGAACAACCAAATGAATCCAAGTCTTCCAAGGCTTGGGTTCCCAAAGACAACTAATGTGTTTTCTTTATGTGCAGGGCATTCAGAAGAAGATCAATGATTATGGATACTGGGATAGTGGATGCTCAAGGCACATGACAGGAAAGGAAGACTATCTGACCAATTTCTCTCCTATTCAAGATGGTGATAAGGTATACTTTGGAGGGGGCTATGGAACAATCACAGGAAAAGGAACCCTTGTCACCAACAATATACGGTTTAAGAATGTCTTCTTGGTAAAAGAACTGGATTATAATTTGTTTAGTGTATCACAAGTGTGTGATAACAAAAATAAGGTTCTTTTCACAGATACTGAGTGCTTGGTGTTAAGCAAAGATTATAAGCTCCCTGAGGAGAAATACATAGATTTTAGAACACCAAGGCATAAAGACATATATAATGTGAATCTTAATGGAATTAAGATAAATAATAAAATGTCATGTATGTATGCTAAAGCCTCAGTAGATGAAAGTAATCTTTGGCACAGGAGATTAGGGCACATAAACTTTAAGAATATCAATAGACTTGTGAGGCTTGGTTTAGTTGATGGTTTGCCTGAAAAGGCTTTCCACAATGACCACTCTTGTGTTGCATGTCTTAAGGGCAAGCAGCACAAGGTCTCATTCAGGTCTAAACAGGTGCACTCTAGTTCTAAACCACTTCACTTATTGCATATGGACCTCTTTGGTCCAACTAATATAGAAAGTTTGAAGGGTAAATCATATTGTTTTGTTATCACTGATGATTATTCCAGGTTTACATGGACTTTCTTTTTAGCCAAGAAAAGTGAAACTGCCCTAAGTCTGATTAATTTCATTACCCAAATTGAAAAGAAGAATGGTAATGAGGTCAAAATTATTAGAAGTGACAATGGGGGTGAGTTTAGAAATCAGTTGTTGGATGACTTTTGTGCCAAGAAAGGGATTACTAGGCAGTTTAGCATAGCTAGAACCCCACAGCAAAATGGGGTTGCTGAAAGGAAGAATAGGACCCTTATTGAAGCAGCCAGAACCATGTTGGCTGATGCCCACTTTCCTATAGCCTTTTGGGCTGAAGCTGTTAACACAGCTTGTTATGTTCAAAATAGGGCATTGGTCAACAAGATACATAATAAGACACCTTATGAATTACTTTGGGGAAGGAAGCCCAATATTGGCTTTCTCAAGCCATTTGGTTGTCATGTAGTTGTGTTAGAAACTAGTGAAGCCCTAGGTAAATTTGACTCAAAAGGTGATGAAGGCTACTTCATGGGTTATTCAGTGCAGAGTAAAGGATATAGGGTTTACATTAAAAAGGAAAAACGTATACTTGAAAAGGTACATGTTAGGTTTTTAGAAAGTAAACCTAGTGATCCTGAAAGTGGTCCTAATTGGTTGTTTGACTTAGAACCTTTATCTAGAGCTTTAAATTATATGCCTGTTACTGATCCAGACATTGTGAAGGTAACTTCAAGTGTTTTGGAAAAGAGAATTGGTAATGTTTTAGGTATACAGGTTGCTAGGGAGGATGGACCACCAGCAGTTGAATCATCTCCCACACAAGAATATGTTACACTTCCTATATGGACAGATGAGTATTATGCTGCTGCTGCTGCTGCTAGAAAAGATAATAGTGGTTTTCAGATACCACCAAATACAAACATGCATACTTCTTCAGGCGCTGACAAAGGGAAATCAAGCGCTGACAAGAGCAATTCAGACGCTGATGGATCAGACACTGACAACAATAGTTCAAGCACTGTTAGCCCAAACGCTGACAAGCAAGGTTCAGAGTTTGATGACACCTTTGCACATCTTTTCTCTTCCCATTTTGAACAGGGTGGACCTTCTAATGTCCATGAAGAGATTTCTGTTGATCAAGAAGAATCTGAAGAAGATATTGGCAACATGGAGCGTGAAATTAAGGACACCAGACTTTTTGAAGGAGGAGTTCTCACTTCCATAGCAAAGGATCACCCCACATCTCAGATCATTGGTGATGTTATGGCTCCAGTTCAGACAAGAAGATCCCATCAAGGTCTTGGTGGATTTATTGCCAATATACACAAGAAGGTTGATACCCCTCTTGTACAAGCATGTTTGTTTGCCTGTTTTCTGTCACAGGAAGAACCCAAGAAAATTTTTGATGCTCTCAAAGAACCAAGTTGGGTGGAAGCAATGCAGGATGAGCTTCACCAATTTGCTATACAGGATGTTTGGGAGCTGGTTGATTGTCCTAGATATGTGAGACCAATTGGGACAAGATGGGTTCTAAGGAACAAGAAAGATGAAAGAGGCATTGTGGTCAGAAACAAGGCACGTTTGGTAGCTCAGGGATATACACAAGAGGAAGGAATTGATTATGAAGAAGTTTTTGCACCAGTTGCAAGAATTGAAGCTATAAGAATTTTTCTAGCTTATGCCTCTTGTATAACCAAATGGATGTGAAGAGTGCTTTCCTCTATGGGACAATTGTTGAGGAGGTATACGTTATGCAACCTCCTGGTTTTGAAGATCCTGAAAATCCAGACAAGGTCTATAGAGTGAAGAAAGCAATGTATGGACTTCATCAAGCCCCAAGAGCATGGTATGGTACATTGTCCACCTACTTGGTGGAAAATGGTTTCAAAAGGGGCACCATAGATCAGACATTGTTTACAAAGAAGAAAGGAAAACATGTGTTACTTGTGCAGGTCTATGTTGATGACATCATTTTTGGGTCTACTGATCCAAAAATGAGTGAGGAATTTTCCAAGCTCATGACAGATAAATTCAAGATGAGTGCAATGGGTGAGATGAACTTCTTTCTAGGTTTACAAGTTCAGCAGAAAGAAGATGGTATCTTCATCTCCCAAGACAAGTATGTAGCTGAAATCTTGAAGAAATATGGTTTTTCTCCACATGAGAAGGAGGCTTCCACTCCTATGGATAGGCAACACCCTTGGGGAAAAATTGGAGCTGGAAAGGATGTGGATGTTAGGCACTATAGATCAATGATTGGATCATTGATGTATCTTACAGCCTCAAGACCTGACATCATGTTTGCTGTGTGTGCATGTGTACGCCATCAAGTGACTCCCAAAGAATGTCACCTTTTTGCTGTGAAGAGAATTTTTAGGTACCTAAGATGTTATCCAGATCTTGGATTGTGGTACCCAAAAGATTCTCCCTTGGACCTTATTGCATATTCAGACAGTGACTATGGTGGTGACAAGTTTGATAGGAAATCCACAACTGGTGGATGCCAATTTCTTGGGAGCAGATTAATATCTTGGCAATGCAAGAAACAAACAGTGGTGGCAAACTCTACAACTGAAGCAGAATATGTTGCAGCAGCTGCTTGTTGTGGACAAGTCTTATGGATTCAGAACCAGCTGTTGGATTATGGGTATAATTTTATGCATACCAAGATTTTTGTAGACAATAACAGTACTTTATGCATTATTAAAAATCCTGTACATCATTCTAAAACCAAACACATAGAAATTAGACATCATTTTATAAGAGATTGCTTTGAGAAAGGTTTAATACAACCAGATAGGGTAGACACAGAAGATAATGTGGCTGATTTATTAACTAAACCTTTTGATGCTGGAAGATTTCAATATTTGGTAACAAATATTGGAATGGTTAATCTCACTTAATATGTGTTTTTGGAATCTTTTTGTAAAAGTATGTACAGGATAATGCATTGTTATTGGTCTTTGTGATGATTTAGATTTTCCACATTATTTTTCTAACACTGACAAAGGTAAATGTAACGCTGTCAAGTGTTATTTTGCCATTGTTGGAGATATTATTGTCTAACGCTGACAAGAGTTCCTTCAACGCTGATAAGTGTTGTCGGGACGCTGTCAGCAACAAATGTTAGTTTTGTGGTTTTCATCTAAATGTGCATGTAATGGTAGCTTTATGCCATTGGATACAGAGTTGCTTATGGAGCTTTGAAGAGCTATTTGGACATGTTTTGTTTATGGATGATGGTTGGAATATTTATATTCCTATCTTGACATAAATTTTTAATGTTCATATATATTATTGAGAACTCATGTATCATAGTTTAAGGGGAGGTTTAAGGAACCTTTAGGACTCTTGGGTATTCTTATAATACTCTCATCACAATTCTAGATTGTGTCCACAGGTGAGTATGGGTTAGTTTTACTAAACCATGAGGCACTGTAGCATGCAAAGTTGATAAACTATGCATGCTGCCAAGACATTTTTGGCCTAGAATTGGATGTGGTCTGATGGGAGACTTGGGAATACTTTGGTTATGGGTTTACCTGGGAGTTACAAAGAATTTTGTGAAATAACTTTGTTGGTAAGTATTTTGGTTAGCAAGGGACTCTAGAGGACATTTGTGTCTATCTTGCTTATGCAAGTGTGCATAAATGGACAGTGCTTGCCGCCCAGTAATTATTATCAACTTGTAAGATATTTCCCTTAGGATAAATTACTTTGTTAAGGTCTTTTTCTTTTTAAATATTTTTATTTTTTAGACGCTGACAAGTTTTTCTCCAAACGCTGTTACGTCCAATCGTGACGCTGACAAGGCTTTAGGCAAACGCTGACAAGAAAATATAGCCGTTGGGCGCTGATGGGCTATTTTTGACCGTTGACACCTAGTGGGCCCTACCCAGTTGTTATTTTTGACTAATCTTTGGCCGTAATTTTGGGGAGAAGTTAATTTTAATTAATGCATGAGATAAGTTATATATTTGATTCAATATTTTCATGATTGCTCTTTGAATATAACCGCCTCATTTTTGACCAATCAAACTCATGCATCTCTCCTATAAATTTGGCTAATCTTTTTATTCTGGGTATTCATATTTTCTTGTCTAACATTTTTCTCCTAGATTTTTCCATCTCACATAACCTAAACAGCTTTCAAACATGGCACCCAAATTCAACTCAAAGAATTTAACATTGGAGTTCAAGAGCCAACACAATATGGTAGCTTACTTGACTGCTGATGATGATTTGTTTCCTCAGTATTCACAGATGGTGGCATTTTTAAATGCATCTTCATTGAGGTATGCACTTTCTCATACACCATTAGTCCCTGTCGCACACATTAGACAGTTTTGGAATAATGTAAGTTCCACAACAGCTAATGGAGTGACAACATTAACATCTACTGTTCATGGAAGAACATGGGTGGTCACTGAAGCTTTGGTTCGCCAAGCTTTGCGTCTTGATGACGCTGATGGTGTGACTACCCTTGCCATTGCAACAATAGAACAAGGTCTTAGGGAATTGGGTTATCCTATTCCTGCTGATGTCACTTTAAATAAATATCATAAGCAGGAATTTCCCTCTGACTGGAAATATTTGATACATGTCCTTTTACAATGCTTAAGTCCAAAATGTACTTCTTTTTATGAAATAAACAGGTCAATTGCAAGTGCTTTGGTTTGTATAACACGTGGGCTTAAGTATAATTTTTCAAAAATGATTTTTGAAGGGATGTGTAAAAATAAGGGAAGTAAAATGACTTTGGCTTACCCTAGATTTTTGCAAATGGTCTTTGATTTACAAGAGTATTGTTCTAGGGATCATGACACTTTTTATGAGATCCCTAAACAACAGAAAACCATTTTTGCTAAAATGAGCTCCACAAACGACTCCATACCTCTTACCCAACCCATGCTTGAAGTAATTCAGGCTGCTCAACCACAACCACAACCAGACCCTGAACCCCAACTTGAGCCTATTCATGAACCATTACCTTCACCAGAACACATGGACATTGACCAACCCAGCGCTGACACTCAAAATGTGGGCGCTGACACAGCCAATCCCAACACTGATACACTCCCTGAACAATCCCAAACACCCCTTAACCAACCAACACCCACACAATCTACATCATCTTCCACCCCCTTACAATCTAGGTTGAATAAACGCCAAATGGTTACTGGAGTGTTCTCCTCTAGTGATCCTCGCCTTGTAGCAGAGAGAACCACCTCCACAAGTGTGGCTGGTGACATGGGTGAGGCTGGGGCTATTGATATAGGCTTAGAAGCTGGTCAAGACAGTCCCAACATCATTAAGACCTCATCCATGCCCGATGATTCTATTTTGGGAGGTCAAATCCCCATTCTAGCTGAGGGCAGATTGGAACCTATGACAATAATTGAATTGACGGCGGCTGTCATTAGCTTGCAAAAGCAAAATGTCAGTCTTGTACAAATTGTCAACAAACAGGGACGTGAACTCCAAGTTTTGAGGGAGCGTGTAACTGTTTTGGAGAATCCAAGTAGCAGGAGTCTAATGGAGGAATCTTCCAAAGGGGAGGATGAAGAGGATAAGGAGGATGAGCTGATTCATACAGCTAGTGAGAAGAGTTCAGAGAAGAGTTCACAATTTAGTGAGTCTTTACAGGTTGCTGAAGCTCTCACCAACTTGAAGAAGCACCCAGTTATTGATACATCCAAGGTGACACCATTAAACTTGGAAGGAACTTTCAAAGAAACATTAGGCGCTGATACAGGTTTGAACGCTGACACATCCAGCGCTGACAAAGGTAATCGTAGCGCTGATAGGAGTAACTTGAACGCTGATAAAGTTGCAGGTGGTGTTGATGTATTCCAGCCATCAACAATCATCAAAGATGTGTCCACACAGGTTTCTTCTTCTACTTTACCTATTATTGACCCAAAAGACAAAGGTAAAGGTATTTTGATTGAAGAAGATGTTCCAAAGAAAGATGCAGCACAAATTGCATTTGATGAACAGTTGGCTGCACAACTTTTGGAAAGAGATTTGAAGAGGAGTAGAAGATCACCATTTGTTGTTTCTGAGAGTGAGGAAGAAAGTGGTGATGATAAAGAAGGTGATAGCTCAGATTCAAGTATTCAAATTATTGAAGATCCAGAAAGGCTTGAATATGGGGATGAGCTAGCAAAGGAAAAGTTGAGTGAGTTGAAGAATCAGATTGATTGGGACCTACCAGAAATCACCAGAATGTACCATGCTTGGGAAGACAATGTTATGAACAATCCAGGTATGAGTTTATCAGATCAAATTTGGGGGTTGGAAGTACTTCTCAGGGTACAAGATGACATAAAGGTGATTATGAGGTTTAATGCTCAAGAGGTCAAAACCTGGCTCAAAAGGGATAGAAGGCAGTTGTACTATAAGTTGCTTAGATGTCATCAGCCTAATTGGACATCAAAGAAGTTGTTGGCCTTATCTTTTGAGGAGTTAGAGTATAGGGCACATCCTATTTGGAGGAAGGTGCAAGAACAGAATGTCTACAGGTTTCTTTCAGAAGAAAGGAAACAAGAGCTTGCTGAGGAAATGCAGATTCAAAAGGAAATGAGGATTGCTCAAAGACCAGTGAAGAAAGGAGATCCTTTCCAATTTCCTAAAGACATGGATGTGTATTTTCCAACTGAAGGTGTTATAAGGAAGCATCTCAAGCTTTCTCCATTGGAAGCTTCAGATTTGGTAAATGTAGTACCTCTAGATGACAGAAATCCAATTATCAGTTTTGATGAAGATGAGTGTGGATTTTGGAAGATTGGCAGATTTGGAAAGGAGGTACATACTTTCACTTCAGTTATTTCTATATTTGCAAGCATAGAGAGGGAAGACTTGGTGCATCTATGAAGATTAATAGAGGCCAAGTATACTGCTGAAGCACCTACTTCAGCAAATGGAATAAGACTTTGGAACACATTTATGACTTTGTGTGGTCCAAAAGAAGCAGATCCTGCCATATGGAAGGATCTTGAAGATGATCTCCGTAATCTTCATTGGAGGCTGTATTCTACTTGTGGTGTATTTCATATGAGCTCTACAAAGTTTTCAGAGTATTTACTTGTGGATGCTGACTATTTCTTGTCCAAAGAAGTGTTGGAGAAGATGCTAGAGACACCCCTGAAGATTGATTATACTAGTGACGTGGCCAAGGACTTGATCAGATATGTTTATCACCAACATAAGAAGTTATTGCAAGATTCCTCCTAAGCCTTAAGTTTTTATTCAGAAACTTGATCATTGGAATGGATATCAAGTTTAGGGGAGGATTGTTGGGAATAAAATATGGGTCAGTTCACTAGACGCTGATAAGAAGAATGTCAACGCTGATAAGAAGAATTTGGACGCTGACAGTCAAGCGTTGACATTAAAGAAGTCAACGCTGACAGCCTTGAAGATTGACACTGATGGAATATCTTCATACTTATCTTTAGTTTATTTGTTTCTTTATTTATGTATGGTAAAGATAAGCACAACATTGTATTTTCTATTATTATCTTTACCTAGAATAGTTGATTCGTAGCTTATTGTACAAGACTTCTTGTTCTATAAAAGAAGGTCTTTTAGGTTAAAGTTATATATCAGTTTTCATAAGTATTCGCAAGTTAAACTCTTTCATTGTAACCAAGTAAGATTATTCTAATACAAGTGAAAGTTTGTTTAACATCATTGTGTTTTAGATCAAGTGTTAATTCCGCATAACACTTTGTTACTTTATTCATAAGCAAAGGTTTCTCTACGTGTAGTGCTTGATCTAATCTCGTATACACAAAGCTTAATCGATCTAAGTTAGGGATCAACAAGTAGACCTCGATCCCTTGTCAATATTCTCATCCTTAGTGAGACACTGAGCACGATAATGTAACTCCTTCAAGTGTTTATGACAAGTCTTCGTCACCAACCATGTAAAGCACGAACAAGTTATCTTTAAAGTGTGAGTGTCACAGGAAACACCACGACTTTAAGATATGATAGAACACAAACTCGCGCAAATCTTCTTCAATCATCAATCTTACCATAAGAATTCTTCCCCTTAAGCTAACACTTCTTCATGATGAATTTGAGTGAAATAACATAGTCATACCATATGTAAAAGATCAAATGTGGATAACTCTTTCGCAAGGCTAACCCGATTACATAGTTTAAAATATCCATCAAATTCCCACGAATAATTGCTAACTCGCTTTAAAATCATTAATCCATTTAAAAATATCCGAGCCATAAATATCAACTTGATATTCTAAATTATAACGGAGATTCCATGTACCTTTGTGTGTATAATTCTCCTTTTTGTGTGCTAAAAACGTCCAATTTTCTCTAACAGCAGCAATCAGTGTTGACTTATTCCTGTCAGCGTCGAAACTCTTCCTGTCAGCGTTAACATTACTCTTGTCAGCGCCAACCATAAATCTTGTCAGCGTCCACTCTACTTTTGTCAGCGTCAAATTCTGCTGACGTCATCTTGCATCCAAAAGTGGCGAATTCCTTTGGCCGTGTGAACATAACGATTTCCACCAATGAAAAATCCTCAACCATGTGAATGCAACTATATTCCACCAGTAAGAAACGATCTCCACGGGAACAACCTCGTCGGACCTAGATATCACGAGCCTTAGGCTCTGATAACAATTGATGATCCCTAACTTAGATCGATTAAGCTTTGTGTATACGAGATTAGATCAAGCACTACACGTAGAGAAACCTTTGCTTATGAATAAAGTAACAAAGTGTTATGCGGAATTAACACTTGATCTAAAACACAATGATGTTAAACAAACTTTCACTTGTATTAGAATAATCTTACTTGGTTACAATGAAAGAGTTTAACTTGCGAATACTTATGAAAACTGATATATAACTTTAACCTAAAAGACCTTCTTTTATAGAACAAGAAGTCTTGTACAATAAGCTACGAATCAACTATTCTAGGTAAAGATAATAATAGAAAATACAATGTTGTGCTTATCTTTACCATACATAAATAAAGAAACAAATAAACTAAAGATAAGTATGAAGATATTCCATCAGTGTCAATCTTCAAGGCTGTCAGCGTTGACTTCTTCAATGTCAACGCTTGACTGTCAGCGTCCAAATTCTTCTTATCAGCGTTGACATTCTTCTTATCAGCGTCTAGTGAACTGACCCATATTTTATACAATTTAAGAAGACAAGGGCTAAAAAGTACAAGTTGCAAAAGAACAAGCCGTTGGAGTCTTTTTATTACTTTAGCTTTCTTTGTAAGCTATGTTTTCTAGTATATAAAGAAAACATAGGATGTAGGTTTTATATATATCATTCATTCACAATGTAAACCTAAAGTGTGTGTCGCACTAGACGTGGGATTCAATGTATACACGTCTAGTGGTTGTTTGTTATTAATATAATAAGCAACCCAATTGTTTTAATTCGTGTTCTTTGTGCCTAAACACCTTGTTCATGATCATTGTTCTTTTCCGCTATGTTATCATATGAACGATGATCAACCTAGATATAATGGTTCATAACCATTGAGTCTAACGATCAATAGGACTCATCAATCGGGACTTAGTACCCACTTGTCTTGCATATATGTTGCATTGTGTTTCCACTACAACCCCTTACAATCTCGCATTTTTCATAGCTAGAAGAATTAGATTTGTTTTTCTTGAGTCTAAGTCAAGTCTTCCCTACGGAATGCTTCTCTCTCGTCTTCTTAGAAGAGTCCTTATTGACTTTCCATCTCTTCTCTCTTCAACTTATCACTCCGTTGATCGTGTCATGTCTCCCATTCAAAGGAATATTTCACCCGAGATCAATGTGAACTCGTGTCAAGTCGAAAATACTTCTCAAGAAGAGTCTTCTAGGAACCCTCCCTCCAATTTCAATAACTTCATGTCCTCTTCAATCCCATTTTGTCCTCCCATGAAGTTGATTCCGACTATCAATTTTATCTCAATCATCTTCTTCGAGAACGTCTCAGAAGTGAATCAAGGAATTAGATGTTATGCTCATGGTTACTTGCAACACTCATCTAGGATGATTTCCTGACTTTCTTTCCTTCATTTGGTTGTGTATTAACTTATCTTTGGATTATTATTTACTTTGATCCTAAATATTGCTTATGCTATTATGTTTGTGATTTACATAGCTTTGTGCATGCCTTTTGATAGTTAGCTTATTAGATTATGATCTGTAGTTAACTTTGGCTTGTGAATCCTTTGGTAAAAATCTGGGTTAACCAAAATTTGGGATGGGAAATTTTTGAAAGACCTCTGGTCGCGGTTCCATATCAACCCGCGGCTCCTTATCGATAAGGAACCACCGGTCCTAGGTAAGGAACCGCCGCCACTGTGCATGACATCATCTTTTGCTTTACACTGTTTTCTCAATTCTGTGTAAACACTGCATGATTTTCTGTAATAAACTGCACATTTCCTAAACTAGCTTACCTAAATTAATTATTCACCTAAAATGATTTTAACCCATTACTAATTTGGATCATCCCCTCACCCATTTTAACCCACCTTGTTAGTCATGTTCTTCACACATCAAAACATCCTTCCCTAACCCTTAAACCACCCTTAAACAACCATGGTTTGTTGTGACTATCCGTCAATTTATGGTTGATATTTTATTCTAAATATTTATTTGAAAATATTATCTTAATGTTATATTATGAACACACTTATTTTTGGGAAGAAATTTGGATTTACGTCTTGAAGTAGCATCGACTACGTCTAAACCGGAGGGTTCTACGTTACGTGCTTACGTTTACATACACCGTTTTGGTGACAGTCTGACATTTCAGAAAATAAATTTATCTGTGAATATTATTTTGGAATTTTAAATTTGTGTTGGTTCATAAACTCACAAATTTACGAGAAGAGATTAGGACTTACGATTATAATTTAACGTCCTTTACGACTAAACTGGAAACCTTAGGATTACGTATTTACGTTTTTGAACTCCGTTTTTGATGAGACAATTTTTATTAGATTCGTTTTTTGTCGTTGATTCATAATTTATAAAAACGTTTTTCGTAAAATGATCCGAGGGCACGCAAATCGAGGAAAATAGAATCGAGGAGTACCCGTAAATAAATGGGGATGAGACAAAATGACTTTTGCCCCACCCCCACTCATAACCGGCCACAATACTCCACCACACCAACATTGGTGTCAAGTTGTAAGCTAAGTTATCTAACACTTGTCTAGTTAGCTTAATTTGTAAGCCTTACACCACCAAAACCACTTAGCTAAACTAGCAACCTCATTTTCACACATGCAAAACAACTTCCACTCTCATCTCTCTCTCAATAATTCCGTCCACTTTCTCCCCCTAAACACCCATTTTGATCAAAATTAACCATGAAATCTTATGTTATTTACACACATGATGAAGCCCTTTTGAAGCCCTATTGATTGGTGGTGATTATAACATCCAAGGAGGAGTTTCTATGGAGTCTTAGGGCTGATTTTCCACAAGGAGTTCTTAAAGATTGGTGGACTTGAAGATGATGTTGGTCTACCACAAGTTCTTCCATCAAAATCTAAGCCTTGATGAAAAACTACACAACCTTGGTGGTATAAAGATTGTTCTCCCCATTCTATTGTTATTTTGATTATGTAATCATGTATTTTCTTCTTAATGTATATATGTATGATGATATATGATGATAAAAATATTATGTGGGGATTTGGTGTTGATAAACATGGGTAAAAAGATGAAAAACTATATGTAAAAGTGGTTAATCTTGCCTAAATTAGTAGGCTGTATAAAAACAGTAAATAACCATATGAGGAACTGATAAAATGGTATAGATGAATTGATATACATTAAGCTATGAGTCTTGTACACATGTGAGAGTTGTCCATGCAATGGAATCATTAGGATGAGTGAGATATGATCAAAACAAGTTTTGAGTGCAAATCTGAGTACACTGTTTTGGACGAATTTTATAAAATACTTAGAGGCTGATTAAACAGTACCATAGAAGAGTTAAATGGATCACATATCATGTAGTTTATGCCATAAAAATTTGGGCTTCTATCTACATGTAGAACTCTAAATATGGCTGTTTTGGT
The DNA here is from genome assembly GCA_025667525.1 of Glebionis coronaria. NCBI lineage: Eukaryota > Viridiplantae > Streptophyta > Magnoliopsida > Asterales > Asteraceae > Glebionis > Glebionis coronaria. The sequence continues at coordinate 92,879,112 of CM046881.1, forward strand.
GAACATGAAAGTAAAAATCAGATTTTTGGGAAATTAAAGTATAATAGTATTATATAAGCACTCAAATAAAAATAGTATAAAATGTGAATTAAAACCCACTAACTTATATAATACATTTATATAAATATGTATAAGGATAAATAAATGGACATTTTATAAAAATGGTAGTTTGATAAGTTTTATAAGTATTAAAACTATAAATAAGTTTTTTACGACTTATTCGGCTATTACCGTAAAATTAACGTTTTTCGCCAATTAAAACTTAGATGATCAAACCCGTCTAATGTAAAGTTTTTAAAAGTCATATACTGATATGTAAGTACCTAATACAAGTAAAAACCGATAAAACCCGAACTATAGGACATACAGACATTAACGAGCTAAGTTAGCATATTTGGACTAATCATTTAACTAAATAAGTAAAACACTTAAGAAAGTTACTTATTGGGCTTAACCCATTTGGGCCAAACATATAAAGTATAAATACTGATAATACAAGTTTAAATGAATTTATACAAGTTAATGAACTTATAATAAGCTTATTGGACTTAAACATGTAAATAGGTAAAACCAGTAAACTAGTAAGAAGTTACCAACACATAAACACTAAAATGAGTAAATAAGAGTATATAAACCCACGTGATCATCATCATATATATAAAATCATCATATGTATACATAATTGTTATTTTATAAGTCATTGGACAAAAGTCTAAGACTAGTATTATTTGTCTAGGTTTCCGTGATTGAAGCACGTACCTTACATCCGAATTGCCGATAACCCGCCTTCCCACATCAACGTGAGTTCATAGCCTCGCACTCTTTTAAATGTTTTTATGAAATATTTTATAAACCCGCGAGGGAGATAACATGTTAGTTTTACTAAAATAGGACACCATTTGTCCCGATTGTTTGTTTATTGATTTGGACCCGAATGATTGTATGACCGGATGAATGATTATATGACCCGATAGATGAAATGAAATAGATTATTAAAGTTAGGTTATGTCACTAAAAGTCCCATTAGAATGAATTGTGAACTACCGGGATTTGGTAGACGCTTATGCATATAATAGTACTATTTGGGAACGATCACCCCAGTTCGCGCCTTGACGGTTGATCCCCGTCGTGCCACATTGATTGGTAAGCGAATTTATGTATGAGAAGATTTACACAAGCGTGATTATTGTGACGACACGCTAATTTAGATGGGAAAATTGAGTTTCGGGCTAGCTACCCGTTGTTTGGTATAGTAAGGTAACAATGTCATGCGGCTTATAATAATCCAATAGCGAAAATACTGCTTTATGCATTGAATACGATATATTGCCTGACTAGCAATACGGGGTCTTACTATTGATATTATGTTCGTGTTTTGGTTTTTCATAACCATATTCATATAAGGTTTTATTTAATCTATACAACGTTATAAGACGTATTGTATGATGTTTTTAACGACAATGGTTCGTATAATGATTTTTACGGCAAATGCCTATATTATGATTTTGATAAGGATTTGTAAAAAAATGACTTTGGCTATTTTATGGCCTGTTACAAAGATTGTACAAAATAAATTTCGGTAATAATTTTATACGGATGTTATATTGATGGATTTTATTAAACTCTATGAATTCACTCGGCGTTATCGCTGACCCTTTTCTTTTAACAAGTTTTATCTCAGGTACTTGAAGGTAATTCTCGGGAAGACATCAAGGATTCATGGCCCACACTTAAATATTAATTTCCATTCAAATGCTTTTTTTAAAACCTGTATAAAATACAATGACTTGGGACCTATGTAAATTTGATATTTGTGAATGGAAATGCTTTATTATTAAACGACGCGATTTTTAAGCGTTGTCTATGATGTGAGTAATGTGCTATCCCGTAACACCAATGAGTCTTCCGCTGTATTGAGTTGTATAAAATTTGGGGGTATTACAGTTTGGTACCAGAGCTCTCGTTATAGAGAACGAAAGATTTTTAAAACCATGGTTTTGAATAAAACATTTCAAAATCTTTTAACTATAAACATTTTTCTAAAAATTTCTAAAAATCTTTTGACTATAACGGTACCGAAGAATTCCCAAGTTACCGACAAGGACATAATGAGAAGTGTTATTTTAATATATATATATATAACTTGGATTATATATATATATATATAATGTAATTTGATTACGATAAGGTGAAACCCGAATTGCTACCAGTGCCAGTCTCTCTCATTAGGAGCTGTTACCCTCGTCTCATCCCATCTTTCCATATAAGATTGAGACATGATTGTTTGATGATTATTTCTATATTTATACGACGTGTTTATACGACGTAGATTGTCACAAGGAACCCTAATTCCCCTAGGAAATAAATCAAAGCTATTCCCGTAGGAATTCTAGCTATTCTAGATCTAAACCAAGTTGCGGATATTTATGATCCCAACAAAATGGTTGATATTCGTAGAAATGTAAATATTAGTTGATTATGATATTAAAGAAGAATTGGTGAGATTAAATCTGATATCGATGTCATGACGATCTTTCCTTATTGAGTGGAGTTTGACAAAACTTACCACCTGGAAAAGTGACATCTGATTCAGTGTCACCCAATTCTTAAATTTGAAAAATCGAAAGGGTGAATGTTTCACTTGAGGCTGTTATTGGAACCATTAGCCAAAAGCCTCATGCCACTAGTACCTTTCCGAGAAGTCTAATTGACTGTACGAGTCATTTCATACTAGTGACTCATTTGATAAATATTGTTGTAAGGAGTTATAGGATTGGAAATTAAGTGTTGATCATATCGAGCTTTTATTTCCCTTTTAAGATCTGAGAATAAGATTGAAAGTATTGGAGAATGAGGTAGGATATCGCATTGAGTATAAGTTGATTGAAACTTGAATGAAGTAAACTTTAACTTGTATGGAATATGATATTGATAAGAGGAAGTTATTAAGTCATGTGATTGAATTATAAGGTTTTTAAATGATTGTTAGTTCATGTTAAGGGTTGTTCCTAGACCATTGTCCAATAACGAGGATGCCCAGTGTCCAATAAATAAATTGAAGAAATCTACTTCTGAATTGGGACCGATGGATCTTCCGGGACAGGTGGGACACCTAATGAATCTTGTAGATTTGTATTCATTGTGGTATCTTTTAAAAATAATCCCTAACTTAACTAAGACATCACTTGGTAGGATGAGTTCTTGGAATTGTATGACATAGTGACACGTAATGTGTTACGGTACAATTTTGACTTGTTTTTAATTAATGAAAAGACTACCTTTGATTGCTAAATTCTACATGTATCAATGTTATCTATCCTTTATTGCTTGTTCCTAATGTTCGCATTAGTGATGAAACCATTGAGCAAGTACTCATCTCGATTTGAGTTACGTTGTGGATTATTCTTTTTGAGTGCCATCGAGGTCATGAACCTCATGATTAATTGGCTAAGCTCATTTCCTATCATATTGTAGTTAGTTCTTGGTGAACAACTCTTCATCACTCTTTTGCAGATCACTGATTGTTCTTATAAGATAAAACAGTATCCCTTGAGAAAAATTGAATTTTCATCACTATAAGGATTATTCAAAGTGAGATTTATAAGTGATTGTTATTAAAATGAAGTTGTTTATAAAACACCTTGGAAAACTTAATTGTTTTCAGAACAAAGAAAATCTTTGTAAATTTATTATTGATTCTTATTTAAGAATTAAGCGTGAAAGTGTTTTTATTATAAACATGATAAAATTTTGACGAACTGAGTATTGCATCGTTAATCTTGAAATTGTATATAGTTGCGCGCCTACATACAATTTGGAATGGACCATGCAAGGCTGATTTGTAGTCACCATAAAACTAATGAATAAACACTATATTTTTTTTGAAGATTGTGAAAGATTAAATTTTATGAGGTCTGCAAGAAGTGAAAAATAGGGACATAGTGTTAGGGACACCTACATATGTTCCTGTAGCATCTATTCTTCAGAGTCGAATTTACTCATCTGGGGATATTGTCTTATTTGACAATTGACAATTCTTTCTTGTCCAATTCTCCCGTAGTGAGATTCTTAGGAAAAGTATCTGATTACCGAGTGTTGATACCCGACTGGATGTATTGACGTTCTTATCATTTATTATGATTTGATTTCATTTGAATGACCCGGTTAACGATCCGAGGAGCTTTCGAATGCGTACTCAAATTATGAAAACATGGGATATATTCATATTCGTTAAATGTTTTCGTCTGTATCTGATTTGAAATTCTCTTGAGTAGATCATGGTTTAACCTTACTCTATTTAAGGTTAGTTAGGTCTCCAGGTATCCTTGAATTTGTGAAGGATTATGAGTTATTATTAGTCTTTTGAGAAGTTCACATCTTATCGACGGCAATAAAACTGGAAAGTTGATAGTGCCAGTAGAATGGATTGATTGATTATGACATGACGACATTGTCTTAATTGATGGGAACTCGAATAGAATTCCCCTAAATGATAAGATGTTGATTATCAAAAGTGATCTAATTAATTCTTGATGGATGACCATATCCTGCATTTAGACTTGAAATTACACCGTGAATAGTTGTGAATTAGTCATAGATATTATAATCTAGAAAGAACCTAATATGAATTTATTAAAAGATGTTTCTGTTATCTGAAACTTTAGGAGGTATTTATTGGTGAATTACCTAGACTTTTGCCATTAAGGCAAGTTGAAATTAGTATTGATTATATTCCCGGTGCTGCACCTGTGGCTTGTGCACTGTACGTCAGCACCATCTAAATTAAAAGAATTATCGTACAACTGAGAGAGTTGTCGGAGAAAGATTTTATTCTATCAAGCTCGTCATCATGAAGAGATATGGTGTTATTATTTCTTATATTTATTGATTACCGTGAACTAGGTAAATTGACGATTAAAAATCTATATCCACTACCCAGGATGATAGATTTGTTCGATAATTTACGAGGTATCAGCGTATGTTTTAAAGATTTGATCTATGGCATGGTTATCATCAACTTCGCATCTGCGAAAAAGATTATCTATTCCAATCGCTGCATCCAGAACTTGTAATAACCATTATGAGTTTCACGTAATGTCGTTTGGATTGACCAATGCACATGTGGCATCCATAAATTTGGTAAATCACGTGTGTAGGCTGAAATTTGATAAAGTCATGCTTGTAATCATTAAGGACCATATGTTTGTTTATAAGAATAAGAATGAGTTAATAATTACTTATAAATTGCCCTGAACTGGCGGAACAATTAAAACCTGTACCTTGAATAATTAACATGTGATTTAAGACTTAATCCTTTACATTATTTGACCGTGTGATTAATAGAAAATGGAATATATTGACTCTTCAAAAATTAGAGCCATTTAAGACTTTGGGTTTTACCAAAAAGAAAGTGCAAATGTGTTTTGACAAATGTTTTATCAAAAAGAACTTTTGAGGGATTATTCCCTTATACACAAATCATTTAACTAAACTCCTGTTTAGGGGTAAATGTTTGTGTATACCTCAAGACAACCTAAGAGGGATTAAGGAAACCTTTTGAACCATAACTTGAAATTTGAAACGATAATTTTTGCTTTTCAACTAAGAAAATTTTGACCAAAGTATAAACAAAGATTTTTCGAACATTTACGGATCTTATAAATTATTTTCGATAAATCAACAAAAATCGTGTTAATTGAATTCAAATTTATTTTGAACATATTTTTTTATATAATTGGTCAAACTAAGAAATTTAAAAATTTTACGTTTACGTTTCATAAAAATTTAATTTATTATTAATTTACTTGTAATAATTATCGACGCTTTAAACATCGGATTGAGAGAAACTGATAAAAATGATAGCTGAAACGAAACTGAAACTTAGAAAATATGAAGAAAGGTGAACATAATTACTGACACATTATGTAGAAAATATAAAGAACCAATTAGGATGTATTTCTTAATAATGACTGTGCAAAAAAAAATTGCCGAGCAATTTAAAATAAACAATGATTGTAAAAAGTATAATATAGATAATAAAAAGGCGTTCGCGGCTAATGTGAACCATCAAAAATCGATGGCGCTAAATGATTAAAAGGCCACTTGTGGTAGCCTAAATATGGAGGATTGTGAGATATAGTTATGTTGGAATCTTGTAAGTATAAGTATTCTATTCCTGTCATTTCTGATTTAATGTATCATTATCAGAAGAAGTTGTACTGATGGAAAATTATGAAGGCAGACACCGCCTCATACATTTGTAAACGTCTAGCTATTGCAAAGGTCATCATCTGAATTTGATTCGATTTGGGTCATCGTAGACAGACTGACCAAATCTACTAATATCATTCATATTAATGATGGATTCTTGATGAAGAAATTGACTCTTTTGTATTTAAAGGAGTTGTGTAAACATGGTGTGCCTGTATCGATCATCTCTATCAAGATCCTCGCTTCGCATCGAATTTCTAGAGATTTGCTCAGAAGTCATTGAGAACGAATCTTGATGAGAGTACTGTACCACCCCAATCGAAGGGACGAGGTAAAGTAACGATACAAAATACTATAAGTGCTGTTTTATGATTGAATGATTGACCTTTGGTAATAAACCGTATAATCGCTTTCCTTAGGAAAGATTATCATTGATAATTATCGTATTAGGATCGAGATCGAATCTTGTGAGGTTATATATTAGAGCATCTGTAAGCAGGAGTTGGGATGAAGACACCCGACATACACCCATTGTGAGTTGGACATGTCTTTTAGGTTTAAGGTTTCCTATGATGGCGAACTTAACCTTACAAAATACCCGACCCGCGAGACCTAAAATGATTGTTGAAATTAGGATCTGATTATTGACTACCGGTAGTGGGCAGGAGGTTATGTGAATATGAAATGTAGATCTTGAAGTGCCAGATGGGTAGCGAAGTTATGCCAAAAATTTTAACTATGGAAAAATGAATTGATGATCTGAAAGATCATGGGATATAAGTCCCCGTTGTATGGGACCATTGAGATGATGTAAGAATTGGATTGAAAGGCATATAAGGTGGATCTACCTTAGGACTTCAAGAGCTGCGTGAATTATGTTTCCTATATCAAACTTGATAAAATGTCTATCAAGTGAGAATCTAATCACTTCTTGATGAAGTTTAGATCGGCGAAAAGTTGCATTCATCAAAAACCCGTGAACATCATGGATAGAGAAAGTAAGTCAACAATAAGTTTGATCTTATTCCCGTAGTTATGTTTGATGAAACTCGCGCATTGTAATGAATTACACTTGTGAGAAAAGACTGAATGTGGAAGAAATACCCACATGGCTTTAACTCTGTAAGAAGCGAGTAGTAAGATGATCTTTGAGGACAAAGATCCTGTTTAGGGGTAAATGCTGTGACAATCCATCAATTTATGGTTGATATTTTATTCTCATTATTTATTTGAAGATATTATCTTAATGATATATTATGAACTCACTTATTTTTGGGAAGAAATTTGGATTTACGTCTTGAAGTAGCATCGACTACGTCTAAACCGGAGGGTTCTACGTTACGTGCCTACGTTTACATACACCGTTTTGGTGACAGTCCGACATTTCAGAAAATAAATTTATCTGTGAATATTATTTTGGAATTTTAAATTTGTGTTGGTTCATAAACTCACAAATTTACGAGAAGATATTAGGACTTATGATTATAATTTAACGTCCTTTACGACTAAACCGGAAACCTTAGGATTACGTATTTACGTTTTCGAACTCAGTTTTTTATGAGACAATTTTTATTAGATTCGTTTTCTGTCGTTGATTCATAATTTATAAAAACGTTTTTCGTAAAACGACCCGAGGGCACGCAAATCGAGGAAACTAGAATCGAGGAGTACCCGTAAATAAATGGGGATGAGACAAAATGACTTTTGCGCCACCCCCACTCATAACCGGCCACAATGCTCCACCACACCAACATTGGTGTCAAGTTGTAAGCTAAGTTATCTAACACTTGTCTAGTTAGCTTAACTTGTAAGCCTTCCACCAACAAAACCACTTAGCTAAACTAGCAACCTCATTTTCACACATGCAAAACAACTTCCACTCTCATCTCTCTCTCAATAATGCCGTCCATTTTCTCCCCCTAAACACCCATTTTGATCAAAATTAACCATGAAATCTTATGTTATTTACACACATGATGAACCCTTTTGAAGCCCTATTGATTGGTGGTGATTATAACATCCAAGGAGGAGTTTCTATGGAGTCTTAGGGTTGATTTTCCACAAGGAGTTCTTAAAGATTGGTGGACTTGAAGATGATGTTGGTCTACCACAAGTTCTTCCATCAAAATCCAAGCCTTGATGAAAAACTACACAACCTTGGTGGTATAAAGATTGTTCTCCCCATTCTCTTGTTATTTTGATTATGTAATCATGTATTTTCTTCTTAATGTATATATGTATGATGATATATGATGATAAAAATATTATGTGGGGATTTGGTGTTGATAAACATGGGTAAAAAGATGAAAAACTATATGTAAAAGTGGTTAATCTTGCCTAAATTAGTAGGCTGTATAAAAACAGTAAATAACCATATGAGGAACTGATAAAATGGTATATATGAATTGATATACAGTAAGCTATGAGTCTTGTACACATGTGAGAGTTGGCCATGCAATGGAATCATTAGGATGAGTGAGATATGATCAAAACAAGTTTAGAGTACAAATCTGAGTACACTGTTTTGGACGAATTTTATAAACTACTTAGAGGCTGATTCAATAGTATCCATAGTATAGTTAAATGGAGCACATATCATTTAGTTTATGCCATAAAAATTTGGGCTTCTATCTCCATATAGAACTCTAGATATGACTGTTTTGGTAAACATGAATGTAAAAATCAGATTTTTGGGAAATTAAAGTATAATAGTATTATATAAGCACTCAAATAAAAATAGTATAAAATGTGAATTAAAACCCACTAACTTATATAATACATTTATATAAATATGTATAAGGATAAATAAATGTACATTTTATAAAAATGGTAGTTTGATAAGTTTTATAAGTATTAAAACTATAAACATGATTTTTACGACTTTTTCGGCTATTACCGTAAAATTAACGTTTTTCGCCAATTAAAACTTAGACGATCAAACCCGTCTAATTTAAAGTTTTTAAAAGTCATATACTGATATATAAGTACCTAATACAAGTAAAAACCGATAAAACCCAAACTATAGGACATACGGACATTAACGAGCTAAGTTAGCATATTTGGACTAATCATTTAACTAAATAAGTAAAACACTTAAGAAAGTTACTTATTGGGCTTAACCCATTTGGGCCCAACATATAAAGTATAAATACTGATAATACAAGAATAAAATGAATTTATACAAGGTAATGAACTTATAATAAGCTTATTGGACTTAAAACATGTAAATAGGTAAAATCAGTAAACTAGTAAGAAGTTACCAACACATAAACACTAAAATGAGTAAATAAGAGTATATAAACCCACTTGATCATCATCATATATATAAAATCATCATATGTATACATAATTGTTATTTTATAAGTCATTGGACAAAAGTCTAAGACTAGTATTATTTGTCTAGGTTTCCGTGATTGAAGCACGTACCGTACATTCGAATTGCAGATAACCCGCCTTCCCACATCAACGTGAGTTCATAGCCTCGCACTCTTTTAAATGTTTTTATAAAATATTTTATAAACCCGCGAGGGAGATAACATGTTAGTTTTACTAAAATAGGACACCATTTGTCCCGATTGTTTGTTTATTGATTTGGACCCGAATGATTGTATGACCCGATGAATGATTATATGACCCGATAGATGAAATGAAATGGATTATTAAAGTTAGGTTATGTGACTAAAAGTCCCATTAGCATGAATTGTGAACTACCGGGATTTGGTAGACGCTTATGCATATAATAGTACTATTTGGGGACGATCACCCCAGTTCGCGCCTTGACGGTTTATCCCCGTCGTGCCACATTGATTGGTAAGCGAATTTATGTATGAGAAGATTTACACAAGCGTGATTATTGTGACGACACGCTAATTTAGATGGGCAAATTGAGTTTCGGGCTAGCTACCCGTTGTTTGGTATAGTAAGGTAACAATGTCATACGGCTTATAATAATCCAATAGCGAAAATACTGCTTTATGCATTGAATATGATATATTGCCTGACTAGCAATACGGGGTCTTACTATTGATATTATGTTCGTGTTTTGGTTTTTCATAACCATATTCATATAAGGTTTTATATAATCTATACAACGTTATAAGACGTATTGTATGATGTTTTTAACGACAATGGTTCGTATAATGATTTTTAAGGCAAATGCCTATATTATGATTTTGATAAGGATTTGTAAAAAATGACTTTGGCTATTTTATGGCCTATTACAAAGATTGTACAAAATGATTTTCGGTAATAATTTTATACCGATGTTATATTGATGGATTTTATTAAACTCTATGAATTCACTCGGCGTTATCGGTGACCCTTTTCTTTTAACATGTTTTATCTCAGGTACTTGAAGGTAATTCTCGGGAAGACATCAAGGATTCATGGCCCGCACTTAAATATTAATTTCCATTCAAATGCTTTTTTAAAACCTGTATAAAATACAATGACTTGGGACCTATGTAAATTTGATATTTGTGAATGGAAATGCTTTATTATTAAAGGACATAATTTTTAAGCGTTGTCTATGATGTGAGTAATGTGCTATCCCGTAACACCAACGAGTCTTCCGCTGTATTGAGTTGTATAAAATTTGGGGGTGTTACATTTGTACCAAAACCTCAAACACTTTCAAGACCTCCACCCCAAGGAAAACACTCAAAATAAGGATTAAGGTACCCAATCCTAACTCCTCACCCTTCCACACACCTAAGAATGAGATGGCTCCTATCCTCATTTCTTCATCACCTTCACCACCCCTTGCACCATGCAAGACATCATCCACCCATGGTACTAACCACTCCATTGGTTCTACTTGCTCTTCATTTAACTCAAGAATGAATGAGCTTTCTTCACCCTTCACTCCAAGTGCACCCTTGGATGTGACCACACAACCCCAACCAATCCAAAGCATTCCTTTTGTGAATGACTTTGATGACACCTTGGTGACTTCACCATTTACCCCTCCTAACTCAGCCATTTCACCAACCTTGGAGAACATACCTCCACACTCACCCATTTCCCCTTTAGGGAACATGCCTCCACTCTCACCCATATCACCCTTATAGAACATGCCTCCTCCACCTCCACCCAACTCACACATTCCAATTTTGGGTGTTCCACTTTCCCTCCTTTTGGGTGATCCATACTATGGGTTCAACAAACACATGGTCCTAGTTTTCCATGTTGTCTTTACAACCACTACATCATCCATAACCTTAGGATGGATATGTTTGGACTACATAGGAGGTTGCAAGAGTTCTTGCTTGCCTTGTTCTCCATGCCTCCTCCTAGGAGATGAATGATGAAGTTTTCTAAATAAATGGTTTTCAACAAAACCAAGCCAAAGAAGACTACTCATCTAGATTTAATGTTAAGCTAGCTATGTATTAGTTAGTTTTCCTTTTATTGTACTTGCTTCCTTCATGAGTGTTTCATGAAGTTGTTCTATGGATTTAGCCTTATGTGTTTCTATCCTTATGTGCACATTAATCAACTTTCATTTGAAATTAAAATTGAACCTAAATCTATCACAACCTCTAAAAACTTGACTAAAATTGGTTCAAAATGATATCTAAATTATTTTGTCACCCTTTGTCAAGACATTCTTTGTGAATGTGTTGCTTTATGCAACCCTAGCATAATTTGATGCTAATAGAGGTAAAATTCCAAGATTTGCAACTTTTTGAAAAAGTCTTAGTTTTTCCCAAAACCCTGGAAAAACATGGTTTCAAGTCCACTGGACGCGGATCCTTAAAGTCCCGCGGTTCCCTAGCGATACGGAACCGCCGGTCCTTATAAGGTACCGCGGACAGTAAATGACTTTTGACGATTTTTTGGTCAAAACTTTTAAAACCCTATACCCTGTCAAGATTCCTTGTTTACTCAAATTGACTAAACATTCCTTGACACTTCACATTTTGTATTAAAATTCTTACCTTGATTACAATTTACTTATACCCCAACCTTGAGATTTCATTCTCACACCTTCCCAACCTTGAGAATTCATTCTCACATAACCTTGAGATTTCATTCTCACACCTTCCCAACCTTGAGAATTCATTCTCACACAACCTTGAAATTTCATTCTCACACTCTCACAATGCCTAACTCCTACATTCCTAACCTTGACATTTCTTTTTCACAACCCCACTCACCCAAAGCTTCCTCATCCAAGCTTTCAAAGAAACCGAAAATTTGGGTTAAGAAGAATGAACCATCTTCATCCAAACCACCCAAAAACCCTACCTTCTCTCCAATCAAGTATTGGAATGAGACTTATACCATTAACCCCATCACCAGAGCTAAAGAAAATGTTCCTCCACCACCACAATCCTTCAATACCCCTCAACTCTATGACCTTTCAACCTTCCCAAACCTCACAAGGCATTGTGAAAACATTCCCAAACCCATTACCCCACCACCACCAAACCCTAGGTTTGATGCCATACCCCCATCAAACGATTTTGTGTTGCATCATGGATCCTCGTGTGCTTGTTGTCGATTTCAACAAATTGAACTTGCTCATGTGTATGAGAAGTTAAATTTTCTTGAATTCCTCCTCACTCGACCTCCTATTCAAGTTTTCGTTTCGGTGGACAAAACTTCGAATGATGCATCGTCGTCTTTTTAGAGTCTTTTATTTTTTTAAGCAATCTTGGAAAATTATCACTATTAGACTAGCTTATGCTTAGTGGTTTATTTTCCATATTTCTTGCTTTAGATACTCATATTGTGTGTATGACTATCTACTTTGTTGTGTCTTTTCTATTATGTAACCTTTGTGTTGTTTTTGCGTTATTTCATTAGTTCTATTTTGAGTTGATCATGGTTAATTTTTACAATTGCTTATGGGTGATTCCATCAATTCTAAACTTTAACCCATTGACAAGCTTATCATCTTCATTGGATTGAAGTTTGATATTGTCAATTACCTTTTTGGACAAACTTAGCAAAATACTTGGTGCCCCAAGCAAGGGGGAGCTACTAGCAAAGTTCGATGTTCTTCGAAGACTTGTGCTAACCTTTTTTCTACGACAAAGGGGGAGAAATTATAGTGATAAACTCGTTAATAATTCGTTATTTTGTGTTTCTATACAAATGAGTTTATAGTTTGTCGTAATCAAAAAGGGGGAGATTGTTAATGCAAGTGATGCCTAAAAACATTATTAGTGTTAACTAATCTTTCTTAGTTTTGATCACAACAAACCATACGACACATTTAGTGTAAAACACAAGATGAATTATTTAACTAACACTATCATCATGGTAATAATCATATCACTAACCTTTCTTAATCATACTTAGTGATCATCAAAATGATTATCCTTAAAACTCACTTTTGTTAATATGACAAAAGACTTTTTAATAAACTTTCTTTTATAGAAAATGTTTTATTAAAATGGAAAATGAAAATTTGAAAATAGCATATTCCAAATGCTTTTAGAATATCCTTTGAAGGCTTCAAATACCTCAGATATTCCTACCCCACTAAAAGATAAAAAACGGAGCGTACTCTTGTGGCGGTACCTTAAGTGGCTAGGCGGTTCCTTAGCGATATGGAACCGCCGGGCGAGATAAGGTACCGCGCACAGTAGCCGTTATAAATCCGTTATACTTTGCCTCTTTTAAATAGTGGGTCAAATCTCATTTTCCAGTAAGCCTCTTGGACGTTTTTCTCAACCCCCTTTCTATTTTCTATAGCATAATCATTAGTAAATGATCACTTAAATTGTTAAGGATGTTTACATATGATTATCCTCTTGATTCCCTCCTTTACCTTGTCCAATGAGAAGATCACTCACTCACTAGTGTTGTGATAAAGAAGAATCTATGAGCTAGTCATATTCATCATGATACCCTTTTTGTTTTAGGTCAATCCATTGTATTTATGAATACTTAGACTAGTTGTGTTCATCCAAGTTATTTGTGGATACTTGGATTTGTTGTATACATCCATTGCATATGTGTTTGCTTGGATTTGTGTTGTGTAAATCCAAGCTACATGTTTGTACTTGGATAAGTCTAGTTGAGTTGTAATAGATTTGATTAGTAGTTCTTACTAAACTATAAAGTGATGTGGTTGTGTCTTGTGAGTTCTCACTAAACTTAAAAGTGATTAGTAGTTGTGTTGTGTGAAGTTCTCACTTAGCTTCAAAGTGAAGAGTCGTGAAGATTGGTTCTAGCTTTGGATTAGAACTCGACATCTAGCCTTGTTCGTAAAATGGTGAAGAAGGCAACGTCGTGAAGATTGGTTCTACCTTAAGATTAGAACTCAACATCTAGCCTTGTGTCGTTAAATTGTGAAGTAGGCAACGTTGTGTAGATTGGTCCTAGCTAAAGATTAGGTCTCGACATTTAGCTTAGTGTCGGAAAATAATGTAAGCAACGATGTAAGGTTTTCTCCGTCGAGAAGGGAGCTTGTGGATATAGTGGAAATATCGAGTAGGTGTACTCGAGGAGTGGAGTAAAAACGAGGATAGAGCCTCATTGTCGAACCACTATAAATCTTGGTGTCTTCCCACTAGGTTGTCTCCTTCCTTACTCTTTACTTATTTCATTATCATTACACTTACCTATTATCTTTGCTAGTGCATTTGAATTGAACCTAATCATTATGCAACTTAGCTTCAAACAAAAGATAGTTTTGATACAAACCAAATTGAAAGTAATTTTAATTTGGTCACCAATCGAAGAGAAACTATTCAACCCCCCCCCCCCTTCTAGTTTCTACAAAGTTATCTCATAAAATCCCCTGTAACTCCCAAGTAAACCCAATATAAATCATTCCCAAGTCTCCCAACAGACCACATCCAATTCTAGGCCAAAAAGGTCTTGGCAGCATGCATAGTATGTCAACTTTGCATGCTACAGTGCCTCATGATTTAGTAAACTAACTCATACTCACCAGTGGACACAATCTAGAATTGTGATAAGAGTATTATAAGAATACCCAAAAGTCCTAAAGGTTCCTAATACCTCCCCTTAAACTGTGATACACAAGTTGCCAAATAATATGCATGTAAATAAAAATTTATGTCAAGATAGGAATATAAATATTCCAACCATCATCCATAAATTGAAACATGCTCCAATGATTCTCCAAGGATCCATAAGCAACTCTGTATCCAATGGTACAATGCTAACAACGCCTGCACACTTAGATCAAAAACCACAAAACTAACATATTGCTGACAACGTCACGATAACACTTATCAGCGTTAAGATAACCTTTGTTAGTGTTAGACAAATATAGTGGAAAATCTAACTTTTCAAAAAGACCAATAACAATGCATATCCTGTACATACTTTTACAATGAGACCCCAAAACACATATTAAGTGAGATTGATCATTCCAATACTTGTTACCAAGTATTGAAACCTTCCAGTATCAAAAGATTTAGTTAATAAATCAGACACATTTTCTTCTGTGTCAACCCTATCTGGTTGTATTAAACCCTTTTCAAAAAAATCTCTAATAAAATGATGTCTAATTTATATGTGTTTTGTTTTAGAATGGTGTACAGGATTTTTAATAATGCATAAAGTACTGTTATTGTCTACAACAGCTGGTTCTGAATCCACAAGACTTGTCCACAACAAGCAGCTGCTGCCACATATTCTGCTTCAGTTGTAGAATTGGTCACCATTGTTTGTTTCTTGCATTGCCAAGATATCAACCTACTCCCAAGAAACTGACATCCACCAGTTGTGGGTTTTCTATCAAATTTATCACCACCATAGTCACTGTCTGAATATGCAATAAGCTCCAATGGTGAATCTTTTGGATACCATAATCCCAAATCTGGATAACATCTAAGGTACCTAACGATTCTCTTGACAGCATGAAGGTGACACTCTTTGGGAGTCACTTGATAGCGTGCATATGCACACACATCAAACATAATGTCAGGTCTTGAGGCTATGAGATACATAAATGAACCAATCATTGATCTATAGTGCCTAACATCCACATCTTTTCCATCTCCAACTTTTCCCCAAGGGTGTTCTCTATCCATATGAGTACTAGCGCTTTTCTCATGTGGAGAAAAGCCAAACTTCTTCAAGATTTCTGCTACATACTTATCTTGAGAGATGAAGATACCATTCTCTTTCTGCTGAACTTGTAACCCTAGAAAGAAGTTCATCTCCCCCATTGCACTCATCTTGAAATTGTCTGTCATAAGCTTGGAAAAGTCTTCACTCATCGTTGGGTTTGTTGAGCCAAAGATGATATCATCCACATAAACCTGAACAAGTAAAACATCCTTACCAGTCTTCTTTGTAAATAAGGTCTGGTCTATGGTGCCCCTTTTGAATCCATTTTCCACCAGATAGGTGGACAATGTGCCATACCATGCTCTTGGGGCTTGATGAAGTCCATACATAGCTTTCTTGACTATATATACCTTGTTTGGATGCTCTGGATCTTCAAACCAGGAGGCTGCATTACATAAACCTCCTCTACAATTGTGCCATAAAGAAAAGCACTCTTCACATCCATCTGATAGACAATAAAGCCCATACAGGAAGCATAGGCTAGAAATATTCGTATAGCCTCAATCCTTGAAACTGGTGCAAAGACCTCCTCATAGTCTATCCATTCCTCTTGTGTATATCCTTAAGCCACTAAACGTGCCTTGTTTCTGACCATAATGCCTCTTTCATCTTTCTTGTTTCTAAGAACCCATCTTGTCCCAATAGGTCTGACATATCTGGGACAATCAACTAACTCCCAAACATCCTGAATAGCAAATTGGTGAAGCTCATCCTGCATTTCTTCAACCCAACTTGGTTCTTTGAGAGCATCAAAAATCTTCTAGGGTTCCTGTTGTGACAGAAAACAGGCTAACAAACATGCTTGAACAAGAGGGGTATCAACCTTCTTGTGTATATTGGCAATAAATCCTCCAAGATTCTGATGAGATCTTCTAGTTTGAACAGGAGACATCACATCACCAATAATTAGAGAAGAGGGGTGATCCTTCATTATAGAAGTAATATCTTCTTCAGACTCTCTTCCATCTCATCATCCATGTTACCAATATCTTCTTCAGACTCTCTTCCATCAATATCTGTATGAACCTCTCCATTTCTGCTTGAAGGTTCACCTTGTTCAAAATTTGAAGAGAAAATATGGTCAAAAGAGTTGTCAACGCCTGAACCAAGGTTGTCAGCGTTAGAGCCATCAACGCCTGAAATAGAGTTGTCAACGTTTGAGCCATCAACGCCTGAATTGTCTTGTCAGCGCCAGATTTTCCTTTGTCAGCGCCTGAAAGACCATGCATGTTGTTAACTGGGGATACTTGGGGACCACCATTTTCTTTTCCAGCAGCAGCAGCAGCAAAAGCATCTGTCCATATGGGAATAGTGACATACTCAAGTATGGGAGATGACTTGTCTGCTTGTGATCCAACCTCTTCATTAACCTGTGTACCTGAAACATCAACAACTGGTTCTTCCATAACACTTGAAGTTACCTTCACAATGTTTGGATTAGTAACAGGCATATAATTCAAAGTCCTAGATAGAGGTTCCAAGTCAAATAACCAATTTGGACCACTTTCAGGATCACTAGGTTTACTTTCTAAAAACCTAACATGTACTTTTTCAAGTATACATTTTCCTTATTAATGTAAACACTATATCCTTTACTCTGCACTGAATAACCCATGAAGTAGCCTTCATCACCTTTAGCACTAAATTTACCTAAGGCATCACTAGTATCCAACATAACTACATGACAACCAAAAGGTTTAAGAAAACCAATATTAGGTTTCCTTCCCCAAAGTAACTCATAAGGTGTTTTGTTATGTATCTTGTTGACTAATGCTCTATTCTGAACATAACAAGCTGTATTCACAGCCTCAGCCCAAAAAGCAATAGGAAAGTAAACATCAACTAACATAGTCCTGTCTGCTTCAATTAGGGTTCTATTCTTTCTCTCAGTAACCCCTTTTTGCTGTGGGGTTCTAGCAACACTAAACTGTCTAGTAATCCCTTTCTTGGCACAAAAATCATCCAACAGCTTATTTCTAAACTCACCACCATTATCACTTCTAAGCATTTTAACTTCATTACCAGTCTTCTTTTCAATTTGGTTAATAAAGTTAATTAAAGTATCAGCAGTGTCACTTTTCAAGGCTAAAAAGAAAGTCCAAGTAAACCTAGAAAAATCATCAGTGATGACAAAACAGTAAGATTTATCATTCAAGCTTTCTATATTAGTTGGACCAAACAGGTCCATGTGCAGCAAGTGAAGAGGTTTAGAACTAGAGTGCACTTGTTTAGACTTAAATGAGACCTTGTGCTGTTTGCCTTTAAGGCATGCAACACAAGAGTGGTCATTGTGGAAAGCCTTTTCAGGCAAACCATCAACCAAGCCATGTCTCACAAGTCTGTTTATATTTTTAAAGTTAATGTGCCCTAGTCTCCTGTGCCATAGATTACTCTCATCAACTAAAGCCTTAGCATAAAGACATGACAAGTTATTATTCATCCTAATCCCATTAAGATTCACATTATAAATGTCTTTATGCCTAGATGTCCTATAATCAATGAATTTCTCATCTGGCATTTTAAAATCCTTGCTCAACACCAAGCATTAAGTATTAGTGAAAAGAACCTTATTTTTGTTATCACAAACTTGTGATACACTAAAAAGATTATAGTCAAGTTCTTTTACCAGAAAAACGTTTTCAAAACGTAGATTGTTTGTGAGAAGAGTTCCTTTGCCTGTGATAGTTACATATCCACCTCCAAAGTAAACTTTGTCACCATCCTTAATGGGAGTGAAGTTTGTGAGATAATCTTCCTTCCCAGTCATGTGCCTAGAGCATCCACTATCCCAATAGCCATAATCATTTACCTGCTTTTGAATGCCCTGCACATAAAGAAAACAAATTAGTTTTCTTTGGGAACCCAAGCCTGAGCAGACTTGGATTCATTTGGTTGTTCAACAAGAACAATCTTAGTCCTCATAACAACCCCTTGTTCATCCCTTTTTGGATTGAACACCCAGTTAACCCCAATTGGTTTTGTGATGACCTTTGAAATATAATTAAATCTATTACATGTCATAGAAATCCTATTAGAATTAGGGTTTTGATCTTGCTTAGGTCTCCATGTCAAGCTAGAAGAAGCTTTAGACCCCTTTCCCTGTGGTTGCAAATATTTACCATTATTTGGTCTGGAAACGTTTCTGTCAGCGTTTGATTTAGTCTCGTCAACGCTGAAATTACCCTTATCAACGTTGAACCTAGGGTTTGCTACAAGAACCCATTACCTATTAGACCATGTATTGGTCTTCTGAAAAGGTATTTGTCCATAAGCATTAGACCCTTTTGAAAAGAATGTGGCTGGTCTAACAACTTGTGGACTTTGCTGAACAAAAGTTTTGGGTTTGACAGTGTTTGACTTTTTGTCAGCGTTGACCTTGGAAGCGTTGACACACTTATAGGCTAAATGTGAAAAGCTACCACAGGTATAACAGGCTTTTCTAGACATAACTCTAGGTCTAGAAGAAAAGAAACCTGTTCCATTATCACTAATTTGGCTTTTTGGTGACCTAGTATTTTTATACATTTCTGCATATTTAATGCTAGGTTTTCTAACAATGTTTGAGCTAAGGTAAACAGTCTTGCCAGTGATTAGGTTTTTTATTTTGATAGGGGTAGGCTCATTTGGACTATCACTAAGCATGCCACCCTTGACAAACAAGGTAGGGTTGGCCTTCTTCTATTGGTCCAAATCAGTCAACTTCTGCCTATATTCTTATACTGGAGTAAGGACTCTTGGTGGAGGAACAAATTCCTCTTCTTGGAGTTCTGGTAAACCAGTCCAAGATAAGTCCTTTCTTTGGACACCATAGAAGTCCCCAGCTGGTGGTGGAACACCAGCATACTCTTTCATCCCAATCCCAGTCATATCCCTAAAATCCCTTTGTTTACTAACACATTCTCCTAGTATTTGTGAGGCTTTATCAAATCTCTGAATTTTAAGATCTACATTATCCTTATTCTTGCTAGCCTCATCTAACTTAGCCTGTAATTCAACATTGACCCTCTCCATGATGTTTCTAATATCAGTACTAGCATTTAAATCATGTTTTAAGATATTGATTTTATCTTTAAGGTCAAGCTCCATTTTCTTATATTCAGCTACAGTCTTTTCAGTTTGAGTAAGAGCAAGTTGATAGTTAGACAACTTGCATCTCTCATTACTCACATCTGTTGACAATCTTAAAACCTCTTTGTTTAGTCTTTCAGTATTTAAACGACAACCCTTACTACAAAAAGCAACATCATATACCTCATTGTTTGATGAAGATGAGGAATGTGCCATGAGAGCATAGTGAACATGCTCTTCTTCTTCCATCTCAGCAACCAAAGCATTATTCTCTTCCTCATCCTTAGCTAAATAGCTCCAATCCCATCCAACACCATCAATTTCTTGCATTGCAACCATGGCCTTGGGATCCTGAGCCTTAACAATTTGACTTGAGGGTTTTCCAGCATTAGATCTTCTTGGAAATCTGCATTCTCTCATAAAGTGTCCCATACGATGACAATTATAACACTCAACCTTGGATTTATCAAATCCAGCAGTGTCCTTAGCATTAAAAGTCATCTTCTTCTTGAATCTTCTATTCCATCTATTTGCTCTTATACTTGCAAGAGCCATATTCCACTTTATGTCCATCTCCTCCAAATGCTCATCACTTATTTGCTCAAGGTCCTCATAAGTAATCACTGAACCATTTGGCAATGAAGCAATGTATGCACACACAGTATCCAGATCAATACCAGCAGGCTTAACTCTTGGTGAGTCAATTTTCTATGTGTCAGTGTCTGAGTGTGAGGCGTTGACAGGATATGATCCAGCGTTGACACAGGTTGATCCAGTAACTGGATGCATGTATGACTCCTTCTGATCAAATTGACCTTCACTATGTGATAAGAAGGCCATGTTACCATTGGTAGACTTGCTTTCATGATCCAAAAGAGTTTCATTCTCTATCAGCCTCAGTTTATTGTACACATCATCAAAAGTAGAACTTTTGTGAGTGTTATTAGCAATTATGGACCTTGCTTCAATCTTCCATGCATCACCAAGGCTTTTACGAAAGGTGGAGATAATATCAACATCACCAAGCACTGTTCCCATGAAGGATAGCTTGCTTGTGATGTCCAGCAGTCTGCTTCTCACACTACTTAGCTCCTCATTAGGTTGAGCCTTAAAAACAGCATACTCATGCAAGAGTTGCTTCTTTTTCTCTTGTACAGTATCAACATTACCACCATAAGCCACTTTAAGAGCTGCCCAAAGAACTTTTGCAGACTCATAACTTCTGTATTTGTGTTGATTTTCTTGTCCCAAAGAGAGTTTCAGAATGCTTAGGGTTTTCATATCAACTCTTCTTTTTGCTATGTCCTCAACTGAGACAGCTCTACCATCATCAGGTCTTTCTCTTCGTTCCTCTTCAGTAGAACCTTGAACTGCTGTTCTTGCAGCAATGGCAGCTGCAATCTTTGCAGCCTTATCGAATGTGTTTCCATATTCAATAATTTCCCAAAGAGTGTAGTCATGGATTTATAGATATTGCTCAAAGTTAAACTTCCACAGCTCAAAGTTTTATGGGTCTAGCATGGGAATCTTGATATTGTGGTTTGAGGAGGAGGAGGAGTTTGCTTCTGGGGTAGACATGGTGTTTTTAGGGTTTTGTGAAAATTAGGGTTTTTGGTAGTTTAGGGTTCTTGTGTTCTTTAGATCAAAGTTTCTCAACAAGCTCTAATACCACTTGTTGATCCCAAACTTAGATCGATTTAGCTTGTGTAAACGAGATTAGATCAAGTTAAACACGTAGAGAAACTTTGTTTGTGTATAAAACAATTTAATTATTATGCGGAATTAATACTCAAACAAGAACACACAAAAAATGTAAAACAAACTTTCACTTGATTGATTAGAATAAACTTGCTTACAATGTAAAACAAACTTTCACTTGATTGATTAGAATAAACTTGCTTACAATGAAAGTGTTAAACGTATGAAAACTTATATGAAACATAACCTAAAGGTCTTCTTTTATAGACGTAAGAAGCCTTGTACAAGAGTCTACGTATCAGCTATTCTAGGTAAAGATAATTATAGAAAATACATTGTTGATCCTATCTTTACTAGAAACAAACTAGAAACATAATACGCGTAGACCATATCTTTCTATCAGTGCGTGACTTCAACTTATCAACACTTGACTTCTTCCTATCAACGCTTGATCTGTCAACGCTTGTTTTCTGCTTATCAACGCTTGTTTTCTTCTTGTCAGCGTTCAAGTGTACTGGCTACATTTTATTCCCAACAAATCTAGTAGCCGCGGCACCCCGTGCGACTACTAGACTGGGGGGACATGATGATGTATAGTCCCTAGTCAGGCTGGACAGCCCGACCCACGGGTACTACCCGTATCCATTACGTATGGATCACAAATAGACAGCGCTAAAGCCCACGGGGCCCATTAAGCCACTGTTGCACGCGGTTCTATCTCAACCATGTCCTGGCGGCACGTGGCCAGGATCAAATAGAATCATAATCCAAATCAGGTTATGATTCGCCTAAGTTAAGAAGATATACACCATCCTTATTCATGTGATAAGGATCCGGTTATATTTGGTATTTATCCCTTGCTTAGGCTGCAAGAATAGGGACGCTCAATTAGGATTTTGCCGGTATAAAAAGGAACCCTAGAGGTTCCACAAAGGTACAATATACACAATACTCTAAACCCTTAACTATCTCTAAAATTATTATTTTCTCTCACGCTGGAGTCTAGTCGTGGGACACGCGCCCACAGTAAGCCTAACGGTATGTTATTTAGTGTGTAGGGTCTTCAAACAAATTCACTTGGTGCAAGAGCCAAAGTCCACAAACACCCGAATTAAACCTAATTCGAGTCGAGCACGGTCTATCCATCTTTTGTATCAATAACGAGTTTGTTGGGAATAAAATTAGTGTTGTTCATTTTGCACTACGAGTACTAATAGAATTAGTGTTGGTAGTATAATATTAGTGTTGGTTGTATTTGTACAAAATTGACCAAGTTGGTCATGGTCAACTTTAATGTTGTCTTTGTTGTTAATACCGTTGAAGAAGATAAACACTAAAGACGTGTGAGTTATCAATAGAAGATATTGTGTATATACACTATGAATTTAAAAGATTGTTTTAGATCTTTATATTGTTAAGGACTCCTTGTACTATAAAGGAGATCCTAGGGTTAGGTGTTAGTAACGTTTTCTATACTTCAAGGTTTCTGTAACACTTGTGTTTATTTTAAAGGACTCGTATTATAATCTATAATATTGAAGTGTTTAGTGCATACACTTTGTTCTTTCATAAACTGTTTATACATAATCTTCATCATATCAAATAGTAGATTCCACATACTCTTTGATATCCACTCAATGTTTCTACTAAGGCTAAATAAAATTTACTCTGCTTAGTCTAAATCTACAAGCTATATTAAACGATCAAAAGGGATAAACAAGTGGTATCAGAGCTTGTTGAGAAGCTTTGATCTTGATGATTACTAAAGACTCTTTTAAAACAAACAAAATTATTAGATTCAGAACTAGCACAACCAAACACCATGAACAAAGTTGTAGTCTTCAAACAAGGAGAGTTTAAATAATAGAAGTTTAGATATACTCAGTTTGTACAGATGTATAACCGTGATCTATGGGAGGTTATTGCACATGGGAACACAAACCTTATGTTACTACATCTAAGGTTAAAGCACAAAAGATGACCACTGAGGAAAAGAAGAAGACATGGAGGCAAGGAGAATAGTTATGCTAGCTATACCTAATGAGCATATTTTGGCTTTTCAGCAACATGAAGATGCCAAGGATATATTTGATGCATTTGTTCTGAGATTTGGTGGTAATGACTCCACAAATAAGGTCAAGAAGACATTGTTGATGTTAATGTTTGAGAACTTAAATGTTAATGGCTCATAATCACTTGAATATTTTTACAATAGACTTCAAGGGGTTGTGAGCAAACTCATAACTTTAGGAGGAAGTGTTGAGAAAGAGGACATTAATGCTAAGTTTCTTAGAAGCATGCCTGCACGGATAGCTACTAAAGTATCTGTCTAGGAAAATAAGAATGATATTGACAAAGTCAATGTTGATGATCTTTACAATCACTTCAAAGTAGTTGAAAAGAAACTCAATAAAAGGCTGGGTCAACCTCTAATTCTACTAACTTGGCATTTGTCTCTAACCTAAGTTATAGTGATGAGGCTAATATTGATAGCATTCTGCTGCTAGTACATCCTTTAGTTCTAGTATTACTAGATTAAGTGATAGTACCATCTATGCATTCTTGTTCAACTATGAGAATGTTGTAGAGATAGTTATTGATGATCTTTAGCAGCTAAATGATTTCTTAGAAGAGCTGGAAATCAAGAAACAATTGGCATTTCAAAGCATGAGAGCAAGAAGATTCCTCAAGGCGGAGGGGAACCAGATTACTCTTAATGCTAGTGGCAAGGTTGGGTTTGATAAGTCAAAAGTGGAGTGCTACAACTGCCACAGGAGAGGACATTTAGCAAAGGAGTGAAAAAGTACAAGAAGTCAAGAACATAGGAGGCAAGCTCAAGAAAGGAAAGTGACTATTGAAGAGCCTTCTACAAAGGCTTTGATGGCTATTGATGGTGTTACCACTGACTAGGAATTTATGGAGGATGAGGAGCCTGCTACTAGTATAACTCTCATGGCATCTTCAGAATATGACGTAATTCTTGATGAACTTTGTATTAAAGCTTGTATGAAAGCCTATGAAGAACTCCAAAAATATTATGATGATATTAGGAGAAACTATAATACCTTTTAATGTACTTCGTCTAATTATAGGAGAGGTATTGTTATGTTAGAAGAACAAATAGAAAATTATAAGGAACACAAATAGCTTTTAAAGATTCTATCATTCTTCTTAAAAGAGAAATAATAGGTCAAGCTTTTGAAATTACTTAACTTAAGTTAAAACTAGAAACAATTGAGCTTAGTAAAAATGAAAATGAAGTTAAGTTTAAAGGTTTTGATAGTGCCCCTAAAAGTCTTGAAAATATGATTGACCGTCAAGTCTCTTACAAATGCAAGTGGGGTCTAGGATATGATGGTAATTGCCATGTTGTTGATCCCTCCTTGAGTACTTTCCTCCTTGGAAAGATTTTTTATTCACTAGTTTGTCAGAATTCAAAAATACGGAACCTTAGTTTGTGCCCATTAGAGTAGAGCACAAGAATGTGAGTGATGATGCTATTGTTCCTATCAAATCTTGTGTTTACATTCCACAAGATACACCAGTTGCTAGTACTAGTAGTGGTGTTCCTTAAACTAAGGATTGGACATCTGACATTAGTAGTTCATATACCATAAACTCTCAATCTACTGCTAAGTTAGAATAGAAAGCTATTTTTGAGAATGCTGGTAAGTTGAACCCCAATGCACCTAAATACAAACGAGTTAAAAAATCTGTCAAGTATGCAGAGATGTACAAAACTAATCAACCTAGGGGAAGCCAAAGAAATTGGAATAATCATAAGTCCAAACAACTAGGAAAAGGGTTTGTTATGTACAATAAATCTTGCTATATGTATGGTAGTTTTGATCATTTGTAGGCTAAGTGCATGAATAACAAGAGGAAATGGGAGGGTATGAGAATAATTTTATTAACAGGGTCGATAACAACTACCATGCCAAGAAGACCAACCCAAATCCTAATACTAAGATGATTCCCATATCAGTATTACTCAGGGATGGTCTAAAACCAATTAATAATGCTACATTTTAATGTTGGTAGACCAAAACCAGTTAATGTTGGTAGGCATGTTAATATTATCCACCTAAGACCACACTTTGGTAGTAATAAACCAATGACAATTAATTAATTATGGTATGATTGTTAATGATGTCCCCAAGACCACAGTTTGGTAGTGCTAGACCAAAACCTTTTGTAGCATAACCAAATGTTCTTATCAAAATAATAAAGCTGTTAAGCCTAGGTTTAATAAGTCTGAATCAAAACCCACTGAAAACAAAATAAACAAGGTGAAAAAGGATTTCAACAAGTCTCATAAATCAGTATCTAGTAACATGGTTTGGAGATCTAAAGAAAATCCTTTAAAAGTAAGTCATGACAGTGTCATTAAAGGAAAGGAAATAGTCAAAACAGTTGCCTATGATGAAAATAAGAAATATTGGGCTTGAGATTTGTAAAGGGCGTTGTCACGTATGAATCCAGTAACATAAATAGGAAAAATTATTATAACACATATAAGTTTGTTGGTCAAACCAAACTTAATCCTAATGTTTCTTAGGTTCCTAAAGAAGACTGAGATGTTCTAAAGTATGTTGTATAGTTTTGTAATGTTTGATACTGTTTTTGGTCAATTTGGGCAAATTGGTAAAATTAATTCTGCTTGTGTAATCTTTAATTATGTTAGTATAATTTTAATGTTGTTGGTGTTGATTCTTCAACTATGATAAAAAATGTTTTGGGTTAGTATTTTCTTGGTTTTAGGCTAACATTTGCAGGGTAAACAAAGTAGCATGAAAGGATTTGTATGATGTACACTACACCTTAGTTGATGTGTTGTTCTTAGCTAGATAGTCTATACTGTAGAAACTAGAAGAGGGGAGGGGGTGAATAGTTTCTTAAAATTTCTTGTTAAAGACTGATTTATAAAAATCCTTTTTCAAAAACTTAATCTTGGGTATTTATGTGAAACCTTCTTATACACAATATGAACAAGGTATAGTGCAACTAATCTAATAATCACAAGTATAAGAATAACTAAACTAATAATCACAAGTATAAAGAATTATGAATGTAAAGAGATAAGGGAAGGAAAGATCAAACCAAACACCAAGGATTTATAGTGGTTCGGCAACGAATCTCACTACTCGTTCCTACTCCACTCCTCGAGTACACCTTACTCGAGAGTTCACTAATAAACAAGATCCTTAAGGTGGAGAAACCGTACACAACGTCGCTTAACCAATTTCCGACTCTAAGCTAAAAGTCGAGACCTAATCTTAGCTAGGACCAATCTACACCAATATACTTTGAGGACTAAGTATTACCCTTAATACATACATAACATCCAAATAGACACAACTACTTGGATCTTCATGACAATGACACAACAATGAATGAATAATTTTGGATCTTCAATGGATCTTTGAGGTAGACACAACACTTCAAGAATGATAGTGTTCTTCTCTTTGCACTTTGAGAGGAAAAGATGAGAGGAGAAAAATTCACTTCTAAACAAGTAGTAATCAAACAAATGATCAAGGATTTGAGTGATTTAATAAGTATGAAAGAATCTGGAAATGTATGTGTAGAAGAGGTGAATTGAAAGTCTGAGAATGGTCCAGTATATATAAGACAAAAATCCAACGGCTATATCTGCCCGCGGTTCCTTATTGGAGCACGCGGTTCCTTATCGATAAGGAACCGCTATAGGCGCTAAGGAACCGCTATAGGAGCTAAGGAACCGCCAGCATAGAGTCTGCTCCCTTTTGTCTTTTAGTGGATTGGTTCGAGTCTGGGGATTAAAATATCCTAAAAGAATATTCCAAACCAAGATAGAATATGCCATTTTCAAATTTCAAAATTTCAAATAATTAATTTAATAAAACATTTTCTTAAAAAGAAAGTTTAATAAAAAAACTTGTCACACTTAATAAAAGTGAGTTTTAAGAAACGATTAAATCCTTGATCACTTAATTAGGATAAGTACTTGTTTGTTCATACCTTAATTGATAATGGTTGAAATGAAAAATATTTGAACTCAAGAATTCGTTTTTCGTTGTTTTCGTAAATGCTTGTTTTTACATATTGTCGTAATCAAAACAAAGCGAGACCGAAAATTGCAAGGAACGTTTTTAGGCATCATTGCATTAATAATCTCCCCCTTTTTGATTCCGACAATACATAAACTCAATCATCTAATAAAACAAGATTTTCGAAGACAGTTTATCATTTCTCCCCCTTTGTCGAAGCAAAAAGGTTGCAAAAGTCTTTGAAGAAGAAAATAACCGGACTTTGCAAATGCTCCCCCTTGGTGCTTACTCCCCCTTGCTTGGGGCACAAAGGAATCGATATATGGTGACAAGCTACATAGAAGGGTTAGTAGTATAGAAGAGACACCCACCAAGATATAGCAAAGGTCACAAAAAATAAGAGAAGAAATAAAAGTTCCAAGATAAGTCATGTTAAAAGGAAACATGATAAATGATACAAGGAAATAAATCATACAAAGATGTATGAGACACAAACACAAGCCAAAAGAAAAGCATAAATCTTATCATAGTTAAACTAGAACCCTAAGATTTGCTTGAACTAGATGTCTTGAAGATAAGCAACCAATGCTTAGATAAAAGACAAGGTAGTGGCGGAAGGAGGTGGTGGTGGCTTAGTAGAGATCTCATAGTTATATTAAAGAGGAGGTTTGACTAAGAGACTCTCCATGTAATTTAACTCTTCATAGATATGAGCCATATCAAGATGTTGATATTGACAACAATGACAATATGTTCCATGATGCATGACATTATCATGTGAAGGAGGTAGAACACTAATGGATAGTGGTGGAAGATAAGAAGTTCCACAATCAACATTCTTAGAAGGAGAAGAGATATGATTTTGAGTGTTCTTGGATGAATTGGGATTGAAAGCATGATATTCGGATTTTACTCAGGTTAAAAATTATCGTTCTCGTATGTCTAATCGAATTGATCTAGGTTCTCTATGTGACTCAGTTTTATTTTGGTGGAACAAAAAGGTTGTCGTTGTAGTATTTAAAATAAAGTGCAAGTAATTTAAAAACGTGACGAGAAATTAAATAGGCACTTAAAGTAAATGACGCAAACTTAAATCAAACTAAAGCAAACTTAAATCGCGACTAAAATTTGAACTAAGGCAAGTCTAAAATAAAGCTAAGGCAAATTTAAAGTGCAACTAAATAAAAGGCGGGAAAAATAAAGCTTGAAAATAAAAGATAGAACTTAAAAAGAAAAACTAAAAAGAACCTGACAGGAAATCCTTGATTCAGAAGTTTTTGAGTTCCGAATGACTCGGAACTTCTTGAGTCTGAACTCCTTGATTCGGAAGACTTCCGGATGAAGCCTTCTTGATCCGGAACTTTGCTGAGTCGGAACTCCTTGATACCGAAGTCTTGATCCGGAACTTTCGTTCGGAACTCTTCCGGATGAATTGCTTGACTCGGAACTTTTTGAGTTTCGAATGAAGCCTCTTGATCCGGAACTTTTGGAGTTCCGAATGAAACCCTTGGTTTGGAACTTTTGGTGTTGATCCGGAACTCTTCCGGATGAAGCCCTGATCCGGAACTTTCGTTCGGAAGCCTTGACTCGGAACTCTTCCGGATGAAGCCCCTTTGGTTCGGAACTTTGGAGTTCCGAATGAACAACTCTTGACTCGGAAGTTCTTGATCCGGAACACTTCCGGATGAAGCTTGATTCGGAACTTTTGAATGTTCCGAATGAGCACCCTCTGGTTCAGAACTTTTGCTTGTTCGGAAGTTTTCCTGGGAATCTCAGACACAGAAACAAACACCCCCGAAGAACAAGGGAACACAGTAACAAGTAATATACCACAGATTTAACCAAAATCAAACAAACGATTTAACTAAACTAATAATAAAACATTCAATAATCATAAACTAACAATTTAAATCAACAAAACAAACAAATTTAACCACAATAATCAAAAACCCAATTGATCAAAATAAGAACATGAACATGAACACAAACATAAACATAAAAATCAAAGATCAAGAAAGGTAGATAGGAGATTAACAAGATAAAATAAAGATTGACAAGAATTAAATGGAAACTTACTTGAAATTAAAGGAATTTAAGGTGCAAGACAAGGTATTTAAATTGGACAAGTATTTAAATGTGCATAAAATTAAATGTGCAAGGTAAAGAAAATGGAAGACTAATTGTCACACTTAGCCAACAAAGAAAATAATTAACTAGCCTAAACTATATATACGGGAGGATTAGGAAGCTTCCTCCCCTCTTTCCTTTTCTCTTAATTGCAAGATTAAGTCCTTCTTTCTTTAATCTTCTTTTAATTGCACCATTAGTCCTTAAGCCTTTATTCTTCATTAATCTTGGACTTTACATGGTTTTGTCTCAGGATTTCTTTGAACTCGTCTTGTAATTCTTCAATAAATTAGACTTGAGTTCTTCGGCTTTAAGTAAACTTCCGTCTTTTGACTTTTTCTTTGATAAATCTTCAGAATTGGTCTTGGACATCCGTTCTTCTTGCACTCTTGACTTCTCGACTTCGTCTTTCATCTTTTTCTTCAATAAAAGCCGTGAATGCCCGTGTTTTCTCCACTTTTCACCTTTTCGTCCTAAATCACAACAAAAACACAAACCACGCATAATTCCGACATAAAAGACATAAAATACACGTTTTGGCTCGGTTATTATTGTAATTAAGTGGTAGAAAGGATGGGTGTTTACACACCTATCAAATCCCCTACACTTAACCATTGCAATGTCCTCATGCAATGCATTAGTTACAAAGCACGTTCACATTTTTCATCATAATTAATCCACGTTGGCCTTTATTAAAGAGATAGAAACTATAAACATTCGAAGTAAAGAAATCAAAAGCATACCTTGGGTTTTGGAAATGTTATGAATAATCGTCATCCTCAAGTTTTCACTTTCTCCAAACCAAGCTTAAAAACGAGATCATTGTTATTATAAGTTAACAAACTAACACGAACTCATGTGGGCTAATTATTCACTTAGACTCCCTTATTCCTAGGGGTATCTCTTGTATTTTATTGTTGTCTTGAATGATCACGAGGATACATTGTTTGACTTATTTCGATAGTTTATTTAGTCCGAAAATAAGGTGAACGATTTAATCAATAGTTAGCTAAAGGACAAAATCTTTTAAAACTGCTTCTCGGGAGCTCATAAAGTTCATATCTTGGCATAACTCGCTTCACGATTTGAGACCTTTCTCGGACCGATATTTGGCAGCGACTTCATACTTCAAACCTTGAGAGACGTTCATGAAATTATGGTCTTCTCTTCATATAGGAATTTCTTCACTTGAAGTTTTGAGAGATTCATACTTGGACCACGACTTCTTCATTTTTCTCCAATCTTTATTTTGGACTTTGATATACAACGATCCGCCTCCTTTTATGACTTGGATCTATTTATCCTCATACCTTGTTAGGGTCTTTTCAGATACACTTCTCCATGACTTTTGGGGAGTGTTTGCTTTTCGTCGTGTGTCTCGATCCTTCATATTGATTTTCGATAAATGATTCTTCACATCACTTTGGATCTTTAGCAACAAAATATAGCCCTCATGCCTTGTTAGGGCCTTTTCGGACTCGCCAATCTTCGCATCCCGCTTCAATAAGTTATGCCTTGGCTATGAACTCTAATCCATACCGAGCAATTTTTAAACGATCTTGGGCTAGAAGCTAAGTAACTTTTCAAATCGTTCAACCTTATTTATTAGCAGATAAATTATTAGCAAGCGATGGGAGAATAGGCTCATAATTAACTCACATAAATTCACGAAAGAATACCAAACTTATAATTGGCGCTATCATCTCTCGTTCTCCAAAGTTTTAAAATCTCAAGTAATGAGACTCGTGGATACTTAGCCTATTAAATCAAAGTTTTGGGTTTTCGAGTCGCCTATAGGATCTTGCAAATTCTTAGACTTTTTCAAGTTTAGAAATCGTATTTTAAAGTTCCCTTGATAAACGACTCTCTAGGATCAATTATAGGAACTTGCGAAAAGTTCT
This sequence comes from Glebionis coronaria, assembly GCA_025667525.1. NCBI lineage: Eukaryota > Viridiplantae > Streptophyta > Magnoliopsida > Asterales > Asteraceae > Glebionis > Glebionis coronaria. The sequence continues at coordinate 92,911,204 of CM046881.1, forward strand.
TGTTCTTAACCCGTGAGAGTTAAGACTTTCGCGTTTTATAGCTCCCTACATAATATCCTAGCAAAACTCGACTTAAACATGTTAAGGGTACTAGCTAGAGCAAACTTAGATAAGTAAACTCGGTTTGAGTCAAAAGATTCACAACGTTTGAAAATTAAAACCACTTTATTAAACTTTTATTCTAATAAGGAAAGAAAATAACTATACAAAGGGAAAAACTAATAGGCCAAAATAGATCAAAATTTTTGAAAAATGTCGAAAAATTAATTTTCCGGTTAAAATGAGGACAAATACAAGGAAAAGACCACTTAACTTCGATAGAAGTCCCCCTACACTTAACATAAACATTGTTCTCAATGTTTAAGCATGTGGGAGTAAACTCCCCTACACTTAGGACATTGTGCACTTTGTTTAAATCTTGCTAAGGAAAAGACGACTAAAGAGATTTCTATTTTAATATTGAAAAATATAAAATAGTAAATCGAAAAGAGTTTAGGATAGAACCGGGAAGAAGTAGAACACGGAATCACGGGTCGTCAAGAATCATCAAGAGTGGATCTTTGCAGCTCGAAATCTCTTTAGTCCCATTTGATATTCGGATTTTACTCAGGTTAAAAATTATCGTTCTCGTATGTCTAATCGAATTGATCTAGGTTCTCTATGTGACTCAGTTTTATTTTGGTGGAACAAAAAGGTTGTCGTTGTAGTATTTAAAATAAAGTGCAAGTAATTTAAAAACGTGACGAGAAATTAAATAGACAATTAAAGTAAATGACGCAAACTTAAATCTAACTAAGGCAAACTTAAATCGCGACTAAAATTTAAACTAAGGCAAGTCTAAAATAAAGCTAAGGCAAATTTAAAGTGCAACTAAATAAAAGGCGGGAAAAATAAAGCTTGAAAATAAAAGACAGAACTTAAAAAGAAAAACTAAAAAGAACCTGACAGGAAATCCTTGATTCGGAAGTTTTTGAGTTCCGAATGACTCGGAACTTCTTGAGTCTGAACTCCTTGATTTGGAAGACTTCCGGATGAAGCCTTCTTGATCCGGAACTTTGCTGAGTCGGAACTCCTTGATACGGAAGTCTTGATCCGGAACTTTCGTTCGGAACTCTTCCGGATGAATTGCTTGACTCGAAACTTTTTGAGTTCCGAATGAAGCCTCTTGATCCGGAACTTTTTGAGTTCCGAATGAAACCCTTGGTTTGGAACTTTTGGTGTTGATCCGGAACTCTTCCAGATGAAGCCCTGATCTGGAACTTTCGTTCGGAAGCCTTGACTCGGAACTCTTCCGGATGAAGCCCCTTTGGTTCGGAACTTTGGAGTTCCGAATGAACAATTCTTGACTCGGAAGTTCTTGATCCGGAACACTTCCGGATGAAGCTTGATTCGGAACTTTTGAATGTTCCGAATGAGCACCCTCTGGTTTAGAACTTTTGCTTGTTCGGAAGTTTTCCTGGGAATCTCAGACACAGAAACAAACACCCCCGAAGAACAAGGGAACACAGTAACAAGTAATATACCACAGATTTAACCAAAATCAAACAAACGATTTAACTAAACTTATAATAAAACATTCAATAATCATAAACTAACAATTTAAATCAACAAAACAAACAAATTTAACCACAATAATCAAAAACCCAATTGATCAAAATAAGAACATGAACATGAACACAAACATAAACATAAAAATCAAAGACCAAGAAAGGTAGATAGGAGATTAACAAGATAAAATAAAGATTGACAAGAATTAAATGGAAACTTACTTGAAATTAAAGGAATTTAAGGTGCAAGACAAGGTATTTAAATTGGACAAGTATTTAAATGTGCATAAAATTAAATGTGCAAGGTAAAGAAAATGGAAGACTAATTGTCACACTTAGCCAACAAAAAAAATAATTAACTCGCCTAAACTATATATAGGGGAGGATTAGGAAGTTTCCTCCCCTCTTTCCTTTTCTCTTAATTGCAAGATTAAGTCCTTCCTTCTTTAATCTTCTTTTAATTGCACAATTAGTCCTTAAGCCTTTATTCTTCATTAATCTTGGACTTTAAATGGTTTTGTCTCGGGATTTCTTTGAACTCGTCTTGTAATTCTTCAATAAATTAGACTTGAGTTCTTCGGCTTTAAGTAAACTTCTGTCTTTTGACTTTTTCTTCGATAAATTTTCAGAATTGGTCTTGGACTTCCGTTCTTTTTGCACTCTTGACTTCTCGACTTCGTCTTTCATCTTTTTCTTCAATAAAAGCCGTGAATGCCCGTGAATGCCCGTGTTTTCTCCACTTTTCACCTTTTCGTCCTAAATCACAACAAAAACACAAACCACGCATAATTCCGACATAAAAGACATAAAATACACGTTTTGGCTCGGTTATTATTGTAATTAAGTGGTAGAAAGGATGGGTGTTTACACACCTATCAAAGCAATTGGAGAGAATGGAGGAGAATCAAAGCTTTCATTTGGGGAATAAGACATTTTGATTTGAGAAAGAATGAAAAATGCTTAAGGTTAAATAGAAAAAGCCCAAGATAATTTGGGAGTGGTCAAAGGGTTGAAACAAAGATTCCAAAAAGTTGGAACAAATTTGGAGTTTCAGGAATACCCGAAAAAGAGAGTACTGGGCGCGGTTCCTTACCTCAGTCGATGGTTCCTTATCACTGGGGAACAGCGGTCTCAATAGAGAACCGCCCACGGTGGATTAAATTTGGTGATGAGGGAGGATTTTCTAATTTAGAAAATCCTATTTTTCTAGTCTAACTAATCATGGAAATATGCTTAGAAGCAAAGATAGACAAAGAAAACACACAAGAGCTCACCAAACAAGGTTTTGACCTAAAATACATGGATTTTTTTAATTGAAATCAATGTAGGAGGTGTGTAGAACTAGACACAAGGTCATGACACAATGATCCTCCATAATTTCCTTTTGTTCTTGCTATATTTGAGAGACCCATACATATGAATTATGTAAGCTCATTATGAATAGCAAAAAGCTATAAAAATGTTTTTAGATTGAATTAACAATGCAAAAACATTTCTCGACCATTTTCGAAAGAACTTTAAGAGATTTGAAAAAGGGAAAAGAAGTTTTCCAAAAAGACTTTACTATATTCAAAAGATCAAAGAAAGAAAAGACTCATAAGAGAAAAGAGACTCGATTAATTTGAATGCATAATTAAGGAATATGTTTCATTAAACCTAGACCTAGACGCAAGTAATTAAAAGGTTCCCTCTTAAGTGGCTTAGTGAAGATATCAGCTAAGTTTTCTACCGAGGGTACCTTCTCTATCGAAATATTCCATTTTTAAACATTATCCCTAAGAAAATGGTAGCGAATCTCTATGTGCTTAGTTCGCGAATGTTGCACGGGATTCTTGCGAAGGTCTATTGCACCCTTGTTGTCGCACATGATGGCAAAATCATCAAGAGAAATCCCGTAATCAACAAGCGCTTGCTTCATCCATAGAGCTTGTTGACAAGCTTTACTGGCACTCACATACTCGGCTTCCGTGGTGGATATAGCAAGAGCGGTTTGTTTCTTGGAGAACCAAGAAGTTAAACAACAACCCATGAAGGTACAAACTCCACTAGTGATTTTCCGGTCCATATAGTCTCCCGCATAATTCGAGTCCGCGTAGACAATAGTTTCTACGTCGGTCCCTTTAGGATACCATAATGCTAAATGTATAGTGCCCTTAATGTATAGGAAGATACGCTTAACCGCTTCAAGGTGAGAGGTTTTGGGAGCCTCTTGGAAGCGAGCACAAAGGCAAACAATAAACATGATATCCGGTCGACTTGCCGTTAGGTAAAACAAACTACCAATCATACCTCTATATTTGGTGTTGTCTACTGACTCACAATCATCATCTACGGTGAGTTTAGTATCCGAGGCCATATGGGTCTTCATTGGTTTAGAGTCTTCTAATCCGAATTTCTTTAGCATTTCTTTAACATACTTGGATTGATTAAAGAAAAGACCATCGTCCATTTGTTTAATTTGGAGTCCTAAAAAGAAGTTAAGTTCTCACATCATACTCATTTCAAACTCGTCATGCATGATTTTGGCAAAGTCATCACACAATGATTGACAAGTTGAAACAAATATAATGTCATCAACATATATTTGTACGATAATGAGGTGAGAACCTTTCTTCTTTGTAAAGAGTGTATTGTCTACCATCCCCATGGTATACTCATGTTTTACAAGAAACGCTTTAAGTCTATCATACCAAGCTTTGGGTGCTTGTTTGAGACCATAATAAGCTTTCTTAAGCTTGTAAACATGATCCGGTTTTTCAAAATCAATTAAGCCGGGAGGTTGAGCCACATATACCTCCTCATTGATCAAACCGTTAAGAAATGCACTCTTTACATCCATTTGTTGAAGCTTAAAGTCTAAAGCACAAGCGTAAGCAAAAGGATTCTAATCTAGCTACGAGTGCGTATGTCTCATCATAATCAATACCTTCTTGTTGATTATAGCCTTGAGCTACAAGTCTAGTTGTTGTCCCAAATAATATGATGATTAAACAAGAAAGAAAGGTAGAAGATAGATGAATTCTAGAGAGAGAAAGTAGAGAGAGAAAATAGAGAGAAAAGAGAGAGAAGTGTGTGAAACTTAGTGAATATTAGATTAGAGAGAGTGAGAATCATGAACCAACCAACCTCTCCTTACATGCAAGGAGAGGTATATATAGCCTTGCCTACATGTGGCATAATGGGCTATATGATAATGAGCCGGGCTTTCCTTTTAGGCTTTAGTTACTTATGAATGAACTTTAGCTTAAAGTTAAGCCCGTAAAACACGACTAACCTACTACCTATTACAACGTTCTAAAATACGATACATAATAAACATATGGCCGAGCATTCTTGTTTGACTCAATATTTTGAGACTAACAATCTCCCCCAATGAGAGGTCATTACCCTTATGAGAGGTCATTACCCTTTGTCATTGGAGATTTGTAGAGATTACTAATATCACCACAAACGAGTCATGAACGTGTAATAGTAGTCTTGTTCCTTCATGCTGTGATCTTTGAGCCTTTGTCATTGTCTTTAATCTTGAGATCTTCAAATCATCCTTGACTTGTCTTTGCCATCTTGCGATCTTGTGTCTTCATCCACATGCTCACACTATTAATTGTTGAATATGTCTTTAGGCATGAGTATGTGGTTTTGAATATTTTGACTTTGCTGAGTGCACCGTAACGCCACCTTCTCGAGACAAAACATATAAATGGACTGAATGGCTTTGAAATTCGTCCTAATTCGGTAGTGTTTTACCTCTGGTCGGTGAAGACTGTTATACGATATTAAATATCGTACCTGTGATAGGTAGATTCAATTAAGAATCTCCTTGACAGGGTTTCGCGGTTGTACTAGCCGTTCTCTTTACTCGACCGTCTCAAAGCAAGACTGCGAACATAAAAAGTGAATCATTTGGATAAATATCCGCTTGATTAAAGTCGTCAATTCAAATTCCTGGAACAAGTGTGATTCATAAATAATCTTACCATTGTTGCTTGAGGTTGACGCTAGAAGGATTTCCGTTCGTCACTGTGAATATTAATGAATATCACTCTGAATGTTCTGGCAAGACCATAAAGATATTGTGTAGAAACCTGAAATGAGTTTGAATCAATTCCGAATCAAACCATTGTTGCTTTTCAGTTGTACATATGTTCAATTCATAAAGAATCTTACATATGACCTACCGCAGTGCTGTTTGATGTTAACATTGGAAGGATTTCCACTCATCATTGTGAATACTAAGTAGTATCACTCTGAGTGTTCTAGCAATACCGTAAGGATATAGCGTAGGACTCTCTTTATCGTCATTCTGTGTGTCCTAATGAGATTTGATTGATCTTTAGGCTCTAGACTCGATTTGTGCACTTTTAGTGGTCAGAGGCTGGAGCAGATGTCACCTATTCAATATCAACTATCTCGGAATGAGAAAGCTAATAGAAGTCATGTTGATCTTCGTGAGAATAAAACAAAATTCTTTTGAGATAAGCCTGAGTATCTATGTAAGGGTTGTGCACTACATCACTGGGTCCATGATGAGTTGTCTTCATGATGTGTTGACCCGATTTCTACCTAAGATGTATGAAGGGCTTCTTTCCTTACACCCTTTATCCTTACATTTCTTTTTCATTATTCAACCCATTCAATGCTTACCAAGACATCATTAATAGCACCTTCTTGTGATTGTTCCAGTGCTATTGTAACACCCTATTTTGATAAATGGAATGTCACGCATAATTATGGCGTGTCATCAAAGCATACAAGGATAAATGTCTAAAACATTACATGACCATAGGGTAAACCGGAATCAAACATCGGTTCCCAAACATAAGCCCAAAACATAATAAAGTAAATGAAATGAATGAAAGACTAAACAAGCATAAGTATATGAAGGCAAAAAGGAAAAGAAGTCTCTAGCAGCTTCCATCCTATGCACGTCCTCCAAATGCTCGAGTCTTTCCTAGGGTACCTGCCGTTTTGGGACATGGAAAGGAAAGTAACGGCTGAGCAAAACGCTCAGTGCACGGATATAGACATAGTATAAATGACTAAAACATAATAAAGACTTAATACCAGCGGAAATGTATAAGTCCTGGAAAACCTGGATCATGTTCATAAAACTGGTTTTATAGTTTGAAAAACCTTATGTTTATCTTATGAAAACTGTTTAACATATTTTTACCATTAGCCAATATAGGTCATGAAAATCCACCGTGCATGAATACTTGGAGGGGTGACCTCATCATGCAAATTAGAGGGGCTGCCTCTAATTTAATATACTGGTTTTGGGTAGGAGGGATCAGCTCCTTGTGAAGGATGCAAGGCACACACCACATTCACACTGAGTAATCTGCTGAAAAACATGTAACTAGGAGGCACCCATACGCCCCACATGATAAATATAATAATATGGCCAAAAGCTGAAGGGACGCCACGAGCAATCACTCCGCCGTGGGGAAGTCATAACACCAGTGCCTCTAGTGTTATGGTTATGGTACCTCCATAACTATGTGAAACTGGTCATGCATGTATATGGCTATAGGTATTCTTAATTAAACATAAGCAATCAAACATATAAACTTATACTACGGGAAAACAGTTGGCTGCATACGGGGAATCCTAATAAGGAAAGAATGTCCATACTGAAAGGACGAGAATCCGTACCTTATGTCCAATGAACGAAGAAGACGAACGGAAGAGAGTCCTACTTCGGTATCACTAATGCTACATAAATACATACGTGTATAAGTATCTGATTACTACATACGTAACTGGTTTTATGTCATGTCTTAGCTTATATTATACGTTCATGTCATGTTTTACTGTTTTAAGCTTTAAACTATGTTTATCTTATATTCTGTCTGTTCTGATTAAGTATTACTTGTATTTCATGTATTATTATACTTACTGTGTAATAATAAGTAACTTTCTAAAAATAGCAGGTTTCCTAAAATAGAAAGTTTCCAAAAATAGAAAGTTACCAAAAATAGAAAGTTTCCAAAAATAGAAAGTTTCCAAAATTAGAAAGTTTCCAAAAATAGAAAGTTTCCAAAAATAGAATTACTGCTTAAAATAGATAAGTTTCTAAAAATAGAAAGTTTCCATAAATAGATTAGCTGCCTTAATTAAATAAGTTTCTAAAAATAGAAAGTTTCCATAAATAGATTAGCTGCCATAATTAAATAAGTTTCTAAAAATAGAAAGTTTCCATAATTAGATATAAGCTGGTTAAATAAGCTAATTATATAAGCTTAAGTGTTTTCTGATTATTTTCTAAGTCATATTGATATAAGGTATAGTTTATTAATTATTACATGTAATTTAAATAAACTATAGGTTAAAAGTATTTAATTAAATATATCATGTTTTTAATTAAATAAGTTAAAAAAATACTTATGTTAAAACATGTATTATTAATTATTACTAATATAACTTAAGTCATGTTAATTAATTAATTATAGTCATAGTTTTTAATATGAATTAATTATAAAGTCTATAAAATATAAATACTTAGGTTAAAAATTCATGATCTAATAAATAAATTATAACCTAAGTCATGTTTATTAAATTAATCATGTCACGTTTTATTAATTCAATTTTTAACACATAACTATTAAAATCATAAACCTTAACATAAACAATGAACCGGGCCGTGACTAGAAACCATGAACCGGACCCGTAATCAACACCATACCCCGAACAACTTCGAGGTTTCCCCTTGTTTGCTGCTGCCGTGGGACCCACACCACCAAACCGAGACCATGAGGTCTCGGTGGTGGTTCACAAGCCAAGCCGAGACCCCTTAGGGGTTCGGTTTAGGCGTCGGCTAGACAAACACCCCTAAAAACCCTTGTTTTGATTTACCCCCATAATCATAGACATGTTTAATACATGTTTTTAATTAGTTTTTAAAAACATCATGATCTTATGTAATTTATTAAATCAAAACATAAAAGAAAAAGGTTAAAAAAGGTTATACCGAATGCGTGGATCAATCAAGGACGAACACACAACGATCATTGTAAAAATTCCAAGGTTAAAATCAAACCGAATCACCCCTTGTTGTGATCAAAAGTGGCGGCCAAAAGAACAAAGGAGAAAGATTTAGGGTTTTGTTATTTTTCTTGTTTTGTGATAAATGACACAAGATTTCCTAATTCTATGTTTTAGTAAAAATTGATGGGCTAGGCCCTTTTCCTTCTAAAAGTCGTGGGTATGGGGCCCACATGGGGTAACCCGAACATTTTCCGTGTCTAATTAATAAGTGTGTTCTCGTGTTCGTGTTTTTCGTGTTTCAATTAGTTATCGATCGTGACTTAATATATTTATTTGTGTTCGTAATAAATATATATACATACGTAATATTAGTTCGTGATTAATTTACGTTCATGATTTCATGATCGCATGTTCGTGATTATAATTATTATTGGAATAATTATCGTGTGTTCATACGTAATAAATACTTATCGTGTTCTAACACGTACGTAATACTTAAAAATTCTTATACGTGAAACGTAAACATGCTATAAAAGGAAAGTTCTAATCTTGTACGTACGATATAAAGGGTACTACTCATGGTAAAAGTATGTGGGTTTTACAACTCTTCCCCCCTAAAAAGAATAATTCGTCCCCGAATTATAGATAGCGTAAACTGAAAGAGAAACATACCCGAATCAACTGAGAGGGTATGTAAGATAAATGAACGTGTAGGTGACTTGGCAGAAGGAACGCGGAACGTGACATGTCTTGAAAGGACGTGGAACGTGTCGTGACTGAAAGGACATATCTAATTGATAAGAGAAAATGGATAAAAATTCTGGATGAACTTGTCCGTTTCCAAGTGGCCTCCCTCTTGGAACGGTTCCTTCACAAGATCTTGACGCGAATGATAAATCTTGGTCCTCCTGACTTTGACTTGACATACGAAGAAGTTCTTGGTTATCAACGTAAGGTAGATCCCCTAAATTTGATCGAGGGCATAAGAATTTACGTGTAAGGCAACCGAAACGTTATCGCGCAAAACACTCTAACTTGACTGATAATTAGCAACGATGCGCGAGACACAAAGAAACGTAGTACGTGAAAATTTTTGAACGTGACACGTGAAAAATTTTGAACGTGATACGTTGAAAATTTTTGAACGTGATACGTGGAAAATTTGGTGAGTGTAGTATGAGTAACATATCGTGAACATAGAATATAATGTCGGTAACGCCAAACGCTACAAGGTGAGACATAGAATATGACGAGAAACGTCTATCTGAGGATAGGGAGTTATACTAAACTTGGGTCTGGTCTCTCAAGTTCTTCCAAAACTTCCCAGAATAAGAAAAATGAACATAAAACGTAAGCCGAGATGCCATCATGAACGTGAATAGTGTCATGAACGCGAGCGCGAAAGCTAGTCGTGAACTTAGAACAAGGACGTGAAGTAAATAAGGAGCACAATTATGAATATTTGTCTGACCCGATAACTGAGGAATTGCCATGTGATCGGATGAGCCTTGGCTGGAACATGTCCGATCAATCTGTTGGTTCTGAAATCCTTACGGATGTAAGGATTCTGTAGACTTGATCAAACTGTTTGCAATAAACCAGATAGCATCATGCTTCTTCTGAATTTGCGTTAAACTTGTAACCAAAATCCGTGGAGATCTTGTCCCATTTCAATTCACAATTTCAGATGATGAAAACATCCCAGTCTGTTGGTGTCCTATCTTAACCTATTGGTATGTCAGGTACTTAGATATGAACGTAACTGTATCTTGCTTCGTAGAACTTGATACATAGGAGTCTGCGAAACTCTGAGTCTCTGAATCTAGACTTTTCCTAGCGTAGGATTTTCTAGAACACCTAATGTAGTGTAGGGTTCTCTCCTTTACGCATAAGCTGAGTCATGGTAAGATTAACCATAGAAAGCCATGTGATTCAGCGTGTCACTGTAATCAAACAGAATTGATATTGGAAAATTTTCCAGGGTAAAATTTCTCTTGTCATAGAACTTGCAACATAGTGCAGATATGGTCTTCCTGTTCTTCTCTAGGCTTAGAGGAAATTAGGTTATCCTTAATGAAAACACTGATGAATTTGCTATGAGTTCATGGAAACTCATTCTTATAATGTCGTTGGAGCATTGATGAGACTAAATCAAAATCATAAATCTAGTTTGACCGAGTCGTGTATGAATAGCAGTCATGGACATGTCCTACTCTTTCACTCGTTACTGTTGGCAGCATGATCATGAGTTCGATCTTGGAAAAGTGATTAACTCTATAAGGTCGATTGGACATGTTGTCAATACGTGGAGGAGAATAACGGTCATGAATGGTGATTTGTTTAAGTCGACGGCAGTCGACACATAATCTCATGGTACCGTCCTTCTCCTTGTAGGTTCTTCTGAAATGTATGAGAAGATCTTGGAATAATCAACTGACAGCTAGAAAATTTTTGCGACCATGGCTAACAACGCACATGCTTGCAAGCATAGATAATTTGTACAGATTTTCTTGATGGAAAATCAAGCTGAATATATTCAGAAGCGTGAACATTACTGTACATAATTATGAATAGTAGCATGGTGGGCTATTCATAGTCCATAATTAGGATAAAATTCATCTCGTGTCTGTCCGAGGAAATGCGTTAGCAGCTTGGATCTCATCATTAAGCTGAAGGAGAACCTTCATATACGTGGGAATACGAAAGGCGTCCTTCATGGTCATGAATATATGAAATATGGTGAAAGAAATGAAAGTGACATCGTCAACGTGATAGTTCTCACTGATGCGCCGGTAATGGTATTGAAATTCTTGTGGCCTGATTAATACATGGCAAAACAAAATGGATATACCCTTGGAGGGTACCCTAAATTTCTTAGAAATGTTCCATAGTTGGACGTGAGTCATGTGTCTTGACTCGTGTCTTGGAACTATAAGCATGACACATGTCTTCACTGGTGTCTTGACATGTGTCTTCAGAAAGTATACGTGAGACATGTGTCTTGACTGATGTCTTGACATGTGTCTTCAGAAAGTATACGTGAGACATGTGTCTTGACTGATGTCTTGACATGTGTCTCGAGATGTGAAACAATAGAACTACAATATTATGTCAGAATTGGCAGATCGGTTGGAATACTGATCATTCGTACTTCTGATCACATCCGCAGCCGGAGCCTCGGTTGCGATTTCTAGGATAGTTTATGTCATAGTAGTGGTTACTATCGTCCTGTCTGTCAGTTCCATGACGGTCATTCTCATGACCGTGATTCATGTAACTATTCAAATGAGTGGCCGGCTGGTACCGGTTTGCACTAATATGGCTGAAATGACAACCGAATGACGTGTGACATGTAACTAAGAATTATGGACAATGATTGATGGAAATCGTCCGATGGTGAAGCATCTTCTCGTCCAATTGCTTTGCTCTGACGCCTTTGTCTTCGTCTTGTAGGATCTCCAGGTTGTGAACAGCATCCGCATCTCGTAGCGTCTCCGAACGTCAGTAACATCAACCTTTAGTAACATCTCCAAGTTATGAGCGGCATCAGCAATCTTGTAGAATATCAGCAATTGAAAATACGTCTGAGATGATTCAGAATCGACTAGCGAATACTCGTGAAGTATTGCAAGTGGAATACACATGGATTAAGGTACGTGTAATACACATGAAATACGGTACGTGGAGTACACGTGGAATGCACATGAAATGATCGATATGGGGTCGATCATTTATCATGATTTAAGGAAAGTATATCGGTTAAACGGTTAGGAAAACCATCATGATAACCTGGCAATATTAGCATAGACATCATTTTGGTTATATCGAGAAAGGTTAAAGTGTGGTTACACAAAATTCAACGATGATTTGCCTGACAGCATGATCCATGAAAACCAAACATGACTATCATGAAGCAGAATTCAATGATATCCAACTATGTCTTGCATGAAGGCATAATAACAAAAGAGGCGTAAGACGTAATCCACATGAAGACCTAATTATCATGAAGAAACATGAAACAATCTATCATGAAGGAGTGTATAACATAATCAGCATGAAACTGAAGTTAACCATGACAGTATGAAATCATAATTGACATAAAAACATAGTAACTTATTAGGGGACATGAAAAATTTTATGCCAATAAATCATGAGAAAAATTTTATGCATGAAAAACAGTGCATGAATGCGTAATGTAGTTTATAGAAACCTTTATATGTGCGAGGGGATTCCTATGGGTCGGTTCCAAAACAAAAGACATGGTGAGGGGACACCTATGGGCCGGTCCCAAAGTTAAAAGTTTCGATAAAAGCACATGCGACTAAATAGGGCCAGTCCTGTACCAACTATTACTTAATTATAATTCCTGCAACAATGATACATGAAACATAAATAAATGAAACTCATCTGTCAAAACTTATTAGAAAAAATTTTTATGTGACTAATTATGAACTACTGGGGTTCAGTCCACATAGCCGCAGTTCACGAGGAACATTATGCATGATACAATGACACATAACTAAATATGAATGACGGTTGTCCATCCATATTAGTAAAACAATATCGATGAAAACATCAAGGTTAAAACCTCAAGGTGCTGAAAACATCATGGTTAAAACAACAATACGCTAAAAACATCAATACGTGGAATAACAAACGTTGGCTTAGGAAGCTCCTAGTGACTACCCACTAGTCACAGGTCGAGTTTTTAGAGCCTACAGGTCGAAGCCTTGGCTCTGATACCATAATTGTAACACCCCATTTTGATAAATGGAATGTCACGCGTAATTATGGCGTGTCATCAAAGCATACAAGGATAAATGTCTATAACATTACATGACCATAGGGTAAACCGAAATCAAACATCGGTTCCCAAACATAAGCCCAAAACATAATAAAGTAAATGAAATGAATGATAGACTAAACAAGCATAAGTATATGAAGGCAAAAAGGAAAAGAAGTCTCTAGGAACTTCCATCTTATGCACGTCCTCCAAATGCTCGAGTCTTTCCTAGGGTACCTATCGTTTTGGGACATGGAAAGGAAAGTAACAGCTGAGCAAAACGCTCAGTGCACGGATATAGACATAGTATAAATGACTAAAACATAATAAAGACTTAATAGCAGCAGAAATGTATAAGTCCTGGAAAACCTGGAACATGTTCATAAAACTGGTTTTATAGTTTGAAAAGCCTTATGTTTATCTTATGAAAACTGTTTAACATATTTTTACCATTAGCCAATATAGGTCATGAAAATCCACCGTGCATGAATACTTGGAGGGGTGACCTCATCATGCAAATTAGAGGGGCTGCCTCTAATTTAATATACTAGTTTTGGGTAGGAGGGATCAGCTCATTGTGAAGGATGCAAGGCACACACCACATTCACACTGAGTAATCTGTTGAAAAACATGTAACTAGGATGCACCCATACGCCCCACATGATAAATATAATAATATGGCCAAAAGCTGAAGGGACGCCACGAGCAATCACTCCGCCAAGGGGAAGTCATAACACCAGTGCCTCTAGTGTTATGGTTATGGTACCTTCATAACTAGGTGAAACTGGTCATGCATGTATATGGCTATAGGTATTCTTAATTAAACATAAGCAATCAAACATATAAACTTATACTATGGAAAACCAGTTGGCTGCATACGGGGAATCCTAATAAGGAAAGAATGTCCATACTGAAAGGACGGGAATCCGTACGTTATGTCCAGTGAACGAAGAAGACGAACGGAAGAGGGTCCTACTTCGGTATCACTAATGCTACATAAATACATACGTGTATAAGTATCTGATTACTACATACGTAACTGGTTTTATGTCATGTCTTAGCTTATATTATACGTTCATGTCATGTTTTACTGTTTTAAACTTTAAACTGTGTTTATCGTATATTCTGTCTGTTCTGATTAAGTATTACTTGTATTTCATGTATTATTATACTTACTGTGTAATAATAAGTAACTTTCTAAAAATAGCAGGTTTCCTAAAATAGAAAGTTTCCAAAAATAGAAAGTTACCAAAAATAGAAAGTTTCAAAAAATATAAAGTTTCCAAAAATAGAAAGTTTCTAAAAATAGAAAGTTTCCAAAAATAGAAATACTGCTTAAAATAGATAAGTTTCTAAAAATAGAAAGTTTCCATAAATAGATTAGCTGCCTTAATTAAATAATTTTCTAAAAATAGAAAGTTTCCATAAATAGATTAGTTGCCTTAATTAAATAAGTTTCTAAAAATAGAAAGTTTCCATAATTAGATATAAGCTGGTTAAATAAGCTAATTATATAAGCTTAAGTGTTTTCTGATTATTTTCTAAGTTATATTGATATAAGGTATAGTTTATTAATTATTACATGTAATTTAAATAAACTATAGGTTAAAAGTATTTAATTAAATATATCATGTTTTTAATTAAATAAGTTAAAAAAATACTTAGGTTAAAACATGTATTATTAATTATTACTAATATAACCTGAGTCATGTTAATTAATTAATTATAGTCATGGTTTTTAATAATTAATTAATTATAAAGTCTAAAAAATATAAATACTTAGGTTAAAAATTCATGATCTAATAATTAAATTATAACCTAAGTCATGTTTATTAAATTAATCATGTCATGTTTTATTAATTTAATTTTTAACACATAACTATTAAAATCATAAACCTTAACATAAACAATGAACCGGACCGTGACTAGAAACCATAAACCAGACCCGTAATCAACACCATACCCCGAACAACTTCGAGGTTTCCCCTTGTTTGCTGCTGTCGTGGGACCCACACCACCAAACCGAGACCATGAGGTCTCGGTGGTGGTTCACAAGCCAAGCCGAGACCCCTTAGGGGTTCGGTTTAGGCGTCGACTATACAAACATCCCTAAAAACCCTTGTTTTGATCTACCCCCATAATCATTGACATGTTTAATAATGTTTTTAATTAGTTTTTAAAAACATCATGATCTTATGTAATTTATTAAATCAGAACATAAAAGAAAAAGGTTAAAAAGGTTATACCGAATGCTTGGATCAATCAAGGACGAACACACAACGATCATTGTAAAAATTACAAGGTTAAAATCAAACCGAATCACCCCTTGTTGTGATCAAAAGTGGCGGCCAAAAGAACAAAGGAGAAAGAATTAGGGTTTTGTTATTTTTCTTATTTTGTGATAATGACACAAGATTTCCTAATTCTATGTTTTAGTAAAAATTGATGGGCTAGGCCCTTTTCCTTCTAAATTTCGTGGGTATGGGGCCCACATGGGGTAACCCGAACATTTTCCGTGTCTAATTAATAAGTGTATTCTCGTGTTTGTGTTTTTCGTGTTTTAATTAGTTATCGATCGTGACTTAATATATTTATTTATGTTCGTAATATATATATATATATATACATACGTAATATTAGTTCGTGATTAATTTACGTTCATGATTTCATGATCGCATGTTCGTGATTATAATTATTATTGGAATAATTATCGTGTGTTCATACGTAATAAATACTTATCGTGTTCTAACACGTACGTAATACTTAAAAATTCTTATACGTGAAACGTAAACATGCTATAAAAGGAAAGTTCTAATCTTGTACGTACGATCTAAAGGGTACTACTCATGGTAAAAGTATGCGGGTTTTACAACTCTTCCCCCCTAAAAAGAATAATTCGTCCCCGAATTATAGATAGCGTAAACTGAAAGAGAAACATACCCGAATCAACTGAGAGGGTATGTAAGATAAATGAACGTGCAGGTGACCTGGTAGAAGGAACGCGGAACGTGACATGTCTTGAAAGGACATGGAACATGTCGTGACTGAAAGGACATATCTAATTGATAAGAGAAAACGGATAAGAAGTCTGGATGAACTTGTCCGTTTCCAAGTGGCCTCCCTCTTGGAACGGTTCCTTCACAAGATCTTGACGCGAATGATAAATCTTGGTCCTCCTGACTTTGACTTGACATACGAAGAAGTTCTTGGTTATCAACGTAAGGTAGATCCCCTAAATTTGATCGAGGGCATAAGAATTTACGTGTAAGGCAACCGAAACGTTATCGTGCAAAACACTCTAACTTAACTGATAATTAGCAACGATACGCGAGACACAAAGAAACGTAGTACGTGAAAAATTTTGAACGTGACACGTGAAAAATTTTGAACGTGATACGTGGAAAATTTATACGGTTTTTACTCATGGTAAAAGTATGCGGGTTTTACAGCTATCATCAGTACTTAGTCGGCATTCAGCTACATTCACATTCTACTCCATCTTTCCTAAGGACTTCTAATAATCTATTGGATTGTCCCTAGGAAGATCCCTCTGGTTTTGGTTGGATCATAGGACTTAAACCTAACCACCCTTTTGACACCAATAACGTCGTGGATTAAAGATGTTGTGGGTATTTGATCATAACCATAAACCACTTTCAATTCTAACAAAGTGTTTGAAAAACATTTAACACCTTGCTAGTTTTGTCTTTTAGAAAAGCTCCCCTACACATGTGCATCGATAATCGAAAGTGTTTCACACATGTAGGTAAGAGTTAAAGTGCTTGAGTCTTATATAAGATCACATTTTAATCACATTCTCCCCTATCTCTAATATATAAAATCTTTTGATATTAGAGATACCCAATTTGATTAAAATATATTTTGGAAAGTAGTCTTGAAAATCTTTGGGAGAAAGATGTGTCAATATTTTGCATGAAGTTGAAATGTTCCCCCTCAAAAATTGATCCAATTAAAATGTCATTGTGAGGATGTGATCCACATTTCGCTTTTTGGGGATGGGAGTTGTTGAACACACAAATTTTTGAAAGATTTTGAATAATCACTGAAAAATTCTTGAAAAAAAAATTGTTTTCAACGCTTTTTGAAAAATCCTATTTCTTTTTGGTGAAGAGGTTTTTCTAAAGCATAAACTTGAGTTCATAGACTTTGAATGTCTTGAAAAATCTACTCAAGTGTAAGAAGATTTCTCTTCTTTTGCTGAGGCTAAGCGCACTAAATCGTACACTCCCCCGTGAATATCTATCCGGGTTGCAATCTGAAAGTGCTTACAAGCCATTGTGTTGAGCTCAAAACGTTGAATGTTTTCTGACATGCTCAACCCAAGATATATTGCTCAACCCTTTATGTGTAAATATTGTCCAAAATAGACATTTTCCTTTATTAAAAGTAGAAATGACATGTTTTGAAAAATGTTTACAACTTTCATTCGAGCTTTATGTACACACCCGTGTCGTTATTGAGCGACATTTCTCGGCACGTCCATATTATCGATACTGAAAGACATGTCGAAAAGAATATTTTTGGATTTTGAAAGATTTTTAATTTTGTGTTTTGTTTTTATATGTTTTATATTTTTTCATTTTGCTTTTCACTGATATTTAAAAGTAGATGTTTGATAAACAAATCAAGAAGGCACCTTTGTTAGAATCTCCAGGTCTGTTGGAGTCAAACATCTCATACCAATTTGCCTAACGAGGTACTCAAACCTATCTTTCGACAGAGCTTTCGTAAACAAGTCGGCTAATTGGTAATCTGTTCCAACAAAGTATTGTTCAATGATACCTCTTTCAACTTGTTCTTTTATGAAGTGGTATCTGACATTAATGTGCTTCGTGCGGGAATGCTGTACTGGATTGAAGGAGATGGCTATGGTCGACTTTGAGTCACAGTACATAGGTACTTTATCAAAGTGGAAGCCATAATCCGTGAGTTGTGTTCTCATCCAAAGAACTTGAGCACAACACGTAGATAGAGACACATACTTCGCTTCGGCTAATGAAAGTGACATGCAATCCTGCTTCTTGGAAGACCATCCAACAAGCTTATCTTGACCTAGAAATTGTGCACCACTAGAAGTACTTTTTCATGTATCAAGACACCCTGCATGATCAGAATCAAAATAGGCCGTTAGAAAGAAACCGGTTCCCCTCGGATACCAGAGTCCCAAATGAATGGTATTCTTGAGGTACCGAAAGATCCGTTTAACCTCCTTGAGGTGCTTTCAGTGGTTCGTGCTTGATATCGTGCATAATAACATGTAGCATGTGAAATATCAGGTCTGCTTGCTGCCAAGTACACGAGGGAACCGATCATGGAACGATATCTCGTTTGATCTATGGCATTTCCATCCAAGTCAATATCTAGCGATGTGGTTGATAAAGGTGTCCCAACGGGGTCACATGAAGTCATACCATGCTTTTTGATTATCTCTTGACAATACTTAGCTTGGTTTATAAACATACCACTTGGGGATTGGTGAACTTGAATTCCTAGAAAAAATTTTAGTTCTCCCATCACTGACATTTCAAATTTGCTGTGCATGACTTTTTCAAACCATTTTGAAAGTTTTGGATTTGTAGACCCGAAAATAATGTCATCAACATAAATCTGCACAAGCAAAATGTCATCCCCATATTTATAAGTGAATAGAGTTAGATCAATGGAACCTTTTGAGAAACCTTTGGATACTAGAAATTTCGAGAGCTCGTTGTACCATGCCCTTGGAGCTTTCTTGAGTCCATAGAGTGCTTTGTGGAGACGATACACCTTGTCAGGATATTGAGGATTAACGAATCCTTCCGGCTGCGTAACATAGACTTCTTCCTTCAAAGGACCGTTAAGGAATGCTGTCTTCACGTCCATTTGATAAACAGTGAATCCCTTATGTACATCATAAGCAAGGAAAATCCTGACTGCTTCCATACGTGCAACTGGTGCAAATGATTCGTCAAAACCAATTCCCTCTTTCTGTCCATACCCCTTAGCCACTAGCCTAGCTTTATTCTTGATGATCGTGTTTTCTTCATCCATCTTGTTTTTCCAGATCCATCGTAGATTTAACGGAATTACATCGTATGGTCTATCAACAAGTTCCCAGACCGTAAGTCTTTTAAATTGTTGAAGTTCGTCCATCATTGATTCAATCCAGGCATGATCAGCCATGGCTTCTTTGATGTTTTTCGGTTCAGCTGTACGCACGGCGAGTGTGAACATACAAACATCGACATCGGTTTCAAGTTGTCGTCTTGTACGAACATGCTGTGAAGGGTTTCTAATTACTTGAACCAAAGGATGATCTCGGGTCCAATGATGTGTTGACGGATGTCGTTGATAAAACGTATGCATATTTGACGGATCAACATGGCGAGTAGAAGACTCTCCAGTTTCGTGTACCGATGTACCGAATGGATTGTGAAAATCCTCATCGTCAAATAATGCATCGTCTGCTTGATTTGTGTTCTCTGGAGGAATGACAGTAGTGTGTATGTTGTAGGATTGATTGTTGAAGTGATATTCTGAGGAAGTAAATCTGCAGCAACCCATGTTGAAGTAGATGAAGTTGTATCCTTTTGTTGACGATGATCAGTATCATCATTCTTATCATGAATGACAGCGGAAGACTTTGATACAACATGTTTCTCCCCCGTGAAATATTCATCAAAATTTGGTCCATATAACATTTCCAATTCTTCAAGTGTCGTGTCCACTGTCATATCTGCTCTTGGAACATGTTCAGGAACCAGCTTTGAACTTGACGGTTCATTGCTGTGGTCTTGAGTTCCGAGTTCCGTGCGGTTGTGCACAGAAGTATTTTGTCGTTGTGGATCAGGACTTAAACTGTTTTGTTCAAGTGCCATTTCTTGCAATTCATTGAATCTGATATGAATAGTTTCGACTATCAATTTTGTTCTCTTGTTGTACACTCTGTATCCCTTAGAGTGAGTTGCATATCCGACTAGAATGCATGCATCACCTTTCTCTTTCATCTTGTCCAGATTTTCAGCATCTCGAATAATGTAACACATACATCCAAAAACATGAAGGTGTTTGAGTGAAGGTTTGCGACCATTAATTATGTGATATGGTGTCTTTTCGTGTCTTGGGATAATTAACGAACGGTTTTGTGTGTAACATGCGGTTGATACGGCTTCGGCCCGAAAGAATAATGGTAGTTTTGAAGCGGATAATAATGTTCGAGCAGCCTCAACTAAAGTACGGTTTCGTCTTTCAACAACGCCGTTTTGTGTAGGTGTTCTAGCAATAGATGTTTCGTGTTCAATCACTTCGGTTTCAAAATAATTATTCAGAATTGAATTCAAGAATTTTGTGCCTCTGTCAGTACGTACAACTTTTACTTGAGCTTGAAGACCACGTTGTATCAGCTTAAGGAAGTTGATGAGAACTTCGGGTGTTTCATCCTTAGACCTCAAGAAGTGAGTCTAAGTGTACCTTGAGTAGTCATCGACAATTACCATAACATATTTCTTCCCATTGATGTTTTGAACTCGCATAGGGCCACACAAATCTATATGAAGAAGATCTAACCGTCCTTTAGAGCTTGGTGTAGTCTTTGTCTTGAAACTACTCCGTTTAGCTTTAGAAAGCTCACTAGAAGAACAAAGATGATCTTTGATGAATTTCAAATAACGAAGGCCTCTCACAATATCTTTCTTGAAAGCAAGTTGATAGTATCAAAGTTAAGATGAGATAATCGTTGATGCCATAACCAAGCTTGAGTCGTTGAAGCTTTAGCCATGAAACAGATTGGAGTTGAAGATGTGGAGTCTTGTAGTGAAATAGTGTAGAGATCAGTACCCCGTGAACCGGTAAGTAAGTCATTCCCATCATAATCATGAACAAAACATGTCTTCTTTCTAAAACCAACCTCCAAATCCGCATCACAAAATTGACCAACCGAGAAAAGATTGTGATTGAACCCTAGGATCGGTGCAAATTGATCATTTACGCATCGGACCTTACCTAGGAACTTCTCCACGAAGTTAATTAGAAGCTTGAGATTCCACGTCATGTGCTTCGTGCATCCGGAGTCCAGTATGAAGAGAATTATTTCGATCACCTGCAGAAGAATTAAAACACGATGGATCATTTGCTAAATTTGATTCCATGTTAGTTGTGATTTTCGATTCATTAGTTTCCCTAGTTTCATCACTTAAAGGCACACTAACGCTCTTAGTCACATTTTCTGTTGTAACCTTAGGCATCCATTTATATCATGGAGGATATTGATTAGCAAACCACAATTTCCAAGACTTGCTAGAAGACTCATATAATTCCCTAATTCTACTTTTAGGGTTCTTAGTGGTGGAGTCTGATGTAATATTTTTCTTAGGGGGGTTTGCACCAGAATGGTTCACTTTACGTTTGGGTTGTCTAGCACTAATAGGCGTCACAGTTTGCTTCTTAGTTCTAGTCTCTACACCTTTAACATTATTCGAAACACACATAGTATGATTAACATTAGCACACTTTCCACATTTCACACAAACAAACTTAAAATTCAAAGCATTCAAAGTCAAATCATTCAAATCGTCATTACACGCGATTACAGACGTTTTATTCTTAGAAACATTAAAAATCCTAGGGTGGTCTTCTACTTTCTTCATCTTCCCATGACTTTTGTTTTGCCAAACCTTTTCATTCATGCGAGTGCTCTTAAGCCGAGGCTGGCTAACACTAGTAGTGGGGACTACTCCTGTAGTAAAAGATACATGTCTATTAGTGTTTCTAGAGGTCTGAGGTGATTGAATTTCTTTGTTGTGTGTGGGGTTAGTGGCCAATCTATACATCCTTGGTTTAATCACATTTGTGTTCTTAATGCTTTGTGATCGAATATGTGTTTTGGGAGTATTCTGTGGTAACCTATCCTTCCCATCCGTCTTGGAGGCAAACCCAGGTTTTACAAATGCAAAATTAGAGAAAACAGATGGTTTTCCCAAAACAGAGGGTCTAGTCACTTTGTGCGTATTGGGTTGTCTTACAACAGGTTTCTTAACACTAGGTTCCATAATTTTCCCACCCATCTTAGCAACGAGTTTCTTCAACTCTGCTATCGCTATTTCCTTGTCTTGTAACTGAGCTTTCAACTCTTTAATTTCCAAACTCTTTTCATTCATTTCTCGACACATTTGGGAAAGTTTTTCTTGTAATTTATTATCATGTCTAAAACTTCTGATGTCTTTTTGCAAAGCAAGTTCAAGATAATGACAATGTTCTTGAAGGAAATCAGTTTTGTGTTAAAGTAACTCAAAAGCCTTTTTATCAACATTTTCTTTACGTTTCGAAAGCTCAAGTTCAAGACGCTCACATTCTTTGATCTTATCAAGATATTTGCATGCAACATCAGAATATTCATTGATATCAACACAAGATTGAAGAGTAACACACAAAATATCTTTGGAGAGACATTCTTCTAAGAATAGATCATATTCGTTTAAAAAATCCGATCTGTCATTTTAAAGCTCATCAATTGCTTTTTCAAGAGACTCAAAATATTTCAAATCATAAAACATTTCAGACCGAATTAATTTTTCAAACTCAAGAACATTTTATTTGATTATCTTCGTATTTGGTATTAAAAGTTCTTTCACAAGCACAATTATGTCGTGAGGAATCTCCGTTTCCACTTATCCTTTTGACGTTTTTCCCAATCGCTTTCAACAATTGATTGAACATTATCAATGTACTGTTTAAGAATACCAAGTGTTTTTTGACTTTTGCTTTTAGAAGCATCAAGAGGCAAATAGTTAATATATTTCAAAACATTTGATTTCTTAGTGGCAAACATTTTCTTCTATTGAATTCCTCGTTGTTTGCATTCAAGAAATTGTTCCTCACGAGACTTCTTATTTTGTGGAGTGAAAAGACCATAAAGACTGTTTTCATAAGCATAATTATATGGTGTCACAAAATCTTTATTGACCGGTGATCTACTCTCCTCATCTCAAAGGGACGTCTCTTCACAATCGAGGTTAACTACTGGCAATCATGATCGGTCCATTCGGACTCATCAAGATATAAGTGAGGGTTAGCAGCTTGAGCTTGTTCGAGGTACTTGGGACTTGCAAAACTAGGTTGACCCTTGAAAAACGACCGAGGTTCTATCATTCTAACGGTTTGAATAGAGTCATGCGTTTTATAAACAACTTTTTTCAAAAAATCGACTTGTTCTTCGAGATCCTTTACTTTTTCAGTATCTTTGCCTTGTCTATTTTTGAAATCTTGTTTTAATTTTTCAACCTCTTGTTTCTTTTTGTCAAGATTTTTAGCAGAATCGGTGGTATTCATAGAAAGCCTCTGTTCAAGTTCATTAACTTTTGTTTGTTGCAAGGTACGTTTTTTGACGTTCATCACTCAATAAAACATTAAATTGACGTTTTCTTTAGTTAACAAAGCAAGAAATTCGTTGTATTTGTTTTCAAAATCGTCCTTTTTAACGTTAATAGCATGACTTTTGTACCACTCAAGCTCTTTGGTCTTTTGAAGAAGATTAGCCCTATAACTATCAATGGTCTCACTAGATTTTATAAAAGCGGCTTTGCTTTCTTCAAAGTTTTGAGTGAGCGTTGTGTTTGCCTTCTTTAATTGCTTTTGACTCTTTCTATTTTCATTGACATCTTTTTGTAAACAAGCAATTAAATTAGCAAGCGCGACACGCTCCTCGTCATCATACTCATTTGCATGTTGATCATCCTCAAACTCATTATTGCACATGTCTAATGAGTCGGGTGTGGTATTGCTATCAACCGTTTTTATCATACACGTGTCAGTAATTGTTGGTGGTAGATCAATATGCTCCTGTGTATCACCAAACACATTATATTAATCATCATGTTGTACCTTATCAATTGGCTCGGTATCAAAGATAGGACCATTGTCATCTTCAGTGACGTTAAGGACCTCATGAATCTTTTCCATGTATGAATAATGTGCCTCAAGTTCTTGGTCAGAGAGTTCATCATCTGTGTCGTCCAGCATTTCTCCTTCCTCAGCTGATAACTTGATCCCAGCTTCCATTTTCTTGCACAACAGCATCTTTTCCTTATGATAACCATAATCTTTGACCCTCTTCGGCTGCTTGCATTCCCTAGCCAAATGCCCATAACCTCGGTAGTTAAAACACTGAATCCCACTTTGTTGCAAAACTTGAGTACCAACAGTTTCCCTATTTACAACAACAGTAGCAACCCTCTGATTATCATACTTTGCGGGTTGTCGATCATACTTTGGAGGACTCTCAGCACGCCTGAGCATAGTTGTTCCTCGTGTTAGATGATGTTCTGAGGTTGTTGTTGGTGGGTTTGTAGATTTTTCTGTATTGCTTCATAATGAAATCTATTTGTTTCTTGAATTCCCTATCCTTTTAAGATAGTTCTTCATCAATGTCTTCTTCGGATGATTGCTCAAGTGTCGGTGATGGTGCTGTTGCAACTTCTTTGCCTCGGGATCTTGTTGGAGCATGTGACTTAGAGACAGTGGATGATCGTGGCGATGATGATCGAGTAGAGTAGGTCTTTGAAGTACGAGAGCAATAATCTGGGTAATGTTGAGTGGTAGACACCAAAGCAAGTGGATTTGCAACCTTTGCTACCCGTTCAGCTCGAAGTTCTTTTGCCTCATTCTGAAATTGTTTCAAAATGTCAAAGAGTGTGTGACATGAAACTTCGTCTAACTGTTTTTGTTGTTTCACCAAGGTGACAAACCGTGTCCACTCTGGTTAAAGTAGTTGTAGAAATTGGACATTGACTTGCATGGTGGAAACTTGCAAGTTGTTTCGGGTCATGTCATTCATCAGTTTGTAGAATCGGGAGTAATACAAATAAATTGATTCCCCATCCTTTGTTGTAAACTTGCCAAAGTTCCAAAACATCTTAGTTTTCATGTCTTGTTTGTTAAGTGATTCACCTCGTTGCAATCTTTCAATAGCCATCCATATTTCTTTAGCAGTAGGGCATGCATTAACCGTGGAATAAATATCATCTCCAATGCTACTGAGAATTAAGTAAATTGCTTCCTTCTCTGCATCAAACCAAGCACGGTTCTCTGGTATGAGAACGTTTCTCTTTTCATAACGTTCATATGCGAGTTGTGCGTCAGTTGTGTCTGTGACAATCTAACATTTTCAGGTAGTGAATTATTTTCTCGTATAATATTTTAAAACTTATTTTTGTGTTGGTTGATGAACTCACAATTTACGGATTTAAATTTGGGCTTACGTTCATAATTTAGCGTCCTTTACGACTAAACTGGAAACCTTAGGATTACGTATTTACGTTTTTGAACTCCGTTTTTGAACTCCGTTTTTGGAGAGACAATTTTTATTAGATTCGTTTTGTGCCGTTGATTCATAATTTATAAAAACATTTTTTGTAAAACGACCCGAGGGCACGCAAATTGAGGAAACTAGAATCAAGGAATACCCGTAATTTAGCAGGATGGAACAAAACAAGTTTATCCCACCCCACTAACAAAAGGGACGACCAAGAGGGACACCACATCACTTGATGTGGCACCCTTATAACAAGTAGCTTACACTTGTTAAGCTTAGCTTAACAAGTACGCTTTATTCATCCACCAAACATCAAAACTACTAGCTTAACCATTTGCTTCCATTTCATACATGCAAAACAACTAAAAACCCTCTCTCCTACTCCTCCCTTGCCGTCCCATAACCACCATCAAACACCCCCATTTGATCAATTCTAGCCACAAATCTTATGTTATCTATTCATATTATGGAGAAACCTTGAAGCCTTGATTGATTGGTGGCCATATTAACAACAAAGAAGGTGATTTTCTTGTGTCCTAGGGCTAATTTCTCAACAAACAATCTTGGTGGTTGATGATCTTTGAGATATATTTGGTGTTCATCAAGTTATTGTCATCCAAAAACAAGATATAATCTTGGTTGATAAAGAAGATCATCCTTTCCATTTCTCTTGTTATTTTTGTTAAGATAAAATATATTTTCTTTCTTATTGTATATGTATATGATGAATATATGATGATAAAAATGTTGTGTGGAGATCAAGTGTTGATAGACATGATTAAAAAGATGAAAAACCATAAGTAACAATGCTAAAATCTTGCTTAAATTGTTGACTGTATAAAAACAGTAAGTAACCAAGTTATAAACTGATAAAATTGCATGGTGGAATCCATTTACAGTAAGTGTTAGATGTCATACACATGTGAGAGTTGGCCATGCAATGGAATCATCAAAATGAGTGAGATATGATCAAAACAAGATTAGTGTGCCAATATGAATAGTCTGTTTTGTAGGGACTGTTAAGGATACTTAGACATGGAATGAGCAGTAGCTATAACTAACTTATTTGTAGCACATAATATGAAGTTTATGCCATCCAAAAATGAGCTTCTATCTCCTTATAGAACTCAAGATATGATAAAAATGGTGAAGATGTAACTAAAAATCAGATTTTTAGAAATTAATGTTTAATAGTATTATATAAGCACTCAAACTAATATAGTATAAAATGTGAATTAAAACCCACTAACTTATAAATTTCATTTATATAAATATGTATAAGGTTAAATAAATGGACACTTTATAAAAATGGTAGTTGAATAAGATTTATAAGTTATAAAAACTATAAACATGATTTTTACAACTTTTTCGGCTATTACCGTAAAATTAACGTTTTTCGCCAATTAAAACTTAGACGATCAAACCCGTCTAATGTAAAGTTTTTAAAAGTCATATACTGATATATAAGTACCTAATACAAGTAAAAACCAATAAAACCCGAACTATATGACATACGGACATTAACGAGCTGAGTTAGCATATTTGGACTAATAATTTAACTAAATAAGTTAAACACTTATAAAAATTACTTATTGGGCTTAACCCATTTTAGGCCCAACATGTAAAGTATAAATAATGATAATACAAGTATAAAATGGATTAATACAAGTTAATGAACTTATAATAGGCTTATTGGACCTAAAATATGTAGATAGGTAAAACTAAGTAAACTAGTAAAATGTTACCAATACATAAACACTAAAATGAGTAAATAAGAATATATAAACCCACTTGATCATCATCATATGTACAAAATCATCATATGTATATTTGTTATTTTGATAAAGTCATTGGACAAATGTCTAAGACCGATTATTATTTATATAAGTTTCTGTAACCGAAGCACGCCCGTAGCCGATAATCCGCCTTTTATTATCAACGTGAGTTCATAGCCTCGCACTCTTTTAAATGTTTTATAAAATGATTTGTAAACCCGCGAGGGAGATAACATGCTAGTTTTTGATAAAATAGAACACAAGTAGTCCCGATGGTATGCTTAATGATATGGACCCGAATGATGCGATGACCCAATAAAAGAGATAAAAAGGATTATTAGTAGTTAGGTTATGTCACTTAAAGTCCCATTAGCATGAATTGTGAACTACCGAGATTTGGTAGACGCTTATGCATATGATAGTACTATTTGGGGACGATCACCCCAGTTCGCGCCTTGACGGTTGATCCCCGTCGTACCACATTGATTGGTAAGCGAATTTATGTATGAGAAGATTTACATAGCCTGATTTTTGTGACGACACGCTAACTTAGATGGGCAAATTGTTTGTCGGGTTCGCGGCCCGTTGTTTGTGATAGTAAGGTAACAATGTCATGCGGCTAATAATAATCCAAATGTAATCCAATATGATTTAATATTGATGCTAATAACGATAATAATATTACCTATAATGGTAATATTAAGGCTACGGTCTCATGGACGGTTTAAGATGTATGCTTTGATTTATATATTGCCTGACTAGCAATACGAGGACTTACTTCTGATATTAAACTTGTGTTCTGATTTCAACGATTGTTTTATATAACGGTTTTATTAAACTCTATGAATTCACTCGGTATTCGCTGATATGATTTTTGCATGTTTTTATCTCAGGTGCTTGAAGGTAATCCGAATGGAGATCGACTCTGATGGACCACATAATAATAAAAATGTTCATTCGATCTATGTTTTGTAAACCTAATGACCTGTATAATTTGGGACCTGTTGTACACTTTAAAACTTTTTATCGAATGAATGTATGTTAAACCTTGTACAACCATTTTTATGTGTTGTCTATGATTGGAGCTATTGTGCTATCCCGTAACACTCTAAAAGACCCTTCCGCTGTACCGATACGAAATTTGAGAGTGTTACAGTTTGGTACCAGAGCTCTCGTTATAGAGAACGAAAGATTTTAAAAACCAAGGTTTTGAACAAAACTTTTCAAAATCTTTTAACTATGAACATTTGAGAAAATATTTGAAAAATCTTTTGACTATAACGGTGCCAAGATCTCCGACGTTACCAACTAGCCCTATTGAGAACATATATATTTTGATATATATAATTTAATTTATATATATATATATATATATATATATATATATATATATATATATATATATATATATATATATATATATATATATATATATATATTGTGGTTTCAATATGTAATTGTTTAATAAGTATGTTATCCTAATACGAGATATATATATAAATGCAGATTGTCATGGCTAACCCTAATATTCCTGTAGAGAACCATGCTATTCCCGAACCTAATGTAGATGATGACCCATATTTAGACTTAGTAGATTATGATATGGATGATGATGAGGATGAACCATTTGAGGATCCCGAGCCCGAGATAGGACTAGGAGATCAGATTGCCCCTCAGGTTGATATGGTAGAGAATGAGATTGATAATGTTGATATTGAGAATGATGATGATGAGATTGGGATATATAATATAGATGATGAGATTGACGACGAGGATGTCGAGGAGGATATAGGTATAGACGATGAGGTTGATGATGATGAGGAAGCCGAGCTTATTTACCTTTATGATGTTCTGGAGGGCGAGCCCTTACCCCCACCTGTTTATTTGTCTGATTCTACGGTTGAGCTACCTAGAGATGAAATGTATGAATCGTCTGAATCTGATTCTGAATCAGAGGAGGATGAGGATGATAGTGCACCTGACGGTACTGATGGTATTGCTACTCGTAGACGTGTGATAGGAGAGTCGTCTAGTGTTCAAGAGGCTACTCATATTGATGGTCTTGCACCTTGGGCCTTGAGACGTGATTTAGATGCTTCCCGTGCTCAGAATAGTATGACAGAGGTTGGACTAGGTGTTGTTTAGACTCATGTTGCTTATTTGGAGTTGAAGACTAAGGTTGGTGAGAAAGAGCGGGAATTGCTTAGTTTAGATTTGACTGATGTAGAGCGTGGTTTGAATGAGGCTTTTAGGAGGTTATCTGTGTTAGAAAGTGGTGAGTTTGCTGCTATGAAGAAAAAGGTGAATTCTATGAAGATTCAGTTGAATGTCGCTCGTGCGATGCGTGAGAAAGCTGAGAAGGAGTTGAATATATTTGTGGGTTGG
Organism: Glebionis coronaria; assembly: GCA_025667525.1. Lineage (NCBI taxonomy): Eukaryota > Viridiplantae > Streptophyta > Magnoliopsida > Asterales > Asteraceae > Glebionis > Glebionis coronaria. The sequence goes on from CM046881.1 coordinate 92,940,988, forward strand.
AATAGTAGATTTTATGCTGACATGGTTGAAAGAGGAGTGATCCGTAAGCGCCCAGCTGAAGATGTGTCTAGTGATCGTCCGACAAAGATACAGAAGACGATGGATGATGGACCATCTGGCGGTTCTCAGTAGACCAGTCTGTGTTTAGTAGTGACCTTTGTATCTTTTGTACTTTTGTAACTTTGACTGAACCGACTTGTTAGTAGTAGACCTGGCACGAATTTTGAGTATGTATAGTGCTAGAACTTTGATATGGGATGTAATTAAGACAATGCTTTCGTTTCAAATCCAATGAAATGTGTATCTTGTCTTAAATTCCATATTGTGCCTTATTTTTATCTTGATTATGAATTCAATCCCTATTATATGAATCCTTTGTTGGGTGAATGCTAATGCTGGAGGAAATGTAGGAGGACTTGGAACTAATGCACCTGAAGTTGGTGGTTGTACTTATATGACATTCATGAAGTGTGAACCTCTACCTTTTAATGGAACTGAAGGTGCTGTAGGATTAAGCCAGTGGATTGAGAAGATTGAGTCGGTGTTTCGGATTAGTAAGTGTAAGGAGGAAGATAAAGTGACTTTTGCTATGGCTACTCTTAAAGGTCGTGCGTTGACTTGGTGGAACGGGAGAATTGCTTTCATGGGTATTGATGCTGCTAATGCTACTCCTTGGGATGAAATTAAGAAGTGGATGACTTTGGAGTTTTGTCCCCGTAGTGTGATCATTAGGTTAGAACAAGAGTTGATTCATTTGAGAATGAAGGTGTGGACATTGATAGTTACACAAATCGATTCCATGAGTTGGCCTTGCTGTGTCCTCGATTGGTGGAACCCGAAGAGATCCGAATTGAGCAATATATTAAAGGGTTGACCAAGAATATCCGGGGGGACGTAACATCATCAAAAACACTGACCATTGATGATGCTGTTTGAATGGCTTACCAACTCATTGGACAGATAATTCAGGATAGGGAAGATGAAGCCCGCGTTGGTGAGAAAAGAAAGGGTGATGGTGATCGTGTAGATAGAGCTGATAATAGGAAGAATTTCAATTGCCGTCAGAACTAGAGAAAGGGGAATGTAAATGCTCTTACCAACAACACACCACGCAACGATGATGTCCTAAGTGTGGCAACAAGAGGCATGCTGGCGACTGCTGGAAGTGCCGAAATTGCGGAAAGCGTGGACATAAGGTTGAAAGGTGTAAAAAGGGAATCATTTGCTTCAACTGTATGAAGAAGGTCATAGGAAATCGGATTGCCCCAAGTTGAAAGCGATTGTACCTGGAAGAAACCCCAGGGTGGTGTTTATCAACTTGGAACAGTCGAGGTGAAGAAAGAGGATCCGAATGTCGTTACTGGTACGTTTTTAATCAACAATCATTATGCTGTTGCTTTATTTGATTCGGGTGCTGATAGGAGCTTTGTATCCACTAAATTTAGTGCCCTTATTGACATTGAACCTGTTGAGATAAATACCAGTTACGAGGTGGAATTGGCTGATGGTAAATTAGTGAAAACTAATAAGCTATTAGAAGGATGCTCTCTAAATCTCTTGAACTATTCCTTTCCGATTGATTTGATGTTGATAGAATTAGGTAGTTTTGATATTATTATTGGTATGGATTGGTTGTCGTTGAATAATGCTACTATTTTATGTGGAGAGAAGAAGGTTAAGATTCCTCTTAGGAATAGGACGTTAGTAATTGATGGTAATCGAGGTGAATCCCGTTTGAAAATTGTTTCATGTATTAAAGTCCAAAAGTACATCAGGAACGGTTGTGAGTTATTCTTAGCTCAAGTGACCGGGAATGAGTCTAGGGAGAAACGATTGGAAGATGTACCTATTATTTGTGAATTTCCTGAGGTATTTCCTAAAGATTTACCCGGACTACCACCGATAAGGCAAGTTGAGTTTCGAATCGATTTAATTCCTGGTGCTGCACAGGTGGCACGTGCGCCATACCGATTAGCCCCTTCTGAATTAAAAGAGTTATCTGAACAACTTAAGGAGTTGTCTGATAAAGGTTTTAGTCGACCAAGCTCGTCGCCTTGGGGAGCTCCAGTCTTGTTCGTTAAGAAGAAGGATGGATCTTTCCGTATGTGCACTGATTATAGGGAACTGAATAAGTTCACAATTAAAAATCGATATCCTTTACCTAGGATTGATGATTTGTTTGATCAACTACAAGGATCTAGTGTGTATTCTAAGATAGATTTGTGGTCTGGATATCACCAACTTCGTGTCCGTGAAGAAGATATTCCTATAACTGCATTTAGAACTCGTTATGGACACTATGAATTTCAAGTAATGCCATTTGGGTTAACTAACGCACCTGCGGTTTTCATGGATTTAATGAACCGAGTGTGCAAGCCCTACTTGGATAAATTTGTGATTGTTTTTATTGACGATATTCTAATCTATTCTAAGAATGAAGATGAACATAGAGAACATTTAAGGATTATTTTGAATTTGTTAAAGGATGAAAAGTTGTATGCTAAGTTTTCAAAATGTGATTTTTTGTTAGATTCTGTGCAATTTCTTGGTCATGTGATTAACAAGGATGGTATTCATGTTGATCCTGCAAAGGTTGAAGCCATTAAGAATTGGTCCGCACCGACAACGCCAACGGAAGTGCGACAGTTCTTAGGACTGGCTGGCTATTATAGGCGATTCATTTAAGAATTTTTTAATAGCTAAACCCTTGACTAGGTTTACCCAGAAGAATAAACCTTTCATTTGGGGAAGTGATGAAGATGGATCATTTCAGACATTGAAGCAAAAATTATGTAGTGCGCCAATTTTATCATTACCCGACGGGAGTGAAGATTTTGTAGTGTATTATGATGCATCTCTTAGAGGTTATGGAGCTGTTTTGATGCAGCGATAAAAAGTGATAGCTTATGCTTCTAGGCAATTAAGGAAGAATGTGGAGAATTATACTACTCATGATCTTGAGTTAGGAGCTGTAGTCTTTGCTCTTAGGTTGTGGAGACATTATCTGTATGGCACCAAGTGTACGGTATTCACGGATCACAAAAGCCTACAGTATATTCTCGATCAAAAAGAATTAAGCATGAGGCAACAAAGATGGATAGAGATGTTAAGTGATTATGATTGTGATATAAAATATCACCCAGGAAAAGCCAATGTTGTTGCCGATGCATTAAGTAGAAAAGATAGAGATCCTATCAGGGTACGTTCTCTAGTCTTGACCGTGCACAATAATTTGCTTGAGCAAATTAGAAATGTGCAAATAGAAGCCTGTAAGAAAGAAAATTTTGTTAATGAAGGGTTCCGAGGAGAAGGAGATCCTTTAGAGGTTAGAGCTGATGGAGTGAAATGTTTAAGAGGTCGTATGTGGATACCTAAGTTTGGAGGCTTAAGAGATTTGATTATGTTAGAATCCCATAAATCTTAGTATTCCGTTCATCCGGGATCTGATAAAATGTACCATGATTTGAAGAAGTTGTACTGGTGGCCGAATATGAAAGCTGATATTGCTATGTATGTTATTCAATGATTGACTTGTGCTAGAGTTAAAGCGGAACATCAAAAGCCATCAGGACTACTTCAACAGCCAAAGATACCTGAATGGAAGTGAGAGGGAATAACGATGGACTTTATCACCAAGCTTCCTAGAACATCATCTGGAAATAACTCGATTTGGGTCATTGTCGACAGACTGACCAAATCAGCACACTTCATTCCGGTTAAAGAGCAGTTCTCACTGGAGAAGTTGACTCGTATTTACCTTGATAATGTTGTATGCAATCATTGAGTGCCCGTATCGATCATTTCAGATCGAGATCCTAGATTCACATCGAATTTTTGGAAATCTCTCCAAAGATCTTTGGGAACGAATCTCGACATGAGCACTGCTTATCACCCCCAGACTGATGGGCAGAGTGAAAGAACGATACAAACACTAGAAGATATGTTGAGAGCTTGTGTGTTAGATTTTGGTAAGAATTGGGATAAACATTTGCCGTTAGCAGAATTTTCGTATAACAATAGTTACCATTCTAGTATTAAGGCTGCACCGTTTGAAGCTTTGTATGGTAGGAAGTGTAGATCTCCTGTATGTTGGAGTGAAGTTGGGGATACCCAGCTCACGGGACCGAAATTGATCCGGGAGACTACGGAGATGATAGTTCAGATTAAGAATAGGCTGTTGACTGCCCGTAGTAGACAGAAAAGTTACGCGGATGTGCGGCGGAAGCCGATGGAGTTTAAAGTGGGTGATCGAGTAATGTTGAAAGTATCGCCATGGAAAGGCGTTATAAGATTTAGAAAACGAGGGAAATTGAATCCCCGCTATATTGGACCCTTTAAGATTTTATCTAGAGTAGGTCCGGCGGCTTATAAACTAGAGTTACCCCCAGAACTTCATGGTGTTCACAACACATTTCATGTATCTAATCTAAATAAATGTCTAGCAGTGAGTGATGAGAAAATTTCGTTGGGTAAGGTTCGAATAGATGGGAAGTTGCATTTTATCGAAGAACCCGTAGAGGTTATGGATCGTGAGGTAAAGCAACTGAAACAAAGTCGGATACCTATTGTCAAGATCCGATGGAATTCAAAGCATGGAACGGAATTTACTTGGGAACGAGAGGATGAAATGTGGAATAAATATCCGCACCTCTTTGATTTTAATAAGAAACGAATATCAAAATGAAATGGATCACGAGGACGTTGATCCCTTTTAGGAGGAAAAGCTGTGACAATCTAACATTTTCAGGTAGTGAATTATTTTCTCGTATAATATTTTGAAACTTATTTTTGTGTTGGTTGATGAACTCACAATTTACGGATTTAAATTTGGGCTTACGTGCATAATTTAGCGTCCTTTACGACTAAACCAGAAACCTTAGGATTACGTATTTACGTTTTTGAACTCCGTTTTTGATGAGACAATTTCTATTAGATTCGTTTTGTGCCGTTGATTCATAATTTATAAAAACATTTTTCGTAAAACGACCCGAGGGCACACAAATCGAGGAAAATAGAATCAAGGAATACCCGTAAATTAGCGGAATGGGACAAAACAAGTTTATCCCATCCCACCAACAAAAGGGACGGCCAAGAGGGACAGCACATCACTTGATGTGGCACCCTTATAACAAGTAGCTTACACTTGTTAAGCTTAGATTAACAAGTAAGCTTTATTCATCCACTAAACATCAAAACCACTAGCTTAACCATTTTCTTCCATTTCATACATGCAAAACAACTAAAAATCCTCTCTCCCACTCCTCCCTTTCCATCCCATAACCACCATCAAACACCCCATTTGATCAATTCTAGCCACAACTCTTATGTTATCTATTCATATTATGGAGAAACCTTGAAGCCTTAATTGATTGGTGGCCATATTAACAAAAAATAAGGTGATTTTCTTGTGTCCTAGGGCTAATTTCTCAACAAACAATCTTGGTGGCTGATGATCTTGGAGATATATTTGGTGTTCATCAAGTTATTGTCATCCAAAAACAAGATATAATCTTGGTTGCTAAAGAAGATCATCCTTTCTATTTCTCTTGTTATTTTTGTAAATATCAAATGTATTTTCTTTCTTATTGTATATGTATATGATGAATATATGATGATAAAAATGTTGTGTGGGGATAAAGTGTTGATAGATATGATTAAAAAGATGAAAAACCATAAGTATCAATGCTAAAATCTTACTTAAATTGTTGACTGTATAAAAACAGTAAGTAACCAAGTTATAAACTGATAAAATTGCATGGTGAAATCCATTTACAGTAAGTGTTAGATGTCATACACATGTGAGAGTTGGCCATGCAATGGAATCATCAAAATGAGTGAGATATGATCAAAACAAGATTAGTGTGCCAATCTGAAGAGTCTGTTTTGTAGGGACTGTTAAGGATACTTAGACATGGAATGAGCAGTAGCTATACCTAACTTATTTGTAGCACATAATATGAAGTTTATGCCATCCAAAAATTAGCTTCTATCTCCTTATAGAACTCAAGATATGATAAAAATTGTGAAGATGAAACTAAACATCAGATTTTTAGAAATTAATGTTTAATTGTATTATATAAGCACTCAAACTAATATAGTATAAAATGTGAATTAAAACCCACTAACTTATAAATTTCATTTATATAAATATGTATAAGGTTAAATAAATGGACACTTTTTAAAAATGGTAGTTGAATAAGATTTATAAGTTATAAAAACTATAAACATGATTTTTACGACTTTTTCGGCTATTACCGTAAAATTAACGTTTTTCGCCAATTAAAACTTAGACGATCAAACCCGTCTAATGTAAAGTTTTTAAAAGTCATATACTGATATATAAGTACCTAATACAAGTAAAAACCGATAAAACCCGAACTATATGACATACGGACATTAACGAGCTAAGTTAGCATATTTGGACTAATAATTTAACTAAATAAGTTAAACACTTATAAAAATTACTTATTGGGCTTAACCCATTTTGGGCCCAACATGTAAAGTATAAATACTGATAATACATGTATAAAATGGATTAATACAAGTTAATGAACTTATAATAGGCTTATTGGACCTAAAATATGTAAATAGGTAAAACTAAGTAAACTAGTAAAAAGTTACCAATACATAAACACTAAAATGAGTAAATAAGAATATATAAACCCACTTGATCATCATCATATGTACAAAATCATCATATGTATATTTGTTATTTTGATAAAGTCATTGGATAAAAGTCTAAGACCGATTATTATTTATATAGGTTTCCGTGACCGAAGCACGCCCGTAGCCGATAATCCGCCTTTTACTATCAACGTGAGTTCATAGCCTCGCACTCTTTTAAATGTTTTATAAAATGTTTTGTAAACCCGCAAGGGAGATAACATGCTAGTTTTTGATAAAATAGAACACAAGTAGTCCCGATGGTATGCTTAATGATATGGACCCGAATGATGCGATGACCCAATAAAAGAGATAAAAAGGATTACTAGTAGTTAGGTTATGTCACTTAAAGTCCCATTAGCATGAATTGTGAACTACCGAGATTTGGTAGACGCTTATGCATATGATAGTTCTATTTGGGGACGATCACCCCAGTTCGCGCCTTGACGGTTGATCCCCGTCGTACCACATTGATTGGTAAGCGAATTTATGTATGAGAAGATTTACATAGCGTGATTTTTGTGACGACACGCTAACTTAGATTGGCAAATTGTTTGTCGGGTTCGCGGCCCGTTTTTTGTGATAGTAAGGTAACAATGTCATGCGGCTAATAATAATCCAAATGTAATACAATACGATTTAATATTGATGCTAATAACGATAATAATATTACCTATCTTGGTTTAAAAATGCGCGCATCATTACGCAAATTGCAAGCATCAATGCGTTGCATTCAAAATTTTGCATCAAAGTGCCTAATGCAATGCCATCCCAAAATGCGTTTGCATTAAACCGCAATTTATCGCATTTGTGTAATGCTAGCAATGGTAGCAATTGTCGCAATCTAGTACTTAGCTTATTTTTGTTAATTCTTAACCATTTAAAATAGACATACATATTTTAATGGCTTTTTAAAGATAAGACTTGTTAAAAACATCTAAAACAAACAGAATAACAAAAATATAGTATCTTGCATTCTGCTTAGTCTTTTTGGTCAAGCATTAATGTCGATTTATTTATTTTACAAGAGATTATAGCCTAATTTCAATATGCTAATAACTTATTTTGTAACTTTATTGCATTTACCTGGTACATAAATTATTTTGTACATCTTTTATACTAAACGCATCGTGTCTAAATTGCGCTCGCAATCGCATCACGCATCACGCAATAGCCTTTGGGACCTTTGGCGCAATGGATCGCAAAACGCATTTTTAAACCAAGTTACCTATAATGGTAATATTGAGGCTACGGTCTCATGGACTGTTTAAGATGTATGCTTTGATTTATATATTTCCTGACTAGCAATATGAGGACTTACTTCTGATATTAAACTTGTGTTCTGATTTCAACGATTGTTTTATATAACGGTTTTATTAAACTCTATGAATTCACTCGGCATTCGCTGATATGATTTTTGCATGTTTTTATCTCAGGTGCTTGAAGGTAATCCGGATGGAGATCGACTCTGATGGCCCACATAATAATAAAAATGTTCATTCGATCTATGTTTTGTAAACCTAATGACCTGTATAATTTGGGACCTGTTGTACACTTTAAAACTTTTTATCGAATGAATGTATGTTAAACCTTGTACAACCATTTTTATGTGTTGTCTATGATTGGAGTTATTGTGCTATCCCGTAACACTCTAAAAGACCCTTCCGCTGTATCGATACGAAATTGGAGAGTGTTACAGTGTCTGTGGCTGGTACTCCAGGAACTTGAATCCTTGAGAGTTTATAGGGTCCATAAAAAATGCATTGCCTTAAAGCATCACCGTTAGGTTTTGTGTCAAGATAACGTAGAAAACAGGATTGCCATTGATCATATCGACCCGACACAAGCATTGGTGGGTCTCTCTTAGTTACCCGCCACCATTATGTGGTTGTTCGTCACACGATATTCTGCAGTAGAATCCATCTCAAAATTCTCTGAAATGATGAAGTGAATATGGATCTTAAGTAGATGTTATAATGACTGTTGTTGAATAGAAAAAGTGTTTAAATCCCTTAAAAATTGTTCTTCAAAAACCAAAAAATTCTCATAGACCAAAAAACACACGAAAATTTTCAAAAACACGTTTTTGAAAAAATCTTTAATCCATCGGAATACCCATCACAATGCTATCGGAATGTTCTTATCGCAATCCTATCAGAATGTTCTTATCAGAATGTCATCAGAATGTTCAATCGCAATGCTATCGGAATGTTCTTATCGCAATGTTATCGGAATGTTCTTATCGGAATGTCATCGGAATACCATATCGGAATAATAGATCCCAATGAGGGATAGCAATAAGTGGTCGCAATAAGTGATCGCAATACGTGATCGCAATAAGTGATCGCAATAAGTGATCGCAATAAGTGATCGCAATAAGTGATCGCAATAAGTGATCGGAATACACGATCGCAATATAGAAACCCTTAGGCTTTTGTGATCAGAATACAAGATCGGAATACAGAATCCCTGATCGCAATATGTGAACACTTCCGAGACTTGAGGAAAAAAATTGAGATTTTTACAAGAAATCCAAGATAATAAGCAAACGACAACAACCAAATCCTTACTACACGTACGAAAGAGATATATAGCAAGATTTAGAGCACGGAAAGTACAAGAAAAACTTGAATCCAAGATGATTTTAGGTGTAAATCATACAAACCAAATAGTATATCAACAACGAATCACAAAACTAGCCAATGGCGATTGATACCAATTGTTGTCCCATATAATATGATGATTAAACAAGAAAGAAAGGTAGAAGATAGATGAACTCTAGAGAGAGAAAGTAGAGAGATAAAAGAGAGAGAAGTGTGTGAAACTTAGTGAATATTAGATTAGAGAGAGTGAGAATCATGAACCAACCAACCTCTCCTTACATGCAAGGAGAGGTATATAGCCTTGCCTACATGTGGCATAATGGGCTATATGATAATGGGTCGGGCTTTCCTTTTAGGCGTTAGTTACTTATGAATGAACTTTAGCTTAAAGTTAATCCCGTAAAACACGACTAACCTACTACCTATTACAACGTTCTAAAATACGATACATAATAAACATATGACCGAGCATTCTTGTTTGACTCAATATTTTGAGGCTAACACTAGCCTTGGTATGAGACATAACACCATTCTCGTCTAACTTATTCCTATATACCCATTTGGTTCCTATGATGGTCGAACTTCTAGGTGGAGGAACAAGTTCCCAAACGTCATTAGCAATGAATTGATTCAATTCTTCTTGCATAATGATGACCCAACTCTCATCCATCAAAGCTTCTATAACATTTTTTGGTTCAATGAAGGAGACGAAACAAAAGAAGTTACTTTGATTTTGGACATAAGATCTTAGGGTCCTTTGATTTAATTCACATATGACGTTATCGAGAGCATGATCCTTAGACTCCTTAATTTTTACTCCCTTTTCAACACTAAGGTCTTCAACTCCTATGTTTCTAACATCTTTGGCATTAACTATGTCTATTTCATCTAGGTCATCATCTACCAAAGGTGGTGTCTTAGATGAAGGAGGGGTTTCATCAAATGTCACGTTAAGTGATTCTTCAATTACACTCGAGGTTCTATTGAGGACTATGTAGGCTTTGCTAGTTTGAGAATAACCTAAAAAGATACCTTCGTAAGACTTTGGGTCGAATTTTGTAAGGTAATCTTTGGTGTTGAGAATGAAGCACTTGCTTCCAAACACCCTAAAGTATTCAAATGAGGGCTTCTTACCTTTAAGAATCTCATAGGGGGCCATTCCTAGAAAAGGTCGAATAAAAATTCCGTTGAGAATGTAGGTTGATGTGTCCACGGCATTGCACCAAAATTTTTGAGGTAAAGATTGCTCATTTAACATCGTCCTACTCATCTATTGGATGGTCCTATTCTTCCTTTCAACTACCCCATTTGATTGTAGAGTGCGAGGAGCCGAGAAGTTATGGCTAATACCATGAGCTTCACAAAAGGCACCGAATTGCACTTCATTATCAAATTCCCTACCATGATCTGTCCTAATAGAGACAATTGAACATCCTATTTGATTCTGAATTCTTCAACTAAAGGTTTCGAAGTGATCGAAAGCTTCATTCTTAGATGCCAAAAATCTAGTCCAAGTGAATCTAGAGTAGTTGTCAACCATAACTAGGGTATAAAGGTTACCTCCATAACTCCGTATGGCGGAAGGTCCAAAGAGATCCATATGTAGGAGCTCTAAGCACCGAGAGGTCGAAACCAAATTCTTGGCTTTGTGACTTGAGTGAACTTGCTTCTCAATTTTGCAAGCATCACAAAACTGACTATCAAACTTCATCTTGGGGAGATGTCTTACCAACTCCTTAGAGACTAAAGATTGAATTAAACGCATATTAGCGTGACCTAATATCCTATGCTAAAGAGTAGAACTATCATCTAGAGTTGCTAGACATAAGTTGTCCTTTGACTTCCTATTAACCTTCATAACATAAAGCCCATGCTTTCTAACACCTTTTCCAATGACTTTTCCATCTTTTACGATTTCACTGTCATATTCTAAAAGATGACCTTACACTTATTGTCACAAATTTGACCTATACTAAGTAGGTTAAAAAATAAATTATCTACGTGCTCTACGTTTTCTATAGTCATATAGTCAAGAGAGACCGTACCTTTTCCAATGATATTACCACGTCGATTACTTGTGAATGTAACGTTACCTCCATCATATGCTTTGTAGTGCGAGAACAAACTTCGATTACCCGTCATGTGTTTAGAACAACCACTATCCTTAATCTACTCGTCGGGCTCTAGATCGATTCCCAAGCATATCTAGGTAACAACACACAAGATCAAACATTTGGTCCCCAATATCTCATGGGTCCAAAATTGTTAGTTCCAAACATCCCTTGCATTTGGTTGGGATGCATGAATGAAGGAGACATTCCCCATGTGGAAAAGTATTGTTGTTGAAAATTATTCCAATTCATATGGCCATTTTGTTGTCCATAGTTTCTCCTAGGTGTATTTGATCTTGATCTAGAATTATTATTATTATTCCTCATAGGTGTTCGAGTTTTACTTCTAGGTCGTGATTTAGCTTGATCATCTCTTTTTGGCGTAGGTGTTGTACTTCTAAGTTTAGATTCATTTTGTACTCTTGGAGGAGTAGATGTTTGTCTAGATAAGTTTCTAGTTCCCATTAGAGGTTTACTCAAGGGCTTATAGAATTTATCTAGAGTAGACTTCTCAATTATAGGTACTTTGACCTTGTTAATAAGAATATGTTTTGGTCCTTCACCTAAAATTGACTTTTCAAAAAGTTCAGGATTTTCACAAAAATCTTCTTCTGGCCGCTGTTCTTTAGCTCCATCCGCGGTTCCATAGCAATAAGGAACCGCCCCATATATTGGAGAACCGCGTACAGGGGAGTGTTTTTCTGAGAACCTAACTTATTTTGGTTCATTAGTTGATGCTTCATTAGTGTTATATCCTAACCCAAGTCTTTCCTTAGAATGAATTTGTTTGTTTAAGATATCATCAAGATCATTAGTACCTCTCATGAAATTTTCAAGTCTAATGGAGGTGCTCTTAAGGTTTTCATTTTCTTGTCTAAGATTTTCACATTTTAAGCATCCTAGATCAACTTCTTTATTTTTCTCAAGCTTAGCTAATTTCTCTTTTAGCTCACTAATCTCGTTTTCAAGCTTAGTTCTAGTTGATTTTAGCACTTTGTTCTTTTCAATGAATTTAAGACTAAGCTTATGCAAGTTATTGTATTAACCTTCTAATTCACTATCATCTTGAGATGAACTATTATTGCTATAATACTCGGTTTCGGAATGTACCTCTTTAGAAGTGTGAGCCATGAGACACTTCTCATCTTTGGGGTTGTCATCAACATCTTCACCGCTATCGCTCCATGAACCTCCAACAAACGCCGTGTGGTTCTTGTCACCTGAAGGCTTAGGAAAATCATCGACGAAATGATTTGGATCACCCACATCTAAAGCATTTCCTTATCACCTTTATCATCTTTTGCAAATTGGTTTTTGGAGAAGGATTTCTTGTCGTTGTTTGGTTGCCTCACGTATTGACATCGTCTTTTGAAGAACTTCTTAAAGTCTCTAATCGCCAAGGCATATTCCTCATCATCACTATCTGAGGATCTTTCATGGTCACTTTGTCCCTTCTTGGTTTTGAGTGCAAGAGACTTTCTTTCACTCTTAAATTTCACCATTTCCGAGTCCTTCAAAATTATCATCTCATGAACCTTCAAGTTACCAATGAGTTCATCGAGTGCTAATTTGGCGAGATCCTTTGATTCTTCAATCTCCGTGACTTTAGCTCTTTATTTTGGATGCAACGCCCTAAGAAACTTCCTAACATTGTTCTTTCTAGAAAAACCTTCATTAAGTGCTTTTAGACTAGTAATAATAGTGTTAAATCTAGCAAATGCACTATCAATGGTTTCATCTTCAAAGATGACAAATTGTTCATATTGTTGAACAAGAAGATCGATTTTACTTTCTTTGACTTGGCTATTACCTTGGTGGGTTACTAACATAGTGTTCCAAATGTCTTTAGCAGTTTCACACATAAAAATCTTTTCGTACTCTTTCTTTGGTAAAGCATTATAAATCACCATTTTAGCCTCATTATTTTTAGCAAGTTTCCTTTTAGTATCATCATTAGCTTTGTCAAAAGTGAATATCTCTTTACTTTTAGAAACTTCATTATATTGGAATGGTAAAAAATCACCATTGGTAATAACATGCCAAACATCTAAATCTTTTGACTTCACATAAGTCTCAAACCTATTTTTCCAATAAATAAAACTATCGGTTTCAAAAAGAGGCGGTCTTTGCATGGATTTCCCTTCTAGATACTTCTTGGAATCCATAGATCGATTCAAGTTTTAAAATACAATATATTTTAAAAAATCTTGAGCAACCACGCTCTGATACCAATTTTAGAAACTAGAAAGGGGGGGGGAGGGGTTGAATAGTTTCTTAAAATTTCTTGTTAAAGATTGATTTATAAAAATCCTTTTTCAAAAACTTAAGCTTGAGTATTTATGTGAAACCTTCTTATACACAATATGAACAAGGTATAGTGCAACTAATCTAATAATTACAAGTATAAGAATAACTAAACTAATAATCACAAGTATAAATAATAATGAATGTAAAGAGATAAGGGAAGGAAAGATCAAACAAAACACCAAGGATTTATAGTGGTTCGGCAACGAAGCTCACTCCTCGTTCCTACTCCACTCCTCGAGTACACCTTACTCGAGAGTTCACTAATCAACAAGCTCCTTAAGGTGGAGAAACCGTACACAACGTCGCTTAACCATTTTCCGACTCTAAGCTAAAAGTCAAGCCCTAATCTTAGCTAGGACCAATCTACACCAATATACTTTGAGGACTAAGTATTAACCTTAATACATACATAACTTCCAAATAGACACAACTACTTGGATCTTCACAACAATGATACAACAATGAATGAATAAGTTTGGATCTTCAATGGATCTTTGAGGTAGACACAACACTTCAAGAATGATAGTGTTCTTCTCTTTGCACTTTGAGAGGAAAAGATGAGAGGAGAAAGATTCACTTCTAAACAAGTAGTAATCAAAAAAATGATCAAGGACTTGAGTGATTTAAGAAGTATGAAAGAATCTAGAAATGTATGCGCAAAAGAGATGAATTGAAAGTCTAAGAATGGTCCACTATTTATAATACAAACATCCAACGGCTATATCTGATCGCAGTTCCTTATTGGAGCCTGCGGTTCCTATCCATAAGGAACCGCTATAGGCGCTAAGGAACCGCCAACGTACAGTCTGCTCCCTTTTGTCTTTTAGTGGATTGGTTTGAATTTGGGGATTAAAATATCCTGAAAGGATATTCCAAACCAAGATAGAATATGCCATTTTCAAATTTCAAATTTTAAATAATTAATTTAATAAAACATTTTCTTAAAAAGAAAGTTTAATAAAAAACTTTGTCACACTTAATAAAAGTGAGTTTTAAGAAAAGATTAAATCAAGATAAATACTTGTTTTTTCATACCTTAAGTGATAATGGTTGAAATGGAAAATACTTGAACTCAAGAATTCGTTTTTCGTTGTTTTCGTAAAATGCTTGTTTTTACATATTGTCGTAATCAAAACAAAGCGATAACGAAAAATGCAAGTAACGTTTTTAGGCATCATTGCATTAGCATATAGTAGCCGGATCGCTCTTTGCCATTCCATTTATAACACCCCGCTAGGAAAATAGACTAAGTGCCACATTTATGGTGTCATATCAGATACATCAAGACATAAAGGTCCAAAATGAAACTTATAAATTAAAACATATTCATAATCCAACAATATTAAATCCCCAAAACAACGAGGTCCAAAATGCAAAGTACTGAAATCATAAATGTATTCAGTAATTATTAGACTCGGGTAACTCTAGACGCACTCATCAAACTCTCGTTTCCCAGCTTCCCGCTTAATTCCTGCCGCATGGAAAATAAACATGGCTGAGCAAAACGCCTAGTGAACAGATATAACAAATAAGGTTGAAAAGTAAAGAGTAGTAAGGAAAGCTGTGGATATCAACAATGTATAGAATGAATATATGGATCATAAAGAGAAGATGAATGAAAGGTAACGGAATGCCCACGAGCTCATATAACAAATCACGTATCATATCAAACCATATAGTTACATAGGTGTACATGGGGCGTGAATCTCATGTACCAAAGCAATATGGGGTGGATAGCACACACAACCCATTCACTACATATCATATCATACTTACCAAAGCCTAGGATGCATCCATACGCTCCCTGCAAAACAAAATCAAAAGCACGTATACTAGCTCATGACTAGTACACGCACTAACATAATATAGCAACATAATGGCCACCAAAAGGGAACGCCGGGGTCTAATCACACCGCCCTCATTGGTGTCATGTCATTGGTGCATCAATCAACATGGTAATGGTACCTCCATGAATAGATACAAAATATGGCTCGGGCATAAGGGTTTCATAAACAAAAGGCATATCAAAACATATATCTTTATTGGTCAAAAGGAAGCATATGAAGGCATAACAAACCGAGGGATCAAAACGAAACAAAGGGAATCATAAATCATATCAAAACAAGTTCTAATGATATAGGTAACATAGCAATGGTGTAACACCCCCAAATTTATACAACTCAATACAGCGGAAGACTCGTTGGTGTTACGGGATAGCACATTACTCACATCATAGACAACACTTAAAAATCGCGTCGTTTAATAATAAAGCATTTCCATTCATAAATATCGAGTTTACATAGGTCCCAAGTCATAGTCATTTCATACAAAGTTTTACAAAGAATTTAAATGGAAATTATTGTTTAAGTACGGGCCATGAATTCTTGTTGCCTTCCCGAGAATTACCTTTAAGTACCTGACATAAAACATGTTAAAAGAAAAGGGTCAACGATAACGCCGAGTGAATTCATAGAGTTTAATAAATTCCATCAATATAACTTTGGTATAAAATTATTACCAAAAATCATTTCGTACAAATCATTGTAATAGGCCATAAAAAAGCCAAAGTCATTTTTATACAAATCCTTATCGAAAATCATAATATAGGCATTTGCCTTAAAAATCATTATACGAGCCAATGTCGTAAAAACATCATACAATACGTTTTATAACGTTATATAGATTAAATAAAAACCGTTATATGAATATGGTTATATAAAACCAAAAAACGAACATAATATCAATAGTATGACCCCGTATTACTAGTCAGGCAATACATCGTAATTCGGTGCGTATAGTAGTATTTCGTTAATTGGATTATTATAAGCCACATGACATTGTTACCTTACTAAACCAAAAAACGGGTAGCTAGCCCGAAACTCAATTTGCCCATCTAAATTAGCGTGTCGTCACAAAGGTCACGCTATGGAAATCTTCTCATACATAAATTCTCTTACCAATCAATGTGGCACGACGGGGATCAAACGTCAAGGCGCGAACTGGGGTGATCGTCCCCAAATAGTACTATTATATGCATAAGCGTCTACCAAATCCTGGTAGTTCACAATTCATGCTAATGGGACTTTTAGTGACATAACCTAACTTTAATAATCCATTTAATTTCATCTATCGGGTCATTTAATCATTTATCGGGTCATACAATCGGGTCATACAGTCATTCGGGTCCAAATCAATAAACAAACAATCGGGACAAATGGTGTCATATTTTATAAAAACTAACATGTTATCTCCCTCGCGGGTTTATAAAACATTTCATAAAAACATTTAAAAGATTGCGAGGCTATGAACTCACGTTGATGTGGGAAGGCGGGTTATCGACAATTCGGACGTACGGTACGTGCTTCAATCACGGAAACCTAGACAAATAATACTCGTCTTAGACTCTTGTCCAATGACTTTATAAAAATAACAATTATGTATACATATGATGATTATATATATATATATATATATATATATATATATATATATATATATATATATATATATATATATATATATATATATATATGATCAAGTGGGTTTACATATTCTCATTTACTCATTTTTGTGTTATGTGTCGTTAACTTTTATACTAGTTTTCTAGTTTTACCTATTTACGTGTTTTAGGTCCACTAAGCCTATTATAAGTTTATTAACTTTTATTAAACCATTTCATACTTGTATTATCAATATTTATAATTTACATTTTGGTCCCAAATGGGTTAAGCCTAATAAATAAGTTTATAAGTGTTTTAGTCCATTTTGTTGTATTATTAGTCCAATAACGTTAACTTAGCCCGTTAATGTCCGTATGTTATATAGTTCGGGTTTTATCGGTTTTTACTTGTTATATATGTTTATATATCGGTATATGAGTTTTATAAAGTTTACATTAGACGGGTCCAACCGTCTAAGTTTTATTTAGCAAAAACGTTAATTTTACGGTAATAGCCGAAAAAGTCGTAAAAATCATGTTTATGGTTTTATAACTTATAAAACTTATCAAATTACCATTTTTATAAAATGTATAATTTGTTTATCCTTATACATATTTATATAAATGTATTATATGAGTTAGTGGGTTTTAATTCACAATTTATACTATTTTTATTTGAGTGCTTATATAATACTATTATACTTTAATTTCCAAAATCTGATTTTTACTTTCATGTTAACCAAAACTGCCATATCTAGAGTTCTATATGGAGATAGAAGCTTAAATTATTATGACATAAACTACATGATATGTGCTCCATTTAACTCTTCTATGGATACTGTTGAATCAGCCTAAGTATTTTCTAAAAATCGTCCAAAACAGTGAACTCAGATTTGTACTTTAAACTTGTTTTGATCATATCTCTCTCATCCTAATGATTCCATTGCATGGACAACTCTCACATGTGTACAAGACATATTACTTACTGTATATTGCTTCTACTTTGCCATTTTATCAGTCTAACATGTGGTTCTTTACTGTTTTATACAGCCAACAATCTAAACAAGATTTTAGCCTTGTTTCTTATAGTTTTTCATCTTTTTAAGCATGTTTATCAACACCAAATCCCGACACAATATTTTTAATCATCATTCATCATCATATACATATACATAAGTAAAAGAAATACAAGATTACATAATCAAAAATAACAAGAGGATGAGGAGAACAATCTTTATACCACCATGATAATGTAGGTTGTGATCAAAACATGGATTTTGATGGAGAAACTTGTGAATAACCAAGAACATCTTCAAGACCTACATTCTTCAAGAACTCTTTCATGATAATCAGCCCTTGACTCCATAGAAACTCCTCCTTGGATGTTATAACTTGCACCAATCAATAGGGCTTCAAAAGGGCTTCATCATGTGTGTAAATAACACATGATATAATGGTTGAAATTGATCAAAATGGGTGATATGGGTGTAAAAGTGGACGGCAAGATAGAGAGGAATGAGAGAAAGATGAAGTTGTTTGCATGTATGAAATGGGAGGTAAAGTTTAGCTAGTGGTTTTGTGTTAGATGGTAGCTTAAGTTGTAAGGCTAGCTTACACTTGTAAGCTAAGTGATATAAGGGTGCCACATCTTTGATGTGGTGTCCATACTTGGCCGCCCCTTAAGTTAGTGGGGTGGGATAAATTATTTTGTCCCATCCCGCTAATTTACGGGTACTCCTCGATTCTAGTTTCCTCGATTTGCGTGCCCTCGGGTCGTTTTACGAAAAACGTTTTTATAAATTATGAATCAACGGCACAAAACGAATCTAATAAAAATTGTCTCATCAAAAACGGAGTTCGAAAACGTAAATACGTAATCCTAAGGTTTCCGGTTTAGTCGTAAAGGACGTTAAATTATAATCGTAAGTCCTAATCTCTTCTCGTAAATTTGCGAGTTTATGAACCAACACAAATTTAAAATCTCAAAATAATATTCACGGATAAATTTGTTTTCTGAAATGTCGGACTGTCATCAAAACGGTATACGTAAACGTAAGCACGTAACGTTGAATCCTCCGGTTTAGACGTAGTCGACGCAACTTCAAGACGTAAATCCAAATTACTTCCCAAAAAAATAAGTGAGTTCATAATATAATATTAAAATAATATTTTCAAATAATATTTGAGAATAAAATATCAACCATAAATTGACGGATTGTCACAGCATTTACCCCTAAACAGGATCTTTGTCCTCAAAGATCATCTTACTACTCGCTTCTTATAGAGTTAAAGCCATGTGGGTATTTCCTCCACATCCGATCTTTTCTCATAAGTGTAATTCATTACAATACGCGAGGTTCATCAAACATAACTACGGGAATAAGATCAGGCTTAATGTTGACTTACTTTCTCTATCCATGATGTTCATGGGTTTTTGATGAATGCAACTTTTCGCCGATCTAAACTTTACTAAGAAACAATCAGATTCTCACTTGATAGACATTTCATCAAGTTCGATATACGAATCATAATTTACGCAGCTCTGGAAGTCCTAGGGTAGATCCAGCTTATATGCCTTTCTAACCAATCTTTTACATCATCTCAATGGTCCCATACAACGAGGACTTATATCCCATGATCTTTCAGATCATTAATTCATTTTTCCAAGGTTAAAAATTTTGGCATAACTTCGCTACCCATCTGCTACTTCAAGATCTACATTTCATATTCACATAACCTCCTACCCACTACCGGCAGTTAATAATCAGATCCTAATTTCAACAATCATTTCAGGTCTCGCGAGTCAAGTATTTTGTAAGGTTAGGTTCTCCATCATAGGAAACCTTAAACCTAAAAGACATGTCCAACTCACAATGGGTGTATGTCGGGTGTCTTCATCTCAACTCTTTCTTACAGATGCTCTAATATTTAGATCCTAACAAGATTCGATCTCAATCCTAATACGATGATTATCAATGATAATCTTTCCAAAGGGAAACGATTTTACAGTTTATTACCAAAGGTCAATCATTCAAACATAAAACAACACTTATAGTATTTTGTATCGTTACTTTACCTCGTCCGTTCGATTGAGGTGGTACATAGTACTCTCATCAAGATTAGTTCTTAATGACTTCTGAGCAAATCTCTAGAAATTCAATGCGAAGCGAGGATCTTGATAGAGATGATCGATACAGGCACGCCATGTTTACATAACTCCTTTAAATACAAAAGAGTCAAGTTCTTCATCAAGAATCTATCATTAACAGGAATGATATTAGCAGATTTGGTCAGTCTGTCGATGATGACCCAAATCGATTCAAATTCAGATGATGACCTTTGCAATAGCTAGACGTTTACTAATGTATGAGGCGGTGTCTGCCTTCATAATTTGCCATCAGTACAACTTCTTCTGATAATGATACATTAAATCAGAAACGACAGGAATAGGATACTTATACTTACAATATTTCAACATAACTATATCTCACAATCCTCCATATTTAGACAATCACAAGTGGTCTTTTATACATTTAATGTCATTGGCTTCTCAATTCTAATGGTTCACATTAGACGCGAACTCCTTTTATTATCTATATTATCCTTTTTACAAACATCGTTTATTTTTTTTTATATTGTTCGGCAATTTATTTTGCACAGTCATTATTAAGAAATATATCTTAATTGAATCTTTATCCTTTCTATATTATGTGTCAGTATCTACATTCACCTTTCCTGGTGAAATAATTATCATGACCGTATTCATTCAAAATTTCTTTCTTCATATTTTTCTAAGTTTCAGTTTCGTCTCAACTATTATTTTTATTAGTTTTGCTCAATCCGACGTCTAAAGCGTCGATAATTACTACAAGTAATAAATAATAATTAGTTAATTTTTATGAAGCGTAAACGTTAAAAGTTTAAATTTCTTAGTTCGACCAATTAGAATAAAATGTTCAAACAAATTTGAATTTAATTAACATGATTTTTATTGATTTACTGAAAATAATTAGTGAGATTTGTAAATGTTCGAAAAGTATTTATTTATACTTTGGTCACAATTTTCTTAATTGAAAGCAAAAATTGTCGTTTCAAATTTCAAGTTATGGTTTAAATGTTTCCTCAATCCGTCTTAGGTTGTTTTGAGGTATACACAAACATTTACCCCTAAACAGGATTTTAGTTAAATGATTTGTGTATAAGGGAATAATCCCTTAAAAATCCTTTGTTAAAACATTTGTCAAAACATATTTCCATTTTCTTTTTTGTAAAACCCAAAGTCTTAAAAGGGCTCTAAATTTAATGAAGAGTCAATATGGATTCTGTTTTCTATTAATCGCACGGTCAAATAATGTAAAGGATTAAGCTTTAAATCACATGTTAAATGTTCAAGGTACAGGTTTTTATTGTTCGGCCAATTCAGGGCAATCTATAAATAACTATTAACTCCTTTTTTTCTTATAAACAAACAAATGGTCCTTAATAATCACAAGCATGAATTTATCAAATTACCGCCTACACATGTGATTCACCAAATTTATGAATGCTACATGTGCATTGATCAATCCAAACGACACCATGTGAAACTCATAATGTTTATTACAAGTACCGGATGTAGTGATTGGAATAGATAATCTTTTTCGCAGATGCGAAGTTGATGATAACCATGCCATGGATCAAATCTTTAAAACATACGCTAGAACCTTGTAAATGATCGAACAAACCTTCCATTTCGAGTTATGGATATCGTTTTCGATTGTCAATTTACTCAGTTCACAGTAATCTATAAATATAAGGAATGATAACACCATAGCTCTTCATGATGACGAGCTCGGTAGAATAAAATCTTTCTCCGACAACTCTATCAATTGTACGGTAATTCCTTTAATTTAGATGGTGCTGACGTACAGTGCACAAGCCACAGGTGCAGCACCGAGAACATAATCAATACCATATTCAACTTGCCTTAATGGCAAAAGTCTAGGTAATTCATCATCAAAAACCTCCTAAAGTTTCAGATAAAGAAAACATCTTTTAATAAACTCATATTAGGTTCTTCTAGATTATAATATCTATGACTAATTTACAACCATCCATGGTGTAATTTCAAGTCTAAATGCAGGATATGGTCATTCGTCAAGAATTATTTAGATCACTTTTGATAATCAACATCTTATCTTTTAGGGGAATTCTATTCGAGTTCCCATCAATTAAGACAATGTCGTCATGTCATAATCAATCGATTCATTCTACTGGCACTATCAACTTTCCAGTTTCATTGCCGTCGATAAGATATGAACTTCTCAAAAGACTCATAATCCTTCACAAATTCAGGGATATATGGAGACACAAATAACCTTAAAAGAGTAAGGTTAACGCATAATCTACGCGAGAAAATTTCAAATCAGATACAGACGAAAACATTTAATGAATATGAATATATCCCATGTTTTCATAATTTGAGTACGCATTCGAAAGCTCCTCGGATCGTTACCCAGGTCATTCAAATGAAATCTAATCAAAAGAAATGATAGGAACGTCGATACATCCAGTCGGGTATCAACACTCGGTAATCAAATACTTTTCCTAAGAATCTCACTACGGGAGAATTGTGTTGGAAATACGTTTTACGTATTAAGAAGGATCGGTCACTCCAACGATAGTCCATGTAATAGCTCGTAGTTTAGTTAACTTTCTTTATTTATCAAACAACATCAAGCCTAGCCTACAACATGTGTAGGCCGGCCCAAATGTAAGCCCAAGCCCATGACAAGGGCTTGGGTATATAAACCCTCTCCTTTGATGGAGAGGGTGTGTGGTTTCATAATTTACACATAGTAAACATTGGTTTTCTCTCTCTAAGTGTGTGTGTAATCCACCATCTCTCTATCTCTTTCTCTCTCTAAAAACATAAGCAAGATTTACATTTCTACAAATTGGACAAGAAAGAATTGTCAATTGTCAAATAAGACAAGTTCCATAGATGAGTAAATTCGACTCAGAAGAATAGATGCTACAGGCACATATGTAGGTGTCCCTATCAATATGTCCCTATATTTTTTACTTCTTGCAGATCTCATAAAATTTAATCTTTCACAATCTTCAAAGAAGATGTAGTGTTTATTAATTAGCTTTATGGTGACTACTAATCAGCCTTGCATGGTCCATTCCAAATTGTATGTAGGCGCGCAACTATATACAATTTCAAGATTAACGATGCAATACTCAGTTCGTCTAAATCTTATCATCATGTTTATGATAATAACATTTTCATGCTTAATTCTTAAATAAGAATCAAAAATATATTTACAAAGATTTTCTCAGTTATGGAAATAATTAAGTTTCCAAGCGTTTCATAAACAACTTCATTTTGATATCAATCACTTATAAATCTCACTTTGAATAATCCTTATTGTGATGAAAATTAAATTTTCTCAAAGGATACCGTTTTAACTTTATAAAAACAACGTGTGATCTGCAAAAGAGTGATGAAGAGTTGTTCACCAAGAACTTAACTACGATATGATAGGAAATGAGCTTAGCCAATTAATCATGAGGTTCATGATCTCGATGGCACTCAAAATAATAATCCACAACGTAACTCAATTCAAGATGAGTACTTGTTCAATGGTTGCATCACTAATGCGAACATTAGGAAGAAGCAAGAAAAGATAGATATCATCGATACATGTAGAATTTAGCAATCAAAGGTAGTCATTTTCATTAATCACCAACAAGTCAAAATTGTACCGTAACACATTACGTGTCACTATGTCATACAATTCTCAGAACTCATCCTACCAACTGATGTCTCAGTTAAGTTAGGGATTTTTAAAAGATACCACAATGAATACTAATCTACAAGAGTCATTAGGTGTTCCACCTGTCCCAGAAGATCCACCGGTCCCAATTCAGAAGAAGATCTCTTCAATTTATTTCTTGGACACTGGGCATCCTCGTTAGTGGACAATGGCCTAGGAACAACCCTTAACACGAACCAACAAACATTTAAAACCTTATAATTCAATCACAGAACTTAACGACTTCTATTAACAATCTCATATTCCATACGGGTTAAATTTTACTTTATTCAAGTTTCAATCAACTTATACTCAATGCGATGTCCTACTTCATTCTCCAATACTTTCAATCTTTATTCTTAGACCTTAATAGGGCAATAAAAGCTCAATATGAACAACACTTAATTCCAATCCTATAGCTCTTACAAGAACAATTATCAAATGAGTCACTAGCATGAGATGACTCACACATTCAATCAGATTTCTCAGAAAGGTACTAGTGGCATGAGGCTTTTGGGTAATGGTTCCAATGACAGCCTCAAGTGCAACATTCACCCTTTCGATTTCTATTTAATAATTGGATGACACGAATCAGATGACATCTTTCTAGGTGGTAACGTTTTGTCAAACTCCACTCTATAAGGAAAGATCGTCATGACATCGATATCAGATTTAATCTCGCCAATTCTTCTTCAAAATCATAATCAACTAATATCAAAATTTCTACGAATATCAACCATTTGTTGGGATCATAAATATCCACAACTTGGTTTAGATCTAGGATAGCTAGAATTCCTACGAGAATAGCTTCGATTAATTTACTAGGAGATTTAGGGTTCCTTGTGACAATCTACGTCGTATAAATACCTCGTATAAATATCAAAATAATCATCAAACAATCATGTAATCAAATTACATCATATATATATATATATATATATATATATATATATATATATATATATATATATATATATATATATATATATACATATAATCCAAGTTATATATATACTAAAATAACACTTCTCAGTCTGGCCTTGTCGGTAACTCGAGAATTCTTCGGCACCGTTATAGTCAAAAGATTTTTAGACATTTTGAGAAAAATGTTTATAGTTAAAAGATTTTGAAATGTTTTATTCAAAACCTTGGTTTTAAAAATCTTTCGTTCTCTATAACGAGAGCTCTGATACCAAACTGTAACACCCCCAAATTTATACAACTCAATACAGCGGAAGACTCGTTGGTGTTACGGGATAGCACATTACTCACATCATAGACAACGCTTAAAAATCGCGTCGTTTAATAATAAAGAATTTCCATTCATAAATATCGAGTTTACATAGGTCCCAAGTCATAGTCATTTCATACTAAGTTTTACAAAGAATTTGAATGGAAATTATTGTTTAAGTGCGGGCCATGAATTCTTGTTGCCTTCCCGAGAATTACCTTTAAGTACCTGAGATAAAACATGTTAAAAGAAAAGGGTCAACGATAACGCCGAGTGAATTCATAGAGTTTAATAAATTCCATCAATATAACTTTGGTATAAAATTATTACCAAAAATCATTTCGTACAAATCATTGTAATAGGCCATAAAAAAGCCAAAGTCATTTTTATACAAATCCTTATCGAAAATCATAATATAGGCATTTGCCTTAAAAATCATTATACGAGCCAATGTCGTAAAAACATCATACAATACGTTTTATAACGTTATATAGATTAAATAAAAACCGTTATATGAATATGGTTATATAAAACCAAAACACGAACATAATATCAATAGTATGACCCCGTATTGCTAGTCAGGCAATACATCGTAATTCGGTGCGTATAGTAGTATTTCGTTAATTGGATTATTATAAGCCGCATGACATTGTTACCTTACTAAACCAAACAACGGGTAGCTAGCCCGAAACTCAATTTGCCCATCTAAATTAGCGTGTCGTCACAAAGGTCACGCTATGGAAATCTTCTCATATATAAATTCTCTTACCAATCAATGTGGCACGACGGGGATCAACCGTCAAGGCGCGAACTGGGGTGATCGTCCTCAAATAGTACTATTATATGCATAAGCGTCTACCAAATCCCGGTAGTTCACAATTCATGCTAATGGGACTTTTAGTGACATAACCTAACTTTAATAATCCATTTAATTTCATCTATCGGGTCATTTAATCATTTATCAGGTCATACAATCGGGTCATACAGTCATTCGGGTCCAAATCAATAAACAAACAATCGGGACAAATGGTGTCCTATTTTATAAAAACTAACATGTTATCTCCCTCGCGGGTTTATAAAACATTTCATAAAAACATTTAAAAGAGTGCGAGGCTATGAACTCACGTTGATGTGGGAAGGCGGGTTATCGGCAATTCGGACGTACGGTACGTGCTTCAATCACAGAAACCTAGACAAATAATACTCGTCTTAGACTCTTGTCCAATGACTTTATAAAAATAACAATTATGTATACATATGATGATTATATATATATATATGATGATCAAGTGGGTTTACATATTCTCATTTACTCATTTTTGTGTTATGTGTCGATAACTTTTATACTAGTTTTCTAGTTTTACCTATTTACGTGTTTTAGGTCCAATAAGCCTATTATAAGTTTATTAACTTGTATTAATCCATTTCATACTTGTATTATCAGTATTTATACTTTACATGTTGGGCCCAAATGGGTTAAGCCCAATAAATAAGTTTATAAGTGTTTGAGTCCATTTTGTTGTATTATTGGTCCAATAACGTTAACTTAGCCCGTTAATGTCCGTATGTTATATAGTTAGGATTTTATCGGTTTTTACTTGTTATATATGTTTATATATCAGTATATGAGTTTTATAAAGTTTACATTAGACGGGTCCAACCGTCTAAGTTTTATTTAGCAAAAACGTTAATTTTACGGTAATAGCCGAAAAAGTCGTAAAAATCATGTTTATGGTTTTATAACTTATAAACTTATCAAATTACCATTTTTATAAAATGTATCATTTATTTATCCTTATACATATTTATATAAATGTATTATATGAGTTAGTGGGTTTTAATTCACATTTTATACTATTTTTATTTGAGTGCTTATATAATACTATTATACTTTAATTTCCAAAATCTGATTTTTACTTTCATGTTCACCAAAACTTTCATATCTAGAGTTCTATATGGAGATAGAAGCTCAAATTTTTATGACATAAACTACATGATATGTGCTCCATTTAACTCTTCTATAGCTACTGTTGAATCAGCTTCTAAGTATTTTCTAAAAATCGTCCAAAACAGTGAAATCAGATTTGTACTTTAAACTTGTTTTGATCATATCTCACTCATCCTAATGATTCCATTGCATGGACAACTCTCACATGTGTACAAGACATATTACTTACTGTATATTGCTTCTACTTTGCCATACTATCAGTCTAACATGTGGTTATTTACTGTTTTATACAGCCAACAATCTAAACAAGATTTTAGCCTTGTTTCTTATAGTTTTTCATCTTTTTAAGCATGTTTATCAACACCAAATCCCCACACAATATTCTTAATCATCATTCATCATCATATACATATACATAAGTAAAATAAATACAAGATTACATAATCAAAAATAACAAGAGGATGAGGAGAACAATCTTTATACCACCATGATGATGTAGGTTGTGATCAAAACATGGATTTTGATGGAGAAACTTGTGAATAACCAAGACCATCTTCAAGACCACCATTCTTCAAGAACTCTTTGATGATAATCAGCCCTTGACTCCATAGAAACTCCTCCTTGGATGTTATAACTTGCACCAATCAATAGGGCTTTAAAAGGGCTTCATCATGTGTGTAAATAACACATGATTCTTGGTTGAAATTGATCAAAATGGGTGATATGGGTGTAAAAGTGGACGGCAAGATAGAGAGGAATGAGAGAAAGATGAAGTTGTTTGCATGTATGAAATGGGAGGTAAAGTTTAGCTAGTGGTTTTGTGTTAGATGGTAGCTTAAGTTGTAAGGCTAGCTTACACTTGTAAGCTAAGTGATATAAGGGTGCCACATCTTTGATGTGGTGTCCATATTTGGCCGCCCCTTAAGTTAGTGGGGTGGGATAAATTCTTTTGTCCCATCCCGCTAATTTACGGGTACTCCTCGATTCTAGTTTCCTCGATTTGCGTGCCCTCGGGTCGTTTTACGAAAAACGTTTTTATAAATTATGAATCAACGGCACAAAACGAATCTAATAAAAATTGTCTCATCAAAAACGGAGTTCGAAAACGTAAATACGTAATCCTAAGGTTTCCGGTTTAGTCGTAAAGGGCGTTAAATTATAATCGTAAGTCCTAATCTCTTCTCGTAAATTTGCGAGTTTATGAACCAACACAAATTTAAAATCTCAAAATAATATTCCCGGATAAATTTTATATCTGAAATGTCGGACTGTCATCAAAACGGTATATGTAAACGTAAGCATGTAATGTTGAATCCTCCGGTTTAGACGTAGTCGACGCTACTTCAAGACGTAAATCCAAATTACTTCCCAAAGAAATAAGTGAGTTCCTAATATAATATTAAAATAATATTTTTAAATAATATTTGAGAATAAAATATCAACCATAAATTGACGGATTGTCACAAATGGCTTAGGGAATGATCAAAAGGAAAAGTTTACAAAAGAGTAGAAGAAGTGTTCTTACTAAAAGAACCGGATATCCGTATCTTATTGCAAAACAAATTAAAGATCCGTACACAACGTAATAAGTCCTAATCCTGTGTCACCAAGGCTACAACATACATATGATACATCATACATACTGATTATAAAATATAGATTACAAATTTCCATGATTTGGTGATTAAAAATCCTAGTTTTTCACTTTCTTAAAACCCGTTATTTAGGGACTGTTTTTAAAGATATGACTGTTAACCATATATCCCAAACCCTAACACATGATTTAAGACCATACCTAAAAACTAGATTCTAATAGAATAATCATAGGCTCTGGAATCACTTAAAAAACTATCTCGAGACTCATTTTATGACCTTTACAAGATGACTCATTTTCTTAAACATGGTTTTTGTAGACTGTTTTCAAAGACTAGATTATGAGACCTAGTTTCCGACCCTTAAAGTTTTATTAGAGACCAGGTTTGAAAACTAGATTAAAAGGGCATAATCATAGGATTTTGAAACACTTAAAAAGGTATCATGAAACTCATTTTATAGCCCTTACAAGATGATCTAAAAACCGGACAGCTTTGGATCCTTATTTTGTTTTAAAGGTTTTAGGGGTCTAGATCATGTTAAGATATTTAGATCATGTTATAACTCATGTAAAAAATCATATAAAATCATTTTTAGGCTGATCTAAAATATCTAACATATAGAAATGTTTTTAAAACATTAAACCATCCATAACATGTTTTTAGGGTTTTAAAACACTAAATAATACATAGAAAATATAATAAAATAATATGGTGACACAATGATCATAAGAAACTTACATAAGATGTATACAATGATATGCTAATCACCAAATTCAAATAATTACCA
Organism: Glebionis coronaria; assembly: GCA_025667525.1. Lineage (NCBI taxonomy): Eukaryota > Viridiplantae > Streptophyta > Magnoliopsida > Asterales > Asteraceae > Glebionis > Glebionis coronaria. Next base: position 92,970,472 of record CM046881.1, read on the forward strand.
AGGAATAAAGGAGAAGGATGAAGAATTCACCAAAGAAGGCCTAAATATTAAGGTTTCTTCAATGGAGGTTTTTATAGAGCATAACTTAAATTTTCAACAATGGAGGAGGAATTATTGACGAGTATAGGATGGCACATAATTTTTAGGGGAAGAGATATTGTGAATTTTGGCAAGTACTTAATTAGGAGAAAACATGTTTCAATTGTTTTTATTTACTTTCGTTTAAATAAAATATTTTGTAATTAAACCAATTTCTTTTCCTTTCTTTCTTCAAAAACACACGGCTAACATTTGTGTGATAAGACCAAATTTATTTTTTCCCATACTTAAAAAGTCTTACAAATATTATCTTTAAAGGTTTACACCTTTTTCCTTTTTTAAGGCTTTTTAATTTAATTAATTAAAACAAATAAAATATTTATAATATATAAATATAAAACTGGCAAAATAAAGATTTTTATAAAAGTATATATTTTTTTACTTTTAAATAAACTATATAATATGATTATTAATTTGAAAAGATTTTATAACATAAGGTTTAATTATTTTAAACTTATCTAATTAATTAAATGCAAACTTTTAAATTTTCAGAAATGAAATGAATTTTCAGAAATGAAATGAATTTTCAGAAATAAACTTCAAATTTTCAAAATGACATAAATGGCCAAAAATCATATTCTCAAAATGCGGGGTTTACAACTATTCCCCTCTTAAAATAAAATTTCGTCCCCGAAATTAAAGTAGTATTACGGGTTTTATAATTCTTCACCTCTAAAAAGAAATTCCGGCCGCGAAATTTAAAGAGAACATAACGAAACGAAACATACTGAATCATGCAATGAAGTGCGGATAGCTAGAGCGCATAGATTCCCTGGTCTTCCAAGTAGCCTCACTCCCATGATGGTTCTTCCAAAGAATCTTAATGAAAGGAATAGTCTTATTCCTCATAACACGTTCCTGACGGTCCAAGATGGCCTCAAGTTCCTCGGATAAAGATATGTCCTCTTGGATTTGATCCAAAAGATACGAAACGACATGGAGTGGGTGATACTTATATCCCCTTAGAAGCGAAACATGGAACACATTATGCACATGAGATAACTACGGAGGTAGAGCCAAACGATATGAAACCTCCCCAATACGATCGAGAATCTCAAAAGGGCCAATAAAACGCGGACTCAATTTCCCCTTAATACCAAAACGACGAACACCACGACACGGAGAAACTTTATGGAACACACGATCACCAGGATTAAATGATAACTCTCTCCTATGACGATCAACATAACTCTTTTGCCGAGACCTATCTTCCTTAAGCTTTTCTTTAGCAATGGCGACCTTCTCATTCGTTACCTCCATCAGTTTCGGACCCTCAATAATATGCTCCCCTACCTCATTCTAAAAGACAGGTGCACAACATTTACGTCTAAACAAAATCTCAAACGGTGCTTCCTTAATATTAGCATGCCAACTATTGTTGAAGGCAAACTCCACAAGGCACAAATACTCATCCCAATTTCTAGTCCACTCTAAAGCACAAGATCTCAACATATCCTACAAAGTCAGAATGGTACGCTAAGTCTGACCATCAGTCTATGGATGAAACACCGTACTGAACTTGAGTCTCGTACCCCAAGCTTTCTACAAACCCTTCTAAAACCGAGAAGTAAAACGTGGATCTCTATCGGCTACAACCGCTTTTGGAGTACCATGTAATTGAATAATCTCCTGCTGGAAAATATCTGCCAACTTACTAACCGAAAAGTCCTTCCGAACGGGAAAAAGGTGAGCCAACTTGGTCAATCGATCCACCACAACCCACATAGTATCATTCTTCTTCCGTGTACTAGGGATTCCTGTCACAAAATCCATGGAAATCTCATCTCATTTCCAAACAGGAATATCCAAGGGTTGAAGAAGACCACTAGCACACTGATGCTCAATTTTCACCTACTGACAAATCATACACTGAGACACAAACGTAGCCACATCCTGCTTCATTCCATTCCACAAGAAATGTTGTTTCAGATCACCATATATCTTAGTGGAACCCAGATAAATAGAGAAAAGAGAACTATGTGCTTTAGTCAATAAGGCCTTACGGAGAGTAGGATCTTCTAGAACACACAATCTATTCCCAAACCAGATTACACCGTCGTCGTCTACCCGAAATTTCGTATTGCCATCCTCCTAATCTTTCTACAACATGACACATAACTCACCATCCTCTTTCTAATCTTCTTTGATTAGTAGTATAAGATTAGGCTCAATCCTCATACTAGCCTAGAAACCATCAGTACCACGAACACAAAACTCGACATCTAAACGTTCAAAATCAGTGATTAGTTCACACCCCATCTCAATACCTGCTATCATCCACATCTTCCTACTAAGTGCATCAGCCACCACATTCACTTTTCTGGGATGATACTGAATATTTTCATCATAATCCTTAAGAAGTTCAAACCAACGTCTCTGTCTCATATTTAACTCTTTTTGGGTAAAAATGTACTTATGACTTTTATGATCGGTGAAGATGTCACAAGTCTTGCCATACTAATAGTTTTCCATACTTTAAGAGCAAATACAACAACTGCAAGCTCCAAATCGTGTGTAGGATAATTAACTTCATACTGTTTCAGTTATCTCGATGCATAAGCAATAACTTTACCGTGCTGCATAAGTACACACCCCAGACATTTCTTTGAAGCATCGCCATAAATTTGATATCCACCGGTGTCGAAAGGGAGATTAAGTATCGGAGCCAAAACAAGTCTCTTTTTCAACTCCTCGAAACTCTTCTCCCGTTCTTCATCCCAAACAAACTTCTCACCTTTTCGCATATGTTTTGTCAATGGTAATGCTAAACGTGAGAATCCTTCCACAAATCGTCGATAATAACCCGCAAGACCCAAAAAGCTTCGAACCTCGGTCATTGTCGTTGGTCTCGGCCATTTAGTGATAGCCTCAACCTTCGTAGGATCCATAGTAATACCATCTGCCGACACAATATGCCCCAAAAACGCCACTTTCTCCAACCAGAATTCACATTTTGAAAATTTAGCATTCAACTTCTTCTTACGTAGAATTACCAACACGATACGAAGATGATATTCATGGTCTTTCTTCGTCTTCGAATAGACCAAAAATATCGTCGATGGAGACAATGACAAATTTATCCAAATATTTATGAAAGACACGATTCATCAAATCCATGAAAACAGCCGGCGCATTAGTCAATCCGAATGGCATAACAAGGAATTCATAATGACCATAACGTGTACGGAAAGCAGTCTTAGAAACATCATGCCCTTTCACCTGTAACTGATGATAACCGAACCGTAAATCAATCTTGGAGAAAATTTTAGCACCTTGGAGTTGATCAACAAATCATTGATTCGAGGAAGCGGATAACGATTATGAATATTAGCACGATTCAGTTTACAATAGTCAATACATAGCCGCGTAGTACCATCCTTCTTCATAACAAGCAATTACCATAAGGAGCGGACCTCCACAAGTGTTTCCAAATGCTAAAATGAAAAAATGAAGTCATATTTAGAGTATATTTACATGAATATAGGGGTTAATTTAGCCCCAAAAAGTGTATAAAACGACACCTCATCATTAACACTAACTATGTAGTTTCTTTTCGATTTAAAAAAATTAAGATGTATATTTATGTTATCAAATCCATGTTTCTTGACATGGAATATAATGCCAATTAATCTAGTGTCAAGTTAGTTGAATTGATTACCCAATGTTATTTGACTTACAGTTATATGTAATTCGTAAACTTATTTACTACACTAAGTTTTTCCCTATCACATTTTATGTAGCATGAAATGCAATCCCACGCTTCCAAATTTTGGCTGATATGAAAAGTACAATTACATGGCATCGAATTCAGTGTAAAGATTTATTGATTGTCACATGTCTTTACCATATATAATGAAATTGTTATTTTTATAATTATATAATATAATTTTAGTTTGCTTATTACATTTAACTTATGACTACAGAAAACTACAAAACTACAGTTATTGTTTTTTTCTGTAACAATTATTTCATACATTAAATTTTGAACCAACATTCTTATAAATACGATGATAATGAAGTTTTACTTCTACAATAAAAAAACTACATACAAATATAGCGTTGTGTGTTACCTTTCTTTGATATGAATATCCTTTGTAGTTTATCTACCCAAAAAATGGTACATTAAGATGGAATCAACCTCAACACCTCTATCAGAGCATCCCATCTTTCCCTTATATACAGTAAGTATTTATTAAATTTCACAAGTATCATTTGATTTAGGCATCACCACTACAACAGTTGTGCTAATTTTACGCATTTATGTCTTCGGAATCGCATCATGTATGATTTGTTGTTGATATAAATCACACTTATAATAGTATAAAGATTAATCGCGTGTATAATTATTAACAAATAGATTAGGTAAGTAAATTTTATGCAAATTATAAGATTAAAATATAATTGTTTTGTGCTATATATGCCAACTTTCATAAACATAACTAACATCGTGTAAGTTATTGGTAATTGTTTTTGTAGGAGAACTTAGGAAAATCCTATAACTCCCCTTCCTTAATTTTATTTTTTTTATATATACCCAGACATGCTTTAAAAATATTGTACATTATGCATTTAATAACTTTATTTTAGATATATACAAAAAATAGCAGGGGTAATTTGACGTTAATCCCTTTAGCTTATATATTTTTCTTAGATTGACTTTTCATATTTAGCAACACTTTTGGATTTTAGTTACCTTTTAACCTTTAAAAAAGATATTAAAAAGTGTCTTTAAAACTCAAAAAAATGTATCATCAACCCTTTGCTATTGCATTAAGCTGGATTGTAATTTTAAAACCATTCTAAATATCAAGAAAAATGTGTCTATACATATAAAAACAAGAAATAAGTAGGTGTTTAGATTGCTTATTTTTATTTTTGTGTTTATGTTTAAAATTAAGTACTTTAAGAAACTTTTGAAGCCAATGTTTGGACTTGATAATTTAATAGAAACACGATATATTTTTAAAAAAATATAATATAAATTTTCATATGAAATTTATTTATAAAAAATGTTTAAGTTAAAAATAGAAGTAAAAGTCATTATATTTCGATATCAAATAATTAATACGAAATAAACAACTCGTAAACTGCTTCTAAAAACTATTTTATTGTTTTTTAACAAGTAGATAAGTACAATGCTTTTAGATGAAAAAGTGATTTTCAGCTTGAGATTAAGCATATAAACATAAAAGCCAAAAAAATAAGCAACCCTTCTAACAAATTAATCAACGCTTTTGTTTTTTTTGCTTTATAGTTATTTCGATACAAAATAACATTGAACTATAACTAATTTCGTCAATTTTACAAATAAAATTAATTGGTCGTTATCATATTTAGAAATGCTTAAACTTACCTAAATTGATTATTTTTATCTTTTTTAAATCGATAATTGTGTAATCATAGACAGTATAATAGTAGAACAATAAAAATATACTCACTTCATCCTAAAAAAGTTTTCAAATCCAAGTTAGTATATACGTTTGTCCTTAAAAAATGTTCCAATTTATATATGGACAATAGTTATGACTAACCTCTTATTTTGCCCATATAGTTAAACTTGGATTAATTGTTCATTTATATTTTATATAATAAAGGTGGGTTAAAACTAACATTTTTAATCAAACTTATATAATTTACACATATCATATAATATATTTGGTTTATAAACACTTTTTTCGAGATGAAGGGAGGAGGAAAGCAGTAATAAATATTCCACATTGATTAGTTTACACAAAATTAAGAAAACTAGAAAAGTTGTACATAAATTTTCCAAGACACTGAATTATTGTTTAATGAAAAATAGATATCACATAAACATGTCAAAAATCAAAGCGTAATTATATTTTTATTCATATATTTTTTTGCACTTTTATAAGTGTAATACATTCTAGGGTAAAAACTATAAAATAGCTACGTATTTTTAAAATTTTTCCTACTTGAAACTATTACCTTTTTATTAATATAGAATACCAATTAACTTTCAAATTTTGAATAGATATCACCAATATGGTAACGTACTATGAGGGTTGTAGCATATTAATATTCACTTTAAAAATATCCTTCTCACAATCTAAGAGTCGAGCTATGATTCCCAATAAGTGTAAGTCAACGACTATATTATCATGTTTTCTTACTTTACTTAAACATTTCACAACACCCACGACATGCTTCCTTGTCTTTACCTGTGATCCACCAACCACTTCCTTAATCACCATCCCTTTTAATAATCTCTCCCACATTACCATCACCCATCATACTCTTCTAATAGAATGCGTTTGAATGATCCAACCCTTCCTTATATTAACTCCTCATTACATCATCCAAACTAGTGTTGTGAATAACCAGCGTCATGTAGGGATTCATTACTTATAGGACAAATTAATTCCCATCATAGTATTTATTACAAAAATCAACGTTCTCTATAGGGACATTTTCGCCCATTAGCACTTGTGTGTAAAACTTTTTACCAGAGTTATTTTGAAGATCATGTTGGTTTTGTTGAGTTGATGTAATAGTAGAAGGAGGATAGATTGACCCGACTTTTAGCCCATGAAGTGGTTGGTCATGAGGCTCCCTTTTTGTGCTACAAAATCATGTAACTGAGACTCGTAGTGGTAAATGGTTAGGTAGGAATTGAAGTCTTTGGATTAATGGTGACTTTGACTGAGTAGTGATGGTTTTCTTGTTGTTTTTGTTGAAAGTGACTAACTGACTGAGTTGTGTCTAATATTTAATGTTGACGGTAACAACAATTTTTTTATGGTGAGGAGGTAAAGGGTTTTGACAGGTGGTATAGAGAGTGGTAAGAGGTGGGTGAGGTGATGTGTTTGAGGGTGGTGAAGTGTAGCATGTTACGGGTTGGTTTTAAGGTGGGCCAGGGAGGTTAATAAAGGGGATGGTGGATGATATGACATCCATGTTTTTTTAGATTAAGGTGAGGGGGTTTGGCTGATACTAATTTATCTACTCATGTAAATTTAAGCACATATACAAATTTTGAAAGTTTATGAGATCCTTTTTTATGTGGACATACATTATCCTTTCAAAATACAAGTTTAAAAATATATAAACTGTTTGTTTTTTGTTTTCCACATGTAATATCCTTTGAAAATCTTTAACTCACCAGCCAACATAAGCCTTAGTAACATATTTGTAATTATTTAAAGTACAATTTAAAAAACTAACATAGATATGAGTCTGGGTTACCTCAATAATATTGACATAAAACTAACAAATTGATTGGTACTCTATATGAAACAAAAAAGTAAAGGGTTTTAAGTCGGACATGTTTTAAAGTATGTGTCTGTTTTATAGCTTTTACAAAAAGAGACATCATATACTTTCAAAGCTTGTATTACGTGTTTAACTTTACACATGTAGATAAACTAGTGACAACGAAACCCCCTTAATCTTATTTCCAATAACACCATGGACATCGTATCTACCCCCTTCCCTCCATTAACCTCCTAAACCCGTTGGTAACCATCGAAGAAACACTTCATCAAAGACTATGCTTCACCACCCTTAAACACATTTTCAACCCACCACACCTTTCATGACTCTTTCATGACTGTATATAACACCAATTAAATCCCTTCACCATCCCACCAGAAAAGTTACTTATTACCAACAACATTCAACGTGAGACACAACTCAATTAGTCACTTTCAACCATAAGTACATCACCCTCATAATTCAATGAAAGTCACCGTCAATCCAAACACCTTTCAATTCCTACCCTACGATATACCACTACGAGTATCAGTTGCATGATTCTGTAGCACATAAAGGGAGCCTCATGATCAACCATTTCATGGGCTTAAACTCAGTTCATTCCTATTATGCTTCCACTATTCAATCAACTCAAAAAAGTAACATGACTTTAAAACAACTTTAGTAAAGAGTTTTACATATTAGCTAATATGCAAAAGTGTTTATATAGACAATGTTGATTTTTCCAATAACTTCAATGGTGTGGATTACTTTGACAAGAAGGATCATATTCCTAGATGAATCTAACTATGCACAACACTACTTTGAATGACGTGATAAAAAATGGACACGAAGAAGGCTTTTATCATTCAAAGATATTACCATTTAAAGAGTGTGACTGGCGATGCTAACGCGAGAGAACTATTAAAGAGATGATTATTTAGAACTGGTATGTAGATCAAAAGTGAAGATGAGGAAGCATGTGGTTGTTGTTGTGAAGTGTTTAACTTAAGTAAGAAAGTAGAGGTTTATAGTCATTCACTTAGACTTAGTGGAAAATACAACTAGACTTTTATATTGTGATTAGGATTTTTATTTAAAGAAATAAACAATCTTGGAATTTAAAAATGATATAATCACGGTAGTAAGTTACCATATTAATGATATTATAACAAATTTTGTATTTATGTATGGTATGTGAAACATTTTTAAGAGAGATTTTGAGTTGGTTGTGTTGTTTGGTTTCGCGTGTTGAATGATAAGGACCCGATAGTATGATTTAGACCATGAAGCTCGAGTAACACTTTAACAAACCATCTTTGTAGTGCGTGAGGGTTAGTGTGTGTAACGGTTATGCCAAGTGAGTGAACTTCCCTAACAAAGTTGTGAACACTTTCAATTTATAGTGAAGCATTAGGGTTAAAAGTTAAACCCTTTAAAGGGTGATCAATAGTTGTGGGGAGGCCACACGTTGATCATCCATAAAACAAAACGAGGCGAACTTTAAAGGGTGACAATTTTGTGAAACTTAAATACAAAGGCAAGTCATTGAATCTGTTGCAAACTTGATATGAAGATATATTAGAAGACAAGGGACTGAAGCTGGCCAGACACCAAACTTAAACCCACCACTCACAGCCCGCCACATCACCCCTCTATCTCCACTCCACCACTCCCCTCTCTACACATCACCCCTCCTTCCACGTCCTCATTCCACCAAATTTTGTTAAAAAATATTATTTATTAAATCTATTTAAACTCTAATTTTGGTGGTAAACACGTTTTTAAATACAAACTAAAATCAAAACAACCATTTTACCTGTTCTTATCAACATAAACCCTAATCCACCACTTGATCAAAACAAATGGGAATTAGCTATACTTTTCCAGATCACTAATCCCTTAAACCCTAAACCAATCCCACACAAAAACCAATCACCCCATGACCTCTTTGGGCCCCACTCATACTCCCCTGCTTAACCAAAAGGGGCAAAAAACGAATCTGCCAACACATCTATAGTTTATAAGAATTCCTTTGTCTCAAAGCTTCCCATGAATGTCTCAGATCATTCCATCCAACTGGCAAGTCACAAGATACCATTTGACCATATTTTTCAAATATTCAGCAAGGGTAGAATTGGCCATTCATGTATTAGGGTTTTCTACTTATTTACTTGTTCTAGATAGTTCTTTCCAGCATTATATAAAGAGCCAGCAACATGTGCTTGTGCCTTTGTTCCAACTTATCTAAACCCTTTTTCTATTAATGAATATTCACAGTGTTTTTAGTTAAAAATTGCATAAGTTGTGTTCCATTTACTTGTTTTAAGTAGTATAGTCATTTATTTTTGTTTTGCAAAAAATTCAGTTTTAGGATTATCAAAAGTTTTGTTCAAAGAATTTTAAGTAAAAACTTTTTGATACCCAAATACTTGTATCACCAAACATGATGAAGTGAAAGTGGAGTTCTGTTTGTAATTTCAAGTATTTGTTCCTTTCTGTTTTGAAAATTGGATTTCAAGTTTTGTTCCATTGTTTTGAGAAAAAGGTTTTAATTCTGTTTTTCTTAATGTTGACGTTTACTGTTCACATAAGCCAAACATCATAAGCTGTCTGACACACAGCTTAAGAGATTGACTTATGTGAGCTTGTAGTGCTCTTCTGTTTGTTGTGCTTGTGTAGGTTTTCAAACCAAGCAAGACCATCTCTCCCATTCTCTTTGAATATTTTGTTGAAGATATTGGTTAGCCCTAGGTCTCTTGTGGATTCTACCAGCAGGGTATTCTCTACATGTTGTCATAAGCTCACATCAGCTCTAAAAAGACCAAGTAAAAGACATCAGCCAGGTAGCTATTGGCTTGAACCCTGCTTATTTTTTTGTGTGAATCTGCGGATTTATGATAAAGTGTTGGTATACCTGTTTTTATTATTTGTTTATGATTGTTGAAGTTGTTGATGCATGCTAGCATAGATTGGAATAGGTTTAAGGTTGATTTAAATACAATCTGTTTACAAAAAGTTGATTTCAGAATTTTAAGGCGTGTTTGGGTCTGAGCATAAGTTGAGCTTGTGACAAAGTTTTGGCTTATAGTTAGTCTAAACTCACTTCATTTGGTTAGGGTAGTATAAATCAGTAGTTGGTTTTCAGTATTGTAGGTTTTTAAAGTATTGTGCATGTTCAATTTTTGATAGAAACTAGTAAAAAATCAGTAAGTCTACATTCCAGCTTGTTTTAGTAGATTTTGAGCTCTAAACTTGTTAAGCTGTTAGATAATAGTTAGGATTAGGGTTGTGACTTGTTAAATGGTGTTTTGACATGTTTATGTGATAGTTTTGCAAGCTTGATTATCACTAGAGTGCCAAAAAGATCATAACTAGTGCCTAGACCCATACCATCCATATCAGTAACTGAATTAGCTCTTTTGAGTGTGATTTCTGTGAGTGATTTGTGCTTTTTCTAGATTAATCTGACTCCCTACACTCCACTGAGTGTAGGGGTGCCAATTATTCCAATTAAAACCAAGAAACCAGCAAGATACAAGCTCAAACATCTTCAGACCCGTTTTTTTGTTCAAGCAGTGGGAACAAAGTTCCCCCTGCTAGTGTTATACTTCCCACTACTAGGCAAAAGGACAAAACCAGTCCACATGTCCCTTTCAGATTTTATATTTTTTGTCTGTAGTGACCTTTTTTAGGATTTTTTTAGTTCATTTCAATTTTCTTATTTTTGTTATTTTATTTTAAGATTTTTCATTTAGTTTAATTTTATTTTACTGTTTATTTTGCATTTTTAAAATTAAATTGAATTTAATTAGTTTTTATTAAACTGTTTTTTGTCTTTTAGTGAAAAAGTTTAATATTTTTCTGATTTTCAAATTTTCTTAGTTTAAGAAAAATGTTTTAAGATTTTTAGTTTAAAAAAGTTTCACTGTTCATCTATTTAAGTATTTTTTAGATTTAATTTTAGTTTAAATAGTTTTTAATTAAAACTGTTTTGTCTTTTAGTGTAAAATTTTTTACTTTTTCGACTTTTTAGAATTTTCTACTGTTTAGTAGTATAAAATAGGATTTTTCAAACTGTAAGTTTATTTTTAGCATTATTTTATTATTTTTAATCATTATTTTAGTTTAAAAATTGCTTTTAGCATTTTAAAAATAGAAAATAGTCTTTAAATTTTAGGAAAATACTTTTTTATCTTTAAATAATATAAGTGAGTTATTAGTTTAATAAAATAATATTTTTGGATTTTTCTTAATTATATTTAATTTTAGGGCTTTAATTAGCATTTAAAATTGAATATTTAATTACTAAAAGGTTTTAAAATTTATTTATTGAACTTTTATTCTTATTTATATTATTTTAGACTTAGTTTTAATTTTTAATTAATTTTTAGTTTAAATTTTTAATTTTGTCACGTTTTACGTATTTACGTTCGCGTTTTACGTTAATTCGTCGTAGTGTAATCGTAGTCGTGGCTCGTCTTTACTTTTTCTCTCTTTAAACCAAAACGACACTAATCCAAACTTTGATTTTACATATTGGCACTTAACCACACACCTCCTTCGAGAACGAACTTGCATTTGTCGGTTTTACGGTTTTTAATCAAATCGTAACGCTTAATACTTGCTCGCATTATACGCTCTTTTTCCTAAAAGACGTATTTTACTACTATCATTTTTGGTGCCGCTGCCGGGGAGGTGTTTTTGAGTTTCCATTATTACTATCGTGTTTGTGTGAGTAGTGGGTTTTTACTTTTCTAATTTTGGAAAGCATAAATATCGCACATACTCATTTTTGTTATTTTTCCTTATTATATTATAGTATCCAAATAAATCATGTTCAGTTTTCCTAAACCTAAACACACAACAATCATTTTACTATATTGTAGATATCTCATCGTTTTCGTTTTTCTTGTGAATATTATTAATATACTGTATTTACGTAGATCAATAAATGTACAAGTACTCCAAAAGCGTGAAAACGCAACCTTGATTCGGGATTTCATCACTCGATCATTGTATTCGAATCTAAAGCAAAATTTTAAAGGTAAAATAGATAAATACTTTCGTGAGGCTTAATTTCAATTAACACAAACTATAAGGTGGGTATAAGGCGGTTGTATTTCACGACCTAAAGGAAAAAGGCTCTTAAGTGCTTAGCGTCGCCTCGTTTCCTCCGCTTGCTTGTGCGTATTTTGAGAAAGAGGGCTAATCGAGGGTTTGTCGCCCAAGTATTATCTACGTATATTATATTTGCTTGTTTTCAAGATTAAACCCTCTTGAACGTTTTGGTGTTCCACCAACGTTCTAAAGTCATCGAAGACGTTCACTCCACGTGATCGTTTTCATTCTTTGAGGCTCCTTTATTCGAGAAATCGATTCGAGGAGAGATTTATAGATTTGAGTCTACGTAATACACCAAAATCCAAAAAAATTAAAAAACAATCAAAAACAAAAAAAAATTGAAAAAACGAAAAACCCCAAAAAGAATCTTCTTTGCTACCCCCCATTCTACGCTTAGTGCATGCACACTCGATCGAAGGATTATTCTAATTCTAGCGGCGCTTCGAATTGACGCAATCGTAATCGAAGGAATCGACGACATAGACTTGATTTAGAAACCGACGTTCCTAATATCGTTGTTGAAGAGACCGTAGAGAAGATGGCCGACAATCGTTCGATGATGGAATTGCTCCAAGCGCCCACCGAGGGTTACGGAGACGCAATCGTAATTCTCCCTATCGAAGCGGAGAATTTTGAGATTAAGAGCGGAATGCTTTCGTTAATCCAAGCTACGAAGTTTCGAGGTCGTGAAGCCGATAATCCTCACGACCATATTCGAAATTTTGATCGTCTTTTAGCCACGAGCAAGTTTAAGAACGTCGACACCGATGTCGTCAAGCTTATGCTTTTTTTGTACTCGCTCGATGGTGCCGCTAAGGATTGGTACGAGAAAGAGCCACCTAATTCGATAATTACGTGGAAGGATCTCGTCTCCAAATTCTTTAATCATTTCTTCCCACCATCTAAGACGACGTTTTTCAAAAATGAAATTACGAGATTTGAGCAAAAACCGAATGAATCTTTTAGAGACGCGTGGGATCGTTTTAAGGAATTGCTTAGGCAATGTCCTCACCATGGATTTTCCGAGTTACACCAAATCGATACGTTTTACAACGGTATTAGTTTTCAAGAACAAGATTCGTTGAATTCCGCCGCCGGTGGAAACTTTTTGTGTAAACTCCAAAAGATGCATTAATGATTATCGAGAATCGATCCAAGGTTTACCAACTCCGCAACGCACCGAGTGTTGCCAATGTCGCCAATGTTAGTAATTCTAATCGCGACATTGAGAGGGTTGATGCGAAAGTCGACAAGCTAACGAACGTGTTTACGTCTTTTCTCTTCGAAATGCAAAAGAAAGACGCCCCCGCTACGGTGAAAACGGTTGAGACTTCGTGTACGTTTTGCGGTGGACCTCATAGTTATTACGAGTGTGCGGCTACAGATGGCCAAACGTCTAATGTGAGTACGTTAAACAACAATTTTTCTAATCAAAATCAAAACAACGCCGGTCCATCACAACAAGGAAATTATAACCAAGGCAACAATTTTAATCAAAACCGAAACAATTTTCAAGGAAATAATCAACAAGGAAATTTTTCGAATCAAAACGAAGGTTATAATCAAGGTCCGAATTTGAATTGGCAAAATCGAGACAATAATCAAAACTCGAATTTTTCAAACAACAACAATCAAGGAAACAATTTTTCAAGTGGAAATCAAAACAATTTTCAAAGAAGTAATCCAAACCAAGGGAACTTTAATGCTAATCAAAATAGTTCGTCAAACTATTTTCAAAATTACATGAAAACGAATGAGGCTAATATGAGACGATTAGAGGGAGAAATTGGTACTTTGATAAACGATTTTTCCAATACTTTGAAACTTCAAAACATGAAGATTGAGCAAGGACAAATTGATATTAAAAAGATGTTTTCGGCTATTATGAACAAAGCATCGGGGGCTTCATCGAGTTCGTTACCTAGTGACACCGTTGCAAATCCGAAGGAACAATGTAAAGCCGCCTTGTCTCTTGTAAAAAGTCGTGTGATTACCCCTAACCTTGATGGATTTCGTGTTGTTCCTTTTTCTCAACCCTCGAATTCTAATACGTCTTATTGTTCTAAAGTCGATGGGGGTGAACGTGGCGACCAAGGAAAAGAGTGCACACCCTCGTGTACCTCAAATTCCATCCACGGTTCAAAAATAGAGTTTTATCGACCTAATCAAAGTACCCCTTGAAGAAACTTGTGCTTCGATCCTTCTTAAAAAACCCAAAAGGCATATGTCGAGAAAGGAAGAGGATCCGGGCCAATTTCTATTACCTTGTGATTTTTCCGAGATTGAGGGATGCTTAGCCCTTGCCGATTTAGGTGCTAGCATCAATCTTATGTCTCATTCTCTTTGGAAATTTATGAGATTGCCTTCACTTACCCCCACGAACATGACTATCGAGCTTGCAAATTGTACACCATTAATACCAATTGGAATAGCCGAGGATGTCTATGTCGAAGTCAGAAAGTTTTTTTTTCCCGCAGATTTCGTCATATCCGATTACGAGTGTGAACCTAAATGTCCCATTATTTTAGGCCGACCATTTTTATCAATGGCTCGAACCGTAATCGACGTTCACGAGGGGAGACTTACTATGAGATATGGGGATGACATAATGGACTTTCTCGCAAGAAGATCCTAAGTGTCTTATGATAATGAAAAAAACCAAGTTTTCAAAACCTAATGTTTCAAATTCTAATGATTTCAAAATGTTTACTTTAGCGGAAACTATGAGGCTTAATGCATGTTTTGAAAGAATTAAGAAAAACGGTTTTAAAGATGATGATTTTAATGATAAAGAATACGTGTACCTAATTCAAAAAGGTATGCGTAAATTTATGGATAAAAAATCACTATGGGATGTATTTAGTGAAACAAGTGACACACCAATTCCGAAGGGCGACGTTAGTGCCATCACGACAATGACCAAAATGGACTCGTCTTCACCACCTTCGAAGGACCACGTCTTTGAGGCTTCAACTTCTAACTCCATCGAAGTGCCTCTTTTTCCTAGCCCAACACCCGTTGAGGCTAAAGGTTCTATCGACATCGATCCTCTCATCATAGAAAAGTCACCTAAGCATAGTCATTCGACTTGTAAGACCATGGTTGTGAGTGCTCACATAGACTCTTTCTTTGATGACGACGATGGCGATTTTGCCGAGATTGATCACGTACTTCGAAATCCACATGCCATTTTTGAGGATTCTCCCAAAAGACCACTTCACATGTGAAGTACGATGATTACGAGTTTGATCCCGAGATTGAGGAAATCATTGAACGAGAGCTAGCTCTTTTGCTTCCACTTCCACCTACGAGTGAGGTCGATCTTTCCAAAATCGAGGATGAACTAAATGAGTTGGAATGTCTTATTTTTTATGACGAACCAACTCATGTGACCAAGAAAAATCCAATTCTCAAGGAGTTACCTAATCAACACTCCTCAAATGAGAATTACATTTACCACATTCGTGAGGATTTAACTTATCAACAACACCCACAAATGAATGATTGTTTCGTGCTTGATCGTAATTTTTTCGAGAGAGTTTCTAAGATACTCAAGGGGAAATGAAAAACCTTAGTTTGACAAGCCTATCTTTGATGAAGAAATCAATGAGATCGACGTTCATGAGGATGACGAGTATGTTGACCCCGAGGGGGCGGTGTTCTTTATTGATAAACGTCTTGAGAACTTATATAATCCACCACCCCCTCCCACCAATGACTTAAATGTGATGATTTTTAGCGCGACTAACTTTGAATTTGACATGCCAAATATTTTCGACATTATCAAATCGGGTTTTCATAGAGTTTTTAAATGATGAAAAAGGAAAGGATTTTAAAAATGTGTTAAACGATTTTTCTACAAGTTTAACTCCGTCATCACCGTGTTTTATGAGTGCTACCACATCGTCTACTCATTTTGACGATGGTGTGTGTGGTTTTAGTGTGGGGGAAGCCCCTTATGTTCCTTCACGTTTCTCCACCGAGGACGAGATTGACGATCCCGGAATTGCTTGTAAAGGGAAATCTCGGTCTTCCACCGATGCAATAAATGGAAACTATATTAATTTTCTTGGTGTGAGTCTACCTCGAGTAGCTCATTTTGTTGCCTTACCCATTGTCCCACCATTCTACTTCTCATCTCTTTTCTTCTACCCCTTTGGGGTTCGAGTACATGTTGAAGTGGCGTTGTTTCGTTTATCCCATGACAACGAGGACGCTATCTTTGACCCCGGTATACGTTGATCGAGTTTTTAAAGTACTCCACGTACTTTTGGGCATGTTTATCATGTAAGCCCCACCAAAAACGACCATACCAAGATTATCCCTAAATGATCACATTTATGGGGATCCGAGTCGAGCTTTTGACTCGGTTATCAAAAACAAGGTGCCTCGTGGAGGATTCTCATGCTTATCCTTGTATATATTTTTGCTTTCTAATAGTGTAACGAGGGGACTTGTGCTCTTCCAACCTTTGTTTCGTGGTTGTTTGTGATTGTGATTTATTAGATTCATCGTTATCATTGAAGCCTCTCGTGTTCGTTTTACGGATCACTCGAGCTTCGATCGTTGCCTTTGTAGATTCCGATATCCGATGATATCCTTTTATGTTCCAACGTTTATTTATTAGCATAATTCATTGATGTAGAAGTTTTTACCACCCTTTAGGAAAAGAGCAATAAATAGGGTAAGTAAGCACGACGATTTAGGAAAACCGTGTGTAAATGACCCTAAGTGAGTTCGTTCTCGAGGAGGCATGTGTGTTGTGAATTGAATTGATTTTGATTGATGATTTTAAGAAGAAAAGAAAAAAAATAGAATTGAGAAAGAAAGACGGTTACGAAGACGAATTAAACTAAGACGAAAAAGGCGATCACGCAAAACCGTAAAAACTACAAAAATTAAAACTTTAACCTAAAAATTCCTAAAAATTACAAAAAATCCACAATAATATTCTAAGAGTTTACAAAAAATCCAAACTTGCTAAAACCTTTTAATTAATTAGATAATGACTTTTTAATGCTAATTAAAGCCCTAAAAATCACAATTAATTGTTAAAAGCCCTAAACAAGATCTTATAGTTTGTAAACCTCAAAAATAACCTAATTAAGCTAAAAATTATTTTTAAAATTTTTAAAACCAAATAAAACTATTTTTAAACACTTAAAAACTATTAAAATCAATTAAAACTTAAATTAATTCTAGAAAATAATTGAAAAACCCTAAAAATGTAAGGAAAGTTACAAAATTCCTAATTTAGTGTTTACAATCTAGGAAAAATGAAAAAAGTAGAAAAACTAATTTTGAATTTTTAATAATAAAATAATAATAAAATAATCAAAAAAATTCAAAGTTTATTAAAAAATTCTAAAAAATTACCAAAAATCTAAAATAATGTAACTAAGACGGAAATGCAATCAAAAGTTTCTAAAACCTATTTAATAATTTTATATTAAATTTTAAAGTTGGTTAAAAACCCTAAAATCAAATAAAATCAAAAATAAGACTTTTTAAAAACTTTTTTAGCTGTAAACCTCAAGAATATAAATAAAAACCTAAAAACTATTTTTTCAGATTTTAAAACTACTTTTGCTATTTTTAAACTAATTAAATAAAAACGGGTAATTAAAAAATGATTAAAAATAAATAAAGAAAGAGAAAAATTAAAACTTTGTGCTAAAAAATCTTAAACTAAGTGACAAACAAAGGAAAAATGAGAACAAGCAGAAAAGCTTATACAATAAGCTTAAATAAGCTGAAATAGCTACGGCTTATTTTAGATAAGCCCAAACAACAACCCTTTAAATATGTATTGATTTGAATACTTAGCAGTAAAAGACCCAAGGGCACGCTGGTTAAGACGTTTGTGTGTGGGAGGAGTGGCGCAGGTTCGAGTCCTGGCCACGTCCTTTTTGCTCTTTTATATATATTTTTTTTCTTTTTAAACACAAACCTCAAAAACAGTAACTTTACTCTATAACACCAATCCAATTCCAAATTACACCAAGATTAATCCAACGAAATATAAAAACGTCCCCAGATAGAAAAATGATGAACACAAAGTAAAAAGTGATTCTTCACTTGTGCAGATATGAATCAAGAGGACTTGATCCTTGATTTTGTTGGTTGTTGATGGACAATTAGGCACTCCCACAACCAGTTGGGTTGTGGGAAGTCAAGAACAACAAAAAAAAAACACAAGTCTCCACTCAAATCAAGCACAATTAGGCAAAATCAAGTTACTGATATACTAGGTCTAGGTCTGAGATGATCTTGCTGATTTTCTTGGCACAATGGTGAAATTCAAAGCTCACAAATTGGTAAACAAACCTACCAACTAGCATATAAGAATTATCAATCCCTAAAATAACCTAGTACCTAACAACTTATCAAGATTTGAAGGCAAAATCAACACAAAATCAGACACAAGAGCAGTTACTGGATTTTTATGCTATTTCCAAATTTTTTATCGTGCACAAGTGTTTAAAACTCCACCAAATAGAAACCTATTACTCATATCATCTAACAACTACCTAATGAGTGTATCCAGACTAGTTTTAACACAAGAATCCTCCAAGAGGTTCAGTTAACATGCAAATCCAAACACCCTCTTATATTTTCTGAAAATGATTTTTCAAAGCAAAGCTATTTAAATTCAAACCAAATTGATTCTACTAGTCCTAAACATGCATAATAACCTTAAACAAACAATATCCAACACTTAAACTATCAATTAACAACTTTCATGCAAATTCAAGCATATCACATAAATGGCAGTTTTCAGAAGAAAAAAAATGAAACAAGGGGGTTACCTTGTTGGGCCTACATCCAGGCCCAACAGTGACTATATGTCACCTCCAAATAGACTCGGGTCTATGCTGAACCTTTGGGCAAATCAAGCTCTTATGAAAACCTGCAATGATCAATAAACACACAAGCAAACACAATATCTGATTTTTCTTGAAACCTTTTTTAAACCCTTTCAAAAACTTTTCAATACTTCTCAAATGTTTTTCTTACAAAACACTTAAACAATCACTAACAAAAACCTGGAAATCCAATCTTTGAACACGTTTTACCAAAAATCCACCAATTTCAGAAACCTTGAAGTTACTTTTGAAAAACTCAAAAACACTTCAAAAACAATTTTTGGAACTCAATATTAGCTTTCAACACACACACAACTTTTAATAAACATAAAAAGGAATTAAATTGTTTAACAAATACCAAACTTTTATTTTACTAAAAAGGAATTACAATGTGAAAGCCAAAAACTGGAACAAGAGGGCATCCACAAGTTAGAGCCTCTCTTTATACTGATAAGAAGAACCTTATAGTGCTAAACAAAGTCCTAAACCCTAGTGCTCTGAAAATCCGAAAATGCCCCTTGAATTTGACTGAAATCTTGGTCAATTTGTGCAACATGTGATGGCCAGCTGTTTGGAAGCTTGTGATATTCAATCTCAGCTGTTAAGTCTTCCTTTGGGGAAAAGGAATCATTTTGGGACGTAGATGTGAATAGTACCATGTGAAAGATGTAGCAGGGGAGGGGACAAGGGGGTGATAGGTCGTTTTCTGGGTGTAAGGATTTGTTGGGAGTGGGGTTGGGATTAAAACCCCCTAGGTTAATTGGGATTAAGGTTAAAATTAAGGTAATTAAAACTGGGTTTTTTAGGGTTTATCTGGATAATGGGGGGTGGTTTAATCTGTTTTGGGATAAATACTTTTTAAATTTTGTGTTAAGTGGGAAAAAGGGAAGGTTTGACTAGGGTTTTGACCACATTTAGTTTAATAAACGTGTTGGGCTAATGGGTGGGTTGGTCGGGTAAGGGTTTGGGTAAATGGGTAAATGGGTGGGCCAAGCTGAGGTGTCAGCTTATGAGTGGGTGTATGGGTTTGGTTGTCTGGCAAAAACACCCCCTGGACTCCTTTACTTCTTTCACTTTGTATAAAACAACACCAATCTTCTATTCCTTTGTTAAATAAGTTTGGACAACTTGCTGATTTTGGCCCAATGTAATTCCAAACTTTAAATAAGGACTATTCATGCACATTCTTCATTTTCCAAGGACTTCTCTTGTAATATCTTGATAATTTAGGGACCTCAATGCATTTTATGAGTTTTGCAAGGGTATAAATTGCCAAGTCTTCAAAAATTAGGGACTAAAGTTGCCAATCTTTAATTCTTCAAGGTCCACTATCTCCACTCCACCACTCCCCTCTCTACACGTCACCCCTCCTTTCACGTCCTCATTCCACCAAATTTCGTTAAAACATATTATTTATTAAATATGTTTAAACTCTAATTTTAGTGGTAAGCACCTTTTTAAATACAAACCAAAATCAAAACAACCCTTTTACCTGTTCTTATCAACATAAACCCTAATCCACCACTTGATCAAAACAAAGGGGAATTAGCTATACTTTTCCAGATCACTAATCCCTTAAACCCTAAACCAATCCCACACAAAAACTAATCACCCCGTGACCTCTTTGGGCCCCACTCATACTCCTTTGCTTAACCAAAAGGGGCAAAAAATGAATCTGCCAGCACATCTATGGTTTAGAAGAATTCCTTTGTCTCAAAGCTTCCCATGGACGTCTCAGATCATTCTATCCAACTGGCAAGTCACAAGATACCATTTGACCATATTTTTCAAATTTTCAGCAAGGGTAGAATTGGCCATTCATGTATTAGGGTTTTCTACTTATTTACTTGTTCTAGATAGTTCTTTCCAACATTATATAAAGAGCCAGCAACCTATTTTAAGTACTATAGTCATTTATTTTTGTTTTGCAAAAATTTCAGTTTTAGGATTATCAAAAGTTTTGTTCAAAGAATTTTGGGTAAAAACTTTTTGAGACCCAAATACTTGTATCACCTAACATGATGAAGTGAAAGTGGAGTTCTGTTTGTAATTTCAAGTATTTGTTCCTTTCTGTTTTGAAAATTGGATTTCAAGTTTTGTTCCATTGTTTTGAGAAAAAGGTTTTAATTCTATTTTTCTTATTGTTGACGTTTACTATTCACATAAGCCAAACATCATAAGCTGTCTGACACAGAGCTTAAGAGATTGACTTATGTGAGCTTGTAGTGCTCTTCTGTTTGTTGTGCTTGTGTAGGTTTTCAAACCAAGCAAGACCATCTCTCCCATTCTCTTTGAATATTTTGTTGAAGATATTGGTTAGCCCTAGGTCCCTTGTGGATTCTACCAGCAGGGTAATCTCTACATGTTGTCATAAGCTCACATCAGCTCTAAAAAGACCAAGTAGAAGGTATCAGCCAGGTAGCTATTGGCTTGAGCCCTACTTATTTTTTTTTGTGAATCTGTGGATTTATGATAAAGTGTTGGTATACATGTTTTTATTATTTGTTTATGATTATTGAAGTTGTTGATGCATGCTAGCATAGATTGGAATAGGTTTAAGGTTGATTTAAATACAATCTGTTTGCAAAAAGTTGATTTCAGAATTTTAAGGGGTGTTTGGGTCTGAGTATAAGCTGAGCTTGTGACAAAGTTTTGGCTTATAGTTAGTCTAAACTCACTTCATTTGGTTAGGGTAGTATAAATCAGTAGTTGGTTTTCAGTATTGTAGGTTTTTAAAGTATTGTGCATGTTCAATTTTTGATAGAAACTAGTAAAAAATCAGTAAGTCTACATTACAGCTTGTTTTTTTAGATTTTGAGCTCTAAACTTGTTAAGCTGTTAGATAATAGTTAAAATTAGGGTTGTGACTTGTTAAATGGTGTTTTGACATGTTTATGTGATAGTTTTGCAAGCTTGATTATCACTAGAGTGCCAAAAAGATCAGAACTAGTGCCTAGACCCATACCATCCATATCAGTAACTGAATTAGCACTTTTGAGTGTGATTTCTGTGGATGATTTATCTTTTTTCTAGATTAATCTGACTCCCTACACTCCACTGAGTGTAGGGGTGCCAATTGTTCCAATTAAAACCAAGAAACCAGCAAGATACAAGCTCAAACATCTCTAGACCCGTTTTTTGTTCAAGCAGTGGGAACAAAGTTCCCCCTGCTAGTGTTATACTTCCCACTGCTAAGCAAAAGGACAAACCCAGTCCACATCTCCCTTTCAGATTTTATAATTTTTGTCTGTAGTGACCTTTTTTAGGATTTTTCAGTTCATTTCAATTTTCTTATTTTTGTTATTTTTTCTAAGATTTTTCATTTAGTTTAATTTTATTTTACTGTTCATTTTGCATTTTTAAAATTAAACTGAATTTAATTAGTTTTTATTAAACTGTTTTTTGTCTTTTAGTGCAAAAGTTTAATATTTTTCTGATTTTCAAATTTTCTTAGTTTAAGAAAAATATTTTAAGATTTTTAGTTTAAAAAAGTTTCACTGTTCATCTTTTTAAGTATTTTTTAGATTTAATTTAGTTTAAATAGTTTTTAATTAAAATTGTTTTGTCTTTTAGTGTAAAAAAGTTACTTTTTCAACTTTTTAAATTTTTCTACTGTTTAGTAGTATAAAATAGGATTTTTCAAACAGTAAGTTTATTTTTAGCATTATTTTATTAATTTTAATCATTATTTTAGTTTAAAAATTATTTTTAGCATTTTAAAAAAAGAAAAGTAGTCTTTAAAATTTAGGAAAACTACTTTTTAGTTTTTAAATAATATAAGTGAGTTATTATTTTAATAAAATAATATTTTGGGCTTCTTCTTAATTATATTTAATTTTAGGGCTTTAATTAGCATTTAAAATTGAATATTTCATTAATAAAAGGTTTTAAAATTTATTTATTTAACTTTTGTTCTTATTTATATTATTTTTGACTTAGTTTTAATTTTTAATTGATTTTTAGTTTAAATTTTTAATTTTGTCACGTTTTACGTCAATTCGTCGTAGTGTAATCGTAGTCGTAGCTCGTCTTTACTTTTTCTCTTTTTAAACCAAAAATGACACTAATCCAAACTTTGATTTTACATATTGGCACTTAATCACACACCTCCTTTGAGAACGAACTTGCATTTATCGGTTTTACGGTTTTTAATTAAATCGTAACGGTTAATACTTGCCCGCATTATACGCTCTTTTTCCTAAAAGACGTATTTTACTACTATCATCCACACAATTAAACAACATATTATCAAAATATTTTTAAGAACATAGTACTAAGACATCTAAAAAATAGTACAAGTGTCATCTCCATGCCATATGGAAAAACATTTAAAAACTTAGATATCAAGACATGTAGATTTGCTAAATGTGATCCGGTGGTCTAACATGGTGGTAAATGGTGGTGGTAGCCATTGTTGAAAGAGAGAGAGAAGAGAGGTTGTGTGTGAGAAATGAAAAATGTATTAAACAAGAAAATGACACAAGCAACACCCCTCCTTGGAAGCTAAGGAGGGGTACCAATCTTTAACACCCCCAAATTTACAAGCAGCGGAATACATCTTTGGGTGCTAAACAATGATACAACAACACATAATTTATAAAGAACGACTCGAAAAGAGACGTTTTAGATTTATCGTTCCTAAAACATTTGTCAGATAGCGTAGTCCCAAGACATCGTAACCAAAGTACAACCAAAACAAAAGATTTAAATTGTTTTGAACAAAAGGAACGACAAATATCCAAAGAGTTTATATACAAAGTAGTGCACAACATTCATTCCTGTGGCTTCCAAGCTTCAGGCTTCTTGATTACCTGAAATACATGTGAGAAAATCATCAGCAAAAATGCCGATTGAATCTATAGGTTTATATAATCATTTTGAACACAAGCCAAGATTATAAGTTTGTGGCATACTTGAAGGCAACTAGCTTCGTATAATAATTTGCATCAACAGTAATAATTCTATATAGCATAAATTGCAATAAGCTCATGGAACCGAGCCCTTAGACACTCCCATATCAGTCTAATAAGACGAGATATTTATTAATTGTCAGTTACCTCCAGATTATTGGTACATTGTCGTATACCTGACTTCTTAATACAATATGCTCAAACAGTGTGGAGGTCGGGCCTAAGCTTCTATGACAAGTCCACAAAAACTGAACCGGGGCGCCTTCCCCCATAGATCTATTAATTGTACTAGCGGTTAACCCATCATAGGTTAATTAACGGTCCATAATTGAGGCTTTAATAAAGGCAATCACTTAATGCAATTCAAAGGCAACCACGGGTCCATTCATAAAGGGACAAGCATACCATAAAATCTTGTGTTCTAAGTTTATAAAACATGTATTCCCCCTCGCGGGTTTTTAAAATCATATAATTGCGCAAACGAGGCTATAGACTCACCTTAGTACTTATAGTAGTTGAAGACAATCGCCGACGATAGTAGATGCCCGATAATCACGATAACCGCAACCTAGCAAATAAGGTGCGTACTTTAATAATAGACTCGAGAAATAAACGATACTTAATAAAATCAAACTCGAACTCATAAAACCACAATACACTCGAAAGTAAACGATATAAATAACTTCATTATACTTTACTACCCATTTACTTAACCATTTTATACTTTTAACAAAATCCGTCGGTACATACTACATGTACTAGCTTATTTACCCCTTTTAAACTTGTCGACCGTTTATGAAACGACTCGATAAACTAACTTACTATATATAGAAAGTCCTCCTACAAGTTTATCAAATGAAATTACTTTTAAAGTCCTTTACTCGACTCATTTTCAAACCACAAAATCCGGACAGATTTACGTTAATTTTTCATACGACCGTTTTAACTTATTTAAACGACTCCGTTAACAAAACCGACACTCGGGTTTTAAAGTAAACTCAACCTAATAAATAAATACCTTATTATCAGTAGGTTACACATTTTTAAAACATCCATTTAGAGTCCCCGGGATTCGATCCAAATATCGGCAACAACTATATGTAGTGTCGATACTCGTCTCCCGGTACACGATTATTCAAAACACCATAACTTCGCGCTCGTTTTGAGTTAGAAGCTCTACCTTATATCAAATCGAAGCTAAGGAAATTATCTACAACCCTAGGCTATAAGTTTAGTCATTTTCAAAACATAAAAATTCTGATTTTTCAGTTTACCTACTGCTATAAAACGGGTACCAAATCTTGTACAAAATCAACTTTTTGACCACAACCAACCATAGAAATGGTCATTCCTATACTCTAATATCATCATACATCAACCATAACATCAAAATCATAACAAAAATAAAAATCTTTGGATCAAAATATAATTTTTAACAAGATTTCTAGCAAGAACCGCCATGGATCATGCTAAAAACACCATGCATGACCATGGCTTCCACCTACCAACATCATAAAAATAAAAAGTGCTTGCATGTGTGAAATTTTTATACCTATGTGATCCTTGATCAAAAATAGAGATAGGTCTATGCTTGGTTTAGCTAGATTCAACCTCAAACTCAAGATAATTGGAAAAATGTGTATGGATTTGGGTGGGTGTTTGAGTTTCGGCAAAATGGAAGAAAGAAAGAGAGAGAGAAAAAATTTTGGAAGTAAAATAATGTGTGTGTGTGTGTGTGTGTTTCATTTTTTTAAATTTTAGTTGGTTAGTGGGGTGAGGACTTATGTGCAATTTGGCAAAAGTTTTGGTTTAAAATGCAAATAATTAGCAAAAAGGTTGGAAATTGTCACTAGTCAATTTTTGAAAATATTTACGGGGCTCGGGTTTTGTAAAAATACTAAAAAGTTTAAATGCACACGAAAAAAAATGATATAATGACTCGATACGTAATTAAGACGAATCGTCGAAAATATTAAATATCGATAAAATACTTCAAAAATATTTGAAAAGTAAGAATTAAATAATGACCTTATTTTGCGGGTTTTACATCCTCACCACCTTAGGAGAGCACCGTCCCGGGGCTTACTTCTCCTTAGGTCCGTCTACGAATAAATGTGGATACTTGCTCTTGAAGTAGTCCTCTCGCTCCCAAGTGTATTCGGGTCCACGCCGGGAATTCCATCGCACTTTCACTATCGGGATCCGACTTTACTTAAGCCGTTTCACCTCTCGATCCATAATCTCCACCGGTTCTTCAATAAAATGCAGCTTGTCGTCCAGTTGAATCTCCTCAAGTGGAATTATCAAATTCTCGTCCGCCAAACACCTCTTAAGATTAGAAACGTGAAAAGTATTGTGAATAGCACTTAACTCCTCTGGCAATTCCAACTTATATGCCACAGGACCAATTCGATCAATAATCTTGAATGGACCAATATAACGTGGACTAAGCTTTCCGCGTTTGCCAAATCGAATTACTCCTTTCCAAGGTGATACTTTCAACATAACCATATCGCCAATATCAAACTCCAATGGTTTTCTCCTCTTATCAGCATAACTCTTCTGCCTACTACGAGCTGTTAATAAACGATTCTTGATTTGCACGATCTTCTCAGTCGTTTCTCTAATCAATTCAGGACCCGTCAACTGACTTTCTCCAACCTTACACCAACCAATTGGTGATCTACACTTTCGCCCG
Organism: Glebionis coronaria; assembly: GCA_025667525.1. Classification (NCBI taxonomy): domain Eukaryota; kingdom Viridiplantae; phylum Streptophyta; class Magnoliopsida; order Asterales; family Asteraceae; genus Glebionis; species Glebionis coronaria. The sequence goes on from CM046881.1 coordinate 92,997,381, forward strand.
TAAAGTGCTTCAAAAGGCGCAGCCTTAATACTTGCATGATAACTGTTGTTGTATGAGAACTCCACCAAAGGTAAGTGTCGATCCCAACTACCTCCAAAGTCTATTACACATGCTCGTAACATATCCTCCAAGGTCTGAATAGTCCTCTCACTTTGTCCGTCCATTTCCGGATGATACGCAGTGCTCATATCCAACTGAGTCCCCAAAGCTCGCTGAAGCGATTTCCAAAACTCAGATGTGAACCGACTATCTCGATCAGAAATAATTGACAAAGGAACCCCATGTCTACAAACAACTTCCTTCAAATACAACCGAGTAAGTTTGTCTAAGTCATCAGTTTTCTTTATCGGCAAGAAATGAGCCGACTTAGTCAACCGATCAACAATCACCCAAATCGTATCATAACCACTAGAAGTCCTCGGAATTCCCGAAACAAAGTCCATAGTGATTTTCTCCCATTTCCATTCTGGAATTTCAGGTTGTTGCAGTAAACCCGAAGGTCTCTTGTGCTCAAACTTCACCTTCGCACACGTCAAGCATTTACTAACATAAGTAGCAATGTTAGCCTTCATATTCGGCCACCAGTAACATTTCTTCAAGTCTTGGTACATTTTATCCGATCCTTGGTGAATCGAATATTTAGACTTATGAGATTCGTGCATAATTAGATCTCACAGTCCTCCATACACCGGTAACCATACACGATTCTCGAAATACCGAATTCCGTCATCACGAATTTCGAATATAGGTGTCATCCTTCTACCCAAGTCTTCATCTCTTACATTCTCTTCCTCCGTCGCCTTAGTTTGAGCTTTAAGTATTCGATTAGATAAATCAGAATAAGTTTTCATAGCTAAAGCTCTAACCCTTTTGGTTATTTCTCTGTCCTTCCTACTAAGTGCATCGGCAACTACATTCGCCTTACCGGGATGGTAGCAAATTTGAATGTCATAATCACTCAACAATTCTACCCATCTTATCTGCCTCATATTGAGCTCCTTCTGATCTAGAATATGTTACAGGCTTTTATGATCGGTATATACCACACTCTTTGTACCGTAGAGATAGTGCCTCCAAAGTCTAAGAGCAAGGACAACAGCTCCTAATTCCAAATCATGTGTAGTATAATTCTCCTCATGCTTCCTCAATTGACGAGATGCATACGCGATCACTTTCTCCCTTTGCATCAACACAGCACCAAAACCCTTACGCGATGCGTCACAATATACCACAAAGTCTTCAGCTCCGTCGGGCAAAGCCAAAATTGGTGCAAAACACAGCTTCCGCTTCAAAGTTTGGAACACTTCTTCTTCTTCTGAACCCCACTCATACTTCTTGTTTTTCTCGGTAAGTCTAGTAAGAGGTTTAGAAATTAAAGATAACCCTTCTATGAATCGCCGGTAGTACCCAGCTAATCCCAAGAATTGTCTAACTTCAGTCGGGGTAGTAGGCCTATCCCAATCTCGAATAGCTTCAATTTTGGAAGGATCAACATGAACACCGCTACTATCTATCACGTGCCCAAGGAATTGGACTGAATCCAACCAAAAATCACACTTGGAGAATTTCGCATACAACTTCTCCTTCTTCAACAACTCCAAAATAATCTTCAAATGACCTTCATGCTCCTCCCGACTTTTGGAATAAATCAGGATATCGTCGATAAATACAATCACAAACTTGTCGAGGTATGGTTTACACACACGATTCATTAAGTCCATGAATACCGCAGGTGCGTTAGTTAACCCAAACGGCATCACTTGAAATTCAAAGTGTCCATAACGCGTCCGAAAAGCTGTAATAGGTATGTCCTCCTCTTTAACACGAAGTTGATGATAACCCGACCTCAAGTCGATCTTCGAGTACACACACGAACCTTGAAGTTGATCGAAAAAATCATTGATCCTAGGAAGTGGATAACGATTTTTAATAGTTAACTTGTTCAACTCTCGGTAGTCTATGCACATTCTGAACGATCCGTCCTTCTTCTTCACGAACAATACTGGAGCTCCCCAAGGTGACGAACTTGGTCTAATGAACCCCTTCTCCATTAACTCCTTCAACTGATCTGCCTACTCCTTCAACTCAGACGGTGCCAAACGATAAGGTGCACGCGCCACCGGTGCAGCTCCTGGCACTAGATCAATCTTGAATTCGACTTCTCGCTGAGGCGGAAGCCCTGGCAAGTCATCGGGAAATACTTCAGGAAAATCACGAATAACCGGAACATCGTCCACACGCCTAACCGGTAGTTCCTTCTCCACTACTTGAGCCAAGAACAGGTGACAACCTATTTCTACATATTTCCTCGCCTTGATACAATATATCACCATCAGACGAGATCTACCGACATCACCTTTAACTACTAACACCTTACCCTTAACCGGTATGTGAACAACTTTCTCCCCACATACAATTACCGCATCATGAGCAACCAACCAATCCATACCAACAATCACATCAAATGAACCCAACTCTATCGGCATCAAATCAATTTCAAACAAATGATTTGCTAATTTCAAAGGACACTTCTTAAATATAGTGGTAGTACAAACTAATTGTCCATCAGCTAACTCGACCTCATATCTAGTATTTAGGCTTGTTGGCTCAACATTAATTAAACGACTAAAGGAAGTGCTTATAAAGCTCCTATCAGATCCTGAGTCAAACAACACACTAGCATAACGATGGTTGAGTAAGAACGTACCCGTCACCACATTTGGACCTTGTGCCTGATCCGCATCCTTAACAACATAAACTGCCCCAGCAGCTTCACCTGCCTTCTTGTTCTTCAACTTCGGGCATTTGGGACGAACATGATCACGTTCTCCACATTCAAAGCAAGTCCTGATCGGAATAGCATTTGCTTTAGTGGCAGGGATCCATGGCTTGCACTTCTCCGCAGCATGACCAACCTTTCCACACTTAGTGCACCTTGGTGGACAATTACCAAAGTGACAAGCACCACAACTCTTACATTTCTGGGCTGATCCCCCATAGTCAGCATTACCATTCTTGTTAGTCGCAGCTCTAGCCCCATCATTTCTCTTCTGATTATACTGCCTATGGCGGTTACCACCTTGATTACCACTCTGAGAATTCTCCCATTTCCTTTTACTACCTTCAACAGCTCTCTCAGCCCTGTCTTGAACTTTCTGCCCCATGAGTGTATGAGCCATTCTTACAGTCTCAACAAAGTTCTTGGGTCGGGATGAAGTTGTCTCACCTTTAATGTACCCAGGCAGCCCTTTGATGTATTGATCCATCTTTTTCTTCTCAGTAGCAAAAGCATCTGGACACAACAAAACCAACTCATTGAATCGGCTAGTGTATGCAGCAATGTTGTTATCTTTCAGCTTCAGGTGCCTCAACTCATCCTCCAAAGCAGATAACTCTTCTTCTGGACAGAACTCCTCTTTCAACAACCTTTTAATTTCATCCCAAGGTTTCCTGTTTGCAGCTTCTAAACCAACTGTAGCAACTTGAGTCTTCCACCATCTTAAAGCTCGATCCTTGAAAGTAGCAACTGCGAACTTAACCTTGTTCCTTTCTGAGCAATCACTAATCTCAAATGTTGTTTCTGTTTTCTCAATCCACCTGAATAATTCCAGTGCTCCACCCGTTCCTTGAAATACAGTAGGTCCACATTTCATGTATCCAGCAAAAGTACACTCCTTAACCGCAGCAGCAGCCTGAGCAACCTCATCTGCAGGATTCTCAGCTGCACCTGCTCCCCCAACAGCTGCTTCAGGTCCAGCAAGTTCACCTTCACCTCCAGCACCCGCACCTCCAGAGCCACCTGCTCCTTCAGTGTTAACACGCGCAGCTCTATCCGCAGCTAATGCTTTCGCAACCTCTTCAGCAACTAGCCTTGCAATGGCATCATTTGTCATTCTCCTAGGTGGCATGATTCTGTCACATCACAAAGAGAAAAGATAAAATGAATGAGTTAATTGTGTTCATGGTATAGTCATATCATGTACAAAGTCAATCATCAAATGCATACACATTATAAATATAAGGATTCACAATCATTATAAGGATCAAAGGAAACTATTATCATCGATCAACAAGGAATGATCTTAAAGACAAATAGAGTACAACGACACTAAATAATAAACACTAGTCACGTGGGGATCCGCATGGCTTAGTTGACTGTGTCTCGCTTGCAGTAGTGAAACCTGCTTCCTCCTCATCGAAGACGTAATTTTGGCGATGGTAAATTTTCACAAAATAGGTATAAGGTCATAATAAAATGAAATAGAATAATTTCCAAAATTTTAAATAAATATAGAAAATCCTTCAAAATAATTACAAGAAAAATTCCAAAAATTTATTTAAGTAAATCATTAATAAATGATAACTCTTATCGAAAAGTTTAACGATATCAATATATGTCGATAAAGGATTATAGTATTTATTTATAAATACTTAGCAATAAGGCATACATAATAATGTATACTAAAATTGTAATCCCAGAAGTAGCTTGAATCTGAAGTCACGCGAAATCATGTGCACCGACTCTTTGAAAAATAAAAAACCGACAGTTATAGTTTAGGTTTTTAGAAAAAGACCTAGTTCTCTATAACTCATGGCTCTGGTACCAATCTTTAACACCCCCAAATTTACACGCAGCGGAATACATCTTTGGGTGCTAAACAATGATACAACAACACATAATTTATAAAGAACGACTCGAAAAGAGACGTTTTAGATTTATCGTTCCTAAAACATTTGTCAGATAGCATAGTCCCAAGACATCGTAACCAAAGTACAACCAAAACAAAAGATTTAAATTGTTTTGAACAAAAGGAACGACAAATATCCAAAGAGTTTATATACAAAGTAGTGCACAACATTCATTCCCGTGGCTTCCAAGCTTCAGGCTTCTTGATTACCTGAAATACATGTGAGAAAATCATCAGCAAAAATGCCGAGTGAATCTATAGGTTTATATAATCATTTTGAACACAAGCCAAGATTATAAGTTTGTGGCATACTTGAAGGCAACTAGCTTCGTATAATAATTTGCATCAACAATAATGATTGTATATAGCATATATTGCAATAAGCTCATGGAACCGAGCCCTTAGACACTCCCATGTCAGTCTAATAAGACGAGAGATTTATTAATGTTCAGTTACCTCCAGATTATTGGTACATTGCCGTATACCTGACTTCTTAATACAATATGCTCAAACAGTGTGGAGGTCGGGCCTAAGCTTCTATGACAAGTCTACAAAAACTGAACCGGGGCGGCTTCCCCCATAGATCTATTAATTGTACTAGCGGTTAACCCATCATAGGTTAATTAACGGTCCATAATTGAGGCTTTAATAAAGGCAATCACTTAATGCAATTCAAAGGCAACCACGGGTCCATTCATAAAGGGACAAGCATACCATAAAATATTGTGTTCTAAGTTTATAAAACATGTATTCCCCCTCGCGGGTTTTTAAAATCATATAATTGTGCAAACGAGGCTATAGACTCACCTTAGTACTTATAGTAGTTGAAGACAATCGCCGACGATAGTAGATACCCGATAATCACGATAACCGCAACCTAGCAAATAAGGTGCGTACTTTAATAATAGACTCGAGAAATAAACGATACTTAATAAAATCAAACTTGAACTCATAAAACCACAATACACTCGAAAGTAAACGATATAAATAACTTCATTATACTTTACTACCCATTTACTTAACCATTTTATACTTTTAACAAAATCCGCCGGTACATACTACATGTACTAGCTTATTTACCCCTTTTAAACTTGTCGATCGTTTATGAAACAACTCGATAAACTAACTTACTATATATAGAAAGTCCTCCTACAAGTTTATCAAATGAAATTACTTTTAAAGTCCTTTACTCGACTCATTTTCAAACCACAAAATCCGGACAGATTTACGTTAATTTTTCATACGACCGCTTTAACTTATTTAAACGACTCCGTTAACAAAACCGACACTCGGGTTTTAAAGTAAACTCAACCTAATAAATAAATACCTTATTATCAGTAGGTTACACATTTTTAAAACATCCATTTAGAGTCCCCGGGATTTGATCCAAATATCGGCAACAACTATATGTAGTGTCGATACTCGTCTCCCGGTACACGATTATTCAAAACACCATAACTTCGCGCTCGTTTTGAGTTAGAAGCTCTACCTTATATCAAATCGAAGCTAAGGAAATTATCTACAACCCTAGGCTATAAGTTTAGTCATTTTCAAAACATAAAAATTCGGATTTTTCAGTTTACATACTGCTATAAAATGGGTACCAAAATCTTGTACAAAATCAACTTTTTGACCACAACCAACCATAGAAATGGTCATTCCTATACTCTAATATCATCATACATCAACCATAACATCAAAATCATAACAAAAATAAAAATCTTTGGATCAAAATATAATTTTTAACAAGATTTCTAGCAAGAACCACCATGGATCATGCTAAAAACACCATGCATGACCATGGCTTCCACCTACCAACATCATAAAAATAAAAAGTGCTTGCATGTGGGAAATTTTTATACCTATGTGACCCTTGATCAAAAATAGAGATGGGTCTATGCTTGGTTTAGCTAGATTCAACCTCAAACTCAAGATAATTGGAAAAATGTGTATGGATTTGGGTGGGTGTTTGAGTTTCGGCAAAATGGAAGAAAGAAAGAGAGAGAGAAAAAATTTTGGAAGTAAAATAATGTGTGTGTGTGTGTGTGTGTTTCATTTTTTTAAATTTAGTTGGTTAGTGGGGTGAGGACTTATGTGCAATTTGGCAAAAGTTTTGGTTTAAAATGCAAATAATTAGCAAAAAGGTGGGAAATTGTCACTAGTCAAATTTTGAAAATATTTACGGGGCTCGGGTTTTGTAAAAATACTAAAAAGTTTAAACGCACACGAAAAAAAATGATATAACGACTCGATACGTAATTAAGACGATATCGTCGAAAATATTAAATATCGAAACGATCGATAATGAAATATAAAATTATGGGCATCCGTCGGTATCGCTATCACTTGTAGTCCTCGTTGCTCGTCAAAATATAAAAATAAGATATTTAATATCGATTTCAACTTAAACCATTAAATGTAATAATATTTAAGATTATAAAATACTTCAAAAATATTTGAAAAGTAAGAATTAAATAATGACCTTATTTTGCGGGTTTTACATATATATAGTCACACACGCACTTTAAACTATACATTGAACCTAGTCTAGTCTAAGCGTGTGTGACTATGATAACTAATGGGAATTCTTAAATGTCGTCACATAAAGTGAGTTTCCAACAATCTTCCCCCATGGGACGACGTGTAGAATTCCTTACAATATTCTTCCTAACAAGTACAAAATGATTAAGAACAATAGCTTTCATGAAGCGTCCAATGCTGATGAAGTCTTCTGAGGCCTTCGTCTTCAAAACGACTCATCTTTAAAGTAACTTGTAGAAGAAATATTGTAACGGCACGAGCTAAGTAACCCATACACTTCTGGTTAAGGAGAAGCTTCTGAATTAGCTTCCCCCTAGTTCATGCCACATAAACTTGATGTAGAAGCTTTTAAATAGCTTCCCCCTAAATCGACAATCCTCGTAAGCAACTTCAAAGATTTCAATAAAGCTTAGAATGATTAAGCGCATAGCGGAATCTAACGAGAAAATCCCATCATATAACATGATAACGTTGCTAAGAGGGATTGAAAGTAAGGGGTACACCAAGTAGATCAACAACTTCTCTTCTCACGCTTGAATAATTCTTCTGAATTTTTCTTCCCCCTGAGAATTCAAGTTATGCATACCAGATAGAATCAAGACACTTCTTCCTCCACATAGTTGAAGAAATTAAATCAATCCTAATTATAAAGCTCAAATACTGAAGTGGACACTTTATCCCATTCATGAAGTTGACATCGTAACACCAGAGTCAATTAAGTCCCGGAAATGAACATATCTTCTTCCGGAGATGCACCTGAGTCAATTAAGTCTCGGGAATGCATATAGGATAATGATGATGTTTAATTGCAACAATCAAACAATTAAACCTCGAATCAGTAGTGTACCATTTAGAGATTGATAACGCCACGAGTTAAAACACTGATTTTCTCTGCGGCTATGACAAATGTCATCCCGGAATATCTTCAAATCAAAAGAAGGTATGAAGTTCATCACGTGTACTCATTGTGCGTTCAATGTGTCTTCTTCTTCCCCCTTGATGGTTTCGAAATTCGAAACCATCAACAAATCGTACACACATAAACCTGAAATCTCGTGAGACTAATAAATAAGCTGAATTATATATTTTGTGAGAATCAGCTGTTTATCGAAAATCTCTTCTCATAAACTCTCCATGGCCACCTTTACCAACCCACGTGAAAGCAATTTGAGGTGACCATTGATTGAATGAACCGGATACATCAAACGTGAAACTGAATAAGAATCCTTCGATCTTGTGACTTAAGCTTGCACTATTGTTGAATGAAGAACGGTGGATAAATCTCTAAGTACTCAATGCATCACTGAAGAAGTCTATAAGCACAACACCTTTTGAAATTATCCACGTCGACTAAGCGCGTGACACTGAGTTCAACAATGTAACCCCTTTAAGTGATAGTTATCCGAGTCATCAACCAACCACCCCGAACCCGGAAACTAGATAACCAAGTCGTCATTCTAAGATGAAGCACGAGCAAGTTATCTATGAAAGATAAAATAAATACACGCCTTCAAAAAATCCGTCTTCAACGTCACGTAATTAATACCCGATCAAACGAAATCTGTAGCCACTAAAAAAATCGCCCAATTTTTTCTTGGTCTCGTCTCAAATAAATATTGTCATGTTGTCTCGTCTTTTTGTCTCGTCACTTTGTCACTTCACTTGTTGTCTCGTCCCGATAATGACCATAGTATAACTAAATACATACAAAGTTTAAAAAATTAAAAATTTGTTTTTAAAAAACTGGTGTGTATGCAAGTCATACGGCCCAATATTTGTTAAAAAACCAAGTCCCATGTCTTAGTTAAATACACATGAGTCATGGCCCAATTTTGATGCAAAATACCCGGTCCATACAAATTGGTTTATAACCCTCCACCACCCATAATTTCACTCGCATTTAACTTAACCCTTCACATAGATACATCCGCCTCCCACCTAACTTCATCTCCTCACCCAGGCAACATTGAAACATCCGTCCCATCTCAATAGTTACCAAAGATTAAAAACCTCCTAAATCCCAACACCCACATCACCAAACCATACATAGCCACGAAATCAATCAAACTTGTCAATGATCTTATGATCGAATCATGGCCAAGTAATATATTACGTGGATAGAGGCATCAAGATCATCTGATGTGGTCTCGGGTAGGTCGAGTTTTGTGTTTGCATGATGGTTTGATGTGACAAAATCGAAACAAAGAGTGGTTTAAACATATTTTTTTAAAAACCAGTCTTAATTTCGTACAATAAAAGAGTAAAAACCCAAACATAAGAACTATGATGAAAACATTTTTCGATAAGTAGATCTTAAAGAGATCCTTGATCAAAAAAAAATAAACTGAGATTGTTAGCCCTCTATTTTATATAGTCGAACAAGAATGTAATAGGTCATCTTAGTCGTTAAAAGGTCTTGTATTGTAATAGGTTAGTCGGGAAAACCGGGCTTGGACTTTAAGCTAATATTGTATAAGTTAGGGGCGTAAGCCCAAAGCAAAGCCAAGCCCGACCCAAGGAAACAAAGCCCACGGCCCAAAAGGCTAAGGGTATATAAACCCTCTTCCATGTGTGGAAGAGGGTGTTGGTTACCATTTTATTTCTCTCTCTAAAAGTGTTTAACCTTCCAAAATTCTCTCTTGTTTCTCTCTCTACTTTCTTCTCTTTCTCTCTCTAAATATCTCTTCTAAATCTTGTGTTATGGAAATAGGAACAACATTTGGTATCAGAGCCTATAGTGGATAGGTGATTGAAGATTCGTGTGTGGTGTTCTTGATTTTTCGTGGCCTTTTTGATCTGCATCTCACGTCCAAAACTTCTTTTTGTGTTTTTTATGGTCTTTTCTTGATACAAATCATCTACATACTAGTATTAGTGATTTAGGTATCTTGGTTTTGGCTAAAACACAAATCTTTTGGATCAAAAGTTGCGAAATTTCTTGTTGTTCTTCATTCCGAAATTTAAGCAGAATCTCCATCGGAAAGTACAAGTGAAACGTGGGCTTCCATCGCAATAACCATCACCATCGGAAAGGGTTTTGGTTCTACATTGCGATACGTGGGTTTTATTACTTATTCCGATCTGGACATTCCGATCGTACTTTACGATCTGGATTCCGACGGGTATAAGGATGTATTTTAAGTCGTTACTCTGCTTGAATTTTGTCAGCTACATTGCGATCTGAGTATTCCGATAGGCTTTGCGATCTGAGTATTCCGACAGGCTTTCCGATCTGGACATTACGATCTGGACATTACGATCTGGACATTACGATCTGAGCATTGCGATCTGAGCATTCCGATTGAGCATTCCGATCTGGACATTCCGATCTGGACATTCCGATAAGTATTCCGATGGACATTCCGATGGGTATTTTCTTTGAGTAATTTTTTGACTTAGCCACTATCTAGACTAGTTTCGGAACGTAGTTTACACAAAAAAAAAAGAGTTAATATTTTTAGGTCAAGTAAATTCAAATTTTTTCCCTACTAGTTTCTGGCTATTTCTAACTCAAATTCAAAATTTGGCGATACAAAATTTTTCGGCTTACCGTTTTGTCAGACTGAGAAATTTATTGTCGGGCTGAGAAAAGAATTTTTGAATTTTTCGGAATTTCAATTTTAACCACACATCATCACAACAAATCCACTAAGATCTGCAATTCATCCACAAGTATTCACCATGTCTAACAACAACATCAACATTGCAACTGCAAATCAAATTCGTTTGGAACAAGGTGGCAACGGTAACCCACCTGTGCTCACTGCCGGTTGCTACGTTCAATGGAGATCTTGTTTTCTCAGATTTCTCGACGGAAAAGAAAACAGAACTGCTCTTCGTCACTGCCTTGAGAACCCACCTCCAGTTTTTGAATTCAAACCAATTACAACACAGGCAGAGGATGGTACTTCATCAACTATACGAGCTATGGAGGATTTTGACACATGTTCTGCTGAGAAAAAGAAACTCCTCCAAGCTGAAGCTGATGCTGTAAATTTCATACTCACTGGAATTGATAACGATATCTATTCCACAGTTTATGCATGTCCTAATGCTATGGAAATGTGGAATGCAATTCATCGATTGAAGCAAGGTGAGTCGATCAATGTTCAAGATCTCGAGACTAATCTACTTTGGGAGTTTGGAAAATTCACATCTGAAGATGGTGAATCCATTGACTCATATTATTCGAGATTCTATAAAATGATGAATGAGCTTGTCAGAAATCAGTGCACCATCTCCAACCATCATGCCAATGTTCAGTTTCTACTTCAACTCAAACCGGAATGGCAAAGGTTTGTGACTTTGGTTAAACAAAGGGAAGATATCAAGACCATCTCCTATCACAAACTTTATGATATCTTGAAACAACATCAGAATGAAGTGAATGAACTAAGGGCTGAAAAGGCAGAACGGTCTGCTAATTCTATTGCTTTTGTGGCTGCTACTTCAACAAAACCCGTTCCTCGTCAACAACCACCTAATCATTCCTCGAAGTCATCAAGCTCATCCACCAAACCTCTAGCTGCTGCTAAACACAAAGCAAAAGCAATTGTCCCCACTCCACCTCCAAAGTATGACACCGAGTCAGATGGAGACAGTGATGATGAACAAACTTCAAGGGACAAGAAGATTGAAGAACTCATGTCTTTACTAACCACAACTTATAAGAAGATCTACAAACCTACCAACAACAACCTCAGATCATCATCCAATGCTAGATATAAGGAAGTTGATCATGCACCTAGGTATGATCGTGATGCTAGGTATGATAATCAGAGGATGCTGAATCAAGTTGGGGCTAGAGATACTGTAGGCACTCCGGTGGTGCAGAAGACTGGGATTCAATGCTTCAACTGCAAGGGATTTGGGCACATGGCTAGGGAATGTAAGAAGCCAAAACGGGTTAAGGATTCGGGATATCACAAGGAAAGATGTTGTTGTGCAAGAAAGAAGAAGTAGGAATTCCACTCACAGCAGATGAAGTTGACTGGCGTGATGACACTGATGATGAAGCCGATGATCAAGAGTTAGAGGCACATTATGTGTACATGGCAAAGATTCAAGAAGTGATCCCAGAGACTGATGATACTTCTGGACCCATCTATGATTCTGAACCACTTGAAAAGGTACCATCACATGATAACTATAATGTGTTTGCTAATGAACGACGGCATCCTGAGCAACCCGAAAGCATCAATGACACATATGTAATGGACACGGAGGATAGCAATATCTCTACGGATTCACAGCATATGTGTAATGATGACAGAAAAGCTGTTCAGGATACTGACTCGGATGAGGACCGTGATTTGCTTGCGTCTATTATTAATTCTTTAAAACTTTTGAAGCAAGCAAACACATCCTTAGCCGAGGAGATAGACAGGCTTAAAGAGTGTGATTATGTAAAAGAAGCTGATCGACAGGTTGCAATAGCTAATGGTTTGGTATATGAACGTAAGGTGCTCAACGAACAATATTGTTCTGAAGTAACACACGAAATTCATATGTCAAAACAGAAGATATCGGAACTTGAAGAACAACTGCTGCTACATAAACTCCAAATTACTGAATTAGAGTCGGTTAACAAAGAACAAACTGAGCTTTATAAAACTCGTGAAGAAAAGGATATTGAAAAAATTCTTGCTTTGGAAAAGAGAGTCGACACGTTAAACAACATTGTTTACAAAACGGGTCAGTCTATTCAAACTATGAATATGCTCAATAGAAATATGAAAACGAGTTTTGTCAAGCCTGAATATCTCAAGAAAGCTCAAAGTACCAAGCCTGCTCTTTATGATATCGGTTGTTATGTTGATAATCTTGCTCTTATGCTTTCCCCTGACTGCGACGAAATCATTCGTCAACAAGAAGAAAGTCGATCAAACATAAGTGATTTAATAAACCTTTCTGATTCTAACAATCATATTAAGTTTGTCCCTCAAAAAGAACTTTCAAAAGAACAAAAGATGTATAATAGTGTTCCACCACCAAGTGATGAACCACAAAAGAAAGTTTCTTTAAAAAGGAGTTTCAAAAAGCAATCAATTTTGTTAGAAAAGCGAATTTTGGATGAAAAACGTAAATGGGATGAGAAAAGCAAAAGTGTTCAGCAATTTGAGTTTATAAAACAAGGGGTTCTAAATTTGTACAAAGGTGTCGTCGACTATGAAAAAGTTTCTAGGGATACCATTTGGAATATTAAACCTAACCCACAAGTAGAAGTCGTCATTCAACAATGCATTGTTCCAACCATTGATGATCTTTCAAAAAATGTGGAAATGTTTTATAATGCTCTCACTGAGGAAATGTTAACTGATTTAAGCTATGTCAAATCTCTTGAAGATGAAGTTGATTTTCTTCAAATTAAATTAAAGACACAAGAACACCAACTTTCTAACGAAATTGATCGACTTTCTAAGGAATACTTTTATGCTGACCATATGAATGCTATACTTGGTGTGTATACCGATCTTGATCAATATTGTCATGTATCATGTCTAGTGTCAGAATCAGACGAGAAATGTCACAATCTTGAAGTAGAGCTTTCAAAACAAATTCAGTCATATAACAAACCTTCGAAAAGCTTTTCTCAACTTGAGAAACACTCCATCTCTCTTGAACTTGCTTTACAAAAAGGTGAAAAATCTCATAATCATAAAAAGTGTCAAGAAATGTCAGCTTCTTCGTTTCGTCTACTGAATGAAAAAGATTTCGAAATAAATGATTTGAAAGCTCAGCTAAAAGAAAGGGACATAGCCATAAGTGAGTTACAGAAACTCATTGAGAAAATCAAAGGAAAGTCTGTTTTGGGTCAACCATCCGTCGTTCGTCAACCGAATGCGGTTAAATGCCCTAAAACATCTATTTTGGGACAATCCCCAAAGACTTTGCCTAAGATAGGAAATGATAAGAGCACTAATGTGATAGCACCTAGAATGTATAAGATGAACACTAGGTCCACTCAAACTGTAACAACGCAGTTACCTCAGAATACTAGGAAAACTAATCAACGAGTGTCTTCTTCTACAGGAGTAAATCCCACTACTAGTGTTAGCGGACCACGGCTTAAGAGCACTAGAGTTGAAGATAGAGTCATGCCTAACAATAGTCAAGGGAAGAAGAATGAAGTAGAAGATCACCGTAGGAATTTTAAGTTTTCTAAGAATAAAACGTCTGTAACTGCATGTAATGACAGTTTAAATGCTAAGAGCTCGAATGTTGAATTTGTTTGTGTTGAGTGTGGCAAATGTGTTCGTACTTTCAATCATGATGCTTGTGCTCTTAATTATAATGGCGTGAATACTAGAACTAGGAAGCCTATTCGTATGCCCACTAGTACTAGTAAACCCACAAGAAATTTGAACCAATCCACTGAGCAACCACTTAAGAAACTAAGTGCGTTAGAATCCACTACTCTACATAAACAAAGCAGGTTAAAGAAGCTTTATGAGAACATGATTAGGACATGTACACGGGGGTATTCAAGATTTACACCACCCGGATACAAATGGGTACCTAAGACAACCCCCATTCTAATTGGGTCTATGAATGTTAGCTTGCCTTTAGAATCTAGGTCCACTACTATTTTGGAACTTGTTTCTATCAAGGGCTCCCATTTGTCAAATGCTACATTGTCTTCTAATTCTTCTGCAGCTCGTCGAACTCATCCTATTCATAATGGACTCCGGGTGCACAAAGCACATGACGGGCAATCTCAAGCTTCTCATTAACTTCGTGGAGAAGTTTCTGGGTACGGTACGGTTTGGAAATGATCAATTTGCACCAATACTCGGATATGGAGACTTGGTTCAAGGGAATATCACTATAAAACGGGTTTATTACGTCGAGGGACTGAATCACATTTTATTCTCGGTTGGTCAATTTTGTGATGCGGATTTGGAAGTGGCTTTTCGGAAATCTACTTGCTATGTTAGAGACTACGATGGGAATGACCTTCTTACAGGTTCTCGTGGTTCTGATCTCTACACAGTAACTCTTCAAGACTCATCTTCAACAAATCCAATTTGCTTAATGGCTAAAGCTTCATCATCTCAAGCATGGTTATGGCATCAACGATTGTCACATCTCAACTTTGACACCATCAACTTGCTTTCGAAGAATGATATTGTGACGGGTCTTCCTAAGTTGAAATTCGTCAAAGACCATCTTTGTTCTTCTTGTGAGTTGGGGAAAGCAAAACGGAAGTCTTTCAAAACAAAGACTACCCAAGCTCAAATGGACGATTGGAACTTCTACACATGGATTTATGTGGTCCCATGCGTGTAGAGAGTATTAACGGGAAAAAGTATATTCTAGTGATTGTTGACGATTATTCTAGATACACATGGACTTTCTTCTTAAGGTCCAAAGATGAAACACCAGAGGTTCTCAAAAACTTTCTCAAGATGATACAACGCAATCTTCAAGCTCAAGTCTTAACCATAAGAACGGATAGGGGTACTGAATTTTTGAACAAGAACTTGCAATCTTACTTTCAAGAAGAAGGCATCGAACATCAAACGTCTATTGCTCGAACTCCTGAACAAAACGCCGTTGTCGAAAGACGGAACCGTACTTTGGTTGAGGCTGCTCGAACAATGCTTTCTGCTTCAAAATTACCGCTATTCTTCTGGGCTGAAGCAATTGCAACTGCCTGTTATACTCAGAATCGTTCTCTCGTCATCCCTAGACATGAAAAGACACCTTACCACATCATCAATGACAGGAAGCCTACTGTCAAATTCTTTCACGTATTTGGATCTTTATGCTACATCCATAAAGACGGTGAAAATCTCGACAAGATGAAAGAAAAAGGTGATGCATGTATTTTTGTGGGGTATGCTACATTGTCGAAAGGATATCGAGTCTATAACAAGAGAACAAAGATCATTGTCGAAACAATTCATGTGAACTTTGACGAATTGCCACAAATGGTACTTGATCACAACAGCTCAAGTCCCGCACCTCAATGTCCATCAATGGCACCTACACAAAACAGTGTACGTCCCGTGCAAGAATGTCAACAAAGTACTCCTACAGCAGACTCGACGGATACGACACATATGAATGAGTTGGTTGACTTATATGACCCAATGTTTGATGAATATTACTATGGAAACAATCAAGTTGTGTCAAAGCCTTCCGCTGTCAATACTACTGATGCACCCGAACAAAGTCAAAAAGACACAACTGCCTCTACTTCAGCAACCGTTGCTCAAGAGAATATTCCATTAGATACTCAACAAACTCCAGAAACAGTCATACAACCAACATCACCAACTGTCAATGCTGAAGGAGGTAACAACAATCAAGCAGTCGATGCACAACCTGACGATGAAGAATTTATCAATCCGTTCGATACACCGGTACACGAAGTCGGAGAGTCTTCTACTCAACATGTTGATCCGTCCAACATGCATACATTCTACCAACCATATCCATCCACTCACCATTGGACACGTGATCATCCATTGGAGCAAGTCATTGGAAATCCTTCACAACCGGTTCGAACACGCAGACAAATCGAAACCGATGGCGATGTGTGTATGTATGCACTCACCGTGAGTTCAACTATACCTACAAACATCAAACAAGCCATGACTGATTATGCGTGGATTGAATCAATGCAAGACGAAATTCATCAGTTTGAACGCCTAAATGTTTGGGAACTTGTTGACCGACCCTATGGAATGTCAATTTTAGATTTCAAATGGATCTGGAAAAACAAACTGGATGAAGAACAAACCATCATCAAAAACAAATCTCGTCTTGTGGTTAAGGGATACCGTCAACAAGAAGGCATAGACTACGATGAATCATTCGCTCCAGTCGCTCGTTTGGAAACAGTCAGGATATTCCTTGCTTATGCTGCACATAAAGGCTTCACGGTTTTTCAGATGGACGTCAAAACAGCTTTTCTCAACGGTCATTTGAAGGAAGAAGTGTATGTGAATCAGCCTGAAGGATTCGTCGATCCTCATCATCCTGACAAAGTCTATCGTCTCAAGAAGGCTGTATATGGACTTAAATAAGCTCCAAGGGCATGGTACGAAGAACTTTCAAACTTCTTGGTGTCCAAAGGATTCTCCAAAGGTTCTATTGATCATACTCTCTTTACTAATAAATATGGGGATGACATAATGCTGGTGCAATTTTATGTTGATGACATTATTTTTGGTTCTACGAACCCAAAACTTTCAAAACGTTTTGAAAAATTAATGCACAGCAGAATTGAAATGTCAATGATGGGGGAGCTAAAATTCTTTTTAGGCCTCCAGAATCATCAATCCCCACGTGGTATCTTCATTAACCAAGCTAAGTATGCTCAAGAGATACTTAAAAAGCATGGTATGACCTCATGTGCTCGCGTTGGTACACCATTGTCGACCACATCCCTAGACGCTGACTTGTACTCATATCCCGTAGATCAAACGCGATATCGCAGTATGATTGGGTCACTTATGTACCTTACAGCCAGCAGGCCTGATATTCATCATGCAACATGCTATTGTGCACGATATCAAGCCAGACCTACTCAAAAGCACCTTAAAGAGGTTAAACGGATCTTTCGATACCTTAAGAATACCATTCACATGGGACTCTGGTATCCGAGGGAAACCAGTTTTCATCTAACGGCTTTTTCAGATTCTGATCACGCAGGTTGTCTTGATAGTCGTAAAAGCACTTCTGGTAGCATACAATTTCTAGGGGAAGACAAGCTTGTCAGCTGGTCGTCAAAGAAGCAGGATTGCACTTTGCTCTCATCAGCTGAAGCAGAATATGTGGCTCTATCCGCGTGTTGTGCTCAAGTCCTCTGGATGAGAACTCAACTCACGGATTATGTCTTCCACTTTGATAAAATACCTATCTATTGTGACTCAAAGTCGGCCATAGCCATATCTTGCAATCCGGTTCAGCACTCCCGCACCAAGCACATCGATGTCAGATATCACTTTATCAAGGAACAAGTGGAACGTGGCATCGTGGAATTATACTTTGTCAGAACTGAGTACCAGCTGGCAGACTTGTTTACAAAAGCTCTATCGAAAGATAGGTTTGCGTACCTCGTTGGCTGTCTTGGTATGAAGTATATGACTCCAGAAGACTTGGAGGTTTTGGCAAATGAAGCTGCTTGATATTCTCTCATAATGACTTCTAGGCGCATCACAGCTTAGAACTCGGACCTCAACTAAGGAAAGTTTATCTCGGACGATAACTTATCCTTCTCAACAAGAAATTCATATTTCTCGGTCATGAGCTTCTCATAAAAACATTCAAAGTTTTTAAGTTCATGAAAAACGATTTCTAAGTAAATGTCAGCTTAGAACTCGAACTTCAACTTAAGGAAAGTTTATCACGGATGATAACTTATCCTTCACAACGGGAAATTTATTTTTCTCGGTCATGAGCTAGTCACAAAACAATCAAAGTTTTGAGCTCATGAAAAACGGACCCAAAAGGGGAGTGTACGTTTCAGTGCGCTTTCCCTAATCAATAGAAGAGAAGTCTTCTATCCTGATTATTTTAAAACCGTTGAACACAATTTTTCAAGAATTTTTTCAAAAGGTTTTTCTAAAACTTTCAAAATTGTGTGTTCAACACTCCCTTCCTCATAAGTGGTTTTTATATCTCAAAATTGTCATATGTTATATTGATCAATTTTTGAGGGGGAGCGTTTTAAAATCAAGCCTTTTAATGTTGTTGGGTACATCTCTAAAATTGTCATATTTTATGTATCCAACACATTCCGAAAATATATATGAAATTGTCAAATGTAATATATTATATCGGAAAAGGCATCTCAACTCCGTACCTCAACATATTTTGTGGTGTCGTTTTTCTAAAATTTTGTCAAATTTTGTCTCAAGACACACATATATTGTTGAGGGGGAGCGACCCGACTGAAAATGTTCCATGATTCATGCGTGCACACATGTTTCTCTCACGTCGATTTTTCGGAAAATGTCATATTTTAATCAATTGGTATCGCTAATATTATATTTTTATATTAGAGATAGGGGGAGAAAATGTGATTAAAATGTAATATATCGCAACATGTGATCTTAAAGACTCAAGTGCAACTCTTTCCTTCACATGCCAAACTATTTCGTATATCGATGCATGTGTGTAGGGGGAGCTTTTCGGAAATGTAAAACTTTCAAAGTGTTAAAAGTTTTGATTTTTATCAAACACTTTGAATGGTTTTCCATGGTTTTATAGTTACGATCTATACCCAAAACAACCTACTATCCACGACGGAACGATGGAGTCAAAAGGTGGTTTAGGATAGGAAACTAAGTCTTATGATCCAACCAGAACCGGAGGGATCTACCCAAGGACATTCCATAGCTAGAAATAGTTGTCCTTAGGAAAGATGGAGTGGAATGAAGCTGAATGCGGACCAAGTACTTAAGTTAGCACTGGAACAATCACAACAAGGTGCTAATGATGACGTATTGGTAAGCATTGAAGGAGTTGAATATTCTATGCAACTTAGGCAGAAACCGGGTCAATAAATCTATTAAAGACAAGTCATCATGGACCTAGTGATGCAATGCACAACCCTTCCCAGCCATTCGAGTTTCTCTCAAAAGAAACTTGTCTCATTGTCACGGAGATCAACACGTATCTATTGACTTTCTCACTCCGAGTCAGTTAATATTGAAAAGGTGGCAGTCTGCTCCAGCCTCCGATTACCAAAATGCACTTATTGAGTCTAGAGCCAAACGAGATCTATCTATCATCTCATTAGGACACAATCGAGTCCTACGCATTATCCTTGGGATATTGCCAGAACATCTGAGTGATACGATTCACAATGAAGATGGAAATCCTGCTTGAGCCAACATCAAACAAGCTCATGGTAGGTAACTTGTGCGATTCTACACGAATCAAACTTGTGAGAACTGGAAAGCAACTAAGTTTGGATTCTTAATTGATTCAAACTTGATTCCAGGTTTCTTCGCAAAATCCATGTGATCTTGCCAGAACATTCAGAGTGACACTCATTAGTGTTCACAGTGACGAATGGAAATCCTTCCAGTGTCAACATCAAACAGCACTGCGGTAGGTAACTCGTAAGATTCTCTATGAATCAAGCTTGTGACAAACTGGAAAGCAACAATGGTGCGATTCTTTTAGAATCAAACTTGTTCTAGGAAATCTGAATTGACGACTCTAATCAGACGGATAATTTATCCTTATGATTCACTCTTTACGTTCGCAGTCTGCTTTGAGACGGTTGAGTAAAGCGAACTGGCTACTACCGCCGGGAAACCCTGTCAAGGAGGTTCTTAATCGAATCTACCTGATCACAGGTACGGTGTTTTAATACCGTTTAACGGTCTTCACCGACCGGAGGTAAAACGCTACCGAATTAGGATGAAATGTTCAAAGCCATTTTATTCGTGTCTATATGTGTTGCTGCATATCAAGAAGGTGGCGTAGCTGTGTAACCGATGTCGATTCAGAAGTCACAAGAGCACAAGATGGCGATAATCAAGATACCTAAGAATGTAAGAATGTAATAGGTCATCTTAGTCACAAGGAGTATAGATGAAGATCTCAAGCACTCAAAGTCAAATGACAAAGGCTCAAGATAAAGATCACGAAAGCATGAAGGAACAAAGTTGTTACAAACAAGATCAAGACCAAGATACAAGACCAAAGCAGGAAGATCTCCTCTACAAGAATGTATTCACTCAATCATCTTATGCTTTTTAAGCTTTTTAAGATGACCGATACATTGGGGGAGATTGTTAACCCTATATTTTATATAGTCGAACAAGAATGTAATAGGTCATCTTAGTCGTTAAAAGGTCTTGTATTGTAATAGGTTAGTCGGGAAAACCGGGCTTGGACTTTAAGCTAATATTGTATAAGTTAGGGGCGTAAGCCCAAAGCAAAGCCAAGCCCGGCCCAAGGAAACAAAGCCCACGGCCCAAAAGGCCAAGGGTATATAAACCCTATTCCATGTGTGGAAGAGGGTGTTGGTTACCATTTTATTTCTCTCTCTAAAAGTGTTTAACCTTCCAAATTCTCTCTTGTTTCTCTCTCTACTTTATTCTCTTTCTCTCTCTAAATATCTCTTCTAAATCTTGTGTTATGGATTAAATGGGAACAACAGAGATCTTTTTATTTTATGTTAGATGGGTTAGGAGACGATGGGGTTTAGGTTAGATTTGGTGTTGGATTTGATTGGAGTTATAAGGTTGAGATGTTGAGTCGACTCAGTGAGTTAACTGAGTCAACTCGGTAAATACCGAGTTGACTCGGTTGGGATAGTTTCGGTCAAAAACTATATTCACTGTATGGGTTTGTTGTGATGAAATGGTCTCGGGTCATGTTTCAACGAGTCATGCAGACGAGTCTTTTTATCGAAAGATAATAAAGATAAGCCATCGCAATCAATGTTTACACCCATCGCAACAAAAACTAAGGTCATCACAGTCAAACTTTTTTAAACCCATCGAAGTCTAAAAAATTTAACCCATCGCAGTCAAAAGGAATTGCCATTATAACATGAGTCCATCGCAGTCAAGATGGACCCATCGCAGTCTAAACAAGAAGAGTCCATCGTAACATGATGACCCATCGCAGTCTAAACAAATAGAGTCCATCGCAGTCTTACCCATCGTAGTCAAAGCTTGAGTCCATCACAGTCTAAGATGACCCATCGCATCATGACGTCCCATCGCGATGGTACCCATCGCAATGGTACCCATCGCAAAGGAGCCATCGTAATGGTACCATCGTAGTCAACCCATCACCCTCAATGCGATGTACTAGGAAGCTGAAATCTTATCCAAATCTGTCCTTGTTCCTGAAAATCCGGGAATGTGAATCTGACAATTTTCCTGGGTAACTTCATCCTCCTAAATAGCAAAATAAGCCCAGAAAAAATGATACCAGATACGAAAAATTTAGACCAGAAACAGTAGATATCCATATATGAATACCAGATTACCACTTTTGACCACTTTTTGACTATCAAAAGCAACAAGACAACTTTTGACAAGGGGTTTCTGAAAATCAGATGTGGACAGTAAGACAACAATTTGACCAGGATAAAGAAGTTTTAATGAAACCAGTGAAACTGTGGACAAAAAATAATAGGACGTGACAAAAAAACTTGTGAATATGATGAAAAACACAACAAACCATGACAAAAATGATATAGATTAGGACCAAAAAAAAATTTTAGACCACCTAAATCGAAAACAAGAATGATCCAAGGATGGAACCGAGGCTCTGATGCCAAATGTAGATTTGCTAAATGTGATCCGGTGGTCTAACATGGTGGTAAATGGTGGTGGTAGCCATTGTTGAAAGAGAGAGAGAAGAGAGGTTGTGTGTGAGAAATGAAAAATGTATTAAAAAAGAAAATGACACAAGCAACACCCCTCCTTGGAAGCTAAGGAGGGGTATATATAGTCACACATGCACCTTAAACTATACATTGAACCTAGTCTAGTCTAAGCGTGTGTGACTATGATAACTAATGGGAATTCTTAAATGTCGTCACATAAAGTGAGTTTCCAACAAGACATGAACCAGTGACTAATATGTCTCATCAATCTATTATGGACATCTCACCTGATTGAGCTTCTCCAAATATCCCGCGCACTAGCAAAAAGCTAAACAAATAAATGCATACTTATCAAGACATGAACCAATGAATAATATGTCTCGTCAATCTATGATGGACATATAACCTTCTCCCATATATATATATATACCCCATTCATATGCTTTAAGCATCCCATTACCCCTCTCTAACAAGTCCTTAACTTGGTTAAGTTCGATACCTATCCCATTTACATTTTCCCCAAAACAGTCCCGATTTTTAGTCCCTAAATTACTAGCCAAACACCCACCTACCATACCCATGCTTTCTGTAAGAAAACCCTATGCCCTTACATTTGTTAGATAACTCCTCTCTTTTGACTCAACCTTAAAGCTACTGTTAAGGCCCCGATATACATGTATATACTTTTGTCTATCCAGATTTTACTGATTTTGAACATATAAAAGTTTGTTATGATCAGAGGGTCTTCCACTATCCCAATTAATTAGCCCTATTCCAGATACCTTATATAACATATAAACTAACTCTCATGTTCGTTTGAAAGTCCAATTGTACTCCTAAGTACCCTAACCACCTTAAAACATTAAATTAAACTCGAATGATTACAAAAATGTTTTGACCTCAGACTGTTGTAACCTGGTTTTGACCCACTTCCCGACCTCCAATTTAGTCCTCGTTTCTTAGATTCAAAATCCAACTCAAATACCTTTTCAGGGATACTTGGTTAGATTAATGAATGTTCCTAGAACTCTAGATATGATCAAAACATTAGACCCGAAATTCTGCCCAGTTTTAATTACAAGTTTAATTAAACTAACCTAATTAATTACCCATAACCTAATTAGTTACAAGACCTAATTTATCTAATCATTAGGTTATCATTAAATTACAGATTTTAATTTAAACCCTAACGTAAATCCATCATAGGATGATTAATAATGAATTAAAAACACTTTAACTGAAAAGAGATTAAAGGTTTTTACCTTAGATTTAATGGAAGACAAGAAAATTAAAAAAACCTTAAATCTCCATTGTTGATGTCGACATGTGATTTAAATCTCCAGGGAATTATGTGTTTTTGATTGTTATTAAAAATCTTTTATAGTTAAATAATGCAATCATAGCCCAATATAAAAAGCCTTGTTTCCTTTTTTTATTTTTTTCCCTTTTTCTTTTTCCCCCTTGCGTCACATTCCACCGTCCTATATTATTATTTTTCATTTTTTTTCTTTTTATTGCTTATTAATATATTATTAACATTACCTTAAATTTCCTTTATTTATTTCAGCTTCTAAGAGCTCCCGATCCTCAAACCGTAAACCTAGCCGATTTTACGCGTATACCGTAAAAATATACAGTTTTATAAAAACTCCCGGAATATGAAATAAATTAATTAACTAAGTCCTAAATGACTTAAAACCATCTCGAATAATATTCCCGTGACCAATTACCTTATCCGAGACCTCAAAATGCTAAACCATGAACCCACGAATCTCGATGCTAATTTCCCTTTCTTTTTAAACCGCATCACTCCTTTCCATGGTGAAACCTTCAGCATAACATTATCTCCAACCTCAATTCCAACGGCTTATGCCTCTTGTCCGCATAGCTCTTCTGTCGATCTCTAACCATCTTCAATTTCTCCTTAAGCACTGTTATCTCATCAGTAGTTTTATGTACCATTTCTGCTCCAATAAGCTGACAGTTTCCAACTTTCTCTAGACAAGACTTTCCCTTACTCATGATCACTAACTTTCAGCTCTGACGCTAAACCTTCCAATATCAACCTACTATCTTCACAATCTCTTTCTTCCTCAAGCCATTCCTTCCTCACTACTAATTTTCAATCGTCCCTCCATAATCATAAGTCTATAACATCACATTTGTACGAAATCTTTCCAACTTCCCAACTTCATGACTCCTCATTCCGAAAAAAGGATGAATTAGCCAGTCTATAGAATATCACCCAACCCTTATTGCACCTACTTCTCCAGCTCATTATATATCTTCTCTACGGTCAACGTCCTTACACCGTCATTCCAAGACACTCCTATCTATTCAGGAAGTACAACCTATCTCTACTATCTAAGGCCTATAAAATTCTTCCAAACCTTCAGCTCTTCCAAAGTATAAGCAATCGCCTTTCTTTGTCATTCTCACTCGCATCCTAATCCTTGCTCTACGTATCGTCGTGCTTCGCGAATTCGTTCAGTCCTTTCGATAATGCCAAGATCAACTCATCACCTACCCTAGTTCTTTAGCCTCCAAAACGCTTCCTCGTCTTGCTTTGCTTCAACCTTGGTGGTCCCAACTAAGTAACTTCAAACCCAACTCCCAATTCTTCCCACACTCTCGCTCCAAATTCGAGTAGATCAAAATATCTTTGGTACGTACGATGACAACTTGTATACGGTCGTGCACACTCGTTAATAATTACCAGGGTACTTACATAATATACATAGTACTATGTACACGCCAACACATAACCATAAACACTACCGATATATATTACAAGCATGTATTAACCCTCTTTCATGCAATCATACTTAGGAATCCATTGAATTTGTGGTACTTATATAACTATGTTGGCCACCAAACTTATACGAGTCTCGTTTCACCAATGCACTCCCTTCTATGATGACACTTATAAGAATTAATACTACACATAACACACCAGTCTACCAACTCAAATAAGCACATAGATCCTACAATTGTATAAGCACATAACCACATAACCACAACATAAAATAAGGTACAAAATTCGATGTATTAAAAATAACATAACCAATGCATGAAACACATAAACTCGTAATCCAGCTGAACCAGCGTAGAAAAAATTCAAAATGTATAGGGAACATGAAAACATGATCGAACAAGATCCAACAATGACTAATGTAGACGACTATGGTTCAACCCATACTAGTCAAAATTTGAAGAGAAAATAAACATGCGACTAAGTATGGACGAATAAGGTACAATTCATACTAGTCAAAACCCGAAAAGAAAATAACATGTAGCTAAGTATGAACCATAGCAGTTCATAACTTAACAAACTTCCCAAAAATAACATCCAAACATATCAATTATTATAAAATGCACACATACTCCTATGACGCCTATATGTAGGGACCCTTAAGCTATAGACTAGGCTACGCGACTAGGCAACCTAATTCTCTATAACCATTGTATCTGATATCATTCTGTAACACCCCACCATGGTGGAATATGGGGCACGACGTATGGATATCATCACAACAATAGCGTGTCTATAGAGAGGACTAAATGAAATTGAAATATCATAAATGGTGACACAATTGTCATGACAATATCTCAACAATGCAGGAGTCTAGGTAAGTAGGTAAAAGTCCTACCTCTCAGCAAAGACAAACAAATAAACAAACATCAAACATATAGGGGTCTAAAATGTATCACTTATTCACACAATGAAAAGAAAACTAAGAGGAAAGGGATTCCTCCTAATGCAGTCCTAGCAGCCTCTAGACTCTAGCCACTTCTAACATCATCCTTCATAACTACCTCACCTGAAAATGACACTAAAATCTATCAACATAAAGTTGGTAGGTTTAAGTTATCTAGAACCTCATAAGAAATTTGACATCTGCTGTAAATAAGTTGAAGAAAAATAAGTTCAAGTAATGGACTATAAAGGGATATTCATGTTACACACAACTACCAACATAACTTACCATAACAATTAAGTATACAAAATAAGAACAAATGCACCTTCACCTATCCGGATCTTTCCCATACCCAGTATGGAAGTTGAACCCCATATCCCCGTCGAGATATCTTGCCTCCGAGAAGACGATGTACATGTACTCAGAACATATGTACTTAGAACGCATGCCAAAACGCATAATCGGACATATAACATATCACATAAGTAGGCATATCACATAATAGCACATTAAGTCCACATAATTAAAAAACATATTATCAAATTATTTTTAAGAACATAGTACTAAGACATATAAAAAATAGTACAAGTGTCATCTCTGTTGGAAATATGTTTTTACGTATTTAGAAAGATTCGGTCACTCCGACAATATATTAAGTAGTATCTCGTAGTCTAGATATCTTTATTAAACTAACAAGGCCAAGCCTAGCCTACAACATGTGTAGGCCGACCCAATATTGTAAGCCCAAGCCCATCACAAGGCTTTGGTATATAAACCCTCTCCTTAGATGGAGAGGGTGGTGATTTCATTTTAATTTACACATAGTTCTTAAACTTTCTCTCTCTAGAAGTGTGAAATCATCTATCTTTCTCTCTCTAAAACATAAGCAAGATTTACATATCCTACAAATGGTATCAAGAGCCATGGGATGATTGTATTGTTTATGTGTTTGTGTTCTTGATTTTAGTAGCTTTTGATCAATATAAACCCACGTCCAAATTTTTTTTGTGTTTTTTTATGGTTTTTTATGGTTTTTTTATGGTTTTTTATGTTTTTTTCTTGATACGAATCTTCTACATAGTTGTGGTAGAGATTTGGTATAGTTACTTTGGCTAAAAACACAAAATTTTTGGGTGTTTGGATCATTTTTTGGCTTAAAATCTCGAATTTTGGTGTGTTTTGTCCGAGAAAAGTGGAAAAATAGCATACTACTTGTACTATTGCGACAACTTATCCATCGCAATATCTAGGGGTTTGGATTGCAATCCATATTGCGATAGGGATTGCGATTGGAGTTCTTCTGTTATTGCGATCCATATTGCGATTGGAGTTATTTGTTATTGCGATCCATATTACGATCTAGATTACGATTGGAGTTCTTTGTTATTGCGATCCATATTGTGATTCATATTACGACATGATTGTTTTTGTGATATAGAGACAGGGTATTGCGACAGGGTATTGCGACAGGGTATTGCGATTGGATTATTGCGATTGGATATTGCGATAGGACTTATTGCGATTGGAACATTGCGATAGGATTTATTGCGATTGGATTATTGCGATAGGATTTATTGCGATTGGACATTGCGATAGCATTCCTTTTAGGCATTGCGACAGGGCAACAAGTATTCCAAGATTTTTCAAAAACGTGTTTTTGAAAATTTTTAATCATGTGCAATTTCATCTTGGAATTTTTGGTTTATCAAGAACATAATTTAGGGGATTTTAACATTATTTCTCGGCTTCTACACACAACAACGAACACATTTACTTTCTTTCATTGATTGATCAACTTTGTAAATCTTAACTTATTGAAATGGAGTACACATCTCTTACGGATAAGTCCATCCTCTCGGGTACGGATAATCGTCCACCTATGTTGGAGAAGTCTATGTACGAGGATTGGACTTCCCGAATGGAACTTTACATGTTGAACAAAGAGAATGGACATCTCATTTGGGCATCGGTGCTCAATGGACCATTAGATTATGGTACAGTGACGGAAGGTACGACTACTCGTCCTCGCACAACGGGTGAATTGACTGGAGATATGAAGATTCAAGACAAATGTGATAAGTATGCTACAAACATCATTCTCCAAGCCCTTCCTCCAGATGTCTACAAACTCGTCAGCAAACATAAAGTTGCCAAAGAGTTGTGGGATATAATTCGTGTTCTAATGCAAGGCACCTCGTTAACTAAACAAGAACGAGAGTGTAAGCTTTATGATACTTTTGTTAAGTTTGCCTATGTGCCAGGGGAGACTCTCAATGACTACTATCTGAGATTTACCCTATTGTTGAATGAGCTAAATATCTATGGCATGGCAATTTCTACGTTTCAATTGAACACCAAGTATTTGAACACTCTTCCTTTAGAATGGAAAAAGTACGTGACGGATGTTAAATTGGCTAACGACTTGCATAACACCAATGTGGATAAACTTTAAGCTTTTCTTCAACAACACGAATGCCATGTGATCGAGGCTCGGTTGTCTAAACCTCAAGTTCATGATCCACTTGCCATGTATGCTTCTCAACAAAACATGGCTTATACTTATCAACAACCATCATACTTGTAGCAGCCACCACCACACACCTATCAGCAACCACAACAACCATCTTACACACCACCAATGATGCCACAACAAGAATTTCAACAAAGTGTTCATCAACAATCTTTTCCACAGCAACCACCATATCAGACATCACCATCACAAGCCAACACTTCTCCAATGGGCTATACTCCTCAGCAAGGATATTTTCCAATAGAAGCACAACCAGCACAAGCTTTCTACTCTAATGAACTTCCACCAATCCAAGCATGAGTCTTTACTCCAAATGATACGCCAGCTGGTGTTCTAAACCATCTCACTGCCTACTTGTCAAAACTTGTTGCAACTAGAGGATTTCCACCAACAAACAATCAGCTCCGTACCTCTTCAAATCCTCGACAACAAGCTACTGTTCAAGATGGTCAAGTAACAGTGCAACCTATTCAGGGAAGGCAAAATTCATATGGACCTCCTACAAGGACTGTGAATGCTCAAGCTGTGAATTCTCAAGCTAATGGAAATGGAAGCCCCATTGGTTCTCAAAAGGTTGTGACTTGCTACAATTGCCGAGGACAAGGTCATATGGCTAGGCAATGCACTCAGCCAAAAAGGAGAAGGGATGAAGCGTGGTTTCGTAAGAAGATGTATTTGGTAGATGCTCAGTCTAAGGGAAAGATTTTGGATTTAGAGGAGTTAGCATTTCTTGCAGACCCAGGGGCAGCAGATACTGAAGGCATTGCAGTCGTTTCCACTTCTAATGCAGCTTATCAAGCAGATGATCTTGACGCATATGATTCGGATTGTGATGACATTCACTCTGCCCAAGCTGCTCTCGTTGCTAATCTCTCTTACTACGGTTCTGATGTTGTCAGTGAGGTACCCACCACAACCAATCTTTGTAATGATGATAACCTACATCAAGTTGGGCATGAAAATGACAACCTCGAACAACATTCGGGAACTAGTAACTCAAATGATGTGGTACCCAATCCTACACATTTGAGTGAACCTTAACCAAATGCTACGACAGGTATGGAATCTTATGCTCAACATGATTTGGTCATGGTACCTAAACATATAATTGATCAAATGCATATCGCGCTCAGACAATCCGTAGATACCAATTCCACCCTAACTACTGAGCTTGCGTTGAATAAAGAAAAGGTCAAAACTTTTGAAATGGTCCCTCAAGCAGAGAAAATAATATGTTCTGAATTTGACCAATTTCGTTTTGAAAATATTGAACACTTGAAAGAAATAGAATCATTAAAAGCTAATCTTTCCAATGAATTAAAAGCAAAAGAGTCGGTTGTCAATGATTTTTAGAAACTTAAAATGGATTTCGAAACTCTCGAGTCTAAAAAGTTTAAATCGGAAATTAATGCTACCAAACTTCTTAAATTCAAAGAACAACAACTTTTAAAACAATACGCTTCCACAGAAAAGGTTCATCTTTTAACTAAATCATTTAAAGAACTCGAACTTAAGCGTCTTCAAGATTTACCACCTAATCCCGGTTATGCAAAATAAGCTCAGGAATATATTCCCGGTCTTTTTGATATGACCATAATTGGCAAATCGAAAGAAGCACCTTTTGTTCGTAGTACTGAGGAGACACAGTCACTTGCGGAAGAAACTAATTCTATAATGCTTTCAAAATTCCATACGATTGATTATGATAAGCATAATAAAGATCAACTTTCAAAAAAGACACGAATTCGCTTACAAAAGGAATTAGCTGAACTAACAGTTCTTGTGCCCCCAAATTTGTCAAATGAAAACCCTCCTAGTACGTCTCCTACACTTGTCAAAACGGATTTAACGAAGTTACTTCCACCGGTAAGTAAGGCGTCCGTTAACTTAAACGCGGTACACCAACACTTAGCCAATTTTGATAAGGTCATTTTGGAACGTACGACGGCCACGGCCATAACGGAAGGTGAATGGAACTTTGAGCACACTAGAGCTGCGTTCCGAGACGAAATTGGTCTGTTTGTAAAGAATGTTAAAGCTTGTCTTAGTAATCTTGATCAAGATTTGCATTTGGAAATAGAAGAAGTTAAACATGTTTTCAATGAAATGGATGATGCTTATGAAAACAGTTTACTTGAAATAGAACGGGTTTCTCGCCAAAATGATCAGCTTCTGAAGCAAGTGATGTCTCATGATATTGTTTCCGTCTGTGTGAATAAAAGTGTTGATAATAATTCTATTGTGCATAATGTTCAATCTGTGGATAATGTGGTAGATAGTACTTGTCATGAATCTGACGCTGAATTTTTAAAGCTTCAAGATTCATATTCTTCGCTTTCAAAACATTTTGATGAGATTCAAACACATTGTATTTCGCTTGAATGCAAGCAATAATTTATTCAAGAAATCTTTGAAACGTCATTCGAAGGTGTTAATATCGATGATGCAAACTTTGAAAAGAATTTTCGATTGAATTTACAATCAAAACAGCGTCAGCAAGTGACAAAGTTGCTAAATCTTTGCCGATAGACATAGAGAAATCTAAGGAGATTAACTGTGTAAACGTACTTGAGGCCGCTGATAATTTAAAACTTGATCTAGATAATCGTGTTTCCAAGATTTTGTCCAAAGTTGATAACTTAAAACAGAAAAATACACGACTCTTCGATTCAGTAAAGCCCACATGTGTTAATACCACCGCACAGAATCAATCATTGATTGAACAATTGAATCGGAAGTCGGTGGAAATATCTGATTTGAGGGAACAAATTTGTGATAAGAATCTGGCCTTGGCTGAGTTAAAGGAAACACTTCGTACTCTAAAAGGTAAGAATGTTGTGGATAACGCAGCCACTGTCTCAGCATCGTCCTCTAGTGCAATCAAAAGGAACCTTATAGCCTTCACACCATTTAATAAGGGCCCTAGGACTAAACCATCTCAAACTTTGGTCACTAAAGATAAGGCGGAATCAAAAGCAGCTTTTAATATTCCCGTGTTGCCTTCTATAGGAGTAAGCACCACTACTAAGGCTCGAAGATCTAAGCTTAAAAGAAACAAGAAGAATGATAGGATCTTGCCCCCATCTAGTAGTCAAGTGAAGAAGAAAGTATAAGCCCATTCTAGGAATGTTATTTCTGTTTTGAATAAAAAGAATCATGTAGCTAAACCTAAAGGCTCTGCGGTTGTGCAGCGTTCTAAGCCTACTGTGAATTCTAATTTGAAATGTTGGAATTGCAATGAATGTATGTTTTCTAGTCGTCAAGATTCTTGCCTTATTGACCATGTGAATGAGATGAATGCTCGGAAAAATGGATTAGAATGGAAACCGACTGGGAAAGTGTTAACCCAAGTTGGTTGGTTGTGGCGCCCCATTGGTAGAACTTTCACTATAGTAGGAAATATGTGCCCTTTGACTAGGATCACTCCCACTACAGCGAAGAAAACGTGCCCTTTAAGTAGGAGTACCAAGGCTACCAAAACACAAGCGTGTCCTTTAACTAGGAACACCGACACTATTGTAGGAACCAAGTGCCCTTTAAATAGGTCTACTCCCACTGTAGTGCCCGCAAATAATCCAAAACCTAAGAAAGTTGGAACAATAAAACCTGTTAGTGCTAAAACTCACATTAGAAAACGCAGGAAATCTAAGGGTCACACAAATGTTAGCACTTCTGATAATCTTATATCTATATCTGCTAACACTCAGGAACCAATAGTTTCCAATGCATTGTCTACTGTTGTTATTGAAAACAGGTGGTCCAAATTGTTCTCTGGTATTTGGACTCTGGTTGCTCCAAGCATATGACCGGAGATCGCTCCCAGCTCATAAATTTCGTCAGCAAGTTTCTTGGTACGGTTAGATTTGGAAATGATCATATTGCAAAGATAATGGGTTATGGTGAATATCATACTGGAAATGTTATAATTTCAAGAGTGTATTATGTGGAAGTTCTCGGTCACAACTTGTTTTCTGTGGGACAATTTTGTGATGCAAACCTAGAAGTTGCTTTTCGAGAGCATACCTGCTTCATTCGTAATTTGGAAGGGGTTGATTTATTGAAAGGTACTCGAGGGAATAATTTGTACACTTTGTCTCTACAAGACATGATGGCCGCTTCTCCCATATGTCTTCTCTCCAAAGCATCGAAGACTAAGTCATGGTTATGGCATCGACGGTTATCTCATCTTAACTTTGACGCTATTAATCATTTGGCGAAAAACGAACTTGTTCGTGGTCTTCCTAAACTTTCATTTCACAAGGATTATTTGTGTTCCGCGTGTACAATGGGGAAAAGCACTAAGAAATCATACAAAGCCAAGACGGAAGACACCAACCAAGAGAAACTTTATCTATTGCATATGGATCTTTGTGGGCCAATGCGTGTTGAAAGTCTTAGTGGCAAAAAGTACATCCTCGTAATTGTCGATGATTACTCTCGGTTTACATGGGTGAAATTTCTTACAACAAAAAATGAGGCACCTAAATTCATCATTGGATTTCTCAAGATGATTCAAGTGCGTCTCAACACTATTGTCCGACGCATTCATACAGATAATGGAACCAAATTTGTGAATCAAATCTTGCGTGATTATTATGAAGAAGTTGGCATATCTCATGAAACATCCGTTGCACGCACTCCACAACAAAACGGTGTCGTTGAAAGGCGAAATCGCACACTTATGGAAGCTGCTTGAATGATGTTAATTTACGCAAAGGCTCCATTGTTTTTATGGGCAGAAGCAGTATCTACAGCAGTGTACACCAAAAACCGGTCACTAATTCGTAAACGCCATAGTAAAACACCTTATGAGCTTCTCCATGGAAAAGTACCAGATTTATCATATCTTCATGTATTTGGTTCTCTTTGCTATCCAAATAATGATGGTGACAATTTGAGAAAACTTCAACTAAAGGTTGATATTGGTATTTTCATTGGTTATGCACCCGCAAAGAAGGCATACCGAATCTACAATCGTAAGTCTCGTAAGATCCTCGAAACTATGAATGTTGATTTTGATGAGCTGACAGCTATGGCTTCTGAGCAAAGCAGCTCTGAACCCACACTTCATAAAATGGGACCCAGTAACATTAGCTCTGGTCTTGTCCCAAACAACCCTACTTCATCATCATTTACACCACCTTCTAGGACTGAATGGGATACGTTGTTTCAACCGTTCTTTGATGAATTCTTTACTCCTCCAAGTATTGTTGCTCCAGAACCTGTGGTAATAGCTCCGGTAACCGAAGTTGTCGCTCCAGCAACCGAAGCACAATCTGATACGTCTACACCTACAATTGGTCAAGATATACCATCAACTAGTAATTCTCAACCAACACCCCAATCAACTACCCATGCCATGCCTATTTATGATGAAGAGGATGATGATGATCACGATTTGGAATTCGCTCAAATGCGTGAACTTCAATTCTTTGGTGTACCAATTCCCGACCCTAATCAAGCCGGGTCGTCCACCTCAGAGGAAGCTCCTACTACAATTTACTCCAATCCACGGATTCGTGAACATGACAGCAAGTGGACAAAAGATCATCCTATAGGTTTTATTATTGGTGACCCTAATCGTCCAGTATCCACACAAAGTCACTTACAAGAAAATGCAATGTTTTGTCATTTTGATGCTTTTCTCACTGAAGTTGAACCTAAGACATGGCAAGAAGCTTTTACTCAATCCTGTTGGATAGAAGCTATGCAAGAAGAACTTAATGAATTTATACGTCTTGAAGTATGGGAACTTGTCCCATGCCCTGATCAAGTGCGGTTACTCACTTTGAAATGGGTTTACAAGGTGAAACTCGACGAGTTAGGTGGAATATTGAAAAACAAAGCTCGACTAGTAGCTCGTGGATACAAGCAATTATTGGGCATCGACTTTATGGAATCCTTCGCACCTGTTGCCCGTTTGGAAGCTATTAGACTATTCCTCGCTTATGCAGCCCACATGAATATGATCGTCTATCAGATGGATGTGAAGACGACATTTCTTAATGGTGAAATCAAGGAAGAGGTCTACGTTCAATAGCCGGATGGTTTTGTGAATCCTAATTATCCTAATCATGTGTACAAGCTTAAGAAGGCTCTCTATGGGTTGAAGCAAGCTCCACACACATGGTATGATCTATTGTCACAATTCCTCATTACGCAAGGCTTCGCTAAAGGCAAGGTGGATCACACGCTGTTCATTCAAAAACGAGGTAAAGATATGATTATGGTACAAATATATGTTGATGATATTATATTTGCAGCCTCGACCCAAACCTTATCTGATGAGTTTAGGACACTCATGTCTTCCAAGTTTAAGATGTCAATGATGGGCAAGGTATCATTCTTCTTAGGTCTTCAGATATCTCAGAGTCCCAGAGGCATCTTTATCAATCAATCCAAGTATGCCCTTGAATCGCTAAAGAAGTACAAGATGGAATCTTGCCACCCCGTTGATACTCCAATGGTGGAACGGACTAAACTTGATGCAGATCCACATGGAGTTGCCGTTGATCTGACACTTTATCGTGGCATGATCACTACCCTTCTGTATATCACAGCTAGTCGACCTGATCTTCAGTTTGGTATATGCATGTGTGCTCGGTATCAAACTAGGCCTACTGAGTTACACTTAGCTACTGTTAAACGGATCTTTCGATATCTTAAAGGAAAATCGGGGACTTTGGTATTCGAAGGACTCTTCGATTGCACTTATGGCATATGCAGATGCGGATCACGTGGGTTGTCAAAGATACAAGGCGTAGCACGAGTGGAACTTTGCAACTAATAGGAGATCGACTAATCAGTTGGGCATCGAAAAGGCAGAAAAGCGCTGCAATTTCAAGTACGGAAGCAGAATACATAGCTATGTCCGGTTGCTGTGCTCAAATTCTTTGGATGAGATCGCAATTAACCGACTATGGTATAGGTTTCAACAAAAATTCCGATGTACTGCGACAACAAAAGTGCAATTGCCTTATGCTGCAACAATGTTCAATTCTCCCGGTCTAAGCTTATCGACATTCGCTACCACTTCATCAAGGAGCAAGTGGAAAATGGTGTAATAGAGCTTTAATTTGTCCAGTCTGAGTATCAATTGGCGGATATTTTCACGAAGGCTTTAGATCGCGCTCGAATGGAATTTTTGGCCGACAAGCTAGGAATGAGAACTTTCTCGCCTAAGACTCTAAAGGAACTAGCAGATGAATCAAAAGAATAGTGGTGGTAAACTATTCTCCGTATCCTTGGTGATCATTCATATATATTGTTTATATTTTTATCCACAAAAGCAAAATACAAAAATATAAAACCATATAAAAAACCATAAAAATTGAAAAATCTAGAAAAATCAAAAAATATTTTTACTTTATTTTTTCAAAGGCGTATCTTTTGGTACGATAATATTTACGGCCTTAGAAATGTTGATTAATATTGACACGGCGCCATAAATAGAGTTCGTACAAAAGTTTGTAAATATTTCATAAAACATGCCTATATGGCTTGTAGTTATTTCAGACTGCAACCCGGTTTTCACATTAAAGCCAAGTATTTCTTATGAAAGCTTTGGCTCACAACGGGAATTAATTTTGTCGGGCAAGGTTTACTTTAAAACCTTGTTAGGGATCAAGTTTACTTTATAACTTGGTCTAACACAAATATATGTACGTTTCAGTGCATTTATTTGTTAAAAAAGAGAAGTCTTATTTTTTATGAAGCTATCATCTCTACAACCATAGAAATCTACAATCTGTATCTACATACTCGACGATGCGACTACTCAACTGACGACTACAGCTCTTTCAATAGAACACGGGTCAACAATTGAGGGGGAGCAATTGTCAAGCATTCAGAATCTTCGATGCCGAAAGTGCCAAGCTCACTAACTGGTGTCAAGACAACAATACCAATCGTACACGTGGTGTAAAGAGATGACTTCAGACGTGACGAGGCGACCAACATATGCTGACACGAACCATTTGATCTTATCATATGATGTTCTCTTCAATCAGGTCCAACCTTGTTAATTTTTTTCTAATATGGTGAATATGTGATCATGTTACAAATCGGTATCATATCTCATACATTTGGTATCATGAAGATAAAACGGACTTGCATTTTTCTTCCCAAAACCTTTGTTAAAACTTCATTAAATCAATTGATATTAAAAACATCGATTGGGTTAATATTTGTAATATGGGGGAGAAAATGTGATTTAATATGGGAAATTATCACAAATGGTTTGACTTAACGTGATGGTTCATCCCGACATATGCGAAATGTTTTTGAATATCGTGGCATATGTTAAGGGGGAGCAAAACGGATTTGCATATCAAAATGGATTTTCATGGTGACATATCCTTACCCAAAACCCATTTATTTCACGACGATGAAGATTGTGGTGACATAAGGATGGTAGGATAGGTTAAGTCCTATGATTCTTCCAAAACCGGAGGAATCTTTCCAAGGACATTCCATAGCTAGAAATAGTAGTCCTTAGGAAAGATGGAGAAATATTGTGAACGTAGCTGAATGCCGACCAAGTACTTAAGTTAGCACTGGAACAATCACAACAAGGTGCTAGTTATGACGTATTGGTAAGCATTGAAGGGGTTGAAGAATGAACAAGAATTGTAAAGATAAAGGGTGTAAAGAAAGAAGCCCTCCTTACAAATTTAGGCAGAAACCGGGTCAACACATATACTATTGAGATCATTTTAATGATGCTTGATATTAAAGATAGACATCATGAACCCAGTGATGCAATGCACAACCCATCCCAGCTAACTCAGATATCTCTTAAAAGTATTTGTTTTAATCACACGGAGACAACGCATTATCTATTGATTTATTCACTCCAAATAAATCGGTATTGAAATGGTGGCACTCTTCTCCAGCCTCCGATCACTAAAATCCAAAGTGCCGGATCGAGTCTAGAGCCATTTGAGATAATCAAATATCTCATTAGGACACACTTCCAGAATTCCTTGCTTTCTCACACACTGTGAAAAGTAAGAAAGATTTTAAGAGTCCTACGCAAAATCTTCATGATCTTGCCTGAACATCCGAGTAATACGAAAGTATTTACAATGAAGATGGAAATCCTTCTTGAGCGAATCTCAAAAATCTCATGGTAGGTGACTTGTGTGATTCTTTATGAATCAAACTTGTGAAAACTGGAAAGCAACAATGGTTTAATTCTTAGCTGAACTTAAACACGTTCCAGGCCTCCACGCAATATCTAAATGATCTTGCCAGAACACTCAAAGTGATACCTTAGTTTTCACAGTGATGAGTGGAAATCCTTCTAATGTTAACCTTAAACAGCACATGGTAGGTAACTTGCAAGATTCAATATGAATCAAGCTCGTGACAACTGGAAAGCAACAATGGTGCGATTCTTTGATGAATCAAACTTGTTCCAGGAATCAGAATTGACGGCTTCAATCATGTGGATAATTCTATCCAAATGATTCACTCTTTACGTTCGTAGTCAGCTTTGGACGGTCGAGTAAAGAGAATGGGTTTACCCGCGAAATCTTGTCAAGGAGATTTTTAATTAAATCTACCTGCCACAAGTACGATATTTTATATCGTCCAACGGTCTTCACAGACCGGAGGTAAAATGCTACCGAATTAGAATGAAATGTTCAAAGCCATTTCGTTCGTGTCTACTTATGTTGCGGCATTTGAAGACGGTGGCGTTGTGGAATTCGAGAAGAAGTCGTCCCCTCATGCTTATACTTTTCGCACTTAATACTTCAACAAATTCAAGAAAGCCTAAAAGTTAAGTCTTCCGCTGTATCAAACTCTGAAGCTTTCAATAAATACAAAGGTATAAGTATGTGGGACATGATGTCACGAGGAGGCGAAGATCACAAGTGATGGATGCACAAGATCAAGGCAAGAGATTAATGCTAAAGATTGATATCAAAGATCACATCAGCATCTTCACCAGAAAAGAAAAAGAAAAGAAAGACGAAGACTACGAGCTCAAAGACAAGCATAGTATGCTAGGTTTATTTTATTATTATAACTTGGGTAACTCCCTAGTTTGGAGTGACCTCCCTTAGGGGGAGATTGTTGGAAATACGTTTTTATGTATTTAGGAAGATTCGGTCACTCTGACAATATACTAAGTAGTAGCTCGTAATCCAGATATCTTATTAAACAAACAAGGCCAAGCATAACCGACAACATGTGTAGGCCGACCCAATATTGTAAGCCCAAGCCCATGACAAGGCTTGGGTATATAAACCCTCTCCTTAGATGGAGAGGGTGGTGATTTCATTTTAATTTACACATAGTTCTTAAACTTTCTATCTCTAGAAGTGTGAAATCATCTATCTTTCTCTCTCTAAAACATAAGCAAGATTTACATATCCTACAATCTCCATCCCATACTGGAAAAACATTTAACAACTTAGTGAAAATGAGACTATGAACTCACCTGATTGAGCTTCTCTAAATATCCCGCGCACTAACAAAACGCTAAACAAATAAATAAACACTTATCAAGACATGAACCAATGACTAATAAGGCTCATCAATATATGATGGAAATCTAATCTTATCCCATATATATATATACCCCATTCATATGCTCTAAGCATCCCATTACCCCTCTCTAACAAGTCCTTAACGTGGTTAAGTTCGATACCTATCCCGTTTACATTTTCCCCAAAACAGTCCCGATTTTTAGTCCCCAAATTATTAGCCAAACTCCCACCTAACCATACCCATGCTTTTTTAAAAGAAGACCTATACCCTTACATGTGTTAGCTAACTTCTCTCTTTTGACCCAACCTTAAAGCTACTGTTAAGGCCCCGATATACATGTATATACTTTTGTCTATCCAGATTTTACTGATTTTGAACATATAAAAAGTTTGTTATGATCAGATGGTCTTCCACTATCCCAATTAATTATCGCTATTCCAGATATTATATATAAAATATAAACTAACTCTCATGTTCCTTAAAAAGTCCAATTGTAATCCTAAGTACCCTAACCACCTTAAAACATTAAATTAAACCCGACTGATTACAAAAATATTTTGACCTCAGACTGTTGTAACCTGTTTTTGACCTACTTCCTGACCTCCAATTTAGTCCTCGTTTCTTGCATTCAAAATAAAACTCAAATACCTTTTTAGGAATACTTGGTTCGATTATTGAATGTTCCTAGAACTCTAGATATGATCAAAACATTAGACCCAAAATTCTGCCCAGTTTTTAATTACGAATT
The DNA here is from genome assembly GCA_025667525.1 of Glebionis coronaria. NCBI lineage: Eukaryota > Viridiplantae > Streptophyta > Magnoliopsida > Asterales > Asteraceae > Glebionis > Glebionis coronaria. The sequence goes on from CM046881.1 coordinate 93,037,393, forward strand.
AAATTAAACTAACCAAATTAATTACCCATAACCTAATTAGTTACAAGCCCTAATTTATCTAATCATTAGGTTATCATTAAGTTACAGATTTTAATATAAACCCTAACCTAAATCCATCATAGGATGATTAATAATGAATTAAAAACACTTTAATTGAAAAGAGATTAAAGGTTTTTACCTTAGATTTAATGGAAGACAAGAATATTAAGAAAACCTTAAAACTCCATTGTTGATGTCGACGTGTGATTTCAATCTCCAGGGAATTATGTGTTTTTTATTTTTATTAAAAAGCTTTTTAGTTAAACAATGCAATCCTAGCCCAATACAAAAAGCCTTGTTTCATTTTTTATTTTTTCCATGTTCTTTTTCCCCTTTGCGTCACATCCACCGTCCTATATTATTATTATTTTTTTTCTTTTTATTTTTTATTAATATATTTTTAACGTTACCTTAAATTTCCTTAATTTATTTCAGTCCCGAAGACCTCCTGATCCTCAAAACTGTAAACGTAGCCGATTTTACGCGTATACCGTAAAAATATACAGTTTTATAAAAACTCCCAGAATATGAAATAAATTAAATAACTAAGTCCTAAATGACTTAAAACCATCCCCAAAAATATTCCCGTGACCAATTACCTTATCCGAGACCTCAAAATGCTAAACCCTAAATCGTAAAAATACGACTTACTATAATACATATACGTACACATAAAATATTAAAATAACGCCATACAATATCATAACTACATCCGAGTGAACTAATGAGAACAAACTAACCCCACTTAAGCACCATATAATGTACTATGCACCACATGTACGATGTCTAACATCCATTCAAAGGCTCAAATATTAACATATTGCACATAAACGCACACTAAGAACTAAATTAAAGTCAAAGAGTCACTAATGGCAAATTCCAAAAGGTTGTCACACTTTGGGCCGCCAGGGGAACCGACTGTAGCCGGTGGGTAAACCACAAGGCCGATGGCAAGCCACAGCCGCGGCAAGGGTTGCTGTGGTGGTGTTGTTTGATTCGTTCAACCTAGACCAAGAGGTCTCGTTGGGCTTGTTGTGTTGGGCTTGGCTACCGAAACACCATAGGGGTGTTTGACTAGTGTTGGCTAATTAATTTTTGGACTTCGGATAATTAAATTAATCATGCCCCATTTAATTTAACTTAAATTAATTAAATTAGAGACTTAGCTTATTTAATTAATTACGTTTTTAACCATGGTTTAATTAAATTAATATTTACTTTGAATTTAATTATACAATTATCATCTTTATGGTAAAGTTTTATTAATATAAAATCATGCTATATTATTAATTAATAATCACTTACAAATCATGTTATATTATTAATTAATAATTATTATGTTAGACTAAAGTATTTATTTATTAATATTACTATCATATCAGTTAATAAATCATGACTTACAAAGTATGTTCCTTAAGCCTTGGCTTATACTATATGCTTATTAAACAAGCTTATTATATTTATGAAAACTTACTATTTATGGAAACTTTCTATTTTTGGAAACTTACTATTTATGGAAACTTACTATTTTTGGAAACTTACTATTTATGATAACTTACTATTTTTGGAGAGTTACTATATATAGAAACTTGCTATTTTTAGGAAGTTACTAATTATGAAACATTAAGTATAATAACACATGAAACATGAAATACGTTAATCAAGAGCACATGAAATACTAAGAAAGACATGATAAAACATGAATGAGTAAAATAAGTCAAGAACAAGTAAAACCCAAGTCAAGAACAAGTAAAGTAAACTAAGAATCAGTAAGTTATACATGAACATACAACTCATACACGTCCTTTATTATGTAGCACTCGTGAAGTCGGAGTAGTACTTTCCGCCTTTCATCTTCATCAGTTTACTGGACATAAGGTACGGATATTCCGTCCTTCAGTAAGGACATTCTCTTTCTATGTGTGATTAGGATTCCCCGTTTGCTGCCATCTGTTTCCCCAATTTTCATATGATAAAACTTTTCATTGTTTGCCATGCTATCATTTTAAATTGAATGAGATATATACATGCATGACCATGTCCACCTAGTTATGAAGGTACCACAACCATGACACTTGAGGCACCAGTGTCATGAATCTTCCGTGACGAGAGTGATTTCTCGCGGCATCCCTTCAGTTGCTTTGGCCATTATTATTATTATCATGTGGGGCGTATGGGTGCATCCTAGTACAGGTTTTGTAGGTTTACTAGGTGATTGTGGTGTGTGCTCACATCTATCACATTGGAGCTGATCCATCCACCCAGACTTATATTATTAGAGGTCACCCCTCTAATTGCATGACGAGGCTACCCCTCTAAGTATTCATGCACGTTGATACTTTTTGTGACCTATATGAGCCAATTGGCATTTAAACTATATTGCATGCATTAAAACGTAAGACGTTTCAGTTATAAACCAGTTTATAAAACATGTTCCAGGTTTTCCAGGACTTACACATATTCCGCTGCATTTCATATTTTACTTAAGTTTCAGTTATTCTTATCATGTCATTATATCCGCTCACTAAGAATATTGCTTAGCCTTACTTTCTTTCCATGTCCCATACGGCAGGTACATAGGGACGAACTTAAGCGTTGAGGGTACGTGCATACGATGGAAGCTACCTTAGACTTCTTTTCCTTTCTACATTTTATATACTTATGCTTGGTTGGACAATGTTTAGTCCCTTTTCCTATTTCATTTACTTTATGCATGTGAGCTTATGTTTTGGGGCCGATGTTTCCGGCTTTCCTTTATGGTCATTTATGTTTTTAAGACATATTACCTTACATGCTTTGATGACACACCATATTTATCATGTAACGGTCTTCTTATCAAAGCGGTTCGTTACAACTTCCCCACACTAGATCCACACGCATCATCGTCAAAAGGAGTATACGAGGTGGTAGTACAAAAAAACGCGGGGATGACAGAGTTAAAATAGGAACATCATTCAAATTAAGTTCAAAATCTTTTCCTTTTCATCGTTTAAAAACTCTTTATGAAAACTCGATTTAATTATGTCGAAAATATTTGGCGTTTCTAATTCAATATTAGGCACACTAAAATTCTCATATTTAAGTCGTGGGTGGGAGGGGAATTGAACAAGTTTTCAAAACGATGGTTAATAATAAATTCATTCCCATCGGGGTCAACATAAACGTCGTCATCCGAAAGATCGTCGATTTCTTCGATTTCTTCATCGTAAATAGGCTTATCAAACCAAGGTTTTTCAAAGTCGTCATTACAAATTTTTGAAACTCTCTCGAAGAGATCACGATCAAGTACGAAACCATCATTCTTTTGTGGGATTGGTTGATAAGTTAAATCCTCACGAATGTGGTTAACGACATTCTAATTTGAGTAGTGTTGATAAGGTAACTCCTCAGAATGGGATTTGTGGTTGTCACATGAATTGGTTCGTCACTATGAAGAAGACGTTCCAACTCATCAAGTTCTTCATCGAGATTGGTAAAATGTACCTCACTTGTAGGTGGAAGTGGAGGCATAAGAGCAAGCTCTCTTTCAATAATTTCCTCAATCTCGGAGTCATATTCAAAATCATCATACTTCTCACATGAAGAGGTATTTTTGGGAGAATCCTAAAAAATGGCATTTGGGTTTTGAAGTATGTGATCGATCTCGGCAAAATCACCATCATCATAAAAGAAAGAGTCGGTGTGAGCACTCACAACCATGGTCTTACAAGTTAAAGGACTATGCTTAGGTGACTCTTCCATGATGGGTGAATTTGCTTTAGAGAAATCCTTAGCCACAATAGATATCGGGCTAGGAGCAAAAGACACTTTAATTGGGTTAGAAGTTAGGGCCTTTAAGTCACGGTCCTTCGAAGGTGGTGATAACGAGTCCATATTGGTCATTGTCGTGATGGAACTAACGTTTTCCTCCGGAATTGGTTGGTCCTTTGAATCGTCGAATAAATCTAAAATGATTTGTCCATACATTTTTTAAACCTTTTTCAATTAAGTAAACGTATTCTTGTCACTAAGATCCTCATCTCTAAAACCGTTTGTTTTCAAAATTTCAAAACATTCATCAAGCTCTTTGGTTTCTTCTAAAGTAAAAATGCTTTCAAAAGTTTTAGTTTTTGAAACCTCGGTTTTGCTTTGATCATTTTATCATGGGATTTATTTGTGAAAAATTCCATCTTATCCTCCGCATAATGGGACATTTAGGGTCACACTCGTAATCGAAAGTCCGGGGGAAAAGTGAAATTTCCAATCTTAACATAAATATCCTCGGCTATACCAATTGGTACAAGTGGAGTACAATTAGCTAGCTCGATTGTCATGTTAGTGGGGATAAGATTAGGCAATTTCATCAATTTCCAAAGATAATGAGCCATGACATTGATGCTAGCACCTAAATCAGCAAAGGCTAAACATCCCTCAATCTCGGGAAAATCACAAGGTAGTAAAAGTTGGCCTGGATCTTCTTCCTTTCTCGGCATATGCGCTTTAGGTTTTCGTAGAAGAATCAAAGCACAAACTTCTTCAAGGTGAACTTTCGTAAGGTCAATGAAACTCTCTTTTAGAATGGTGGATGGAATTTGAGGTGCACGAGGATGTGCACTCTTTTCCTCGGTCACCACCTTCTTTCCCTCGGTCACCACCTTCTTTCCCTCGACTTTTGAACATGAAAACGTTTTTGAGGTCGAGGGTATAGACGAATGCACAACTTTAAAACCATCAAGGTTAGGGGTAGTCACATGACCTTTTCCATGAGACGATGTAGTGGCTTTGACGTGTTCCTTAGGGTTTGTCACGATGTTACTTGATAAAACACTCGAAGACAAACTTGACGGTTTGTTCATTATAGCCACAAATATGTTCTTAATCTCACTTTGACTTTGTTCAATTTTATTATTTTGACCTTTCAAAGTGTTGGAAAACTTGTTTTTCATTTCACCAATTTGGTTTTCTAATCTCTTCATGTTAGTGTCATTTGATTTAACGTAATATTTAAAATCATTTGATACATTAGAATTGTGATTAAAACCTTGGTTTTGATTCCCGCTTGAAAAATTCCCTTGATTGTTTTGAAAAGTTGAAATTTGATCATGATTAAAATTACGGTTTTGATTGTTGTTAAAACCTCGATATTGCCAATTTAAATTTGACCTTAATTATAATTTCCTTGATTTCCTTGATTATTTCCTTGAGAATTGTTTCTATTTGAAAAATTGTTGCCTTTGTTACTATAATTCGTTTGTTGTGATGCACCGGTGTTATTTTGAAAATTTCCATTTACCGCATTAAAGCTCGACGTCTGGCCATCCGTAGCCGCACACTCGTAATAATTATGTGGTCAACCATAAAACATACACGAAACCTCAACCTCTTTCACCGTAGCGGAGCGTCTTTCTTTTGCATCTCAATCAAGAACGACGTAAACACATTCGTCAATTTATCGACTTTTGCGTCAACCCTCTCAATATCGCGATTAGCATGGCTAACATTGTCGACATTGGCAACACTCGGTGTGCTACAGAGTTCGAATACCTTAGATATATTTTCGATAATCATTAACGCGTCTTTCGGAGTTTTACACAAAAAGTTACCACCCGTGGCGAAATTTAACGAATCTTGCTCGTGATGTTTAAGACCGTTATAAAAAGTGTCGATTTGGTGCAACTCGGAAAATCTATGATGAGGACATTGCCTAAGCAATTCCTTAAAATGATCCCACATATCTCTAAACGGCTCATTCGACTTTTTTTCAAACCTCTGATCTCGTTTTTTAAAAACGTGGTCTTAGACGGTGGAAAAAAAGATTAACGAATTTAGAAACGAGATCATCCCATGTAACTATGGAGTTAGGTGGTTCTTTCTCATACCAATCCTTGGCGGAGCTATCTAGCGAGTAAGGAAAAAGCATAAGCTTAACGACATCGGTCTCAACGTTCTTAAACTTGCTCGTAGCTAAAAGACGATTAAAATTCCGAATGTGGTCATGAGGATTATCCGCCTCACGATCCTTAAACTTTGTCGCATGAATCAATGCCAACATTCCCGATTTGATCTCAAAATTTTCTGCTTCGATTGCGGGAATTACGATCGCGACTCCATAACCCGCGATGGGTGCTTGGAGCAACTCCATCATCATACGATTCTCGTCCATCTCATTTACGGTTTCAACAACGATATTAGGAACATTTCTTTCTAATTCACGTCTTCGTTGTCGATTCCTTCGATTTCGGTTACGTTGATTTGACACGTTTTTAGAATTCGGATAACTCGACAATCGAGTGCGCATTCATAAACGTAGAAAATGGGGATAACAAAGAAGATTCTTTTTGGGATTTTAAACTTTTCCAACCTTTTGGTTTTTGATTGTTTTTTTTTTAATTTTTTTTATGTATTTTTGGTATATTACGTAGATAATTAAATCTACAAAATATATCCACTAATCAATGGGCTCGATTAATGAATCCAAAGGGAATGAAAGTAATTACGTCAAGTAAAAACCTTCGTTCGACTTCGAAACGTTGGTGGAACACCAAAAGGTTTTGAGGGTTCTATAATATAAGCAAAGCAAATAAGATTAATAATACTTGATTTGGCAAACCCTTAATTAATCGTCTCTTTCTTAATACGCACAAGCAAGCGGAGAAACGAGGCCGCACGAAGCACTTAAGAGCCTTTTTCTTTAGGTCATGAAATACAACCGCCTTATACCCACCTTATAGTTTATATTAATTAAGATCAAACCAATTAAGAGTATTTATCTATTTTCCCCTAAACTTCTCTTTGATCGATACACTCACGAATCACCGGAATGCCGATTAATGAGGTGCGTTTTCACGCGTATTTGGATAAATATTGTTTATTAATTGTGCTATGTACATTTAATATATTATTAAAAAGAAAAACGAAAACGATTTTGTGTTAATTGATTTCAATTTAACAAGATTTATTTTATGGCTATTATAGTAATAGAAAAATAAAAACGAGTATGTACGATATATACACTTCCCAAAAATGGAAGGCAAAAACGTACTATCAAAAAAATAATACGTAATAATAAAATAGCTAACAACTCCTCCCCGGCAGAGGCGCCAAAATGATTGTAGTATTTTTGTTTATTTACTTACCCTTAGGAAAAAGTAAGCAAAAACAATGTCGAAGTATTAGATTAAACGTTTTAGAAAAAACGTAAAATCCGATAAGTGAGTTCGTTCCTCAAAGGAGGGTTATTTTGTGTGCCAATATTATAATTTAGATTAGTATCGTTTTTGGTGGTAAAAAAAGAGAAAAAGAAAAGATGATTACGCTAAAATTACACTACGACGATAAAACGTAAAACGTGACGTAAAACAAAATTTAACTAAAAAATTCCAAAAGTTGCAAATAAATCCTATTAAATATAACTAGGGTGTAAAAATAATTAAAACTTCTTGAAACTTTTTAAATAATTATTTATTTAATTTTAAAACCTAATAAAAGGCCTAAAATTAAAAATAATTAAGAAAAAGCCCAAACAAAGATTTTACCATTTGTAATCCTTTATTATATTTATCTAAGTCTAAAAAGTATTTTTCAAAAAATAAAATTATTTTTTACTATTTTTTAAACAATTAAATAAAAACAGATTTTAGAAAATCAATTAAAAATAAACGAAAAAGGGGGAAAATCTAAAACAAAATTTTAAAAATCTTAAATTAAGCTAAAAAGGAAAAATTAGAAGAAAGCAAAAAGGTAAGCAAATAAGCTGGAAAAGCCAAGTTAAGCTCCGGCTTATATTTCCTAAAGGAAACTAAAAAGAAAATAAGAAAAATAAAAGGAGAAGAATGACAAGAACAACACCACTGACACACTGGTACGCACTTAGAACCCTACTCGACAGGTCACATGTTCGATACTGGGCTAGGGATGGTTTTTTATTATTTATTATTTTTTTTATTTTTCTTGGAAGCAAAGCCACCCCTAATAGCTTTCTACTATTGGGGAGTCAAAAATAAGCTAAAACAAGAAGAAATTAAGCCCTATAAGCACTTAAAAGCACACAGTTAGCATAAATAAGCTAAACAGATAAACCCCTATTGTCAGATATCGGGCAACAGCTTGTGAGCTTGTTGTCTGATATCTGATAACACATAAATCTATGATCTCAGATAGTGACATGTAAAAGCTTTTTGGGTGACTTTCAATTAAGCAATAAGCCTTCAATAAGCTGTAACACTAAAATTTTACACTTTGTAGGCCTAAATAAGCTTAAATCCTAACAGCTTACAAACTTTCAAGCATTAATTCACAAAGATTAAACCTAAAACCCTACTGATGCATATTGACAGTTTTCAAATAAAAACTTGCAATTTCTTTAACCACAACTCAACTGATAAAACAAAGCTTTTAGACCAACTATGCTACACACAACAAAGCTGTGCAAGCTTATTTGTGGCACTTTGTTGTCATCCAAAGTGCTTTTAACATATAAGCCAAACACCCCTTTATTATTTGTTGATAGAAAATCAACAAAGGAAAACTTTTGAAAATAAAATCAAACACTTTAAACTAACATATATAATCATGAAACATCACAAGATAACAGATTAAATAAGAAAATTGCACAAAGAACATACAAAACCAATATCTCACAAAATTAACCAAATCACCAAAAATTCCAAAGTTTTCACCAAAAGGGGAGGTTCAAGCCCGTGTTTACCTTGTGGGACCTACATCCAGACCTCTCCATGGCTGAATTCCATCTCCATCTTAGGTAGTGGCTTATGAGTTTTGAAATAGATGTTTTGTGCAAGAAAGAAAAGGGAGACTACCACAGTCAAACCCCCAATATCCTTGATGAGACCGTAATTATACATGGTCCCATCGTCCAAATCGGGCTTAAATGAGTTAAAATGTCATAAAATACCGCAAAATATGCTTGTGTTTGTTCATGGTATATTTTAGGTACGGATATCGTGAATTCAACAAAAGATCAAAAGAAACAACCAAAAACGAACACGGGAAATGAAGCCGCACAAAGAACTAGACATGAATCATGAATTTCTAAAGAAGTCCTTGAAGTTTGAAGATTTGTCAAGTTTGGTCAGTCATCTTTGATGAATTGTAAAAATTAGTCCTTCAAGATTCATTTTATACAATATTTGTCCTTCAAGATTCAAGTATTGACAATAATGTCCCTTGGAGATCTCACAATCGAAAAAGAATCCCTTTATTAAATAACAAAGTTTTGTGCCATTTATGCAAATAGCTCAAACTTGTTATAAAGGGAATGAGATAAAAAAAAGCTGATAAAACTTGATCTGCCAAAAAAGTGATACATGAAGGGGGGGGGGGGGGGGGGGTATTTTGCCAAGTTACATACCCATACCCAATCAATAATCTACAAAACCCTGCTGGAGCCGAAACCTCTATATCCTAAACCCACTATTACCTACAACCCACTTCATTCTACCCGGTCCACACCCCCAAGACACGTCACCCACTCATTTATATTAATCTTTTAGTTAATATAAGTTAATCCCCTCATAACCCGGGAAACAAACACTGCTCACTAATCCCCCCCCCCCCCTTTCCTAACTCAAGAACCATAATCACCCTATGATTCAAAACCTAAAATTAACCCACCAACTAATCCAGATTGGTACTTAAGGGAGTGTACAACATCCTCACACGTTTTGTTTGGTTCCTTCTTCACCATGGACCCCCCACGTGGCGTCCACTGCTACAAAAGTCCAAAACACATATAGTGGATCAACGTCTATGGCATCATGCTTCCTCCCTACGCATTTTTCAAGGGTTAGGATCAAGTATTACTTTTGTAGATCACATGTACACCAAGATTCTTCCAAGACCAATTTTGAAACCAAGGAATCTACATGGCATATTCTTAAGACCACAAGGGCATTTCAGGAAGATCCATAGCTAGGGTTTATGATTTTTCTTGCTTTCTAGGACCTTCTATAGCCTTGTATAAATATGGACGCATGTGCCCATATATTACATTTGTTCCGACCATTTTTCTTTTAACTTTTTTATTATTAATAAAATTTTAATCTTCAAGTTTTTAAGATATGAACTGAGTTCCATTTACCTGTTTTTCTTAGTTTAAGTAACTTTTAATCTTTTGCATAACCTTAGTTAAGTGTTTATCAAAAAGTTTCCAAATTTATTTTTAAAAAATATTCTTTCGAGACCCAAGGTTGAATAAGCGGTTTGTAAACCCTCAACTTGACAAGCTGAGAGCATACAAGTTTATTCAAGTTTGTTAATTTCAGTGTTGGTTACTTGGTTGGTTTATAATTATGGTCACAAAAGTTTGGAGTTTGTTTCAAAGATTTTTTATAAAATCTTGGTTCATTCTTTGGTGTTTCTCACAATCCATAAGCTTCTCACAAGATAAGAGTGACACCTTCAGCTTGTGAGATCTTATTGGCATTTAATCTTTCTTTTTGTATGTTGGTTGTTTAGTAGGTTCCAAGATATCAAGATTCCACCCACTTTCCTTTCATACTTGGTTCAATAGTTGAACCACATCAAGTATGCCTCAAGACATGTTCAACAAGCCACTTATCAATTAAGCCAAGAAAAAGTTGGTGGCATCCACCCCCAATAAAGTGTGAACCCCCTTTTTTAAATCTTTTTTGAAAATTTTGTGATTTGTGTGAATCAGTCTTTGCATACTGTAGTTTGGCGATTTGTGTTTGTTTTCTGTCAATTTCATGTTTGGTGATTGTTTTATGTTAGATTTGTTAGGATTGGTAGGGATTTAGGTTAAAATCCTTGAAAAATCTAGGTTCTAGGTTTTTAAAGGAGTGTTTGGTACAAGCATATTCAGGTGTGTTAGTGACAGCCATAACTTGTATCTTGTTTGTACATGTTGGATTTTATATGTTAGATATAGATTAGGTATTTTGTTGCTAGAATTGAACATTAGAAGCTAAGTGTGTTTGTATTTTTCTGCAATAACAAATACAATCCATAAAGTGACCATTTCTAGCCTTGATTTTGTGATTTGATTGCTCAAAACTTGTGCACAGTTAGATTTAGGCTTAATTTAGAGTTGAATCTTGCTATTTTACATTATGGTTGCCTTTGTTTTAAGTTTTGTAGGTCCAAAATTCATTTAAGTGTCATTTGCACCAGCACGTAATACTTTTTTCTGTGTACCAAACACATCAAGAGGTTTTAAGGCCTTGATATGAGTTTTGTTGTTTAGAATTTGGGAAACATCGTCTAGGGTTAGGCTTAGGCTTTAGTTATCTGGTATTGAAGCTTTGTAGGGTTTTGGTGGCTTGAAATAGCCTTGGTAACTCATTGTAGCCTAAATCAGCCACCAGACCTCATTCTCTTATTAACAGTTAGTGATTTTTGTGATTTGTGGTTTTAATTGTGTTTGTTTTTGTGAGTTGTGTGTTTGTGTGACTCCCTACAACCCTACTGGTTGTAGGGGTGCCCTCTGTTCCAAAAAACTCCAACAAAACAAGCTCCAAATAGCTCAAAATCCATACAACTCACTTTCTGTGAACAAGCAGTGGGAACCTCTATTCCCACTGTCTTCTTTATTTTCCCACTGTTAGTATTGTTAACAAAGTGTCACTATCAGCCTTTATAATTTTTGTCTTATTAGGCCTAAACTCAGCTTTTCTTGTATGTTTCATTTTTCCCAAGTAATTTAGGGTATTTTAGAATTTTCCAAAATGTCTTCATAATTTTCCCATTATTTTATTATTTTTATGATTATTTTTATATTTTATTAGTTTTTAGTGATTTAAAAATAGAAAATTAGTTTTAAAAATTATAGAAAAATACTTTTTAGTCTTAAATTAATATAAGTAAGATATTTATTTGATAGAATCCTATTTTGGAATTTTTGTTAATTATATTTAATTTTAGGGCTTTAATTAGCATTTAAAATTAAATATTAAATTAATAATAAGTTTTAAAATATATTTATTGAATTTTTATTCTTACTTAGGATTTAATTTTGATTTTTAATTATTTTTTAGTTAAAATTTTTAATTTGTCGCATTTTTACGTTATACGTTTACGTTTTAATTTACGTCGTAGTTTAAATTTAGCGTAACTTGTCTTTTAATTTCCAATCTCTTTTTTTCCAAAAACGTTACTAATCCAAACATCGTTTTTATATTATTGGCACTAAGCACACACAACTTCCTAGAGGAACAAACTCACTTGTTGAATTGAATTTGACGATTTTCCTCAATCGTCGAATTTAATATTTACCATATACGCGTTTTTCCTAAAACGTGTGTAATTTACCTACATCAATTTTGGCATCGCTGCCGGGGAGGCGTTTTAGTGCCATTATAATACCGTGTTTGTGTGAGTAGTGTGTTTTTGTTTTTCATTTTTGGAAAGCGTATATATCGTACATACTCATTTTTATTATTTTTAATATTATTAGCCATATAAATAAATCGTGTTAAATTGAAATCAGTTAACACAAAACGTTTTTCGTTTTTATTGTGAACAGTATATTGTATTTACGTATCACAATTAATAAACAATAGTTATCCAAATACGTGAGAAATCGCACCTTAATAGTGGGCGTTCTGGTCATTATTAAGTGTATCAATTTCAAACAAAAGTTAAAGGCAAAATAGATAAATACTCTTAATTGGTTTAATCTCAATTGATACAAACTATAAGGTGGGTATAAGGCGGTTGTATTTCACGACGTGAGGAAAAAAGGCTCTTAAGTGCTTCGCGCCGTTTCGTTTTCCCTGTTCGCTTGTGTGTATCGATTTAGTGACGATTGATTAAGGGTTTGCCATTCAAGTATTAATACATCTATTTTTGTGAGTTTTAATTATTGAACCTCAAAACGTTTTGGTGTTCCACCAACGTTTCAAAGTCGACGAATTTTTTTCCTTCACGCAATTGCCTTCATTCCTCTTTGGATTCATTAATCGAGACCTTTGATTAGTGGATATTTTTTGTAGATTAATTTCTACATAATACACCAAAAATACAAAAAAATTAATAAACAATCAAAAACAAAAAAATTGAAAAATCGTAAAAAAAAACCCCAAAAAGAATCTTCTTTGCTACCCCCATGCTACGTTTAGTGCATGCGCATTCGATCGAATGACTATACGAATTATAGCGACGTATCGAATCGACGTAATCGAAATTGAAGGAATCGATGACGAAGACGAAATTTAGAAAGGGACGTTCCTAAATCGTTGTCGAAACTGTAGATGAGATAGCCAAGAATCGAACGATGATGGTGTTGCTCCAAGCACCCACCGAGGGTTATGGAGACACGATCGTAATTTCCGCTATCGAAGCGGAGAATTTTGAGATAAAAAGCGGAATGCTATCTTTTATTCAAGCTACAAAGTTTTAGGGTCGTGAGGCGGATAATCCTCACGATCACATTCGGAATTTTGATCGTCTTTTAGCCACGAGCAAGTTTAAGAACGTTAGCACCGATGTCATTAAGCTTATGCTTTTTTCGTACTCACTCGATGGTGCCGCCAAGCATTGGTACGAGAAAGAGCCACCTAATTCCATAATTACGTAGAAGGATCTCGTTTCCAAATTCGTCAATCATTTCTTTCCACCGTCTAAGATCACGTTTTTTAAAAACGAGATCACGAGGTTTGAACAAAAGCCGAGTGAGTCATTTAGAGACGAGTAGGATCGTTTTAAGGAATTTCTTAGGCAATGTCCTCACCACGGTTTTTCCGAGTTACACCAAATCGACACTTTTTATAACGGTCTTAATTTTCAACAGCAAGATTCGTTAAATTCCGCCGCGGGCGGTAACTTTTTTTGTAAAACTCCTAGGGAAGCTTTATTGATTATCGAGAATAGATCCAAGGTTTACCAACTCCGTAACACACCGAGTGTTGCCAATGTCGCCAATATTAGTAAATCTAATCACGATATTGAGAGGGTTGATGCGAAAGTCGACAAACTTACGAATGCTTTTACGTCGTTTTTTATCGAGATTAAAAACTCTCCCGCTACGGTGAAAGCGGCTGAGGCTTTGTGTACATTTTGTGGCGGACCACATAATTATTACGAGTGTGCGGCTACGGCTGACCAAACGTCGAGTGTTATCACGTTAAATGGGAATTTTCAAAATCAAAATCAAAATAACGCCGATCCATCGCAACAAACGAATTATAACAATCAAGGCAATAACTTTTCAAATCAAAACCGAAACAATTTTCATGGAAATAATCAACAAGGAAATCAAGGAAATTTTCAAGGAAACAATTATCAAGGTCTTAATATAAACTGGAAAAATCGATATTAACAACAATCAAAACTCGAAATTTTCAAACAACACCAATCAAGGCAACAATTTTTCAAGCGGTAATCAAGGAAATTTTCAACGAAACAGTCAAAATCTAGGTTTTAATCACAATTCTAATAGTTCAAATGATTTTCAAAATACGTAAAATCAAATGACGCTAATATGAAGAGATTAGAAACGCAAATTGGTGATATGAAAAATGAATTTTCCAACACGTTGAGAGGGAAAAACAACAAGATTGACCAAGGTCAAATCGACATAAAAAAGATGTTTTCGGCTATAATGAACAAGCAATCGAGTTCGTCTTCGAGTACGTTACCTAGTGACACCGTACCAAATCCGAAGGAACACGTTAAAGCCTCCTCGTCTCAAGGAAAAGGTCGAATGATTCCGCAAAACCTTGATGGATTTAAAGTTGTGCCTTCATCTCTACCCTCGACTTCAAAAACGCCTTCATGTTCTAAAGTCGAGGGAATGAACGTGGTGACCAAGGAAAAGAGTGCACACCCTCGTGTACCTCAAATTCCATCCATGGTTCAAAAAGAGAATTTTATCGACCTAAAGTTCACCTTGAAGAAGTTTGTACTTCGATCCTTCTTAAAAACCAAAAAGGCATATGCCGAGAAAGGAAGAGGATCTGTGCCAATTTCTATTACCTTGTGATTTTTCCGAGATTAAGGGATGTTTAGCCCTTGCCGATTTAGGGGCTAGCATCAATCTCATGCCTCATTCTCTTTGGAAATTGATGAAATTGCCAAGACTTATCCCCACGAACATGACTATCGAGCTAGCAAATTATACGCCACGACAATGACTAAAATGGACTCGTTATCACCACCTTCGAAGGACCACGTCTTTGAGGCATAGACTTCTAACTCCAATGAAGTGCCTCCATTTCCTAGCCCAATATCCATTGAGGCTAAAGGATTTATCGACACCAATCCACTCATCATTGAAGGGTCACCTAAGCATAGTCAATCGACTTGTAATACCATGGTTGTGAGTGCTCACATCGACTCTTTCTTTGATGATGATTTTTTCGAAATCGATCACATACTCAAAAATCCACATGCTATTTTTGATTCTCCCAAAAAGAATTCTTCATGTGGTAAGTATGATGATTTTGGATTCGAGCCCGAGATTGAGGAAATTATTGAATGAGAGCTTGCTCTTTTACCTCCAATTCTACCTACAATGGAGGTAGGTTTTACGAATCTCGAGCCCGAACTTGATGAGTTGGAACGTCTTATTTTTAATGACGAACCAACTCACGTGACCACCAAAAATCCCATTCTCGAGGAGTTACCTAATCAACACTCCTCAAATGAGAATGACGTTTACCACGTTCATGAGGATTTAACTTATCAACAATCCCCACCAAGGAATGATGGTTTCGTAATTGATCGTGATCTCTTCGAGATAGTTTCTAAAACAATTCACGAGGGGAGCGAAAAACATTGGTTTAACGAGCCTATCTACGATGAGGAAATCGATGAGATTAACAATCTTGTGGAGGATGACGTTTATGTAGACCCCGAGGGGGTGAATTTTTTATTGATCATCGATTTGAGAAGTTATAAAACCCCCCTCAAAACACCCACGACGTTAATGTGAGGATTTCAGCGTGACTAATATTGAATTTGAAACGCCAAATATTTTTGACATAACTCAATCGGGTTTTCATAAAGAGTTTAAAAATTATGAAAAAGGAAAAGATTTTAAATTTAATTTGAATGATGCTCCTACAATTTTAACTTCGTCATCACTACGTGTTTTGAGTGCTACGAGCTCGGCTACTACTTTTGGCGATGCTTCATGTGGATCTAGTGTGGGGGAAGCCCCTTATGTTTCCTCACATTTTTCCAACGAAGACGAGATATTCGATCCCGGAATCGCATTTTTAAGGAATCTCGGTCTTCCACCGATGCAATAAATTGAAAATATCTTTGTTTGCTTGGTGTGAGTCTACCTCGAGTAGCTCAATTTTTTGCCCCACCCATTGCCCCACCCTTCTATCTTCTTTCTATTTTCTTCTACCCCTTTGGGGTTTTAGCACTTGTTGAAGTGGCTTTATTTCGTTTATCCCATGAAAATGAAGACGCTATCTTTGACCCCGGTATACCTATAACGGGTTTTTAAAGTACTCCATGTACTTTTGGGCCTTGTTTATCATGTAAGCCCCACCAAAAATGACCATACCATGATAATCCCTAAATAATCACATTTATGGGGATTCGAGTCGAGCTTTTGACTCGGTTATCAAAAACAAGGTGCCTCGTGGGGGATTCTTATGCTTATCCTTGTATATATTATCATTTTCTAATAGTGTAATGCAGAGACTTGTGCTTTTCTAACCTTTGTTTCGTGGTTGTTTGTGATTGTGATTTATTAGGATCATCTTCATCATTGAAGCCTCTCGTGTTCGTTTCACGTATCACTCGAGCTTCGATCGTTGAATTTGAAGATTTCGATATCCGATGATATCCTTTTACATTCTAGCGTTTACCTTATTAGCAAAATTTATAAACGACTCATAGGTTATTCGTTATACCCTTTCCATGCTCGAGATTAAGCATTTGACTTTTCGTCTTTAGTATGGGGTTGTTTTACCCTTAGACTCAAAACATTCAGGACAATGTTTAGTTTTAGTATTGGGGGGGGGGGGGGGGGGGGGGGGTGAATAGATACTTCACTTTGCTTACGCCATCACACAATCTAATTTTCATCTTTTTTTTATCGTTTTGTTGCAAATAAGGCCAAAAATGGCCAAATTTTAAAAGTTTCTTGTTTTTCATAAGTGTTTAAGACACGAATGTAGGTTTTCCGATTGTGAGAATATTTTTACTCGACCGTGCGTGTTGAGCACTTAGCTTCGATTCCTTAACTATATTAGGCTAATTTTCATTAAATTGAGGACGAGAAATGATAGCGTTAATTATAAGTTACTATGCAAAATGTAGAGTACTCGTATCCTTTCAAAAACTCATGTGTCCTAATTATTTGCTTAATCTCCCCAGACTTCTATATTAAATTTTTAATAAATAGGTTTTTTGCAGTTTAATCTCTATTGTTGGTTTCTAATTGATTCTAGTAGCTTCCATGTAATTAAATTGGGAAAACATTAAGGTATCGCCAGCATCACGGTTTTGAAGTATTGGCACCCGAATAATCAAAGGCTTCCCCAATAATAATTTTTAAGTTCCTCTTAACCTAAATCAAGCAAATATTTCAAGCTCACGAGGCCAAAAGATCTATGCGAAAATTGAAAGTGAATGTCTTAAATCTTGAAGCCTTCAAGATCTAAAATTCGTCTTAACGTGAGGATATACATCAAGTCATAATAAACACCTCATGGCGAGGTTAAATAAAAGAAAAGGGCAAGACCAAAGCCATAATAAACACTTCATGGCGAAGTTAAATAAAAGGTGACGGTAAACCAATACAAATTGGTAATAAGTCTTGTAGAAACTAGAAGGGGGGGGGGTTGAATAGTGTCTCTTAGGTTTATGTCCTAATTAAAATTCCTTTCAATTAGGTTTGTCTGAAAACTACCTTTTACTTGAAAGATAGTTGCATAATAATTAGGTTCAATTCTAATGCATTAACAATGACAAGTAGTTGTTGTATGTGCTGTAATAATGAAAGTAAGTAAAGAGTAAGGAAAGAAGCAACCTAATAGGAAGACACCAAGATTTATAGTGGTTTCGCAACGAAGCTCTATCTTATTTCTTACTCCACTCCTCGAGTACACCTTACTCGAGATTTCCACTATATCCACAAGCTCCCTTCTTGGCGGAGAAAACCATACAATGTTGCTTACATTATTTTCTAACACTAAGCTAAATGTCGAGACCTAATCTTATCTATAACCAATCTATAAACATCGCCTTCTTCACCATTTTTTGACACAATGCTAGATGTCGATTTCTAATCGAAAGCTAGAACCAATCTTCGTCGCCCATCTTCTTTTCCGACACACGGCTAGATGTCGAGTTCTAATCGAAAGCTAGAACCAGTCTTCACAACTCTTCACTTTCAAGCTAAGTGAGAACTTACAAGACACATACACAAATTACTTTGTAGTTTAGTGAGAACTAACACACAACACTTTACAATTCAATAAAAACATATCCAAGTATACACATGTAACTTGGATCCACACAAGACAAATCCAAGTATACACATATACAATGAATTTACACAAGACTAATCCAAGTATTCACAAATACGTTGGATTAACACAACTAATCCAAGTATACACAAATATATTGGATCTACACAAGACTCAAGTAAAAATGATGAACATGACTAGATCTAAGGTAGGATGATCTTCATCAAAGCTTCATCTTTAATCACATCACATAGTGTGTGAGTGATTCTCTTTGGACAAGGTAAAGAAGGAGATCAAGGGGATAATCATAAGTAAGCATACTTAACACATTAAGTGATCATTTACAAATGATTAGGAATTAGAAAAGAGAGTGTCCAAAAAGGTTCATGGAAAATACATATTTGATCCACTATTTATAGGGGACAAAAGCCAACGGCTATCTGAGGGCGGTTCTTTAATTGTCCCTGTGGTTCCTTATCACTAGGGGAACCATATAGCCATTTGATAAACCGTGGGAGTAGACTCCGCTCCCTTTTGTCTTTTAGTGGGGAAGTAATATCCGAGGTAAGTCTTACCTTCAAAGGATATTCCTATGGCATTTGGAATATGTCATATTCAAGTTTACATTTTTCATTTTAATAAAACATTTTCTTAAAAAGAAAGTTTATTAAAAAATCTTTTGTCACATTTGACAAAATGTAAGTTTAGGACTAATAACTTTTATGATCACTAATCATGATTAAGATATGTTAGTGCAATACTATAATGATTATTATCTTGATGATAGTGTTTGTTAAATAATTCGTCTTATGATTGTATTTGATGATAAAGGTCTTTTTAATTTGTCGTGATCAGAACTATGAAACATTAGTTAACACTAATAATGTTTTTAGGCATTACTTTGCATTAACAATCTCCCCTTTTTTGATTACGACAAACTATAAACTCATTTATGTAAAATACAAAACTATTCGAATTATTAACGAGTTTATCACTATCATTTATCCCCCTTTGTCGAAGCAAAAAGGTTAGAACAAGTCTTTGAAGAAGAGAAGAATCGACTTTGCTAGTAGCTCCCCCTTGGTGCTTACTCCCCCTAGCTTGGGGAACCAAGTGAATGAACTAAAGTGACATGCTACACAAAGGTTAGTAGAGAGAAAAGAAACACCAATGTATATATAGTCACTACCTACTAAGTAACTTAGGAGGATGGAAGAAAAGAAATCTCAAATTAGAAGTAAGTATTTGCTAAGTATGTCCAAGGAGGGTGTCTTGACAAAATCAAATTTCAATTGGTGGAATAGAGGTAGAAAAGAAACATCCATACCAATTGAAATGAGAATATGTCAAAGGGTTAGAAACTTAGAATTGTTAGAATCACCTAAAAACAATTGTAAATTCTAACCATGATTAACCCTTAACAATATGTGTGATAAAGAGTTAGCGGGAAAGGAAATAACACACATAACATTCATATTACAAAAATATGAAAGAACATACAAGAGAAATATTCATTCACACAATATGAATATTTAAAATAACAAATAAGGAAAATAAACAACATAAGCATAAACTACTCTAGTAGTGATAATCCTCTGAGATTGCTTAAGTTCTCATTGACTCAAACAACTAAAACACAAAGTGTGCTTTAATTGGAAAAATAAGACGACGAGGCATCATTCGAAGATTTGTTCACGGGAACAAATACTTTGAGAGGAGGTCGAGTGAGAAGAAATTCAAGAAAATTTAGCTTGTCATACACATGAGCAAGTTCAATTTGTTGAAATCGACAACAAGCACACGAGCTTCCATCATGCAAAACAAATTTGTTAGATGGGGGAGGACCATCAAGATGAGAAGGTGGTGGTGGAGAAGGAGATAATTGATAAGAAATGTTATCACAATGCCTAGTGGGATTTGGGAAAGAAGAGAGGTCATTGAGGTGAGGTATGTTGCAAGGTTTAAGTGGTGGTGGAAGAGCTTCTCTTTCTCTGATAATTGGATTGATTGAGAAAGTCTCATTCCAATATTCAATAGGAGAGAAATAAGAAGTGTTGCAAGGTTTAGGAGAAGAGGAATCATGATGATCCTTGTTCTTCTTGATCCAAACGGGTCGAACCAAGATTTTCGGTTTCTTGGTAAGCTTAGAAGAAGAAGCTTTAGGTTTAGAAGATTGTGACAAAGAGATGTCAAGGTTAAGATTAGAAGAGTTGACATTGTGAGAGATGAGAAGAAGAACTCCCAAAACAAGAGGATTTAAAGAAAGTAGACAAGACAAATATTTGAAATGAAAACAAAAGGTTTCAAGCAATGTTTAGCCAAAATTAGCAAACAAAGAATCTTGAAAAAAACTGCGGTCAAAGAAGAAAGACAAAAAACGAGCCAAATTTAGGATTGCTGTCCGCGATTCTTTAAAAGAACCCGCGGTTCCTTAAATACAAGGAGTCGTGCGACTTTTATGGAGCCGCATACAGTGGACTTGAAAATTCAGTTTTACAAAGTTTTGAGAAAAAAATAAGACTCTTTCAAAATTTTGCAAATCTTGGATTTTTACCTCTTATAGCACTAGATTATGCTTTGGTTGTACAAAAGGAAATACACTCACAAAGAGTGTCTTGAAAAAGGGTGACAAAATATTTAGATAACATTTTGATCAAATTTTAGTCAAGTTTTAGAGGTTGTGATAGATTAAGGTTCAAATTTAAATAAATTGAAGTTGATTAGTGTGAGGACATAGGTTGAAACACACAAAGACTTAATCCATAAACCATCCTCATGAAAGACTCATGAAGGAAAAGCAAATAAAATAAAAGAAATAATAACTAACTATTACAAAGTTAGCTAAACTAGTTCTTGATATGGTAGACTTCCTTGGCTTGATTTTCTTTTAAAAGAATTTATTTTTAGAAAATCATCATTCATCTCCTAAGAGGTGGAGGATTAGCAAATAAATTCAACAAGAAGCTTTGCAACTTAATGTGCGCCCTAATCATCTCCAACCTAAGGATATCAATGAGATAGAAATTGTTTAAGCAACAAGGACAATTGGTTCCATTGTGCATGAAAAAGTAAAATAAGTGTGGATCACCCAAGAAATGGGAGATGGGAACACCCAAAAGTGTAGTGTTTGAGGGAGGAGGAGGAGGAGGCATGGTGTCCAATGGTGAGATGGGTGAATTTGGTAGAGTGAATGGAGAGGTAACCAAAGGCTAAAAATTGTCATTCACAAAGGGAATGCTTTGAAGAGGTTGAGGGTTTACATCCAAGAGAGGACTAGGAGTGAAGGGTGAGGATAACTCATTCATCCTAGATTGGAATGAAGAGAAGGTAGAACCATGTGAATGGTTAGTACCATAAGTTGAACTAGTCTTGCATGGTGCAAGAGGTGGTGAAGGTGATGAAGAGATGAGAATTGGAGACATCTCATTCTTGGGTGTAAGAAAAGATGAAGAGCCAAGTTTAGAAACCTGATCTTGAGGGTCCTTTTGGATGAGGATGGTTTGGAAGAGTTTGATGATCTAGTGGACATCATGGTTGTGTGTCAAGGTTTAGAAACAAGGCTTAGAGGATGAAGAAGAAAATCAACCAAGAGAGGTTTAAGAAGAAGAGGGGATGATCCAAACTAGTAATGGGTTAAAATTCATTTTGATGAACATTGAAATTAGGTAGGCTAATTTGGGAAAAATCTATTTTTAGCAAAAAATTCATCAATGTTTACAAAGATTTAGAGAAAATAGTGTAAAGCAAAGATTCTATCGAATCTAGAGCCTGCGGTTCCTTAAATAGGGTTGCGGTTCGTTATCACTAAGGAACCGCCCATATTTAAAGAACCGTGGGTAGTGGTTTCAATATGGCGGACTTCCAGCAACATTTAACAACCCAGATTTTAGACAAGGACTTATCAAGCCAAAGTAGACTATTAACCAAAATATAGAAAGCTAACTAACACAAAATTGAACAAAGTCATGCACATCGAAAGATCGATATCATGAACAAATTAGGATTAAAATATCTAGTAATCCAAACACAAAGTATTAGTTAGAAAACACAAAATCCTAAATGCAAGAAACATAAATAAGTCTAATGAAAGGAAATATTTCAACATTACAAAACATGTTCACAAACATGTCAACCTTGAATCAACACCACAGCTTCATTTCTTCTTCTTGCCAAATCCATTGATCATCTTTCCCAAGCTCTTGAATACACCCCTTGACTCCACTCTATGATCATACAACTCACCACACGTTTGAAGATTTGAACGATAAACATGCTCAAGTCCGAAATTTTTCGGAAGATCACTAGTGGCATAGTGAGGAGGAGGAATAATTTGGTCTAACCTGTCCATGAAAGTGTTCATGGATGGGTGGGAGTCACTCGAAGAGCCAACGTGAGCACTAATACCTTCGTCACCACCATCACTTGGTGACATAGGAGTCTGCTCATCGTCTAACTCTTTTGGATTATTCCTTCTCGTACCTCGATCACTTCTAGGCTTTCGTGGTTGCACCTCTCGAATTGGTAGCGTCACACGGTTAACCGATTGAAAGCGAGAAAGATCGAGTTCGGGAAAGTCTTCACCAACCTTTTTGAAAAGACGAGTGAAGAGCATGGCATATGGAAGATTTGTGGTTTGTCTAGAAAGAGCATAGTTGATCCGTCGAGCGATGTAATATGCAAGATTGTACTTGGTGTTGGTAAATATGCAAAATATCATATGCGCCATACACGCCGGGATAGGATCCCGGTTTCTACCAACACAAAACACATTTTCCCTAAGAATGTCCGCCCACCAGAGCAAACAATCATTAAGGTCGCTTACGAGTATCTCATAGCGATTCAATGATCGCTTAGTAGAGTGAATACTTCGCACAACGATTCTACCACGCCCTTTGGTAATGACATCAAGGATGAGGTCAAGGTCTAGCTCTTCGGTGTCATATTGAGGACTATTGTAAGACTCATTTAGAGCATCAAGTCTCCATGAATCAGTGAAACGACAAGTACCTTCATATGGCACACCAAGTTGCTCGCCAAATTCCTCGAGAGAGTACTTAATGAGTTTACCATTAATGATGAACTTAACAAATATTCTGTAATCATTAGAGATATGAGAATATGTGCTAAAGAACTCCAAAAGGAAGTGAGGGTAAATGACTTCATTGATTTTTAATAAACAATCAAAGCCAATTTGAGCAAACATGAACAAATTGTAGCCATAACCCTCAATGTACTCTTGGACAACTCTACCCTCATGAAAGCACCGGTTTTGAAGTGAACGAAAAGTTTTAGCAAGGGTTTGAGAAGGACAAATGTCGGCAAGATTAGGCATGTACCATTTAGTATTTTGGTGGTCTTGTTGATATTCCGAAGGCATTATTAAACACCTATAAACAACAAAAAGATATTTCCCCAATCACTCATATGCTACATAACGACTAAAAATCAAAATCGTAAGAATTTGTTTGATCAATTGCTTGAAAAACAAAGGGTTAATACTTATCATTCCCATGTTCACAATGTACCCAATTCACCATTAACTAGAACATATGAGTTATGTAAAATCAACCATGAACTTTAACATTGATTTATCAAAGATTCGTTTTTAGGTAAGTATTAACAATGTAATTACCAATTTGTTCATGGGTTCATATCAATTCATCATTTAACCAAAATAACATAGTTAAAATGCGGATTGTTCTACAAGTGGGTTTTAGTGAAAACACAATGAATTCGAACCTAAGGAATCATAGTAATATAACTATGTCAACCCACATTCCTAGCAAAGGTTCTAATTCAATATTAATTTTAAAAATCCCTAATTATGAAAATAAGAAACCTAGAACAAATTAGTTGAAATTGAATGAATGTACTTACAATTAATTGATTGTTAAAGAGGGATGAGTAAAACCCACAACTTGGAATCAATTAGTCTTGAGTGATTGAAGCTTTTGATGAATCAACAATGGTGGAAATAGGGAAACCCGTCGCCTCTATAGAGACGAAAGGGTGGGTTTATTTTGAAATAATGATGTTTAATGTAAACTTATTATTTTAGTCACTTAGCGGGGACGCGGTTCTTTATCTATAAAGAGCCGCAGGTTTGAACCGTGACAATTAAAGAACCGCCTGTTAATCCCAAACTTACATCGATTTAGCTTGTGTAAACGAGATTAGATAAAGTTATACACATAGAGAAACTTTGTTTATGTATAAAGTAATCTAAGTGTTATGCGGAATTAACACTTAAACAAGAACACACAAAGATGTAAAATAAACTTTCACTCGATTGATAATAACGAACTTGCTTACAATGAAAGTGTTTAACGTATGAAAACTTATTATTAAACATAACCTAAAGGTCTTCTTTTATAGACATAATAAGCCTTGTACAAGAGTCTACGTATCAACTATTCTAGGTAAAGATAATTATAGAAAATACAATATTGATCCTATCTTTACTAGAAACAAACTAGAAACATAATACGCGTAGACCATATCTTTCTATCAGTGCTTGTCTTCAACCTATCAACGCTTGACTTCTTCTTGTTAACGCTTGATCTGTCAGCGTTTGTTTTCTTCTTATCAACGCTTGTTTTCCTCTTGTCAGCGCTCAAGTGGACTGGCTACATTTTATTCCCAACAATCCTCCCCTAAACTTGATATCTACTCTAGTAATCAAGTTTCTGAATAAAAATTAAGAACTAGGAGGAATCATACAAATCTTATCATATTGGTAATAAACATGTCTGATCAAATCTTTGGCCACATCACTTGAATAATCAATCTCCAGCCGTGTTGTCTTCATCTTCTCCAAAACTTCTTTGGACATGGAATATTGACTATCTACAAGAAGATACTCAGCAAACTTTGTAGAGCTCAAATAACACACACCAGCAGCTGAATACAAACGCCATTGAAGACCACTGAGATCATCCTCAAGATCCTTCCAAATAGCAGGATCTTCTTCTGTTGGTCCACACATTCTCTTGAATGTTGACCAAAGTTTTATTCCATTGACTGAAGTAGGAGCTTTAGTCTCATACTTGGCCTCCAACAACCTCCAAAGGTCTACCAAGTCTTCTCTATCCACTCTTGCAAAGAGAGACACAAGAGTAGTAAAAGTGTGTACCTCTTTCCCATACCTGCCAATCTTCAAAAACCCACTTGCATCTTCTTCATAGCTTATGATAGGGTTTCTGGCATCAAGAGGTAACACTTGTACCATATCTGAAGCTTCCAATGGTGAGAGCTTGATGCTCCTTCTTATAACAGCTTCACTGGGCTTCAATCTATCCATATCTTTAGGAAACTCAAGAGGAACTCCCTTCTTCAAAGGTCTTGGAACAATCATTGCCTTCTTAAGCTCCATCTCTTCTGCAAGTTCTTCTTTTCTTTCATCTGAAAGAAGTCTTAGAGTGTTCATTTCCTGCACTTTTGCCCAAATGGGATAAGCTTTGTACTCCAACTCTTCAAAGGATAATCCCAACAATTTCTTATAGGTCCATCCTGTTCCATGACATCTGAGTAGCATGTAGTAAAGCTCCCTTCTATCCCTTTTCAGCAGTGAGAGAACATTGCTAGCTTTGTGTTTTAGAATTACCTTGTAGTCTTGTTGAACTCTTAGAAGATTCCCCAAACCCCAAATTTGGTCTAAAATAGTCAAATCTGGATTCTCAATACACCTATCCTCCCAAGCATGGTACATCTGAACAACTTCTGGCATATCAAAATCTACTTGCAATTTCAACTCTCTAAGCTTCTCTCTTGCCAAATCATCACCATATTCAAGTCTTTCTGGTTGTTCTATTACCATCACACTTGAATCTGAACTTGCTTCATCACTTCCTTCTTGTTCCTCTGAAGTGACAACAAATGGTGATTCACCAACCTTCTTTTTTTCTTGTTCCACAAGTTGTGCAGCCAACCTTCTATCAAACTCTACCTGTGCTGCATCCTTTGGAACTTCTACTTCTATCATGATTCCTTTACCCTTATCTAATGGATCAATGATGGGTAAGGATGATGGTAATACCTGTGAAGATACTTCTTTGATGATAGCTGATGACTGGAATACATCAAACTCATCTATAGGTCTGTCAACGCTCAAATTCCTTGTATCAGCGCCCAATCTACTCATGTCAGCGCTTGGTGTGTCAGCGTTCAAATTTTGCTTGTCAACGCCCAAATTACTTGTCTCAGCGCCTCTTGTAAATTGCTCCAACATAGCTGTAAAAGACAAGTTTAAATTTGTAGGAGTTACCAGAGACCTATCAAAACCTGGTTGCTTCTTCAATTCAGTTAGGGCTTTAGCAACACCCAAAGATTCACCATTATGTGAGCCCCTATCACTCACATTAATCTGCTCATCCTCCCCTTTGGAAGATTCCTTCATCCCACGCCTTGTGCTAGCATTCTCCAAAATGACAATCCTCTCCCTCAATTGCTTGAGTTCAAGGCCTTGTGTACTGACAATTTGTACCAAGTCTGCATTTTGCTTTTGCAAGCTAATGCAGACAGCCATCAATTCCATCAATGTGTATGGTTCCAATATGCCCTCCTCTAAAATGGGTATTTGACCTCCCAAGTTAGATTCATGGGGCATGGATGAGGTCATAAAGATGTAAGGACTGTCTTGGCATGCATCTAAGCCAGAACCAATAGTCTCAGCCTCATCCATAGCACCAACCATACTTGCGGTGGTGGTTCTCTCTGCTACATGGCTTGGACCACTAGAGGAGAACACTCCAGTAGTCCTTTGGTGTTTTTCCAACCTATATTGTGGTGGGGTAGAAGATGATGTGGATTGGGTGGATGTTGGAAGGTTAAGGGGTGTTTGGGTCCGTGAAGGAAGGGTGTCAACGTTTGGATTACTTGTGTCAACGCCAACATTTAATGTGTCAGCGTTGAAGGGTTCTTGGTCAATTTCCATGTGTTGAGGTGAAGGTAAAGGTTCTGGTATTGGGTCAAGTTGTGGTTGAGGGTCTGGTTGGGGTTGTGCTGCTGCAATAACAGCAAGCATAGCTGGGGTGAGGGGTAATTCACGGTGAGGGGGTGAATTCATCTTGGTAAAAATAGCTTTCTTTTGCACAGGGATCTCATAAAAGTCATCATGTTCCTTTGTGCAGTAATTTTGCACATCAAAAACCATTTGTAAAAATCTGGGATAAGCCAAAGTCATCTTATTCCCTTTGTTTTTACACATGCCATCAAAAATCATTTTTGAATAATTAAACTTTTGCCCAGCTGCAATGCACACAATAGCACTAGCAATTGATCTATTAATCTCATTGTGTGGAGTACACTTGGGACTTAAACATTGCAAGATGACATGTATGAGGTACTTCCAGGCTGGGGGAAACTCCTGTTTATGATATTTGTTTAAAGTTCCCTCATCAGGGAAAGGATAACCCAAAGCCCTTAGTCCTTGTTCTATTTCATGAATGGAAAGGGTGGTTATACCATCTGCATCATCAAGATGCAAAGCCTGGCGAACCAAGGCTTCAGTAACCACCCATGTACGCCCATGAACAATAGATGATAATGTTGTCACATTATTAACTGTTGAGGAACTAACAGTGTTCCAAAACTGTTTAATATGCGTGACAGAGATGAGAGGAGCATGAGAAAGAGCATACCTAATAGGAGATGCATTCAAGTACGCCACCATCTGGGTGTATTGTAGAAACAGAGTGTCATCAGCATCCAAATATGCAATCATGTTGTGTTGACTCTTGAATCCCAATATCAAATCACTTGGTTAAAATTTTGGTGCCATTGTTGAAGAAAGCTGTTTGTCAATATTTAGAAAGATGAATTATAGGAGAAAATTGGTAGACAAGAATATGAGGTACCCTGTTTAAAAATAGGAGACAAATATATAGGAGAGATAGGTGTTGTTCCTATTCAATCCATAACACAAGATTCTTAGAGAGAGAAAGAGGAGAAAAGTAGAGAGAGAAACAAGAGAGAATTTGGAAGGTTTATGTTTACTAGAGAGAGAAAGTAAAATGAACCAACACCCTCTTTCACATGTGAAAGAGGGTTATATACCCCACGGCTCTAAGGCCTTTGTGGGCTTCATCTTGGGCCGGGCTTGGCTTTGCTTTGGGCTTACGCCCCTAACTTATACAATATTAGCTTAAAGTCCAAGCCCAGTTTTCCCGACTAACCTATTACAATACAAGACCTTTTAACGACTAAGATGACCTATTACATTCTTGTTCGACTATGTAAAATATAGGGCTAACAATCTCCCCCAATGTATCGGTCATCTTAAAATGCTTAAAAAGCATAAGATGGTTGAGTGAATACATTCTTGTAGAGGAGATCTTCCTGCTTTGGTCTTGTATCTTGGTCTTGATCTTGTTTGTAACAGCTTTGTTCCTTCATGCTTTCGTGATCTTTATCTTGAGCCTTTGTCATTTGACTTTGAGTGCTTGAGATCTTCATCTGTACTCCTTGTGACTAAGATGACCTATTACATTCTTACATTCTTAGGTATCTTGATTATCTCCATCTTGTGCTCTTGTGACTTCTGAATCGACATCGGTTGCACAGCTACGCCACCTTCTTGATATGCAGCAACATATATAGACACGGATGAAATGGCTTTGAACATTTCACCCTAACTCGGTAGCGTTTTACCTCCGGTCGGTGAAGACCGTTAAACGGTATTAAATACCGTACCTGTGATCAGGTAGATTCGATTAAGAACCTCCTTGACAGGGTTTCCCGGCGGTAGTAGCCAGTTCTCTTTACTCGACCGTCTCAAAGCAGACTGCGAACGTAAAGAGTGAATCATAAGGATAAATTATCCGTCTGATTAGAGTCGTCAATTCAGATTTCCTGGAACAAGTTTGATTCTAAAAGAATCGCACCATTGTTGCTTTCCAGTTTGTCACAAGCTTGATTCATAGAGAATCTTGCGAGTTACCTACCGCAGTGCTGTTTGATGTTGACACTGGAAGGATTTCCATTCGTCACTGTGAACACTAATGAGTGTCACTCTGAATGTTCTGGCAAGATCACATGGATTTTGCGAAGAAACCTGGAATTAAGTTTGAATAAATCAAGAATCCAAACTTAGTTGCTTTCCAGTTCTCACAAGTTTGATTCGTGTAGAATCGCACAAGTTACCTACCATGAGCTTGTTTGATGTTGGCTCAAGCAGGATTTCCATCTTCATTGTGAATCGTATCACTCAGATGTTCTGGCAATATCACAAGGATAATGCGTAGGACTCGATTGTGTCCTAATGAGATGGTAAATTGATCTCGTTTGGCTCTAGACTCAATAAGTGCATTTTGGTAATCGGAGGCTGGAGCAGACTGCCACCTTTTCAATATTAACTGACTCAGAGTGAGAAAGTTAATAGATACGTGTTGATCTCCGTGACAATGAGACAAGTTTCTTTTGAGAGAAACTCGAATGGCTGGGAAGGGTTGTGCATTGCATCACTGGGTCCATGATGACTTGTCTTCAATAGATGTATTGACCCGGTTTCTGCCTAAGTTGCATAGAATATTCAACTCCTTCAATGCTTACCAATACGTCATCATTAGCACCTTGTTGTGATTGTTCCGGTGCTAACTTAAGTACTTGGTCCGCATTCAGCTTCATTCCACTCCATCTTTCCTAAGGAAAACTATTTCTAGCTATGGAATGTCCTTGGGTAGATCCCTCCGGTTCTGGTTGGATCATAGGATTTAGTTTCCTATCCTAAACCACCTTTTGACTCCATCGTTCCGTCGTGGATAGTAGGTTGTTTTGGGTAAAGATCGTAACCATAAAACCATTGAAAAACATTCAAAGTGCTTGATTAAAATCAAAACTTTTAACACTTTGAAAGTTTTATCTTTTCGAAAAGCTCCCCCTACACACATGCATCGATATACGAAATAGTTTGGCATGTGAAGGAAAGAGTTGCACTTGAGTCTTTAAGATCACATGTTGCGATATATTACATTTTAATCACATTTTCTCCCCTATCTCTAATATAAAAATATCATATTAGATATACTAATTGATTAAAATATGACAATTTCTGAAAACCGATTGGGAGAGAAACATGTGTGCACGCATGAATCATGGAACATTTTTAGTCGGGTCGCTCCCCCTCAACAATATATGTGTGTCTTAAGACAAAATTTGACAAAATTTTAGAAAAAAAAACGACACCACAGAATATGTTGAGGTACGGAGTTGAGATGCCTTTACCGATAATATATATATGACAGATTTATTATCATTTTCGGAATGTGTTGGATACATAAAATATGACAATTTTAGAGATGTACCCAACAACATTAAAAGGCTTAATTTTAAAACGCTCCCCCTCAAAAATTGATCAAAATAACATATGACAATTTTGAGATATAAAAACCACTTATGAGGAAGGGAGTGTTGAACACACAATTTTGAAAGATTTAGAAAAACCTTTTGAGAAATTCTTGAAAAATTGTGTTCAACGGTTTTAAAATAATCAGGATAGAA
Organism: Glebionis coronaria; assembly: GCA_025667525.1. Classification (NCBI taxonomy): domain Eukaryota; kingdom Viridiplantae; phylum Streptophyta; class Magnoliopsida; order Asterales; family Asteraceae; genus Glebionis; species Glebionis coronaria. Next base: position 93,068,313 of record CM046881.1, read on the forward strand.
GACTTCTCTTCTATTGCTTAGGGAAAGCGCACTGAAACGTACACTCCCCTTTCGGGTCCGTTTTTCATGAGCTCAAAACTTTGATTGTTTTGTGACTAGCTCATGACCGAGAAAAATAAATTTCCCGTTGTGAAGGATAAGTTATCATCCGTGATAAACTTTCCTTAAGTTGAAGTTTGAGTTCTAAGCTGACATTTACTTAGAAATCGTTTTCATGAACTTAAAAACTTTGAATGTTTTTATGAGAAGCTCATGACCGAGAAATATGAATTTCTCGTTGAGAAGGATAAGTTATCGTCCGAGATAAACTTTCCTTAGTTGAGGTCCGAGTTCTAAGCTGTGATGCGCCTAGAAGTCATTGTGAGAGAATATCAAGCAGCTTCATTTGCCAAAACCTCCAAGTCTTCTGGAGTCATATACTTCATACCAAGACGGCCAACGAGATACACAAACCTATCTTTCGATAGAGCTTTTGTAAACAAGTCTGCCAGCTGGTACTCAGTTCTAACAAAGTATAATTCCACGATGCCGCGTTCCACTTGTTCCTTGATGAAGTGATATCTGACATCGATGTGCTTGGTGCGGGAGTGTTGAACCGGATTGCAAGATATGGCTATGGCCGACTTTGAGTCACAATACATAGGTATTTTATCAAAGTGGAATCCATAATCCGTGAGTTGAGTTCTCATCCAGAGGACTTGAGCACAACACGCGGATAGAGCCACATATTCTGCTTCAGCTGATGAGAGCGAAGTGCAATCCTGCTTCTTTGACGACCAGCTGACAAGCTTGTCTTCCCCTAGAAATTGTATGCTACCAGAAGTGCTTTTACGACTATCAAGACAACCTGCGTGATCAGAATCTGAAAAAGCCGTTAGATGAAAACCAGTTTCCCTCGGATACCAGAGTCCCATGTGAATGGTATTCTTAAGGTATCGAAAGATCCGTTTAACCTCTTTGAGGTGCTTTTGAGTAGGTCTGGCTTGATATCGTGCACAATAGCATGTGGCATGATGAATATCAGGCCTGCTGGCTGTAAGGTACATAAGTGACCCGATCATACTGCGATATCGCGTTTGATCTACGGGATATGAGTACAAGTCAGCGTCTAGGGATGTGGTCGACAATGGTGTACCAACGCGAGCACATGAGGTCATACCATGCTTTTTAAGTATCTCTTGAGCATACTTAGCTTGGTTAATGAAGATACCACGTGGGGATTGATGAATCTGGAGGCCTAAAAAGAATTTTAGCTCCCCCATCATTGACATTTCAAATCTGCTGTGCATTAATTTTTCAAAATGTTTTGAAAGTTTTGGGTTCGTAGAACCAAAAATAATGTCATCAACATAAACTTGCACCAGCATTATGTCATCCCCATATTTATTTGTAAAAAGAGTAGGATCAATAGAACCTTTGGAGAATCCTTTGGACACCAAGAAGTTTGAAAGTTCTTCGTACCATGCCCTTGGAGCTTGTTTAAGTCCATATACAGCCTTCTTGAGACGATAGACTTTGTCAGGATGATGAGGATCGATGAATCCTTCCGGCTGATTCACATACACTTCTTCCTTCAAATGACCGTTGAGAAAAGCAGTTTTAACGTCTATCTGAAAAACCGTGAAGCCCTTATGTGCAGCATAAGCAAGGAATATCCTGACTGCTTCCAAACGAGCAACTAGAGCGAATGATTCATCGAAATCTATCCCTTCTTGTTGACGATACCCCTTAACCACAAGACGAGATTTGTTTTTGATGATGGTTTGTTCTTCATTCCAGTTTGTTTTTCCAGATCCATTTGAAATCTAAAATTGACATTCCATAGGGCCGGTCAACAAGTTCCCAAACATTTAGGCGTTCAAACTGATGAATTTCGTCTTGCATTGATTCAATCCACGCATGATCAGTCATGGCTTGTTTGATGTTTGTTGGTACAGTTGAACTCACGGTGAGTGCATACATACACACATCGCCATCGGTTTCGAGTTGTCTGCGTGTTCGAACCGGTTGTGAAGGATTTCCAATGACTTGCTCCAATGGATGATCACGTGTCCAATGGTGAGTGGATGGATATGGTTGGTAGAATGTATGCATGTTGGACGGATCAACATGTTGACTAGAAGACTCTCCGACTTCGTGTACCGGTGTACCGAACGGATTGATAAATTCTTCATCGTCAGGTTGTGCATCGACTGCTTGATTGTTGTTTCCTCCTTCAGCATTGACGGTTGGTGATGTTGGCTGTATGACAGTTTCTTGAGTTTGTTGAGTATCCACTGGAATTGTCTCTTGAGCAACGGTTGCTGAAGTAGATGTAGTTGTGTCTTGTTGACATTGTGCGGGTGCATCAGTAGTATTGACAGCGGAAGGCTTTGACACAACTTGATTGTTTCCATAGTAATATTCATCAAACATTGGATCATATAAATCAACCAACTCATTCATATGTGTCGTATCCGTCGATTCTGCTGTAGGAGTACTTTGTTGATATTCTGCACGGGACGTACACTGTTGTGTGTAGGTGCCATTGTTGGACATTGAGGTGCGGGACTTGAGCTGTTGTGATCAAGTACCATTTGTGGCAATTCGTCAAAGTTCACATGAATTGTTTCGACAATGATCTTTGTTCTCTTGTTATAGACCCGATATCCTTTCGACAATGTCGCATACCCCACAAAAATACATGCATCACCTTTTTCTTTCATCTTGTCGAGATTCTCACCGTCTTTAAGGATGTAGCATAAAGATCCAAATACATGAAAGAATTTGACAGTAGGTTTCCTGTCATTGATGATGTGGTAAGGTGTCTTTTCATGTCTAGGGATAACGAGAGAACGATTCTGAGTATAACAGGCAGTTGCAATTGCTTCAGCCCAGAAGAATAGAGGTAATTTTGAAGCAGAAAGCATTGTTCGAGCAGCCTCTACCAAAGTACGGTTCCGTCTTTCGACAACGCCGTTTTGTTCAGGAGTTCGAGCAATAGACGTTTGATGTTCGATGCCTTCTTCTTGAAAATAAGATTGCAAGGTCTTGTTCAAAAATTCAGTACCCCTATCCGTTCTTACGGTTAAGACTTGAGCTTGAAGATTGCGTTGTATCATCTTGAGAAAGTTTTTGAGAACCTCTGGTGTTTCATCTTTGGACCTTAAGAAGAAAGTCCATGTGTATCTAGAGTAATCATCAACAATCACTAGAATATACTTTTTTCCGTTAATACTCTCTACACGCATGGGACCACATAAATCCATGTGCAGAAGTTCCAATCGTCCTTTTGAGCTTGGGGTAGTCTTTGATTTGAAAGACTTCCGTTTTGCTTTCCCCAACTCACAAGAAGAACAAAGATGGTCTTTGACGAATTTTAACTTTGGAAGACCGATCACAGTATCATTCTTAGAAAGCAGGTTGATGGTGTCAAAGTTGAGATGTGACAATCGTTGATGCCATAACCATGCTTGAGATGATGAGGCTTTAGCCATTAAGCAAATCGGATTTGTTGAAGATGTGTCTTGAAGAGTTACTGTGTAGAGATCAGAACCACGAGAACCTGTAAGAAGGTCATTCCCATCGTAGTCTCTAACATAGCAAGTAGATTTCCGAAAAGCCACTTCCAAATCCGCATCACAAAATTGACCAACCGAGAATAAATTGTGATTCAGTCCCTCGACGTAATAAACCCGTTTTATAGTGATATTCCCTTGAACCAAGTCTCCATATCCGAGTATCGGTGCAAATTGATCATTTCCAAACCGTACCGTACCCAGAAACTTCTCCACGAAGTTAATGAGAAGCTTGAGATTGCCCGTCATGTGCTTTGTGCACCCGGAGTCCATTATGAATAGGATGAGTTCGACGAGCTGCAGAAGAATTAGAAGACAATGTAGCATTTGACAAATGGGAGCCCTTGATAGAAACGGGTTCCAAAATAGTAGTGGACCTAGATTCTAAAGGCAAGCTAACATTCATAGACCCAATTAGAATGGGGGTTGTCTTAGGTACCCATTTGTATCCAGGTGGTGTAAATCTTGAATACCCCCGTGTACATGTCCTAATCATGTTCTCATAAAGCTTCTTTAACCTGCTTTGTTTACGTAGAGTAGTGGATTCTAACGCACTTAGTTTCTTAAGTGGTTGCTCAGTGGATTGGTTCAAAGTTCTTGTGGGTTTACTAGTACTAGTGGGCATACGAATAGGCTTCCTAGTTCTAGTATTCACGCCATTATAATTAAGAGCACAAGCATCATGATTGAAAGTACGAACACATTTGCCACATTCAACACAAACAAATTCAACATTCGAGGTCTTAGCATTTAAACTGTCATTACAAGCAGTTACAAACGTTTTATTCTTAGAAAACTTAAAATTCCTACGGTGATCTTCTACTTCATTCTTCTTCCCTTGACTATTGTTAGGCATGACTCTATCTTCAATTCTAGTGCTCTTAAGCTGTGGTCCGCTAACACTAGTAGTGGGATTTACTCCTGTAGAAGAAGACACACGTTGATTAGTTTTCCTAGTATTCTGAGGTAACTGCGTTGTTCCAGTTTGAGTGGGCTTAGTGTTCATCTTATACATTCCAGGTGCTATCACATTAGTGCTCTTATCATTTCCTATCTTAGGCAAAGTCTGTGGGGGTTGTCCCAAAATAGATGTTTTAGGGCATTTAACCGCATTCGGTTGACGAACGGCAGATGGTTTACCCAAAACAGACTTTCCTTTCATTTTCCCAATGAGTTTCTGTAACTCACTAATGGCAATGTCCCTTTCTTTTAGCTGAGCTTTCAAATCATTTATTTCGAAATCTTTTTCATTTAGTAGACGAAACGAAGAAGCTGACATTTCTTGACACTTTTTATGATTATGAGATTTTTCACCTTTTTGTAAAGCAAGTTCAAGAGAAATGGAGTGTTTCTCAAGTTGAGAAAAACTTTTCGAAAGTTTGTTATATGACTGAATTTGTTTCGAAAGCTCTACTTCAAGATTGCGACATTTCGCGTCCGATTATGACACTAGACATGCTACATGACAATATTGATCAAGATCGGTATACACACCAAGTATAGCATTCATATGGTCAGCATAAAAATATTCCTTAGAAAGTCGATCAATTTCGTTAGAAAGTTGGTGTTCTTGTGTCTTTAATTTAATTTGAAGAAAATCAACTTCATCTTCAAGAGATTTGACATAGCTTAAATCAGTTAACATTTCCTCAGTGAGAGCATTATAAAACATTTCCACATTTTTTGAAAGATCATCAATGGTTGGAACAATGCATTGTTGGATGACGACTTCTACTTGTGGGTTAGGTTTAATATTCCAAATGGTATCCCTAGAAACTTTTTCATAGTCGACGACACCTTTGTACAAATTTAAAACCCCTTGTTTTATAAACTCAAATTGCTGAACACTTTTGCTTTTCTCATCCCATTTACGTTTTTCATCCAAAATTCACTTTTCTAACAAAATTGATTGCTTTTTGAAACTCCTTTTTGAAGAAACTTTCTTTTGTGGTTCATCACTTGGTGGTGGAACACTATTATACATCTTTTGTTCTTTTGAAAGTTCTTTTTGAGGGACAAACTTAATATGATTGTTAGAATCAGAAAGGTTTATTAAATCACTTAAGTTTGATCGACTTTCTTCTTGTTGACGAATGATTTCGTCACAGTCAGGGGAAAGCATAAGAGCAAGATTATCAACATAACAACCGATATCATAAAGAGCAGGCTTGGTACTTTGAGCTTTCTTGAGATATTCAGGCTTGACAAAACTCGTTTTCATATTTCTATTGAGCATATTCATAGTTTGAATAGACTGACCCGTTTTGTAAACAATGTTGTTTAACGTGTCGACTCTCTTTTCCAAAGCAAGAATTTTTTCAATATCCTTTTCTTCACGAGTTTTATAAAGCTCAGTTTGTTCTTTATTAACCGACTCTAATTCAGTAATTTGGAGTTTATGTAGCAGTAGTTGTTCTTCAAGTTCAGATATCTTTTGTTTTGACATATGAATTTCGTGTGTTACTTCAGAACAATATTGTTCGTTGAGCACCTTACGTTCATATACCAAACCATTAGCTATTGCAACTCGTCGATCAGCATCTTTTACATAATCACACTCTTTAAGCCTGTCTATCTCCTCGGCTAAGGATGTGTTTGCTTGCTTCAAACGTTTATTAGCATCTTTGTTTTCCTCAATTTCATGTTTTAAAGAATCAATTATAGACGCAAGAAAATCACGGTCCTCATCCGAGTCAGTATCCTGAGCAGCATTACCGTCATCATTACACATATGCTGTGAATCCGTAGAGATATTGCTATCCTCCGTGTCCATTACATATGTGTCATTGATGCTTTCGGGTTGCTCAGGATGCCGTCGTTCATTAGCAAACACATTATAGTTATCATTTGTTGGTACCTTTTCAATTGGCTCAGTATCAAAGATAGGTCCAGAAGTATCAGTAGTCTCTGGAAGCACTTCTTGAATCTTTGCCATGTACACATAATGTGCCTCTAGCTCTTGATCATCGGCTTCATCATCAGTGTCATCACGCCAGTCAACTTCATCTGCTGTGAGTGGAATTCCTGCTTCTTCTTTCTTACACAGCAGCATCTTTTCCTTGTGATACCCTGAGTCCTTAACCCGTTTTGGCTTCTTGCATTCCCTAGCCATGTGCCCAAATCCCTTACAGTTGAAGCATTGAATCCCAGTCTTCTGCACAACCGGAGTGCCTACAGTATCTCTAGCCCCAACTTGATTCAGCATCCTCTGATTATCATACCTAGCATCACGATCATACCTAGGTGCATGATCAACTTCCTTATATCTAGCATTGGATGATGATCTGAGGTTGTTGTTGGTAGGTTTGTAGATCTTCTTATAAGTTGTGGTGAGTAAAGACATGAGTTCTTCAATCTTCTTGTCCCTTGAAGTTTGTTCATCATCACTGTCTCCATCTGACTCGGTGTCATACTTTGGAGGTGGAGTGGGGACAATTGCTTTGGCTTTGTGTTTAGCAGCAACTAGAGGTTTGGTGGATGAGCTTGATGACTTTGAGGAATGAGTAGGTGGTTGTTGACGGGGAACGGGTTTTGTTGAAGTAGCAGCCACAAAAGCAATAGAATTAGCAGACCGTTCTGCCTTTTCAGCCCTTAGTTCATTCACTTCATTCTGATGTTGTTTCAAGATATCATAAAGTTTGTGGTAAGAGATAGTCTTGATATCCTCCCTTTGTTTGACCAAAGTCACAAACCTTTGCCATTCCGGCTTGAGTTGAAGTAAGAACTGAACATTGGCATGATGATTGGAGATGGTGCACTGATTTCTGACAAGCTCATTCATCATTTTGTAGAATCTCGAGTAATATGAGTCAATGGATTCACCATCTTCAGATGTGAATTTTCCAAACTCCCAAAGTAGATTAGTCTCGAGATCTTGTACATTGATCGACTCACCTTGCTTCAATCGATGAATTGCATTCCACATTTCCATAGCATTAGGACATGCATCGACTGTGGAATAGATATCGTTATCAATTCCAGTGAGTATGAAGTTTACAGCATCAGCTTCAGCTTGGAGGAGTTTCTTTTTCTCAGCAGAACATGTGTCAAAATCCTCCATAGCTCGTATAGTTGATGAAGTACCATCCTCTGCCTGTGTGGTAATTGGTCTGAATTCAAAAACTGGAGGTGGATTCTCAAGGCAGTGACGAAGAGCAGTTCGGTTTTCTTTTCCGTCGAGAAATCTGAGAAAACGAGATCTCCATTGAACGTAGCAACCGGCAGTGAGCACAGGTGGATTACCGTTGCCACCTTGTTCCAAACGAATTTGATTAGCAGTTGCAATGTTGATGTTGTTGTTAGACATGGTGAATACTTGTGAATGAATTACAGATCTTAGTGGATTTGTTGTGATGATGTGTGGTTTAAAATTAAAATTCCGAAATTTCCAGAAAATTTTTTTTCTCAGTCCGACAATAAATTCCTCAGTCTGACAAAACGGTAAGCCGAAAAATTTTGTATCGCCAAATTTTGAATTTGAGTTAGAAATAGCCAAAAACTAATAGGGAAAAAATTTGATTTTACTTGACCTAAAAATTTTAACTCTTTTTTTTTTTTTTTTTTTTTTTTTTTTTTTTTGATCTTCGTGTAAACGATGTTCCTAAACTAGTCTAGATAGTGGCTAAGTCTAAAAATTGCTCAAACAAAAATATCCATCGGAATGCCCATCGGAATAACCTTGTCGGAATGACCAATCGGAATACCCAATCGGAATGCCAAAACGGAATGACCAATCGGAATGAGTGATCGGAATACCCAATCTGAATACCAATCGGAATGTACCAAATCTGAATACCAACCAATCGGAATGTCGATCTGAATGCCAATCGGAATGCCCAATCTGAACATCAACGAATCGGAATGTCGATCTGAATGCCAATCGGAATGCCCAATCTGAATATCAACCAATCGGAATGCCGATCTGAATGCCAATCGGAATGCCCAATCTGAATATCAACCAATCGGAATGCCGATCTGAATGCCAATCGGAATGCCCAATCTGAATATCAACCAATCGGAATGCCAATCTGAATAAGTAAACCCTTTTCCGATTTGACCAGATCGGAATATTTTCCACTTTTCTCGGACAAAACTCAACCAATTCGTGATTTTAAGCCAAAAAATGATCAAAACACCCAAAAATTTTGTGTTTTTAGCCAAAGTAAATATACCAAATCTCTACCACAACTATGTAGAAGATTCGTATCAAGAAAAAACCATAAAAAACACAAGAAAATTTTTAGGACGTGATATATAGATCAAAATGACCACGAAAAATCAAAAACACACCACACTAATCTTCAATCACCTATCCACTATAGGCTCTTGATACCAAATGTTGTTCCTATTCAATCCATAACACAAGATTCTTAGAGAGAGAAAGAGGAGAAAAGTAGAGAGAGAAACAAGAGAGAATTTGGAAGGTTTATGTTTACTAGAGAGAGAAAGTAAAATGAACCAACACCCTCTTTCACATGTGAAAGAGGGTTATATACCCCACGGCTCTAAGGCCTTTGTGGGCTTCATCTTGGGCCGGGCTTGGCTTTGCTTTGGGCTTACGCCCCTAACTTATACAATATTAGCTTAAAGTCCAAGCCCAGTTTTCCCGACTAACCTATTACAATACAAGACCTTTTAATGACTAAGATGACCTATTACATTCTTGTTCGACTATATAAAATATAGGGCTAACAATAGGTGCATGTGATTGGTCAAAAATGAGGCAAATATTTTCAAAATATAATGATGAAAATATTGAAAAGAAAATAAGTTATCTCATGCATTAATTAAAAGTTATATGCTCCCAAAATTACGGCCCCAAAATTCGTCAAAAATAACAACTGGGTAGGTCCCAATGAGTATCAACGGTCAAAAATAACCCATCAACGCCCAACGGCTATATTCTTGTCAACGTTTGCCAAAGCCATGTCAGCGTCTAAATTGGTCATAACAACGCTTGGAAAAATACTTGTCAGCGTCCAAAAATAAAAGTAATAAAAAAATGAAAAAGGACCTTAAAAAAGTAATTTATCCTAGTGAAGATAACCTATAAGTTGATAATTATTATAGGGCGGCAAGCACTGTCCAGTTATGCACACTTGCTTATGCAAGATAGACATAACAGTCCTCTAGTGTCCCTTGCTAACCAAAATTCTTAACAACTAAGTTATCTCATAAAATTCCCTGTAACTCCCAGGTAAAACCCATGATAAAATCATTCCCATGTCTCCCAACAGACCACAACCAATTCTAGGCCAAAAATGTCTTGGCAGTATGCATAGTATATCAACTTTGCATGCTACAGTGCCTCATGATTTAGTAAAACTAACTCATACTCACCTGTGGACACAATCTAGAATTGTGATAAGAGTATTATAAGAATACCCAAAAGTCCTAAAGGTTCCTAAAACCTCCCCTTAAACTGTGATACATATGTTGCCCAAAAATATGCATGAACATAAAAAATTTATGTCAAGATAGAAATATAAATATTCAAACCATCATCCATAAATAAAAACATGCTCAAATGATTCTCCAAGGATCCATAAGCAACTCTGTATCCAATGGTACAATGCTAACACCACCTACACACTTAGATTAAAAACCACAAAACTAACATTGTTGCTGACAACGCCACGATAACACTTGTCAGCGTTAAGGTAACCTTTGTCAGCGTTAGAAAAATATAGTGGAAAATCTAACTTCAAAAGACCAATAACAATGCATTATCTTGTACATACTTTTACAATAAGACCCCAAAACACATATTATGTGATATTTATCATTCCAATACTTGTTACCAAGTATTGAAACCTTCCAGCACCAAAAGGTTTAGTTAATAAATCAGACACATTTTCTTCTGTGTCAACCCTATCTGGTTGTATTAAACCCTTTTTAAAACAATCCCTTATAAAATGATGTCTAATTTCTATGTGTTTTGTTTTAGAATGATGTACAAGATTTTTAATAATGCATAAAGTGCTGTTATTGTCAACAAAAATCTTGGTATGCATGAAATTATACCCATAATCCAACAGCTGGTTCTGAATCCATAAGACTTGTCCACAACAAGCAGCTGCAGCTACATACTCTGCTTCAGTTGTAGAATTGGCCACCACTGTTTGTTTCTTGCATTGCCAAGATATCAACCTACTCCCAAGAAACTGACATCCACCAGTTGTGGATTTTCTATCAAACTTATCACCACCATAGTCACTGTCTGAATATGCAATAAGCTCCAATGGTGAATCTTTTGGGTACCACAAGCCAAGATATGGATAACATCTAAGGTACCTAAAGATTCTCTTGACAGAATAAAGGTGACATTCTTTGGGAGTCACTTGATGGCGTGCACATGTACACACAAAAAACATGATGTCAGGTCTTGAGGTTGTAAGATACATCAATGAACCAATCATTGATCTATAGTGTCTGAAATCCACATCTTTTCCATCTCCAACTTTTCCCCAAGGGTGTTCCCTATCCATAGGAGTAGTAGCCCTCTTTTCATGTGGAGAAAAGCCAAACTTCTTCAAGATCTCTGCTACATACTTATCCTGAGAGATGAAGATACCATCGTCTTTCTGCTGAACTTGTAACCCTAGAAAGAAGTTCATCTCCCCCATTGCACACATCTTAAATTTGTCTGTCATAAGCTTGGAAAAGTCTTCACTCATCTTTGGATTGGTGGAGCCAAAGATGATATCATCCACATAAACCTGAACAAGTAAGACATTCTCACCAGCCTTCTTTGTAAATAATGTCTGGTCTATGGTGTCCCTTTTGAATCCATTTTCCACCATAAAGTGGATAATGTGCCATACCATGCTCTTGGGGCTTGATGAAGTCCATACATAGCTTTCTTGACTCTATACATCTTGTCTGGATTCTCTGGATCTTTAAAACCAGGAGGCTGCATAACATACACCTCCTCAACAATTGTGCCATACAAAAAAGAACTCTTCACATCCATTTGATAGACAGTGAAGCCCATGCAGGAAGCATAGGCTAGAAATATCCTTATAGCCTCAATCCTTCCAACTGGTGCAAAGACCTCCTCATAGTCTATCCTTTCCTCTTGTGTATATCCCTGAGCCACTAAACGTGCCTTGTTTCTGACCATAATGCCTCTTTCATCTTTCTTGTTTCTTAGAACCCATCTTGTCCCAATAGGTCTGACATACCTGGGACAATCAACCAGCTCCCAAACATCCTGAATAGCAAATTGGTGAAGCTCATCCTGCATTGCTTCCACCCAACTTGTTTCTTTGAGAGCATCAAAAATCTTCTTGGGTTCCTGTTGTGACAGAAAACAGGCAAACAAACATGCTTGAACAAGAGGGGTATCAACCTTCTTGTGTATATTGACAATAAATCCACCAAGACTCTGATGAGATCTTCTAGTCTAAATAGGAGACATGACATCCCCAATAATTTGAGAAGTGGGGTGATTCTTCATCGTATAAGTAAGAACTCCTCCCTCAAAAAGTCTGTTGTCTTCAATCTCATCATCCATGTTGCCAATATCTTCTTCAGGCTCTCTTCCATCAATATTTGTATGAACCTCTTCATTCCTGCTTGAAGGTTCACCTTGTTCAAAATTTGAAGAGAAAATATGCTCAAAAGTGTTGTCAACGCCTGAACCAAGGTTGTCAGCGTTTGAGCCATCAACGCCTGAATTTGTCCTGTCAGCGCCAGATTTTCCTTTGTCAGCGCCTGAAGGACCATGCATGTTGTTAACTGGTGATACTTAGGGACCACCATTTTCCTTTCCAGCAGCAGCAGCAGCAAAAGCATCTGTCCATATGGGAATAGTGACATACTCTTGTATGGGAGATGACTTGGCTGCTTGTGATCCAACCTCTTCATTAACCTGTGTACCTGAAACATCAACAACTGGTTTTTCCACAACATTTGAAGTTACCTTCACAATGTCTGGATCAGTAACAGGCATATAATTCAAAGTCCTAGATAGAGGTTCCAAGTCAAACAACGAATTTGGACCACTTTCAGGATCACTAGGTTTACTCTCTAAAAACCTAACATGTACTTTTTCAAGTATACGTTTTTCCTTCTTAAGGTAAACCCTATATCCCTTACTCTGCGCTGAATAACCCATGAAATAGCCTTCATCACCTTTAGCACTAAATTTACCTAAGGCATCACTAGTATCTAAGATAACTACATGACAGCCAAAAGGTTTAATAAAACCAATATTAGGTTTCCTTCCCCAAAGTAACTCATAAGGTGTTTTGTTTTGTATCTTGTTGACCAATGCTCTATTCTGAACATAACAAGCTGTATTCACAGCCTCAGCCCAAAAAGCTATGGGAAAGTGAGCATCAGCCAACATAGTCCTGGCTGCTTCAATTATGGTTCTATTCTTTCTCTCAGCAACCCCATTTTGCTGTGGGGTTCTGGCAATACTAAACTGCCTAGTAATCCCTTTCTTGGCACAAAAATCATCCAACAGTTTATTTCTAAACTCACCACCATTATCACTTCTAAGCATTTTAACTTCATTACCAGTTTTCTTCTCAATCTGAGTAATAAAGCTAATTAAAGTATCAGTATTGTCACTTTTCATGGCTAAAAAGAAAGTCCAAGTAAACCTAGAAAAGTTATCTGTGATGACAAAGCAATATGATTTACCATTCAAGCTTTCTATATTAGTTTGACCAAATAGGTCCATATGCAGCAAGTGAAGTGGTTTAGAACTAGAGTGCACCTGTTTAGACTTAAATGAGACCTTGTGCTACTTGTCTTTAAGGCATGCAACACAAGAGTGGTCATTGTGGAAAGCCTTTTCAGGCAAACCATCAACCAAGACAAGTCTCACAAGCCTGTTTATATTCTTAAAGTTAATGTGCCCTAGTCTCCTATGCCATAGATTACTCTCATCAACTGAAGCTTTAGCATAAAAACATGACATATTATTATTCATCCTAATACCATTAAGATTCACATTATAAATGTCCTTATGCCTAGGTGTTCTATAGTCAATATATTTTTCATCTGGAATTTTAAAATCCTTGCTTAACACCAAGCATTTAGTATCAGTAAAAAGAACCTTATTTTTGTTATCACAGACTTGTGATACACTAAAAAGATTGTAATCAAGTTATTTTACCAGAAACACATTTTCAAAACGCAAGTTCTTGGTGAGAAGAGTTCCTTTACCAGTGATAGTTCCATATCTGCCTCCAAATTAAACTTTATCACCATCCTTAATGGGAGTGAAGTTAGTCAGATAATCTTCCTTCCCTGTCATGTGCCTAGAGCATCCACTATCCCAATAGCCATAATCATTTACCTGTTTTTGAATGCCCTGCACATAAAGAAAATAAGTTAGTTTTCTTTGGGAACCCAAGCCTGAGCAGACTTGGATTCATCTGGTTGTTCAACAAGAACAGACTTGGTTCTCATAACAACCCCTTGTTCATCCCTTTTTGGATGAAATACCCAGTTAACCCCAATTGGTTTTGTGATGACCTTTGAAATATAATTAAATCTGTTGCAGGTCATAGATATCCTATTAGAATTAGGGTTTTGATCTTGCTTAGGTCTCCATGTCAAGCTAGAAGAAGCTTTAGACCCCTTTCCCTGTGGTTGCAAATATTTAGGTCTGGCAACATTTCTGTCAGCGTTTGATTTGGTCTTGTCAACGCTGATATTACCCTTATCAGCGTTGAACCTAGGGTTTGCTACAGAAACCCATTGCCTGTTAGACCATGTATTGGTCTTCTGAAAAGGTCTTTGTTCATGCATGTTAGACCCTTTGGTGAAGAATGGAGCTGGTCTAACAACTTGTGGACTTTGCTCTACAAAAGTTTTGGGTCTGATAATGTTTGACCTTTTAACAGCGTTGACCTTGGAAGCGTTGACACACTTATATGCTAAATGTGAAAAGCTACCACAAGTGTAACAGGCTTTTCTAGACACAACTCTAGGTCTAGAAGAAAAGAAACATGTTCCATTATCACTAACTTGGCTTTTTGGTGACCTAGTATTCCTATACATTTCTGCATACTTAATGCTAGGTTTCTTAACAGTGTTTGAACCAAGGTCAACAGTTTTACCAGTGATTGGGTTTGTTACTTTGATAGGGGTCGACTCATTTGGACTATCACAAAGCATGCCACCCTGGACAAATAAGGTAGGGTTGGCTTTCTTCCATTCATTCAAGTTAGTCAACTTTTGCCTATATTCCTCAACTGGGGTAAGGACTCTTGGTGGAGGAATAATTTCCTCTTCTTAGAGTTCTGGTAAACCAGTCCAAGATAAGTCCTTTCTTTGGACACCCTAGAAGTCCCCAGCTGGTGGTGGAACACCAGTATAGTCTTTCATCCCAATCCCAGTCATGTCCTTAGGATCCCTCTGTTTATTAACATATTCTCCTAGGGTTTGTGAGGCCTTATCAAATATCTGAATTTTAAGGTCAACATTATCTTTATTCTTGATAGCCTCATCTAACTTAGCCTGTAATTCAACATTGACCCTTTCCATGATGTTTCTAACATCATTACAAACATTTAAATCATGTTTTAAGATATTTATTTTATCTTTTAGGTCAAGCTCCATTTTCTTATACTCAGAAACCGTCTTCTCAGTTTGAGTGAGAGCAATTTGATAGTTAGACAACTTGCATCTCTCAGTACTCACATCTCCTAACAATCTTAAAACCTCTTTGTTAAGTTTTTCAGTATTTAAACGACAACCCTTACTACAAAAAGCATCATCGTATACCTCATTGTCTGATGAAGATGAGGAGTGTGCCATGAGAGCATATTGAACATGCTCTTCTTCTTCAATCTCAGCAACTAAAGCTTTATCCTCTTCCTCATCCTTAGCCAAATAGCTCCAGTCCCATCCAATGCCATCAATTTCTTGTACTGCAACCATGACCTTAGGATCCTGAGCCTTGATAATTTGACTTGAGGGTTTTCCCGCATAAGA
Organism: Glebionis coronaria; assembly: GCA_025667525.1. Lineage (NCBI taxonomy): Eukaryota > Viridiplantae > Streptophyta > Magnoliopsida > Asterales > Asteraceae > Glebionis > Glebionis coronaria. The sequence goes on from CM046881.1 coordinate 93,083,825, forward strand.
TCTTCTTGGAGATCTGCATTCCCTCATAAAGTGCCCCATACGATGACAATTGTAGCACTCAACCTTGGATTTATCAAATCCAGCAGTGTCCTTTGCATTAAAGGTCATCTTCTTCTTGAACTTTCTATTCCCCCTGTTTGCTCTTATACTTGCAAGAGCCATGTTCCACTTTATATCCATCTCCTCCAAGTGCTCATCACTTATTTGCTCAAGGTCCTCATATGTAATCACTGAACCATTGGGCAATGAAGCAATGTATGCACACACAATATCCAGATCCAAACCAGCAGGCTTAACTCTTGGAGAGTCAATTTTGTATGTGTCAGCGTCTGAATGTGAGGCGTTGACAGGGTATGATCCAGCGCTGACACATGTTGATCCAGTAACTGAGTGCATGTATGAGTCCTTCTGATCAAATTGACCTTCACTATATGAGAAGAAGGCCATGTTACTATTGGTAGACTTACTTCCATGCTCCAAAAGAGTTTCATTCTCCAACAGCCTCAGTTTGTTGTAGATATCATCAAAAGTAGAACTTTTGCGAGTGTTATTGGCAATTATAGATCTTGCCTCAATCATCCACGCATCACCAAGGCTTTTAAGAAAAGTGGAAATAATGTCAATATCACCAACTTGTGTCCCCATGAAGGACAACTTGCTTGTAATGCCAAGCAGTCTGCTTCTCACACTACTAAGCTTCTTATTAGGTTGAGCCTTAAAAACAGCATACTCATGCAAGAGTTGCTTCTTCTTCTCTTCCTTAGTATCAGAATTGCCACCATATGCAACTTCAAGGGTTGCCCAAAGGTCTTTTGCAGACTCATAACCTCTATATTTGTGCTGATTTTCTTGTCCCAGGGAGAGTTTCAGAATGTTTAGGGTTTTCATATCAACCCTTTTCTTTGCTATGTCATCAGCAGACACAGCTCTACCATCATCAGGTTTTTCTTTCTTATCTTCTTCTGAACATCCTTGAACAACTGATCTTGTAGCAATGGCATTAGCAATCTTTGCAGCCTTATCGAATGTGTTTCCATATTCAATAATCTCCCAAAGAGTGTAGTCATAGATCCCCAGATATTGCTCAAAGTTGAATTTCCACAGCTCAAAGTAGTTTGCATCTAGCATGGGAATCTTGATGTTATGGTTTGAGGAGGAGGAGGTTGCTTCTGGAGTGGACATGATGTTTTTAGGGTTTTGAGAAGATTAGGGTTTTGGTGATTTTAGGGTTCTTGTGTTCTTTAAGATCAAAAGTTTCTCAACAAGCTCTGATACCACTTGTTGATCCCAAACATAGATCGATTTAGCTTGTGTAAACGAGATTAGATCAAGTTATACACATAGAGGAACTTTGTTTATGTATAAAGTAATCTAAGTGTTATGCGGAATTAACACTTAAACAAGAACACACAAAGATGAAAAACAAACTTTCACTGATAATAACGAACTTGCTTACAATGAAAGTGTTTACCGTATGAAAACTTATTATTAAACATAACTTAAAGGTCTTCTTTTATAGAAATAAGAAGCCTTGTACAACAGTCTACATATCAACTATTCTAGGTAAAGATAATTATAGAAAATACAATGTTGATCCTATCTTTACTAGAAACAAACTAGAAACATAATACGCGTAGACCATATCTTTCTATCAGTGCTTGTCTTCAACCTATCAACGCTTGACTTCTTCTTGTCAACGCTTGATCTGTCAGCGTTTGTTTTCTTCTTATCAACGCTTGTTTTTCCTCTTGTCAGCGCTCAAGTGGACTGGCTACATTTTATTCCCAACACCGCCAACAGAGGGAGGGTTTTAACAAAGAAATCAAAGAAATTTTTAAAACCAAGTTTTTCTAAAATACTTAAAATATATCTTAAGCCTTATGGAAATCATTAGACCACTTTAATACTAGGAGATAATGCCTTAATGAAGGATTACGAGTTAAATCAAAACCGAATAAGACCGAATAAGACCAAAACAGAAGAACGACTACTCGTAGAAAAGAAGCAAAGAAGAGAGAAACCAAGGGGAGTGAATCAAGACCAAGTTAAAAATTCTCAAGAGACAAGTGACAATCTTCAAGTTATAGAAACGAAGATCTTGTGTCATTTATAGTGGTTTAAGACGTGCCTTTCTGGCGAAAGTCTAAACGGCTTTGGTAATGAACCATACCAAGCAATTTTGATAAATAATGTAAGATCACTTTCAAGGATAGTCTTAAGCTATTTCAAAATGTGAGCAAAGTATAAATTCACTTTCTCTCCCACATGATCGGACAATTATTATTGATAGGGTTTACAATAACAATATCCTTGGAATATTTCAATTCCAAATGCGTAATATCCTAACTACAACTTATGGAGTAGTTTGGTATATCAAAAGATTAATCAATTATCCTAGAGATGCGCTCAATTTCACATATCACACATGATATAAGGCCTACTAACCATGTGGGTGTAAACCATGTAAATCATGCTTGATACTTTAAGCTACTACTAACTCACACTACATCTCCGAAGTGAGTCAAGTATCCAAGCAATGAAGGTTTGTGAGGGTATAAGAATAGAATAACATACCACAAAAAAATGTCAAGGCAAGGATTCCAAGAACAAGCACATAGTCAAGTAATGATCAAAAGAAAGATCAATAGGGCGCGTGGAAGGACGAAAACGTACCTTAGCCGCAAAATGAATTCCAAGTCTTCAAGGAACCAATGTAATGCCCAAACATGACTAAAGTGACTAATAAGTTTTCAAGGACTAGTATCACTCTCATCCATCTTGATATCATCATTCAATGATGTTGGAAATTAAAGAAGATGAGTCTTCTACAAGTGTAAGTAACTCATCCACAATCAGTTAAATGATTAATCTTCATGAGTACCTACACATAGAAAGATACAAACTAATAGATAAATTTCAAGAGTAAATCTAAAATGTATAAATACTACTAATCTAGATGAGATGCTATATTACCAATTAAAAGGCCTATTTTCAATGAAAAAATAGTTTTTACCAAAGAAAAACTTTAGTACAACGATACCTTCTAATTTGAGGAGACAATGGATCGATCCAAGTTTTAAAGTAGAATATACTTCAAAGATCTTGAGTGACCATCGCTCTTATACCAATTGTAGAAACTAGAAGGGGGTTTAATAGTTTCTCTTCGGTTTATGTCCTAATTAAAATTCCTATGAATTAGGTTTGTCTCAAAACTACCTTTTACTTGAAAGCTAGTTGCATAATGATTAGGTTCAATTCTAATGCATTAACAATGACAAGTAGTTGTTTTATGTGATGTAATAATGAAAGTAAGTAAAGAGTAAAGAAAGAAGAAACCTAATAGGAAGACACCAAGATTTATAGTGGTTCGACAACAAAGCTATATCTTCATTCCTACTCCACTCCTCGAGTACACCTTACTCGAGATTTCCAGTATATCCACAAGCTCCCTTCTCGGTGGAGAAAACCATACAACGTTGCTTACATTATTTTCCGACACTAAGCTAAATGTCGAGACCTAATCTTAGCTAGGACCAATCTACATACCTCTCCTTCTCCACCATTTTCCGACACAAGGCTAGATGTCGAGTTCTAATCGAAAGCTAGAACCAATCTTCGTCGCCCATCTTCATTTCCGACACAAGGCTAGATGTCGAGTTCTAATCGAAAGATAGAACCAATCTTCACAACTCTTTACTTTGAAGCTAAGTGAGAACTCACAAGACACATACACAAATCACTTTGTAGTTTAGGGAGAACTAACACACAACACTTTACAACTTAATAAAAACATATCCAAGTATACACATGTAACTTGGATCCACACAAGACAAATCCAAGTATAGACATATACAATGGATTTACACAAGACTAATCCAAGTATTCACAAATACATTGGATTAACGCAACTAATCCAAGTATACACGAATACATTGGATCTACACAAGACTCAAGTAAAAATGATGAACATGACTAGATTTAAGGTAGGATGATCTTCATTAAAGCTTCATCTTTAATCACATCACATAGTGTGTGAGTGATCTTCTCTTTGGACAAGGCAAAGAAGGAGATCAAGGGGATAATCATTAGTAAACATACTTAACACATTAAGTGATCATTCACAAATGATTATGAATTAGAAAAGAGAAAGATGACAGAAAGAGTGTCCAAAAAGGTTCATGGAAAATTCAGATTTGATCCACTATTTATAGGAGACAAAAGCCAACAGCTCTCTAAGCATGGTTCCTTAATTGTCCCTGTGGTTCCTTATTACTAGGGAACCGCATAGCCATTTGAGGAACCGTGGAAGTAGACTCCGCTACCTTTTGTCTTTTAGTGGGGAAGTAATATCTGAGGTAAGTTTTACCTTCAAAGGATATTCCTATGGCATTTGAAATATGCCTTATTCAAATTTATATTTTTCATTTTAATAAAACATTTTCTTAAAAAGAAAGTTTATTAAAAAATCTTTTGTCACATTTGACAAAATGTAAGTTTAGGACTAATCACTTTTATGATCACTAATCATGATTTAGATATGTTAGCGCAATAAATAAATGATTATTACCTTGATGATAGTATTTGTTAAATAATTCGTCTTATGGTTGTATTAGACGATAAATGTCTTTTTAATTTGTCGTGATCAAAACTAAGAAAGATTATTTAACACTAATAATGTTTTTAGGCATTATTTTGCATTAACAAGTCTCATGTTCAAAACTGTTCTAAAATCGTGTTTATCGATCCTTTTTGTTGACTTAATTTTTGACATCGTTGTCTATTAAGAAAGATTATTAATTCGACGATTTTGATTACACCGTTTTGACTCTAATTTTGGACCTAATCTCTATCTACGCACAAGTAAAAAATGTATCCTCGTGATCATTAAGACAATAATAAAATATAAGAGATACACCTTAAGAATAAGGGATTTTAAGAACGTGTTTAGAGCATATGAGTAGTGTTAGCATTACTAACTTATAATGACAATGATCTCGTTTCACGCTTAGCATGGAATTGGGTGAAAATCGAGGATGACGAACTTATCTCTATGAGACATTTACGTGTTCTTATTCTTTTACCCTAAAATTCACGTTCTCGTGATGAAAACAATACATTATGTCTAAAACGCAAGTTGTAGTTAATTTAAATTTACGTTTCAATAAATGTCATATAAAAATGAATTTTGGAAGTGCTAAGATACTTTATTCTAGCATTGCGTGAGGGCACGATAATGGTTTAGTATGGGTGAGTGATGAGACCGCAATTATACATGGTCTTATTGTCCAAATCGGGCCTAAAACAAGTAAAAATGTCATAAAATACCGCAAAATATGCGTGTGTTTGTTCATTGTGTATTTTAGGTATAGATATCATAAATTTAACAAAAGATCTAAAGAAAAAGCAAAAACGAACACGAGAAATGAAGCCGCACAAAGAACCGAACCCGGATCATGAATTTCTTAAGAAGTCATTGCTGTTTGAAGATTTGTCAAGTTTGGTCCCTCATCTTTGAAGAATTGTCAAAATTAGTCCTTGAAGATTCATTTTATACAAGAAAGGTCCTTCAATATTTAAGTATTGACAATAAGGCCCTTGAAGATCTCACAATTACAAAAGAAGCCCTTCTTCATTAAATAACAAAGTTTTGTGCCATTTATGCAAATATCTCAAACTTGTAATAAAGGGAATGAGATAAAAAAGCTAATAAAACTTGATCTGCCAAAAAAGTGATACATGAGGGGGGTCTTTTGCGAAGTTACATACCCATACCCAATCAATACCCTACAAAACCCGACTGGAGCCCAAACCTCTATATCCTAAACCCACCATCACCCATAACCCACTTCATTCTACCCGGTCCACACCCCCAAGACATGTCACCCACTCATTTATATTAATCTTTGAATTAATATGATTTAATCCCCTCATAACCTGGGAAACAAACACTGCTCACTAATCCCCCATTTTCCCAACTCAAGAACCCTAACCACCCTATGATTCAAAACCTTAAATTGACCCACCAACTAATCCAGTTTGGTAATTAAAGGAGTGTACAACATCCTCACGCGTTTTGTTTGGTCCCCTCTTCACCATGGACCCCCCACGTCGCATCCCCTGCTACAAAAGTCCAAAACACATATAGTGGATCAACGTCTATGGCATCATGCTTCCTCCCTACGTATTTTTCATGGGTGAGGATCAAGTATTACTATGGCAGATCACATGTACACCAAGATTCGTCCAAGACCAGTTTTCAAACCAATGAATCTACATGGCATATTCTTAAGATTACAAGGGCATTTCAGGAAGATCCATAGCTAGGGTTTATGTTTTTCTTGCTTTCTAAGACCTTCTATAGCCTTGTACAAATATTGACTCATATGTCCATATTACATTTGTTCCAGCCGTTTTTCTTATAACTTTTTTATTATTAATAAAATTTAAATCTTCAAGTTTTTATGATATGAGCTGAGTTCCATTTACCTATTTTTCTTAGTTTAAGTAACTTTTAATTTTTTTGCATAACCTTAGTTAAGTGTTTATCAAAAAATAATTTTTCCAAATTTATTTTAGAAAAATATTCTTTTGAGACCCAAGGTTGAATAAGCCGTGTGTAAACCCTCAGCCTGACAAGCTGATAGCATACATGTTTATTCAAGTTTGTTAATTTCAGTGTTGGTTACTTGGTTGGTTCATAATTATGGTCACTGATACAGGGGTTTGCATTGGGTTCAAAATATTTCTCTCGATATCCTCTCGAATTGATCTCAGTTTAAAGTGGAATGATTTGTTCTTGGTGACAAAAAGTGGATTTGGTTTTCTATTCTAAATAATTGAAGTGAATAAAGATTAAAGCCGGAAACAGAAGATAAAAACAATTAAATGACAAAGCTGAAAAATAACTCTTACTGAAAATTAGTTTATGCGGAATGTAACACCATGCGGAAAGTTCCCCTATGCGGAATGTTGTCTCTACTCGGAATGTAGATGCTATTCGGAATATATACCCTACTCGGAAAGAATTCTTCTATGCAGAAAGGCTGGCCTTATTCGGAAAATTTGCTTATGCGGAAAGACTCTTTTATTCGGAATAAAATGCTCTATGCGGAAAAATGGTGCTACTCGGAAAAACCAGTCTATGCGGAAAGTCTTCCCTATGCGGAAAATCCTCTATTCGGAAAATAGTACTCTATGCGGAAAGTAAGGACCATTCGGAATATTCTCTTATGCGGAAAATTAGGACTATGCGGAATATATGAAATATTCCGAGTAAAGGAAATGTAAACACCCCTATTCGGAATACCCAGGATTCCGAATAAGGGAGATAAAAACTTGACCGTTCGGAAAGTTGGTCTTGTTCGGAATATCCTGGGAATCAAGAACAGTAGCAGCAACGAATAAACAGGGGACACGGATTTTACTCAAAATCAAACTAAGTACTCAAAAAGGTTTTACCAAACTAACCAATAATCATTAACATACCATAAGGAACAAATCCCACCAATAAAAACACTAAATCAACAACTTTTTGAAATCAAACTAGAATCAAATAAAAAACTTAAGAACTTGCAATAAAATGGAGATGAACAAGATGAATGAAAAGATGGAATAGATTGATTAAAGTAAAAGTAACAAGGTTAATGATTAAGGATTACAAGATTAAAAGAAAAAGATGAAAATCACCAAACTCCCTAATGGAGTTGGGTAAGGAACGAACCACAAAGAACTTGAAAAAGAAAAAAATGAACTAACTCCCTAATTGTGTGAAGGGAGTTTCTATTTATACTCCTAGTGGTTGGTTGGTGAGTGGGCTTTCTCCTCTTCTTCTTGTCTTCTCGTCTTTTCAGAAGAGTTGACGTTTTCGATTCTGATTCGGGATTTGTTGTCGATTAAATCCAACTCGTCTTTTAATTTCTTCGTTAAATAGACTCGAGTTTCTTCGACCTATGAAAATCTTCCGTCTTTAGTCCTTTTCTTCGATAAATCTTCGAATAGGCCTAGTGACTTCAAATCTTTTGCATCCCTTGGTCAATAGACTTTAACTTGAGTCTTTTTTCCTTGATAAATCCCGTGTAATCCCATGTTTTCTTTAATATTTATCCGGTTAGCTCTGAAAACACAATAAACACAAAAACCACGCATAATTCCAAACAAATGATATTAAATACGTGTTTTGGTCTCGTTTTAGTCCGAATTAAGTGGTAAAAGGATGGGTGTTTACACACCTATCAAATCCCCTACACTTAACCATTGCCATGCCCTCATGCAATGCTTAGTGATAAAGCAGTTTAACACTTTTCTCATAATTAATCAACCTTGGCCTTATTTAAACTCTACTAAACAACAATTAAAATACTAAGAGAACTTAAAACTTTAAAATAAACAAAAGGATGGAAATAACTTGTAAAGAAATCAAGGACTTACATTAGGGCTTTGGTGTTGCGAAGATTTATCACCCTCAAGTTTCACGTTCCCCAAACTAAGCTTAAAAACGAGATCATTGTTATTATAAGTTAGTGAATCAAACACTTACACACATGGCTTACTTAAATGCTTAAACTCCCTTATTCCTAGTTGTATCTCTTATATTTTATTTTTGTCTTAGAATGATCATGAAGATGCATTTTTGGACTTATTTCGATAGTTTATTAAGGCTGAAAGCAAAGTAGGACGATTTGATCAATAGTTAGCTAAAGGACAAAATCTCTTAAAACTGCTTCTCGGGATATCAAAAAGTTCATATCTTGGCATAACTTGGTTCACGATTTGAGACCTTTCTCGGGCCGATATTTGGCATGTACTTCATACTTCATATCTTCGAGAGACGTTCTTGAGATAATGGTCTTCTCATCATAATAGAGTTTCTTCACTTGGAGACTTTTGAGGGGTACTCCAACTTTGTTGACCACGACTTCATGATTATTTCTTCAATCTCTAATTGGGATTTTGAGATACAACGATCCGCCTCCTTTTCGGACTTGGATCTATTTATCCTCATACCTTGTTAGGGTCTTTTCGGATAGACTTCTCCATGATCTTTATGGGAGTTGATTGCTTTTCGTCGTGAGTCTTGATCCTTTATATTGACTTTAGGAATAATGCTTTTCACATCACTTTGGATCTTCAGCAATAAAATTGAATCCTCATGCCTTGTTAGGGCCTTTTCGGACTCGCCAATCTTCGCGCCCCGCTTCATAAGTTATGCCTTGGCTATGAACTCTTATCATTACCGAGCAACTTTTAAACGATCTTGGGCTAGAAGCTAAGTAACTTTTCAAATCGTACGACCTTACTTATTGCAGATAAATTATTAGCAAGTGATGGGAGAATAGGCAAATAATTACACCAAGTGAGCTTGCGCAAGAATACCGACTTATAATTGAGTCTATCATTTCTCGTCCTCCACAATTTTAAAATCTCAAATAATGAGACTCGTGGATACTTAGCCTAATAAACCAATTGAGGTTTACATGGTTAAGGATACTAGCTAGAATAAACTTGGATAAGTCTATTCGGGTTGAGTCAAAATAAACGCAACGGGCCTAATATGTCAAAGATTCCTAAACTAGCTACACCACATTATTGATATTTTTGACTTTATTGCGGGATATATACATATGAAAGCAACGATAAAAATTTAAAAATTACAACTAAATGGCCAAAGTTAATAAAAAATTTGAAAAATGCTGAAAAATAGGATTTTCCGGTTAAATGAAGGCATTTTCATGGAAAAGTCCACTTAAAACTTCGATAGAAGTCTCCCCTACACTTAAGATAAACATTGTCCTCAATGTTTAAGCATGTGGGAAAAGTCTCCCCTACACTTATGACATTGTGCACGTTGGTTAACTCAAGTTAAGGAAGAGACGACTAAAGTGATCAATTTCAAATGTGAGTATGAAGAAAATTGAATCACGATAGTTGAGAGATAGAACCGGATTTCGGATAAACACGGGAGCACTGTTCTTCAAAGATTTCCAAGAGTGTAGTTTTCCTTGTAATCACATCACCACACAAACACAAACGACCAAAATAGGTCCTCCCCTACACTTAGGGGGTTAAAGGGATAGATACTCGGGCTGCCTCCCGAGGAGCGCTTGTTTTTGATAACCGAGTCACGAGCCTGACTCGACCCAAATTCAGTTCATGGGGAACGTGGTGAGGGTTGGTATCACCTCCTGAGAGGTGTCCTCACCAAAGTACAACTTCACTCGTTGGCCATTCACCTTAAAATTTGGTCCATTAGGTTGAGCGAGCTCGAGAGTACCATATGGAAAAATTTGGGCAATGGTGAATGGGCCGGACCAACGAGATTTCAGCTTGCCCGAAAAGATTTTCAACCGCGAGTTAAAAAGTAATACTTTGTCTCCAACATGGAACTCTCGGTTTTTGATCTTGGAGTCGTGAATGAGCTTAGTTCTTTCCTTATAGATCAAAGAATTTTCATAAGCCTCATTCCGAAGTTCATTTAGCTCATTGAGTTGGATCTTGCGTAGGTCGCCGGCTTTGTTTATATCAAAATTAGCCCACTTCAAGGCCCAATAAGCCTTGTGCTCCAACTCAATGGGGAGGTGGCACGCTTTCCCGTACACAAGACGATAAGGCGTACAGCCGATCGGGGTCTTGTAAGCAGTACGGAAAGCCCACAAAGCATCATCGAGTTTATCAGCCCATGCGGCACGATGCTCTCCCACGGTCCTTTCAAGAATTCGCTTCAGACCGCGGTTGGATATTTCAGCCTGGCCATTAGTTTGTGGGTGGTAGGCTGTGGAAAGACGATGATTTACACCGTACTTAGCCATGACTCTTGTGAATTGGTCATTGCAAAAATGAGTCCCACGATCACTAATAATGGCGCGAGGCACATCGAATCTAGCGAATAAAGCTTTCAAAAAGTTACAAACCACCCTTGCGTCATTAGTAGGCAAAGCTTTGGCTTCAACCCACTTTGAAACGTAGTCAACGGCTACAAGGATGTATTTGTTTCCTTTAGACGAAGGGAATGGCCCCATAAAGTCGATACCCCACACATCAAAAATTTCACACTCTTGAATGAAATTCTGAGGCATCTCGTCTTTATGTGTGATTTTGCCTTGCTTTTGGCAAACATCACATCGCTTAACCATATTGTGAGCATCACGATATATGGAGGGCCAATAAAATCCCGAATCAAACACTTTCTTTGCGGTGTAGTTGGGACCAAAATGACCACCGGTGGGTCCTTTGTGGCAAGCATCAAGGATGTCAGACGCTGCCGGTCCATCAACACATCGACGGATAATCAGGTCGGCACATTGTTTGAATAGGTAAGGGTCGTCCCAAAAGTAAGTCTTAATGTCGGTGAAGAACTTCTTCTTTTGCTGGGACGTCAACCCTTCCTTGAGAATTCCACCCGCCAAGTAATTTGCAAAGTCCGCAAACCACGGGGTTTCATTCGGTTTCGAGTTTATAGACATTAAGGTCTCCAAGGGAAAAGAATCATTGATTTCTTTGGTCGGATGATCCCGTTGGTAAGGATCCTCAAGTCTACTAAGATGGTCCGCGGCTAGGTTTTCTGCTCCTTTTTTATCGCGAATTTCGATTTTAAATTCCTGGAGCAGCAAAACCCAGCGAAGAAGTCTTGGTTTGGAATCTTGCTTTGTCAACAAGTACTTCAGCGCGGAATGATCGGTATACACGATGGTGGTGGAAAGGACAAGATAGGGGCGGAACTTTTCAAAAGCATAAACAACAGCTAAAACCTCTTTTTCGGTTGTCGTATAATGCAATTGTGCCCCTGTCATTGTCTTGCTAGCGTAATGGAGTTGGAAGTGTTTGTTCACTCTTTGTCCAAGAACCGCTCCAATAGCAAAATCACTAGCATCGCACATCAACTCAAAGGGCAGCTCCCAATTAGGGGTAACCAAGACAGGTGCCTTAGTGAGCTTATCCTTAAGCGAGTTGAAGGCTTCAAGACACTCTTTGGAGAAGATAAATGGTGTATCTTTTTCCAAGAGGTGGGTCATCGGGCGAGCGATTTGAGAAAAATCTTTGATGAATCGACGATAGAAGCCCGCATGACCCAAGAAACTTCTCACACCCTTCACGGTTGAAGGTGGAGGCAACTTAGCGATGACATCGACTTTAGCACGGTCAACTTCAAGACCGGCTTTCGAAATCTTATGTCCAAGCACGACGCCTTCTTTTACCATAAAATGGCATTTTTCCCAATTTAGAACTAGGCGAGTGTCTTCGCACCGCTTTAGCATACGTTCTAAATTGGCAAGGCAAGAAGAGAAAGAATCCCCGAAGACCGAGAAATCATCCATGAAGACTTCCATGGTTTGTTCAACCATGTCATGGAAGATAGCTAACATACACCTTTGGAAAGTCCTGGGTGCATTACATAAGCCAAAAGGCATTCTTTTGTTAGCGAAAGTGCCATAGGGACAAGTGAATGTAGTCTTCTCTTGATCTTGGGGATCGATGGGTATTTGAAAATAACCCGAGAAACCATCAAGAAAGCAGTAATATTCATTACCGGCTAATCGTTCAAGCATTTGGTCCATGAAAGGTAGAGGGAAATGATCCTTTCTCGTGGCATCATTGAGTTTGCGGTAGTCTATACAAACTCTCCACCCAGTAACGAGACGAGTGGGAATCAACTCGTTGTGTTCATTGGGAACAACGGTTATTCCGCCCTTCTTGGGCACACAATGAATTGGACTAACCCATGGTGAATCCGAAATAGGGTAAATCATACCCGCATCAAGAAGTTTGAGAACCTCTGTTTTGATGACTTCATGTATTTTTGGATTCACCCTTCGTTGGCTTTGAATAGTGGGCTTGAAGTCGTCCTCCATGAGAATTTTGTGTGTGCAGAAGTGAGGATCAATTCCACGAATATCCGAGATTTTCCAAGCAATAGCCTTCTTATGATCTTTCAACACAGCGACGAGGCGAGTCTTCTCTTCATCTTTCAAATCCTTCGCAATAATGACGGGTGACTTTTTGTTGTCGTCAAGGAACACGTACTCGAGATGTGGCGGCAACTCCTTAAGTTCCAGATCCGGAGGATTTTCGACGGGAGGCGTTTGCAAAGTCGTGGCATCGATAGCAATGACCGTGGAAGATGGAGGCGAAGGAGTGTCTTCGGTGAGAAGATTGTCAAAGAAATTCATGTCTTCATCCCCCTCGGTGGGAGAATCATTAGTAGCTAAATTCGCATCTCCCATGGTAGCTTCAAGATTGTTCCAGAATAAATCACTATCTCCAAATAGAGACAACGATGAATCAATAGAGGACACGTTCTCAACATTGGGAAGAGAGGTAGGAATACTTTTGCAAGCATCATTAAAGTGTTCTTCACAAGCCTCATCGAGAACGTCAATACAATTAACACTCTCATATGAATAAGGTTGTTTGGACAACTTTCCCATGTTGAAGACTACTTTATCGTCACCCACTCTCATGATAAGCTCACCGGCTTCAACATCAATAAGAGTGCGACCGGTCCTCAAGAATGGACGACCAACAATGAGTGGCACACGGGGGTCCATTTCGTAGTCGACGACAACAAAATCAGCAGGAAAGGTGAATTTGTCGACTCCTACAATAACGTCTTCGGCTATCCCCACTGGATAAGCAACCGTACGGTTAGCCAATTCCAAAGTCATTTTTGTGGGGACTAGCTCTGGGAGAGATAATTGCTTCCAAACACTTAGAGGCATGAGATTAATACTGGCACCTAGATCGGCTAGGGCCATGCAATTCTCTACTCCCGGGAAATTACAAGGGATAAGAAAACGACCCGGATCACCAAGCTTGGTTGGCAATTTCCTTAAGAGCACTGCAGAGCAGTTCTCATTAAGTTGGGTGTTGGCAATATCGAGGAGCTTTTCCTTGTCGCTCAAAAGATCTTTAAACATTTTTGCATATTTGGGCATATGAGCGAGAGCCTCGGCGAAGGAGATATTGAAATTCAGTTGTTTGAACATTTTAAGGAAATTCGAAACCTGAATATCATCCTTGCTCTTTTGCTTCTCTTTCCTTAACCTAGAAGGATAAGGTATATTGGAAGAAGATGAAGTCTTTAGAGGAATAGGATCACTCACAACCATGGGTGGAGGAGGGGTAGAAAGAAGAGGTGGAGAAATTGGGGAAGGAGAAGGAGGAGGAATAGGAGCAGGCGACTCGGTCTCCTTAGTCACAACCACCGGTGGGGGTATAGGAAGCTCGGGTTCCTTGGTACCTTTACCACTTCGAGTGGTGATTGCTTTCATCTCCCCTCTTGGATTTGCAACGGTGTTACTCGGAAGAGTACCCGAAGAAGAGGGTTGACTACTTTGGAAGAAACTAGCCATCATGTTCCTTAGATCGTTAGTCTGGCTATCCAACGTGTTTCGCATGTCAGCTCTCAAATCATTTCCTTGCTTGACCAAGTCTGCCTTCAAGTTGAGCACCTCTCTCTGAAGATTTCCCACTATAGCATCATTAGTCCTCATATAAGTTTCTACTTCTTGGTGAAGAGCGGTGGGTTGGTTGGGTGGAGCAGTGTATGCAGGTGGTTGGTAAGCAGGTTGTTGGTTGACTTGATTGTTGCGTTGAGGTGGTTGTTGCTGCTTGTGAGGTGGAATGTATGGTTGTCGAGGTTGTTGTTGTTGAGGAGGAGGGCGATTAAGGTTTTGTTGTTGGTTTGAGTTGGTAGGAGGGAAACCAGGTGGTGAAAGATAGTTGTTGCTGCGGTAGCTAAGCAAATTACGGTCACCTTGGGGTCTCGCTTGATAAGCAGGTTGTTGGTAGGTGCCATATGCCGCATTCACATTCTCAGCAGGGAAATCTTGGGTGGCGGTACAAGTTGTGTAAGAGTGGGGACCACCGCATATCTCACATGGTTGGCTGACAGCGTTCACTTGTGTATTTTTGGCGTTGTTGCTGTTGTTGTTGCTGACGGTGTGGGTGACAAGCGATTCAAGAAGCGTGGTGATTTTGTCAAGTCGCTTGTCGCTGTCATTAGTGCTAGCACTAGCAACATTGGTCCTAACGCTCTTGGTTTGCACACGAGACTTGTTCTCAATGATATCCCAAGCAGCATTGGAAGTTTTAGCCAATAAATTACCCCCTGAGGCACTATTCAGTGAATCTTGGTCACTCATGCTTAAACCATTGTAAAAAGTATTAATTTGATGTACTTTGGTAAAACCATGTTGTGGGCATTTTCTTAAAAGATCTTTAAAACGATCCCAAGATTCACTGAACGACTCATCGTACTTTTGTTCAAAGTTTATAATCTCATTCCGCAAAGCGGTAGTACGAGAGGGTGGAAAAAAGTAGTTGATGAACTTTGTTTCCAAATCCGTCCACGAGAGAATACTCTGTGGCGGTTCCTTAGCAAGCCAATGCCGGGCTTGTCCCTCTAAAGAAAAGGGAAAAAGTTGTAACCTTATCACTTCTTGTGGAACTCCATTGAACTTGACCGTGTTAGTGAGTTGTAGAAATCTCTTGATGTGGTCGTGTGGATCATCAATGGTTCGTCCCAAGAATGGTTGTGCTGAGACCATCTGGATAAAGCCTGACTTAAGCTCGAAATTGTTGGCGGCAATTGGGGGTATAACAATTGGATCCGTATTGCCATCGACATGAGCTTGCAGCAATTCAATCATGGGGCGGTTATCCGGAAGGGGCTCATTGTTGTTGTTATTCATGTTGTTGAAAGGCGGGTTGTTGTTATTATTGTTGTTCGGAGGTGGTATGTTATTGTTGTTTTGTACACCAGCCATGTCTAAGTTATCGAGAGGCTCGGGCTCTTGATAAGACGTGGATCGAGTGCGCATACACCTGCAAAAGAATGAACAAAGCAAAAATATTTTTGGTTTTGTGTTTTTTTTTTTTTTTTTACTTTTTAGGACTTTTTGAAAAATTTTATATTTTTTTAGTGTTTTTGAAAATTTTTATGAAAAAGTAACGTTCACGGGGAACGGATCCCAAAATCCAAATTCTCACAAAAAACTTTTGATCTTAACGAGAGGAGCCGGCATTGGCGCCATTTGATACAGGGGTTTGCATTGGGTTCAAAATATTTCTCTCGATATCCTCTCGAATTGATCTCAGTTTAAAGTGGAATGATTTGTTCTTGGTGACAAAAAGTGGATTTGGTTTTCTATTCTAAATAATTGAAGTGAATAAAGATTAAAGCCGGAAACAGAAGATAAAAACAATTAAATGACAAAGCTGAAAAATAACTCTTACTGAAAATTAGTTTATGCGGAATGTAACACCATGCGGAAAGTTCCCCTATGCGGAATGTTGTCTCTACTCGGAATGTAGATGCTATTCGGAATATATACCCTACTCGGAAAGAATTCTTCTATGCGGAAAGGCTGGCCTTATTCGGAAAATTTGCTTATGCGGAAAGACTCTTTTATTCGGAATAAAATGCTCTATGCGGAAAAATGGTGCTACTCGGAAAAACCAGTCTATGCGGAAAGTCTTCCCTATGCGGAAAATCCTCTATTCGGAAAATAGTACTCTATGCGGAAAGTAAGGACCATTCGGAATATTCTCTTATGCGGAAAATTAGGACTATGCGGAATATATGAAATATTCCGAGTAAAGGAAATGTAAACACCCCTATTCGGAATACCCAGGATTCCGAATAAGGGAGATAAAAACTTGACCGTTCGGAAAGTTGGTCTTGTTCGGAATATCCTGGGAATCAAGAACAGTAGCAGCAACGAATAAACAGGGGACACGGATTTTACTCAAAATCAAACTAAGTACTCAAAAAGGTTTTACCAAACTAACCAATAATCATTAACATACCATAAGGAACAAATCCCACCAATAAAAACACTAAATCAACAACTTTTTGAAATCAAACTAGAATCAAATAAAAAACTTAAGAACTTGCAATAAAATGGAGATGAACAAGATGAATGAAAAGATGGAATAGATTGATTAAAGTAAAAGTAACAAGGTTAATGATTAAGGATTACAAGATTAAAAGAAAAAGATGAAAATCACCAAACACCCTAATGGAGTTGGGTAAGGAACGAACCACAAAGAACTTGAAAAAGAAAAAAATGAACTAACTCCCTAATTGTGTGAAGGGAGTTTCTATTTATACTCCTAGTGGTTGGTTGGTGAGTGGGCTTTCTCCTCTTCTTCTTGTCTTCTCGTCTTTTCAGAAGAGTTGACGTTTTCGATTCTGATTCGGGATTTGTTGTCGATTAAATCCAACTCGTCTTTTAATTTCTTCGTTAAATAGACTCGAGTTTCTTCGACTTATGAAAATCTTCCGTCTTTAGTCCTTTTCTTCGATAAATCTTCGAATAGGCCCAGTGACTTCAAATCTTTTGCATCCCTTGGTCAATAGACTTTAACTTGAGTCTTTTTTCCTTGTTAAATCCCGTGTAATCCCATGTTTTCTTTAATATTTATCCGGTTAGCTCTGAAAACACAATAAACACAAAAACCACGCATAATTCCAAACAAATGATATTAAATACGTGTTTTGGTCTCGTTTTAGTCCGAATTAAGTGGTAAAAGGATGGGTGTTTACACACCTATCAGTCACAAAAGTTTGGAGTTTGTTTCAAAGATATTTTATAAAATCTTGCTTCATTCTTTTGTGTTTCTCACTGTCCATAAGCTTCTCACAAGCTAAGAGTGACACCTTTAGCTTTTGAGAGCTTATTTTCATTTAATATTTCTTTTTATATGTTGGTTATTCAGTAGGTTCCAAGATATAAAGATTCCACCCACTTTTTTTTCATACTTGGTTCAGCAGTTGAACCACATCAAGTATGCTTCAAAACATGTTCAACAAGCCATCTTATCAATTAATCCAAGAAAAAGCTGGTGGCATTCCAATAAGGTGTGAACCCCCTTTTTTAAATCTTTTTCGAAAATTTTGTGATTTGTGTGAATCTATCCTTGCATACTGTAGTTTGGTGATTAGTGTTTGTTTTCTGTCAATTTAACGTTTGGTGATTGTTTTATGTTAGATTTGTAAGGATTGGTAGGGATTTAGGTTAAAATCTTTGAAAATCTAGGTTCTAGGTTTTTAAAGGAGTGTTTGGTACAAGCATATTCAGGTGTGTTAGTGACAGCCATAACTTGTATCTTGCTTATACATGTTGGATTTTATATGTTAGATATAGTTTAGGTATTTGGTTGCTAGAATTGAACATTAAAATCTAAGTGTGTTGGTATTTTTCTGCAATAACAAATACAATCCATATAGTGACCATTTATAGCCTTGATTTTGTGATTTGATTGCTCAAAACTTGTGCACAGTTATATTTAGACTTAATTTAGAGTTGAATCTTGCTATATTACATCTTGGTTGCCTTTGTTTTAAGTTTTATAGGTCCAAAATTCATTTAAGTGTCAATTGCACCAGCATGTAATACTTTTCTGTGCACCAAACACATCAATAGGTTTTAAGGCCTTGATTTTGTGTTTTGTTTTTTAGAATTTGGGAAACATCTAGTCTAGGGTAGGTTTAGGCTTTAGTTATCTGATATTGAAGCTTTCTAGGGTTTTGGTGGCTTGAAATAGCCTTGGTAACTCACTGTAGCCTAAAACAGCCACCAGACCTCATTCTATGTTTAACAGTTAGTGATTTTTGTGATTTGTGGGTTTAATTGTGTTTTTTTTTTGTGAGTTGTGTGTTTGCGTGACTCCCTACAACCCTACTGGTTGTAGGGGTGCCCTCTGTTCCAAAAAACTCCAACAAAACAAGCTCCAAATAGCTCAAAATCCATACAACTCACTTTCTGTGAACAAGCAGTGGGAACCCCTGTTCCCATTGTCTTCTTTATTTTCCCACTGTTAGTATTGTTAACAAAGTGTCACTATCAACCTTTTTAATTATTGTCTTATTAGGCCTACACTCAGCTTTCTTATATTTTTTATTTTTCCCAAGTAATTTAGGGTATTTTAGAATTTTCCAAAAAGTTTTTAGAATTTTCCCATTATTTTATTAATTTTTATGATTATTTTAATATTAAATTAGTTTTTAGTGACTTAAAAAGAAAGAATTAGTTTTAAAAATTATATAAAAATACTTTTTAGTTATAAATTAATATAAGTAATATATTTATTTGATAAAATCCTATTTTGGACTTTTTATTAATTATATTTAATTTTAGGGCTTTAGTTCGCCTTTAAAATTAAATATTAAATTAATAATAAGTTTTAAAATTTTTTTATTGAATTTTTATTCTTATTTATATTATTTAGGACTTAATTTTGGTTTTTAATTATTTTTTAGGTAAAATTTTTAATTCGTCGCATTTTTACGTTTTACGTTTACGTTTTAATTTACGTCGTAGTTTAAATTTAGTGTAACTCGTCCTTTAATTTCCAATCTCTTTTCTTACAAAAACATTACTAACCGAAACATCGTTTTTATATTATTTCCATTAAACACACACAACTCCCTTGAGGAACGAACTCACTTGTTGAATTTGACGGTTTTCCTAAATCGTCGAATTTAATACTTACCATATAGGCGTTTTTCCTAAAACGTGTGTAATTTAACTACATCAATCTTCTACCCTGTTGAACATACAATAAAGAAATAAAATCCAAGCTTCTAAAACTAAGTCAAAAGCTTGTGTCAAGAGCTTAACTAATGCTTATGAAAGAGTGAGTATAAAAGGAAAAAAAATAAGAAATTAAGTTTTGGAAAATCTTAAAACCAAAATATTTTTGCAAATTAATAATGGTAACCAAACTGAATATAACACTTTTGTAAACACAATCAATAATCTTGATTGTCAGTCAATATTGTTGAGCCCTTACAACAAGATTGTTGAGCCCTTACAACAGTGGGTCTCAAAAACTATTCTGCCAAATGTCTTTGAACAAAAGATAATTTTTGATAAAAGTTTACACTAATTTGCAGAAAATAAAAGATTAAACTAAGGCAAAGTAATAAAAGTGGAACTCAACAATTTGTAAAATTGAAAAAGTTATACTTTCATTCATTTAAAAAAAATACAAAAGGCTGCAACAAAGCATTTGCCACAAGCCAACAATGCTTTTATACTAAGAGATAGATAATTCTAGAACTATGAAAAATAAATACAAACCCTAGCATACAATCTACCAAATTTGCCCTTGGTTTGAATTTCTTGAATCTGGTCAAAATGCTCCATGTGATTTGTAGTAGGCTTGTTGTGATATGCAAGTTGTGAAAAATGATATTGGTCATTGGTTGTGTTGTGGGAAACACGGAATCAACAAGAGCCCTTAGATTCCTCTGGCAATTTTTGTTTGCAAGTAATATTTGGGGCAGGGGACTATCCAACTGGGCACATGGGTTACGTGGTGATATTTTAGAAGGTGGGTGTAGGTTTTAAAGATGGTCAATTGTAAATCTGGAGTTAATGAAAGATTAATTTTGTGATTCGGTTAAATGGGGAATTTAGGTTTATGCAGAAAAGTTGGGGATTTGATTTGTGTTAGGGGTTTGGGTGTTGTTTGGCGCCCAATAATATATTAATTAATCCGTTTTAAAAACTAATTAAATATATATATCTGGTTTAGTGGGGTGAGGTAGATGGGTCGGTTTAAGGATTGTGGGTATTGGGCTTTTGGGTGGGTAAAGGGTTTAGGTTTGGGCTCAGTGTTAGACTGGGTCGGGTTCTGTGGGTTAATGGGTTTAGTGATTGGCAGAAATGGCCCCTGAACTCCCTAAAATATGGCAAATAAAGTCTCAACAGCATTTTGGCTTATTCCTTTATATGTCAACTTTGGGCAAATGACAGTTTGGTCCTTCAAACTTTTACAAACTTAGAATAAGGACTCTTCAAGTAATAAGACCAATCTTCACGGGCTATTTGTATAAACTCTTGAGACTTAAAGGACCACAATGTAATTTTTGAGTTTTACAAGGGCCTAAAATGACAAGTCTTCAAAGTGTACGGACCAAACTTGTATAATCTTCAAACTTCAAGGACATTTGTGGAAAATCAATGCTCGGGTCTAGTTCTTTATGCGACTTCATATTTGCTTGATTCTTCTTATCTTTTGGCAATTTCACGATATCCGAACTTATAAACACACAATGAACAAATACAAAGGGTTTTGTACGGTTTATATGATATTTTTACTCATTTTAAGCCCAATTTGAACGATGAGACCATGTATAATTGCGGTCTTACCACCTAGTCTATTGTTATGATGCTGGACTCTTTAAGTTAGTCCCCATCCCCGGTATCCATGCCGGAAAACCACATCTCATCCTCTTAGACTTATGTTATATTTGACTCGTAATTATGACTAGTGAATGCTGAATCACTTGGTTAAACAGTTTGACATGTATTGTAAAAAGGCGAAGCTCATGCTTTGCGTAGGAAAGACTAAAAATTACCTTATATGGAATGATTCATATTTTTAGGATTTGATGTTTACTAGTGCATTTATGCAAGCGACTTCACCCTCATATTAATTGAGTGGGGTGGTTTAAGTTTTCCCTTCAAATGTTCTTGACGTCTTTGATGACGTCAACTACCCTCGCGTCTTTCTAGAGTGAGGTACACACGCCGTAAATAAAGGAGTTTGATCTAATAGGCCCTTGAGAATTACAAATCATGGAATCATTCTCTTAACCTACAAATAGGTTTTGTAAAGAGGGCAGTAACATGTTAAGTCTTTCATTTTGCCTATAAGATTTTGAAATATTTTCTCTTCCTCTTCCTTTGTTCATTTCCACCAAATCATAAAAATCTTGATCTCTCTAACAAACCATGGGTATTGAGTAGGTGGGTTTTACGAAGGCGAGTTTTGTCGCTCTTGCTTGACAAGAAGAAATTTCCAAACTTCGAGTTTGTATTCAAGGGTGTAAACAAAAGAGTTTGCCACTGTTTTGGGTACTAATCATTTGTACGTGTGTTGTTTATAAGATTGGGTATGCGTACCAACGTTCAGGATAAAAACTATGTGCTTGAACAAGGAATCGAACAAGATTTAGTGTCTTATCTATGCATTTAGATAGGCATTGGGGACTTTGTCGACTTGGTAAGGTACTAACGTAAATACTTTAAAGTTGTGTTTGTTTATACTGCTGGGAAATTTAAAATTGTTAGGAATAAATTTTATACTTCTAGGCTATAGTTAGTACTGCTGGGGTAAAAGTTAGTACTGCTATATGTCAGTTTAACTGGTCAGAGAAAAACTATTTAATCTTAATTAATTCTAACCGTTGAGATATTTGTGCAAATTACTTTGTATAAAGGTTTCCTAATTGACTATATTTTTGAATTTCTTTACATAATTTACCTTTCTTCCGGATAAAGAAACGATTACTCATTGACGCTCCAAATAATATCTTTCATTCTCTCTATATAAACTCGATTGCTTTTACCTAACTCTTATTCAAAGATAATCAAACTTTTCCCATAAAACAAATCAAGGTTTTGATACTTCAAAATCATTTTCTATAATGGCAACTTTTGAGTTTGTGAACACTTCTGGTGTCTTCTTCAACATCAGAGTCACTGTCTTGACAACTAGTGTTTGAGATCAGGGCTTTTGAACTTGACCCCTGAACTATGAACCTTGTTGGGAAATATATGAGTTGATGTGTCAAAACAAAAAGACAAGGAATACATTTTCCAAAGAGTGATTTTACAACCTGGTGGAGGAATTCTTAAGAGATAAGAATTCACCAGACATTTTGTAAACATAGAAGATATCCTTGTTTTATTTGTAGTTATCATTTGCAAGTTTTGTATCCTTATGTTATAAAAGGAACCGAACCAGGATGTAGGTTTTCATAACTTTAATCTTTCAAATTGTAACCTACAGTATCTTTGATCTCTAGGTGCGGGATTCAATGTATACACACCTAGAGTTGTTTGTGTTAATGATTAATACAAGCACTTTGGGAGAATTCATCTTTGTTAGACATATTGTTCATGATCATTATTCTTATTCTGGTATGTTATTATATGAATGATGATCAACCTAGATAAATGGTGTAAAGCATTGAGTCTAACGATCCAATGGATTCTACAATTGGTATCAAAGCCTAAGGCTCGTGATATCAAGGATCTAATAAGGTGTTCATGTTGAAAAATAAAGAAGAATTCCGTGTAGGGTTTATGTTCGGATTTGGTGTGCACAATAGCAGTAAAAGGCCATAACTCCTTCGTTAACCGTTGGATCGTAGCGAAATTTGCGCTGAAGGTTCTTGAAATATGTGTCTACAATCTCACTGGAGGGATCTTCGATTGGAGCTCTAAAGAAAAAGTTATACACTGTCCAAGTTTACTGCAGAGAAGGTATTCAGTTTTCTGTTTTTCTTTAATTTTGAATTAGGGTTTCGGTGCATAACCCTAGATTGATTGGTTCAAGCTGTGTGGTGTTTGCTGAGATATTTGATGTTGCTACTGCTATGATTTGAAATTCGTTTTAGGACTTATGTCTTCATAAAAATCTAGAATGATTATCTATCCTTGTTGCTTGTGATGAAGGCCAGAGAGCAGATCTTTCCTTTCTTGTGGACATGGATGTGATTACATGTACAAACGCTGTAATGAAGTACCTAGCTGATAAAGACATGCGTGAGAGGTAGATAAAAAGGAGAGCTTTACTATTTGAGATTAATAATGAATGCTCATAAGTTTGCAAAAGCTAATGTCGTGTTGTTTGGATTACTCATGAGCAAGGGTAGCATGACCATTGACCAGGCTACTGTGTTGATTTGGACAGCTTGTGGTCCAAGTTTAAAGTTATTATTGCTACATAGAAAGCAACGTGATGAATGTTGAATAAAAAGAAAAGTGATTTATGGTTTCACGTTAAGTGTTGCTAGTGAAAAGTAAAAGCATGTCCAATGCAGTTCACAAGAGCTTCGTTTTATATGGAGCATGTGGTCCTAGTTTTTGCTTTATGCTGCCATGTTGAAGGACGTAGGTAATTAGAATTGTTGATCAAGTGGTCCATGGAGATACTCAAGTGTTACTATTTGACTTGAAGTTTTGATTTTTTATGGCAGTCATGGAAAGTGGTTTCGTTTAAAGCTATTGTGTACCTTGCAAGAAAAAGTAGGAAAGGTATGTACATACATCACGTGGGTCTCAAAGTACTACTTATATTACTTATGCTCATTGGTTTTGCGGCTGCAATGGTACATCACGTGGTAAAGCATGTTCAATGGGACGTATGTACCATAACTTGTGGTAATGGAACAGTAAGGTAAATAAAACAACGACATGATTTTACAATTTTATATTTTCCTAGCCGCTGATACATATTTTCAAGCCACTGTTGCGTCAAAGGCTAGCTCTAGCCACTGACAGATATATTCTAGCCTCTGACAGAGGCAGTTTTGTCCGATATATATGTTCTATCCTCTGAACAATATTGTTCGATATTAGACAACACATGGCTTTTGTTTATCGGACAAAGATGGATATCTGGTAAGGAAGGATTTGCTGATGTTTGGAGTTTTGGGTGAGTTTTTGCACACAAAATAAGGTAGTTACAGACTCAGGTACATGGGATCTCATATTTTATACAAAAAATCATTATGATATTAATGGCTCATATATTTTTCTTAGATCAAGTATATGATTAAGGAGAAGAATTCTTATGATAATTTGATGTTTGAAGTATATTTTCGCGGGTTTGTGTTTTATCATATCTTAAAGTCGTGAACTCCTAACCACCAACTTATAAGATAACTTTTTTGTGCTTTAAGTTTTGATAAAGAACTTGATAAAAAGGTAGCAAAGATACGAGATTTTTCTTATGACGCTCTATGCTTGTATTTGCCATTGTATGTGCCTTGCTCCCGGGGGGAGGATTCTTTTTGTCAAGAGGCTACTCATTATAGCCATGAGTTTTAAAGTCTACTCATATAGCCGTGAGTTTTGGAGTCACATGTATAGTACAAGACATAGAACACAGGCTTGCGTTATTCTACTTCTACATCAATAATGTGATATTTATTTTTCTTCAAGATTGTTACATAGAGCCTACATAGAGAGTCTTCAAGATTGCATACTTTTTCACGTTACCCATTGATGTGTCAAAAAGGGGAAGAGGTGTTATACTTAAGGGGAAGTTCTTGGAGATCATGTGCCACATACAAAGGATTCACGCTTAAGTGGAAGTGTTTTGACATCATCAACTAGGGGAAGATTGTTGGGAAATATATGCGTTGATGTGTCAAAACAAAAAGACAAGGACTACATTTGCCAAAGAGTGATTTTACAAGCTGGTGGAGGACTTCTTAAGAGATAAGAACTCACCAGACATTTTGTAAACAAAGAATATTTCCTTGTTTTATTTGTAGTTATCCTTTGTAAGTTTGGTATCCTTATGTTATAAAAGGAACCAAACCAGGACGTAGGTTTTCATAACTTCAATCTTTTAAAATGTAACCTACAATATCTTTGATCTCTAGGTGTGGGACTCAATGTATACACACCTAGAGTTGTTTGTGTTAATGATTAATACAATCACTCTTTGGGAGAATTCATCTTTGTTAAACATCTTGTTCATGATTATTATTCTTATTCCGCTATGTTATCATATGAAGGATGATAAACCTAGATAAATGGTGTAAACCATTGAGTCTAACGATCCATTGGACCCCACAAACCTTTTAGTCTCTGATTTGTATATGGCATCAATCAGCCCTTCTTCATAGTTGTATTTACCATACAATTGAGTCAGAGTGTCATTTTTGTTTGGGTTGTTTGTCCTATGTGTTTGATTCATACTAAGCCACTTTCTTGGTAAGCTGTTGACAAAAGTAGCATTTACTTTAGCTTGTGGAATGGTGACTTTATTCATGGCTAGATCATTTAAAAGAATCCTCAGCCTTGTGTGTGAGTTTGTGAGACCTTTTCACCTTCCAATGCTTTAAAAGCATTAAACTAAAGTCTGAGAGTCTGAATCTTGGTGTCTTTGGTCTCTAATGGTCCTCCATGACCTAGAACTAGATCAGTAACACTGAATGACATATTTCATGATGGTTTTAGAAGACATGAGATTATGATACTTTTGAGTCTCTTGTCTTGGTTTGCTAATCTTCTATCAACAGGTGACCATTGCTTAGGAGGTTTCTTAAGTTGACTATCATTAGTTGAAGTTGAGACCATGGGAACATATGGTCCATTTTCAAGAATTTTTAGAAGGAATAGTTCAAGTCCATCAAGATAGAAAAGAAATTAGCTTTTACAACTTGTGAAATCTTCTTCGTGAAACACCAAAATATTAGTGACATGTGACCTAACTGTTGTTTCAAGTAATTGAGGAAGATCATCTTCATTTGGTGCACTAGTAACTCGTGGTGATGAGGGTGTTACCAGATGAGCTTGGTTGTTGTTCACATTTAGTGGTGGTGGTGGGTTTGTGTTGCTCGTTTCAGGTGTAACATCTAAAAAATGGTGTCAAAGGTATTATATTACTAAAATGACATTGTGTAAGTTTGACTACGACTTTATAAGTCTGAATGTTTTACGTGATTGGTTAGTCAACCCGATAGTCAAACTATGAGTATAGATGTCATGTAAATGGTTTTAGAGAGTATTATGGGTCCAACGTATTAAAGAAACGAACTTGAGGGATCTAAGTTTCCAATTGAAAATTTATATTTAGAAGGTGAAATTACTCTTTCACCCTTTTGGCTTACTCATCTTAAAATGCAGAATTTTATCCCTAAGTTTGGGACGTGTCTTGATTAAAAAAAGAGGGAAAATCACATTACTTATCCATTCTAGTTCTAAGAATCATTAGAGAGAGTTTCAAGAATGTTGATGATGCTATTATGTGCTCATACAAATATCTTAAGTGTCATGACTAATTTCCATCAAGGTTAGTAAGCAATCTTTCTTTAATTTATGTTCATAGTTGATTTAAGGGTTTATGTAATTGGGGGTTTGTGCTAATTGAGGTTATATAAACCCAATTATATATGATATTCGAGGTATTATTAAGATGAGATTATGATAAGAATCAAGTTGTTGAAAGGTTACAAGAATTTATGTTTTGATTAGATGTTATAAACTTAAGAAGGGTGTTTGGCACAAGGCCATATTAGCAAATTTAGACATGTTGCAAGTGAAAAAAAATGGTATTTGGCGGAACCATCTTAAGTCCGGGTACCAAAAATATTGTTGCAAGTGAAAATATTGTTTAAAATGATCATATACATGTTTAATAAGCTGAGATATAAGTTTGGTAAAGAGTAGAATAGCATATCATGGGTTTTGGATTGTTTTTGGTGAAGTTTGAATTTGGGACAGCAAGGTAAGGAGATATTTGCGCAGACTTTGAAAAATCATAGAAAAATAACCGCAACTCCGTTTGGAGCGTACCATATCTTTTCGAAAAGGAGAGAGAGTCTACTTTTCGAAAACAATAGTCCAAGGTATTGATTCCAGGTCTAAGTGGGTCAAAAACAGCAAAAGGCAGCAGACTGCAGAAATTCTACATAAAAAGGACTTTTAGTAGAAAGTGTTCAATAATGAAATAACACCCTATGTGAATATGTTTGTGTTGTTTAGACCCAATACATATTAGATATATGAGTTACGAAGTTCTAATTATCCTAGTATGCTTGTAATATGATTATGTGATATTGGAAGGCTTATGGATGCATAATCAAGATCAAAGGTGAGCAACGGTATAAGATTTTTGTTATTAGATTACACATGGCGTAAGAATGTTTGTTTAGCTTCGAAATGTAGCCGAAGATTGCGATGCTTAGATATTCAGATAGCCGAGTATTATTTATCATGTCATGATTTGGGTTTAACCGAAAGCAAGCCAATAATAGGACACCAAGAATATGTATAAAAATCATGTTTATGATGTTCACGAGGAGCATTATTATCACGTTTAGATTGCTCACAAGAAGCATCACATCATGTTCATGATGTTCTACAAGGAACATCGTTTTATGAGTTAGGTGCTCGCAAGTAGCATCGTAGACAAGGATAGGGTGCCCCATAAACGCATCAAGTAGTCATGTTGACCTGAATGGTCATACTATCATGTCAAGTAGTCATGTTGACCTGAATGGTCATACTATCATATCAAGTAGTCATGTTGACCTGATTGGTCATATTAGCATGTCAATTACTCATGTTGACATGATTGGTCATACTAGCATGTCAAGTAATCATGTTGACCAGATTGATCATATTATCATGTCAAGTAGTCCTGTTGACCTGAATGGTCATACTATCATGTCAAGTAGTCATGTTGACCCGATTGGTCATATTAGCACGTCATATACTTATATTGACCTGATTGGTCATATAATCATGTTAAGTAGTCATGTTATCCCAAGCGTCCTAAGTGGATGACCCTAGCGTCCTAAGTGGATGACAGTGACGTCCTAAGTGGATGACAAAAGCATCCTAAGTGGATGACCCGTACTTTAACTAGTACTTACGTCCTTCGCGGATGACCCAATTAAACAAGCACAATGTCATATTAGCGTCCCAAGATGAGTACTCGTCGGGTAGGGACTTTATTACGCAGAACAAGACGATTAAGTATCGTCTAGTCATATGAGATGCCATAAATTATATATGTACATGATACAAGTGCAAGACGAGTATATGTTATTATTTATAGAACCATGTTATAAAATTGCAACCTCGGATCTCGTTAACTCACTAAGTCGCAAGGACTTACCGTTCTTAGTTCTATGTGTTTGCAGGTTATTGTAAGATAAGTTGGAGCTCGTAGATGGTAGCTAGGAGTGCATTAATAAAAGAAGACGCTTACGCTCGGTTAGGTACGAGCGACTCTTCCCTTTCACTTTGATATTGCTTGTAGCGCTCAAATGTTTTTAGAGGTCTTAAATTAACCAGTTTTAAATGACTTAGTAGTTCATGAGTATGTTTTGTAAGTAAAGGAAGAATATCGAGATTTTTCGTTATATATATATATATATATATATATATATATATATATATATATATATATATATATATATATATATATATATATATATATATATATATATATATATATATATATATATATATATATATATATATATATATATATATATATATATATATATATATATATATATATATATATATATATATATATATATATATATATATATATATATATATATATATATATATATATATATATATATATATATATATATATATATATATATGTATATATATATATATATATATATATATATATATATATGTATATATATGTATATATATATATATATATATATATATATATATATATATATATATATATAATTTACTTCAGTCAGGGCGTTTCATCAGGTATGTTTTGATTTTAAAACAACGAACGATGTTTATTTAATGGTTTTAATTAGTCAGACACCGCTTTATTACCAAATGAACTTCCCCAATATACGACTGGAACGATTAAGCAAAGTTAATAACACCGGAAATACTTTTAAAATGTGTAAGAATTTACTGATCTATAATCAAACTATTACAATGTGTTATGGATCACACAAGTTGAATGACAATGTATGATATACCCTTTGGACAAGCAAACTTAATAAATGTGTTAAGTTTACAAGAAAACTCTAAGGGTCATGCGTTTACAACAAATGAATGACTTTGTGTAAATTTGAGAGAGTTAATGCTACTGAATATTACAAAGTGAACAAAACATTAACTACTATGACATTCTATATTTATAGTGGTACGAGGTTGACTTGGTAGTGCATTAGGTAGAGACGCGTCAAGAATCTGGTGGAGTCATACATCTGCATCGATACACTTCTATTCGTGGAAACTCTTACTTTGCTTCCAGCGAACAGTGTTGACGACTGTTGCCTCATGTTCACAAGTTCATACTTTAGGCAACTTTAATTCAAAGCTACTGTTTGTCCCGCTCAAATAGTTCCCACCGAAACACTAAGAGATGCCCAAAGGGTATCAAATAGATATCAGGGTAATGCCATCCTTGATTCTTCTCAACCACTTAGAGTCCCTTATACATCACAACTGTTATCCATCACACCCGATGAGTATGACTTCAAGTAATATTTGACTTCCTTGACGTTGTCTTTGACTTGAACTTCTCTGTGGTTGCTCACAGAGTTCAACACCTTTGTTAGTCTTCATCATTGCCTGACTTCCAAGCTCAGGCAATTTTTACAGCACTTAGAATATTTATGCCTTTAATCTAAAGAACATGTAAAAACAAACTTTCTTAATTTTCCCAACAGTATGCTATTCTGATATAGATTATTGCACGAGTACCTTAAGCCAATTATTACCAAATTTTATGAATCATTAATCACATGCAAGTGAACGCGAATATTATGGAATATTTATCGGGGTTCACGAATCCTGTTTGTGTTACCCATATATAGGGTAATCAAACGCAATATATTTGATAAATAATAGGTAGCTTTGGCATGTTACCTTTCCATGAGGAATTTGATTCCTCCCTTATGTCATTGAGGTTGTTCTCATGTTATTGTTTGATTTCATGAGCTTAGTTGCAATAATCTTATCATTACATGTATGGGCGTATAACAACGTACCGCATTAAAATATTGTTTTTACTACGATGGCGTAACCCACTAGAACGATGCTTGTACTAATATGATTATTAAACCTATGTTTTTCACTCAACCTCTGTGTTGAGCCTTTAAGTATGTATCTCATGTAATTTAGCGACCAAGGCACGGAGTGGCATTCAACACAAGGATGTCCAAAACTGTTATCATTCAAGTTTTTATCAACAATAGATTCTGGAATGCTATTTTGTGAAACTCTGATTATTTAATGATAAATTATATTTTAAAATGTCTCTTTCGAGTCGTTTCTATGATTGTGACTCTTATACATGAAGTAATACCCCAGATTAGCTTCCGCTGCTATATGTTGAAAATGGGAATGTTCGCCTTATAGTTTGACACCATCAGCCCACCGATAATAAACTAGGGTTTCTTCAAACGATCACACTTGAAATTCTCACCAAAAGTGGCAATGTCGCGTCTAAACACCATCTAAGTAAATGTATGACGCCGTCTGCATGACCTAAATGTTCACAAAACTTTATCAAAACTTCACTTTATAGGCATATTTGGCGACCGTGTCAAGTTGGTGGTCGTAGACTTGAAAATGTGTACTTTCGTCTTGTTTCTTCATGAATCGAGCCAAATCACGTTCTTTTTCTTCTAAGTGTTTCCAAATGCTAAAATAAAAAAAATGAAGGCATATTTAAAGTATATTTACACGAATATAGGGGTTAATTTAACCCAAAAAGTATATATAATGACAACTCATCATTAACACAAACTATGTAGTTTCTTTTCGATTAAAAAAAATTAAGATGTATATATATGTTATCAAATCCATGTTTCTTGACATGAAATATAATCCCAATTAATCTAGTTTCAAGTTAGTTGAATTGGTTACCCAATGTTATTTGACTTATAGTTATATGTAATTCGTAAACTTATTTATTACACCAAATTTTTCCCTATCACATTTTATGTAGCATGAAATGCAATCCTACATTTCGAAATTTTGGCTGATATGAAAAGTATAATTACATGATATCGAATTCAGTGTAAAGATTTATTGATTGCCACATGTCTTTACCACATATAATGTAATTGTTATTTTTATAATTATATAATATAATTTTAGTTTGCTTATTACGTTTAAATTATGACCACAGAAAACTACAAAAACTACAGTTATTGTTTTTTCTGTAACAATTATTTCATACATTAAATTTTGAACCAACATTCTTATAAATACGATGATAATGAAGTTTTACTTCTACATTAAAAAAAACTACATACAAATATAACTTTTGGTTTTACCTTTCTTTGATATGAATATCCTTTGTAGTTCAGCTACCCCAAAGATGGTACACTAAGATGGAATCAACCTCAATACCTCTTTTGGAGCATCCCATCTTTGCCTTTTATACAGTAAGTATTTATTAAATTTCACAAGTATCTTTTGATTTAGGCATCCACTACAACAGTTGTGCTAATTTTACGCATTTATGTCTTCCAAATCACATCATGTATGATTTGTTGTTGATATAAATTACACTTATGATAGTCTAAAGATTATCGCGTGTATAATTATTAACAAATAGATTAGGTAAGTAAATTTTATGCAAATTATAAGGTTAAAATATAATTGTTTTGTGATATATATGCCAACTTTCACAAACCTAACTAACATCGTGTAAGTTATTGATAATTGTTTTTGTAGAAGAACTTAAGAAAAATCCTATAACTCCCCTTTGTAAATTTTAAATTTTTTCTGTATACCCAAACATGCTTTAAAAACATTGTACATTATGCATTTAATAACTTTATTTTAGATATATACAAAAAATAGCATGGGTAATTTGATGTTAACCCCTTTAGCTTATAGTTTTTCTTAGTTTGACTTTTCACATTTAGCGACACTTTCATATTTTAGTTATTTTTTTATCATTTAAGAAAAGATATTAAAAAGTGTCTTTAAAACTCAAAAAAAATGTATCATCAACCCTTTGCTATTGCTTTAAGCTGGATTGTAATTTTTAAGCCATTCTAAATATTAAGAAAAATGTGCCTATACATATAGGAACTAGAAATAATGAGGTGTTTATATTGCTTATTTTTATTTTTGTGTTTGTGTCTAAAATTAAGTACTTTAAGAAAAAAATTTGGAAGTCAACGTTTGGATTTTATTATTTTATAGAAAACACGATATATTTGTAAGAAAATATAATATAAATTTTCATATGAAATTTATTTATAAAAAATGTTTAAGTTAAAAATAAAAGTAAAAGTCATTATATTTCAATATCAAATAATTAATACGAAATAAACAACTCGTAAACTAATTCTAAAAAATATTTTATTGTTTTTTTAACAAGTATATAAGTACAATGATTTTAGATGAAAAATGATTTTCAGCTTAAGAAAACATATAAGCATAGAAGCAGAAAAAAAAGCAATCCTTCTAATAAATTCATCAACGCTTTTGTTTTTTTTTGCTTTATAGTTATTTCGATACAACATAACATTGAAAAATATAACTAATTTCGTAAATTTTACAAATAAAATTAATTGGTTGTTATCATATTTAGAAATGCTTAAACTTACCTAAATAGATTATTTTTATCTTTTTAAATCGACAAGTGTGTAATATCATAGATAATATAATAGTAGAACAATAAAAATAATACACACTTCATCCTAAAAAAAACATGTTTACAAATCCATATTACTATATACGTTTGTCCCTAAAAAGTGTTCCAATATATATATGTACAATAGTTATGACTAATGCTCTTATTTTACCCATATGGTTAAACTTGCATTAATTGTTCATTTATACTTCATATAATAAAGGTGGGTTCAAACTAACATTTTTAATCAAACTTATATAACTTACACATATCATATAATATATTTGGTTTTGTAAATACTTTTTTCGAGATGAATGGAGGATGAAAGTAGTAATAAATATTCCACATTGATTAGTTTACACAAAATAAAAAAACTAGAAAAGTTGTACATAAAATTTTACAAACACTGAATTATTGTTTATTAAAAATTAGATATCACATAGACGTGTCAAAAATCAAAGCATAATTATATTTTTGTTCATATATTTTTTTGCACTATTATAAGTGTAATACATTCTAGGGTAAAAATTACAAAGTAGCCACGTATTTTTAAATTTTGCCTACTTGAAACTATTACCTTTTTTTAATATAGAATATCAATTAACTTTCAATTTTTGAATAGATATCACCAATATGGTAACCTACTATGAGGGCTGTAGCATACTGATATGCACTTAAAAAAATCTTCTCACAATCTAAGAGTCGAGCTATGGTTCCCAATAAGTGTAAGTCAACAACTATATATCCTGATTTCTTACTTTGCCTAAACATTTCACAACACCCACGACATGCTTATTTGTCTTCACTTTTGATCCACCAACCACTTCCTTAATCACCATCCCTTTTAACAATTTCTCCAACATTACCATCACCCATCATACTCTTCAAATAGAGATGCCTTTGAATGATCCAACCCTTCCTTATATTAACTCCTGATTACATCATCCAAACTAGTGTTCTGAATAACTGGCGTCATGTAGGAATTCATTATTTATAGGCCAAAATAATTCCCATCATAGTATTTATTACAAAATCAATGTTCTCTATAGGGACATTTTCGCCCATTAGCACTTGTGTGTAAAACTATTTACCTGAGTTGTTTTGAAAATCATGTTGGTTTTGTTGAGTTGATGTAATAGTAGAAGGATAATAGATTCACCTGACTTTTAGCCTATGGAGTGGTTGGTCATGATGCTCCCTTTTTTTGCTAAAATATCATGTAACTGAGACTCGTAGTGGTAAATGGTTAGGTAGGAATTGAAAGTCTTTAGATTGATGGTCACTTTGACTGAGTAGTGATGGTTTTGTTGTTGTTTTAGTTGAAAGTGTCTAACTGACTGAGTTGTGTCTAATGTTCAATGTTGGCGTAACAACTTTTTTGTGATGAGGTGGTAAAGGGTTTTGATAGTTGGTATAGAGAGTGGTAAGAGGGGGGTGAGGTGATGTGTTTGAGGGTGGTGAAATGTAGCATGTTATGGGGTGGGCTTAAGGTGGGTCAGAGAGGTTAATGAAGGGGATGGTGGCTGATATGACGTCCATGGTTTTTTTTTATATTAAGGTGAGGGGTTTGATTGATACTAATTTATCTATTCATGTAAATTCAAGCACTTATACAAATTTTGAAAGTTTATGAGATCCTTTTTTTGTGTGGACATGTATTACCCTTTCAAAATACAAGTTTAAAAGTATATAAAATATTTGTTTTTTGTTTTGGACATGTATTATCCATTAAAAATCTTTAACTCACCAGCCAACATAAGCCTTAGTTACATATTTGTAATTATTTAAAGTACAATTTAAAAAATTACATGGATATGACTCTGGGTTACCACAATAATATTAACATAAAATTAACAAATTGATTGGTACTCTATGTGAAACAAAAAAGTAAAGGGTTTTAAGTTGTAAAATCTTTAAAGTATGTGTTTGTTTTGTAGCTTTTACAAAAAGAGACATCATAGAGTTTCAAAGCTTGTATTACGTGTTTGACTTTACACATATAGATAAACTAGTAGCAACTAAACCACCTTAATCTTATCTCCAATAACACCATGGACTTCGTATCAACCACCTTCCCTCCATTGACCTCCTAAACCTGTTGATAACCATCGAAGAAACTCTTCATCAAAGGCTATGCTTCACCACCCTTAAACATATTTTCAACCCACCACACCTCTCATGACTGTATATAACACTAATTACCACCAACATTCAACGTGAGACACA
This sequence comes from Glebionis coronaria, assembly GCA_025667525.1. Taxonomy (NCBI): domain Eukaryota; kingdom Viridiplantae; phylum Streptophyta; class Magnoliopsida; order Asterales; family Asteraceae; genus Glebionis; species Glebionis coronaria. Next base: position 93,119,177 of record CM046881.1, read on the forward strand.
ACTTAATTAGTCACTTTGAACCATAACCACATCACCCTCATAATTCAGTGACAGCCACCGTCAATCCAAACGCCTTTCAATTCCTACCCTATGATATACCACTACGAGTATCGGTTGCATGATTTTGTAGCACGTAAACGGAGCCTCATGATCAACCATTTCATGGGCTCAAACTCAGCTCATTCCTATTATGCTTCCACTATTCCATCAACTCATAAAAGCAACACGAATTTAAAACAACTTTAGTAAAGAGTTTTACATATATTAGCTAATCTACAAAAATGTTTATATAGAAAACGTTGATTTTTCCCATAACTTCAACGGTGTGAATTACTTTGACAACACGGATCATATTCCTACATGACTCCAACTATGCACAACACTACTTTGATTACGTGATAAACAATGGACACGAAGAAGGCTTTTATCATTCAAAGATATTGCCATTTAAAGAGTGTGACTTGCGATGCTAATACGAGAGAACTATTGAAGAGATGGTGATTTATAGTTGTATGTAGATCAAATGTGAAGATGAGGAAGAATGTGGTGACTGTTGTGAAGTGTTTAACTTAAGTAAGAAAGTAGGGGTTTATAGTCATTCACTTAGACTTAGTGGAAAATACAACTAGAATTTTATATTGTGATTAGGATTTTTTTTAAAGAAATAAACAATCTTTGAATTTAAATATGATATAATCATGGTAGTAAGCTACCATATTGGTGATATCATAACAAATTTTGTATTTATGTATGGTATGTGAAACATTTTAAGAGAGATTTTGAGTTGGTTGTGTTGTTTCATTTCACGTGTTGAATGATAAGGACCCGATAGTATGATTTAGACCATGAAGCTTGGGTAACACTTTAACAAACCATCTTTGTAGTGTGTGAGGGTTAGTGTGTGTAACGGTTGTGCCAAGTGAGTGAACTTCCCTAACAAAGTTGTGAACACTTTCTATTTATAGTGAAGCATTAGGGTTAAAAGTTAAACCCTTTAAAGGGTGATCAATAGTTGTGGGGAGGCCACACATTGATCATCCATAGATTTGACGAAGCAGACATTTGTGACCATTTTTCTTGGCTCATACAACTTTGTGCAAGTTGTGCAACCTACAGTCATGTTTCAGATGGTACATCCTTAACCGTTAGTGAAAATCAAGATATAACGCTCCCCTACATAAGTACTAATTTATAGGGGGTAAGTTACTAGACCAGGCGTGGCCTAAGTTTGTAAGTGGGGCACCATCGGGTAGATACTTAGAGGCTTTATGTTTGGCTTGATCTGAGAATGTTATTAACTTGGGCCATTAGTACATTGGAATTTGTTATCTAACTGTTGTTGCCATATTTTATCACTTCACCATGGTTGATTAATTGAATTAAAGAAGAAAGATAGATAATTTCTAGAGAGAGAAAGTAGTGAGAGAAAGTAGAGAGATGGTGGAGAAAACTATGTGAGATTAGATTAAGAAAAATGAAAGATCCAACCTCTCCTAACATGCTAGGAGAGGTATATATAGTCAGGCTTACATATAGCCTTAATGGACTATAATTGTTTAATGGGCCGGGCTTGAATAAAATGCTTAGTACCTTAAAAGAGGCCCTTTAAGCTAGACATCAAGCCCGTAATGTCACGACAATTTTAACTAACTATTACAACCTTCTAATAAATGTTACAATATAAACCTATGATCGAACATTCTTGTTTGACTTAATAATTTGAGGCTAACAATCTCCCCCATTGTAAGGTCATTCCTCTTTGATATTTGGAGATCAATGGAGATTAAGAATCTCGTCATAAATGAGTCTTGAACGTGTAATAGTAGTCTAGTTCCTTCATGCTGTGATCTTTGAGCCTTTGTCGTTGTCTTTCGACTTTGCCTTTATACTTGAGATCTTCAAATTATTCTTGACTTGACTTTTCCTTCTTGCGATGTTGTGTCTTTATCCACATGCTCATACTTTGCACAATCTTGAAAACTTGCTAACAATCTCTTTTGAAAAGAGGTCATTCCTCTACATTAATTGATAAGGAAGATTTTTATCATCAGTGTTGCGGAAGTCTTTAGCTTTCTTGATTGTTGAATATGTCTTTAGGCATGAGTATGTGGTTTTGAATCTTTGACTTTGCTGAGTACACCGTAACGCCACCTTCTTGAGACAAAACATAGACACGGACGGAATGACTTTGACATTTGTCCTAAATCGGCAGCGTTTTACCTCCGGTCGGTGAAGACCGTTACACGATAATTAAATATCGTACATGTGATAGGTAGATTCAATTAAGAATCTCCTTAACAGGGTTTCGCGACTGCACTAGACGTTCTCTTTACTCGATCGTCTCAAAGCAAGACTGGGAACATAAAAAGTGAATCAATTGGATAAATATCCGCTTGATTAAAGTCGTCAGTTCAAATCCTAGAACAAGTTTTATTCTTGAAGAATCTTACCATTGTTGCTTTCCAGTTGACACAAGCTTGTTTCATAAGAATCTCGCAAGTTACCTACCGTAGCGCTATTTAATGTTGACGGTAGAAGGATTTCCATTCGTCAATGTGAATATTAATAAATATCACTCTAAATGTTCTGGCAAGACCAAAAAGATATTGCGTAGAAACTTGAAATGAGTTTGAATCGATAAAGAAACAAACCACTGTTGCTTTTCAGTTTTACATATGTTCTATTCATAAAGAATCTTACACATGACCTACCGCAGTGTTGTTTGATGTTAACACTGGAAGGATTACCACTCATCATTGTGAATACTGAGTAGTATCACTCTGAGTGTTCTAGCAATATCGCAAGGATATCGCGTATGACTCTTAATCGTCATCCGTGTGTTCTAACGAGATTTGATTGATCTCTTGGTTCTAGACTCGATTTGTGCACTTTTAGTGGTCAGAGGCTAGAGCAGATGCCACCTATTCAATATAAACTATCTCGGAGTGAGAAAGTCAATAGAATTCGTGTTGATCTCCGTGAAAATAAAAACATACTTCCTTTGAAAGAAGCCTGAGTCAGCTGGGAAGGGGTTGTGCATTACACCACTGGGTCCATGATGTGTTGTCTTCATGATGTGTTGACCCGGTTTCTACCTAAGTTGTATGGAGGGCTAATTTCTTTACACCCTTTATCCTTACATTTCTTTTTCATTCTTCAAACCCTTCAATGCTTACCAAGACATCATTACTAGCACCTTGTTGTGATTGTTCCAGTGCTAGCATCAGTACTTAGTCAACATTCATCTTCGTTCACATTCTACTTCATCTTTCCTAAGGACTTCTAATAATCTATTGGATTGTCCCTGGGAAGATCCCTCTGGTTCTGGTTGGATCATAGGACTTAAACCTAACCACCCTTTTGACACCAATAACGTCATGAATTAAAGATGTTGTGGCTATTTGATCGTAACCATAAGTGATTGAGTCTTTAGATCACATTATAATCACATTTTCTGTAACACTCTCAAATTTCGTATTGGTACAGCGGAAGGGTCTTTTAGAGTGTTACGGGATAGCACAATAACTCCAATCATAGACAACGCATAAAAATGGTTGTACAAGGTTCAACATACATTCATTCGATAAAAAGTTTTAGAGTGTACAACAGGTCCCAAATTATACAGGTCATTAAGTTTACAAAACATAGATCGAATGAACATTTTTATTATTGTGTGGTCCATCAGAGTTGATCTCCATCCGAATTTCCTTCAAGCACCTGAGATAAAAACATGCAAAAATCATATTAGCGAATGCCGGGTGAATTCATAGAGTTTAATAAAACCGTTATATAAAACAATCGTTTAAATCAGAACACAAGTATAATATCAGAAGTAAGTCCTCGTATTGCTAGTCAGGCAATATATAAATCAAAGCATACATCTTAAACCGTCCATGAGACCGTAGCCTCAATATTACCATTATAGGTAATATTATTATCGTTATTAGCATCGTATCATGTCAGATATTTAGATTACATTGGATTACATTCGGATTATTATTAGCCGCATGACATTGTTACCTTACTATCACAAACAACAGGCCGTGAACCCGACAAACAATTTGCTCATCTAAGTTAGCGTGTCGTCACAAAAATCACGCTTGTGTAAATCTTCTCATACATAAATTCGCTTACCAATCAATGTGGTACGACGGGGATCAACCGTCAAGGCGCGAACTGGGGTGATCGTCCCCAAATAGTACTATCATATGCATAAGCGTCTACCAAATCCCGGTAGTTCACAATTCATGCTAACGGGACTTTAAGTGACATAACCTAACTACTAATAATCCTTTTTATCTCTTTTATTGGGTCATCGCATCATTCGGGTCCATATCATTAACCATACCATCGGGACTACTTGTGTTTTATTTTATCAAAAACTAGCATGTTATCTCCCTCGCGGGTTTACATATCATTTTATAAAACATTTAAAAGAGTGCGAGGCTATGAACTCACGTTGATAATGAAAGGCGGATTATCGGCTACGGGCGTGCTTCGGTCACGAAAACCTATATAAATAATAATCGGTCTTACACTTTTGTCCAATGACTTTATCAAAATAACAAATATACATATGATGATTTTGTACATATGATGATGATCAAGTGGGTTTATATATTCTTATTTACTCATTTTAGTGTTTATGTATTGGTAACTTTTTACTAGTTAACTTAGTTTTACCTATTTACATATTTTAGGTCCAATAAGCCTATTATAAGTTCATTAACTTGTATTAATCCATTTTATACTTGTATTATCAGTATATGACTTTTAAAAACTTTACATTAGACGGGTTTGATCGTCTAAGTTTTAATTTGCGAAAAACGTTAATTTTACGGTAATAGCCGAAAAGACGTAAAAATCATGTTTATAGTTTTTATAACTTATAAATCTTATTCAACTACCATTTTTATAAAGTGTCCATTTATTTAACCTTATACATATTTATATAAATGAAATTTAGAAGTTAGTGGGTTTTAATTCACATTTTATATTATATTAGTTTGAGTGCTTATATAATACTATTAAACATTAATTTCTCAAAATCTGTTTTTTTTTTCATCTTCACCATTTTTATCATATCTTGAGTTATATAAGGAGATAGAAGCTCATTTTTGGATGGCATAAACTTCATATTATGTGCTACAAATAAGTTAGTTATAGCTACTGCTCATTCCATGTCTAAGTATCCTTAACAGTCCCTACAAAACAGACTATTCAGATTGGCACACTAATCTTGTTTTGATCATATCTCACTCATTTTGATGATTCCATTGCATGGCCAACTCTCACATGTGTATGAAATCTAACACTTACTTTAAATGGATTCCACCATGCAATTTTATCACTTTATAACTTGGTTACTTACTGTTTTTATACAGCCAACAATTTAAGCAAGATTTTAGCATTGTTACTTATGGTTTTTCATCTTTTTAATCATATCTATCAACACTTGATCCCCACACAACATTTTTATCATCATATATTCATCATATACATATACAATAAGAAAAAAAATACATTTGATCTTTACAAAAATAACAAGAGAAATTGAAAGGATGATCTTCTTTACCAACCAAGATTATATCGTGTTTTTGGATGACAATAACTTGATGAATACCAAATATATCTCCAAGATCATCAACCACCAAGATTGTTTGTTGAGAAATTAGCTCTAGGACACAAGTAAATCACCTTCTTTGTTGTTAATATGGCCACCAATCAATCAAGGCTTCAAGGTTTCTCCATAATATGAATAGATAACATAAGATTTGTGGCTAGAATTGATCAAATGGGGTGTTTGATGGTGGTTATGGGACGGCAAGAGAGGAGTGGGAGAGAGGGTTTTTAGTTGTTTTGCATGTATGAAATGGAAGCAAATGGTTAAGCTAGTGGTTTTGATGTTTGGTGGATGAATAAAGCTTACTTGTGAAGCTAAGCTTAACAAGTGTAAGCTACTTGTTATAAGGGTGCCACATCAAGTGATGTGGTGTCCCTCTTGGCCGTCGCTTTTGTTAGTGGGGTGGGATAAACTTGTTTTGTCCTATCCCGCTAATTTACGGGTATTCCTCGATTCTAGTTTCCTCGATTTGCGTGCCTTCGGGTCGTTTTACGAAAAACGTTTTTATAAATTATGAATCAACGGCCCAAAACGAATCTAATAAAAATTGTCTCATCAAAAACGAGTTCAAAAACGTAAATACGTAATCCTAAGGTTTCCGGTTTAGTCGTAAAGGACGCTAAATTATGCACGTAAGCCCAAATTTAAATCCGTAAATTGTGAGTTCATCAACCAACACAAAAATAAGTTTCAAAATATTATACGAGAAAATAATTCACTACCTGAAAATGTTAGATTGTCACAGATTTTCCTCCTAAAAGGGGTCAACGTCCTCGTGATCCATTTCATTTTGATGTCCGTTTCTTATTGAAATCAAAGAGGTGCAGATATTTCTTCCACATTTCATCCTCTCGTTCCCAAGTAAATTCCGGTCCATGCTTTGAGTTCCATCGGATCTTGACAATAGGTATCCGACTTTGTTTCAGTTGCTTTACCTCACGATCCATAACCTCTACGGGTTCTTCGATAAAATGCAACATCCCATCTATTCGAACCTTACCCAACGAAATTTTCTCATCACTCACTGCTAGACGTTTATTCAGATTAGATACATGAAATGTGTTGTGAACACCATGAAGTTCTGGGGGTAACTCTAGTTTATAAGCCACCGGACCTACTCTAGATAAAATCTTAAAGGGTCCAATATAGCGGGGATTCAATTTCCCTCGTTTTCCAAATCTTATAACGCCTTTCCATGGCGATACTTTCAGCATTACTCGGTCACCCACTTTAAACTCCATCGGCTTCCGCCGCACATCCGCATAACTTTTCTGTCTACTACGGGCAGTCAACAGCTTATTCTTAATCTGAACTATCATCTCCGTAGTCTCCCGGATCAATTCCGGTCCCGTGAGCTGGGTATCCCCAACTTTACTCCAACATACAGGAGATCTACACTTCCTACCATACAAAGCTTCAAACAGTGCAGCCTTAATACTAGAATAGTAACTATTGTTATACGAAAATTCTGCTAACGGCAAATGTTTATCCTAATTCTTACCCAAATCTAACACACAAGCTCTCAACATATCTTCTAGTGTTTGTATCGTTCTTTCACTCTGCTCATCAGTCTGGGGGTGATAAGTAGTGCTCATGTCGAGATTCGTTCCCAAAGATCTTTGGAGAGATTTCCAAAAATTCGATGCGAATCTAGGATCTCGATCTGAAATGATCGATACAGGCACTCCATGCTTGCATACAACATTATCAAGGTAAATACGAGTCAACTTCTCCAGTGAGAACTGCTCTTTAACCGGAATGAAGTGTGCTGATTTGGTTAGTCTGTCGACAATGACCCAAATCGAGTTATTGCCAGATGATGTTCTAGGAAGCTTGGTGATAAAGTTCATCGTAATTCGCTCCCACTTCAATTCAGGAATCTTTGGCTGTTGAAGTAGTCCTGATGGCTTTTGATGTTCCGCTTTAACTCTAGCACAAGTCAAGCATTGAATAACATACATAATAATATCAGCTTTCATATTCGGCCACCAGTACAACTTCTTCAAATCATGGTACATTTTATCAGATCCCGGATGAATGGAATACTTAGATTTATGGGATTCTAACATAATCAAATCTCTTAAGCCTCCAAACTTAGGTATCCACATACGACCTCTTAAGCATTTCACTCCATCAGCTCTATCCTCTAAAGGATCTCCTTCTCCTCGGAACCCTTCATTAACAAAATTTTCTTTCTTACAAGCTTCTATTTACACATTTCTAATTTGCTTAGGCAAATTATTGTGCACGGTCAAGACTAGAGAACGTACCCTGATAGGCTCTCTATCTTTTCTGCTTAATGCATCGGCAACAACATTGGCTTTTCCTGGGTGATATTTTATATCACAATCATAATCACTTAACAAATCTATCCATCTTTGTTGCCTCATGCTTAATTCCTTCTGATCAAGAATATACTGTAGGATTTTGTGATCGGTGAATACCGTACACTTGGTGCCATACAGATAATGTCTCCACAACCTAAGAGCAAAGACTACAACTCCTAACTCAAGATCATGAGTAGTATAATTCTCCTCATTCTTACTTAATTTCCTAGAAGCATAAGCTATCACTTTTTCTCGCTTCATCAAAACAGCTCCATAACCTCTAAGAGATGCATCACAATACACTACAAAATCTTCACTCCCGTCGGGTAATGATAAAATTGGCGCACTACATAATATTTGCTTCAATGTTTGAAATGATCTTCATCACTTCCCCAAACGAAAGGTTTATTCTTCTGGGTAAGCCTAGTCAAGGGTTTAGCTATTAAAGAAAATTCTTTAATGAATCGCCTATAATAGCCAGCCAATCCTAAGAACTGTCCCACTTCCGTTGGTGTTGTCGGTGCAGACCAATTCTTAATGGCTTCAACCTTTGCATGATCAACATGAATTCCATCCTTGTTAATCACATGACCAAGAAATTGCACAGAATCTAACCAAAAGTCACATTTCGAAAACTTAGCATACAACCTTTCATCCTTTAACAAATTCAAAATAATCCTTAAATGTTCTCTATGTTCATATTCATTCTTAGAATAGATTAGAATATCGTCAATAAACACAATCACAAATTTATCCAAGTAGGGCTTGCACACTCGGTTCATTAAATCCATGAAAACCGCAGGTGCGTTAGTTAACCCAAATGGCATTACTTGAAATTCATAGTGTCCATAACGAGTTCTAAATGCAGTTATAGGAATATCTTCTTCACGGACGCGAAGTTGGTGATATCCAGACCGCAAATCTATCTTAGAATACACACTAGATCCTTGTAGTTGATCAAACAAATCATCAATCCTAGGTAAAGGATATCGATTTTTAATTGTCAACTTATTTAGTTCCCTATAATCAATGCACATACGAAAAGATCCATCCTTCTTCTTAACGAACAAGACTGGAGCTCCCCAAGGTGACGAGCTTGGTCGAATAAAACCTTTATCAAACAACTCCTTAAGTTGCTCAGATAACTCTTTTGATTTAGAAGGGACTAATCGGTATGGCGCACGTACCACCGGTGCAGCACCAGGAATTAAATCGATTCGAAACTCAACTTGCCTTATCGGTGGTAGTCCGGGTAAATCTTTAGGAAATACCTTAGGAAATTCACAAATAATAGGTACATCTTCCAATCGTTTCTCCTTAGAGTCATTCCCGGTCACTTGAGCTAAGAATAACTCGCAACCGTTCCTGATGTACTTTTAGAGTTTAATACATGAAACGATTTTCAAACGGGATTCACCTCGATTACCATCAATTACTAACGTCCTATTCCTAGGAGGAATCTTAACCTTCTTCTCTCCACATAAAATAGTAGCATTATTCAACGACAACCAATCCATACCAATACTAATATCAAAACTACCTACTTGTATCAACATCAAATCAATCGGAAAAGAATAGTTCAAGAGATTTAGAGAGCATCCTTCTAATAGCAAATTAGTTTTCACTAATTTACCATCAGCCAATTCCACCTCGTAACTGGTATTTATCTCAACAGGTTCAATGTCAATAAGGGCACTAAATTTAGTGTATACAAAGCTCCTATTAGCACCAGAATCAAATAAAGCAACAACATAATGATTGGTGAGTAAAAACGTACCAGCAACGACATTCGGATCCTCTTTCTTCACCTCGACTGTTCCAAGTTGATAAACACCACCCTGGGGGTTTCTTCCAGGTACAATCGCTTTCAACTTGGGGCAATCCGATTTCCTATGACCTTCTTCATTACAGTTGAAGCAAATGGTTCCCTTTTTACACCTTTCAACCTTGTGTCCAAGCTTTCCGCTATTTCGGCACTTCCAGCAGTTGCCAGCATGCCTCTTGTTGCCACACATAGGACATCTATCATCGTTGCGCGGTGTGTTGTTGGTAAGAGCATTTGCATTCCCCTTTCTCTGGTTCTGACGGCGATTGAAATTCTTCCTATTATCACCTCTATCTACACGATCACCATCACCCTTTCTTTTCTCACCAACACGGGCTTCATCTTCCCTATCCTGAATTATCTGTCCAATAAGTTTGTAAGCCATTCAAACAGCATCATCAATGTTCAGTGGTTTCGATGATGTCACGTCCCCCCGGATATTCTTGGTCAACCCTTTAATATATTGCTCAATTCGGATCTCTTCGGGTTCCACCAATCGAGGACACAGCAAGGCCAACTCATGGAATCAGTTTGTGTAACTATCAATGTCCACACCGTTCATTCTCAAATGAATCAACTCTTGTTATAACCTAATGATCACACTACAGGGACAGAACTCCAAAGTCATCCACTTCTTAATTTCAGCCCAAGGAGTAGCATTAGCAGCATCAATACCCATGAAAGCAATTCTCCCGTTCCACGAAGTCAACGCACGACCTGTAAGAGTAGCCATAGCAAAAGTCACTTTATCTTTCTCCTTACACTTACTAATCCGAAACACCGACTCAATCTTCTCAATCCACTGGCTTAATCCTATAGCACCTTCTGTTCCATTAAAAGGTAGAGGTTCACACTTCATGAACGTCACATAAGTACAGCCACCAACTTCATATGCATTAGTTCCAAGTCCTCCTACATTTCCTCCAGCATTAGCATTCACATTATTAGCATTCACATTCACATTAGTACCACCAATTCTACTACTGCCAGCTCCACTACCGCCAGCTCCACAACCGCCAGCTTCATTTCTAGCATTTGCCATAAATTCAGTCATAGATGTGGTAACTTGCTCCGTAATAATCCTACGTACATCATCCTCAGTCACAGCTTTCTTGAGCGGCATGGTTCTATAATTTCACAATTTCAAAGTATTAAGCATTCACCCAACAAAGGATTCATATAATAGGGATTGAATTCATAATCAAGATACAAATAAGGCACAATATGGAATTTAAGACAAGATACATATTTCATTGGATTTGAAACGAAAGCATTGTCTTAGTTACATCCCATATCAAAGTTCTAGCACTATGCATACTCAAAATTCGTACCAGGTCTACTACTAACAAGTCGGTTCAGTCAAAGTTACAAAGGTACAAAAGATACAAAGGTCACTACTAAACACAGACTGGTCTACTGAGAACCGCCAGATGGTCCATCATCCATCGTCTTCTGTATCTTTGTCGGACGATCACTAGACACATCTTCAGCTGGGAGCTTATGGATAACTCCTCTTTCAACCATGTCAGCATAAAATCTACTATTCCAACCCACAGATATATTAAACTCCTTCTCAGCTTTCTCACGCATCGCACGTGTGACAATCCGTCAATTTACGATTGATATTTTATTCTCAAATATTATTTAAAAACATTATTTTAATGTTACAATATGAACTCACATATTTTTGGGAAGAAATTTGGATTTACGTCTTGGAGTAGCGTCGACTACGTCTAAACCGGAGGATTCAATGTTACGTGCTTACGTTTACATACACCGTCTTTGGTGACAGTCCGACATTTCAGAAAATAAATTTGTCCGTGAATATTATTTTGGAGTTTTAAATTTGTGTTGGTTCATAAACTCACAAATTTACGAGAAGAGACTAGGACTTACGATTTTATTTTAACGTCCTTTACGACTAAACCGGAAACCTTAGGATTACGTATTTACGGTTTCGAACTCCGTTTTTGATGAAACAATTTTTATTGGATTCGTTTTGTGACGTCGATTCATAATTTATAAAAATGTTTTTCGTAAAACGACCCGAGGGCACGTAAATCGAGGAAACTAGAATCGAGGAGTACTCGTAAATAATTGGGGATGAGACAAGTGGGACACTTGTCCCACCCCCAAAACCGGCCAACACTTGCTACCACACATCCATGATGTGTCAAAAACTTAAGTATCTAGCTAACACATGTCTTAGCTTCATGTGTAAGCTAAGACTTCACAAAAACCACTAACTCCTCAAACTAGCTACTCATTTTTCTCTCATGCAAAACAAGCAATTTTCTCTCTTCCTCTCTCTAGCTTGCCGTCCCAAATGCTCCACAAAACACCCATCTCATACAAAAATTTAACCATAAACATATGTTATAATTAACATATGTTAATCTCCATCCTAAAAGATGAAGATTGGTGTAAGTTATAACATCAAAGGAGGAGTTTCCATGGAGTATTAGGGCTGATTTTCCACAAGGTTTCTATGAAGAATGGTGGTCATGAAGGTGGTCTTGGTGCATCATAAGTTTCTCCATCCAAAACCATGCCAAACTCATAACCTACATCAAGTTGGTGGTATAAAGATTGTCCTCCTCAACTTCTTGTTATTTTGATTATGTAAACATGTATTTTATTTCCTATTGTATATATTTATGATGATTATATGATGATAAAAAATGTTATGTGGGGATTTGTTGTTGATAATCATGGATAAAAAGGTGAAAAACCATAAGAAACAAGGTTAAAATCTTGGTTAAATTTGATGTCTGTATAAAACAGTAAAGAAGTAAGTCATAAACTGATTAAATGATGAAGTGGAATAGATTTACAGTAAGTTATGGGTCTTGCACACATGTGAGAGTTGGCCATGCAATGGAATCAAAATAATGAGTGAGATATGATCAAAACAAGTTTAGGGTATAAATCTGAAGTTACTGTTTTGGACGATTTTTAGAAAATACCTAAAGGAAGATTCAACAGTAGCTATAGGAGAGTTAAATGTATCAAATATCATGTAGTTTATGTGATAAAAATTTGAGCTTATATCTCCATGTAGAACTCAAGATATGGCAGTTTTGGTGAAAGTAAAGATAAAAATCAGATTTTTGGAAATTAAAGAATAATACTATTATATAAGCACTCAAATTATAATGTATAAAATATAAAAGTAAAACCCACTAACTTATGGATTTTATTTATATAAGTATGTAAAAGGTTAAATAAGTGGACATTTTATAAAAATGGTAACTTGTTAAGTTTTATAAGTTATAAAACTATAAACTTGATTTTTACGACTTTTTCGGCTATCGCCGTAAAATTAACGTTTTTGTTAAATAAAACTTAGATGGTTGGACCCGTCTAATGAAAACTTTATAAAACTTATATACTGATATATAGACATGTATAACAAGTAAAAACCGATAAAACCCGAACTATAGGACATACGGACGTTAACGGACTAAAATAACGTTATTGGACTAACAATATAACAAAAATGGACTAAAACACTTATAAACTTATTATTGGGCTTAACCCATTTGGGCCCAACTTGTGAAGTTTAAGTACTGATAATATAAGTACAAAATAAATTAAAATAAGTTAAATAACTTATAATAGGCTTATTGGACCTAAAACACGTAAATGGGTAAAACTAGTAAACTAGTATAAAAGTTATCGACACATAACACTAAAATAAGCAAACAAGAATATGTAAACCCACTGGATCATCATATATATATAATCATCATATGTATACTTAATTGATATTTTATAAAGTCATTGGACATGAGTCTAAGACGAGTATTATTTGTCTAGGTTTCCGTGATTGAAGCACGTACCGTGCGTCCGAATTGCCGATAACCCGCCTTCCCACATCAACGTGAGTTCATAGCCTCGCACTCTTTTAAATGTTTTTATAAATGTTTTATAAACCCGCGAGGGAGATAACATGTTAGTTTTTATTGAATAGGACACCATTTGTCCCGATTGTTTGTTTATTGATTTTGGACCCGAATGATTGAATGACCCGATTGTATGACCCGATAAATGATTAATGGACCTGATAGATGAAATAAAATGGATTATTAAAGTTAGGTTATGTCACTAAAAGTCCCATTAGCATGAATTGTGAACTACCGTGAGTTGGTAGACGCTTATGCATTTAATAGTACTATTTGGGGACGATCACCCCAGTTCGCGCCTTGACGGTTGATCCCCGTCGTGCCACATTGATTGGTAAGCGAATTTATGTATGAGAAGATTTCAATAGCGTGACCTTTGTGACGACACGCTACTTTAGATGGGCAAAATTTGTATCGGGTTAGCTACCCGTTGTTGGTTTAGTAAGGTAACAATGTCATGCGGCTTATAATAATCCAAAACTAACAAAATACTGCTAGACGCTCCGAATTACGATGTATTGCCTGACTAGCAATACTGGGTCATACTATTGATATTATGTTTGTGTTTTGGTTTTCATAACCATATTCATATAACGGTTTTTATTTAATCTATACAACGTTATAAAACGTGTTGTATGATGTTTTTAACGACATTGGCTCGTATAATAATTTGTAAGGCAAATGCCTATATTATGATTTTCGATAAGGATTTATATAAAATGACTTTGGCTATTTTATGGCCTACTACAAAGATTTGTATAAAATGATTTTGGCTATTTTACGGCCTATTACAATGATTTGTACGAATTGATTTTTGGTACTAATTTTATACCAAAGTTATATTGATGGAATTTATTAAACTCTATGAATTCACTCGGCCTTATCGCTGACCTTTTCTTTTAACATGTTTTATCTCAGGTACTTGAAGGTAATTCTTGGGAAGACGACAAGAATTCATGGCCCGCACTTAAACAATATTTTCCATTCAAATATTTTGTAAAACTTTGTATGAAATGTAATGACTTGGGACCGATGTAACTTTGATATTTATGAATGGAAATGCTTTATTAATAAACGACGCGATTTTTATGCGTTGTCTATGATGTGAGTAATGTGCTATCCCGTAACACCAACGAGTCTTCCGCTGTATTGAGTTGTATAAATTTGGGGGTGTTACAGTTTGGTACCAGAGCTCTCGTTATAGAGAACGAAAGATTTTTAAAACTAAGGTTTTGAATAGAACTTTTCAAAATCTTTTAACTAAAAACATTTTTCTAAAAATGTCTAAAAATCTTTTGACTATAACGGTGCCGAAGAATTCCCGAGTTACCGACAAGGCCAAGACTGATAAGTGTTATTTTAATATATATATAACTTGGATTATATATATATATGATGTAATTTTATTACATGATTGTTTGATGATTACTTTGATTTTTATACGAGGTATTTATACGACGTCGATTGTCACAAGTAACCCTAAAATCCCCTAGTAAATTAATCGAAGCTATTCTCGTAGGAATTCTAGCTATCCTAGATCTAAACCAAGTTGTGGATATTTATGATCCCAACAAATGGTTGATATTCGTAGAAGTGTAGATATTAGTTGATTGCGATATTGAAGAAGAATTGGCAAGATTAAATCTGATATCGATGTCATGACGATCTTTTCTTATAGAGTGGAGTTTGACAAAACGTTACCACCTAGAAAGATGTCATCTGATTCGTTGTCATCCAATTCTTAAATTGAAATCGAAAGGGTGAATGTTGCACTTGAGGCTGTCATTGGAACCATTACCCAAAAGCCTCATGCCACTAATACCTTTCCGAGAAGTCTAGTTGAATGATCAAGTCATTTCATATTAATGACTCATTTGATAATTGTTGCTGTAAGAGATATAGGATTGGAAATTAAGTGTTGATCATATTGGGATTGTATAGCCTTTACAAGGCCGAAGAATAAGATTGAAAGTATTGGAAAATGAGGTAGGATATCGAATTGAGTATAAAATTTGTTGAAACTTGAATAAAGTAAAATTTTACTTGTATTGGAATATGAGATTGTTAAGAGGAAATCGTTAAGTTTTGTGATTGAATTATAAGGTTTTAAATGATTGTTAGTTTGTGTTAAGGGCTGTTCCTAGGCCATTGTCCACTGACGAGGATGCCCAGTGTCCGACAAATAAATTGAATAAATCTTCTTCTAAATTGGGACCGATGGATCTTCCGGGACATGTGGAAAAACTAATGACTCTTGTAGATTAGTATTCATTGTAGGATGAGTTCTGATAATTGTATGACATAGTGACACGTAATGTGTTACGGTACAATTTGACTTGTTTGTGATTAATGAAAAGACTACCTTTGATTGCTAAATTCTACATGTATCGATGTTATCTATCTTTTATTGCTTCATCCTAATGATCGCATTAGTGATGTAACCATTGAACAAGTACTCATCTTGATTTGAGTTACGTTGTGAATTATTCTTCGTGAGTGCCATCGAGGTCCTGAACCTCGTGATTAATTGGCTAAGCTCATTTCCTATGATATCGTAGTTAATTCTTGGTGAACAAGCTTTCATCACTTTTCTGCAGATCACTCATTGTTTTTATAAAGTTAAAACAATAACTCTTGAGAAAAATTGAATTTTCATCACTATGAGGATTATTCAAAGTGAGATTTATAAGTTATTATTAACGAAATGAAGTTGTTTATAAAACACCTTGGAAAACTTAATTGTTTTCATGATAAAGAAAATCTTTGTAAATTTATTTTTGATTCTTATTTAAGAATTAAGCATGAAAATGTTTTTATTATAAACATGATGATAAAGTTTTGACGAACTGAGTATTGCATCGTTAATCTTGGAATTGTATATAGTTGCGCGCCTACATACAATTTGGAATGGACCATGCAAGGCTGATTAGTAGTCACCATAAAACTGATTAATAAACACTAAATTTTCTTTGAAGATTGTGAAAGATTAAAATTTTATGAGATCTGCAAGAAGTGTAAAATAAGGCCATAATGTTAGGGACACCTACATATGTGCCTGTAGCATCTATTCTTTTAAGTCGAATTTACTCATCTTTGGAAATTGTCTTATTTGACAATTGACAATTCTTTCTTGTCCAATTCTCCCGTATTGAGATTCTTAGGAAAAGTATATGATTACCGAGTGTTGATACCCGACTGGATGTATTGACGTTCTTATCATTTATTATGATTTGATTTCATTTGAATGACCTGGGTAACGATCCGAGGAGCTTTCGAATGCGTACTCAAATTATGAAAACATGGGATATATTCATATTCGTTAAATGTTTTCGTCTGTATCTGATTTGAAATTCTATCGCGTAGATTAGGCGTTAACCTTACTCTTTTAAGGTTAATTATGTATCCAGATATCCTTGAATTTGTGAAGGATTATGAATCATTATTAGTCTTTTGAGAAGTTCACATCTTATCGACGGCAATGCAACTGGAAAGTTGATAGTGCCAGTAGAATGGATTGATTGATTATGACATGACGACATTGTCTTAATTGATGGGAACTCGAGTAGAATTCCCCTAAATGATAAGATGTTGATTATCAAAAGTGATCTAAATAATTCTTGATGGATGACCATATCCTGCATTTAGACTTAGAATTATACCGTGAATGGTTGTGAACTAGTTATAGATATTATAATCTAGAAAGAACTTAAAAATGAAGGTATTAAAAAGATAATTCTGTTATCTGAAACTTTAGTAAGTATTTGTTAATGAATTACCTAGACTTTCGCCACTAAGGCAAGTAGAAATTGGTATTTGATTATATTTCCGGTGCTGCACTTGTGGCTTGTGCACTGTACGTCAGCACCATCTAAATTAAAGAAATTACCGTACAACTGAGAGTTGTCGGAGAAAGATTTTATTATACCAAGCCTGTCATCCTGAAGAGCTATGGTGTTATCTTTCCTTATATTTATAGATTACCGTGACTGTGAGTAAATTGACAATCGAAAACGATATCCATAACTCGAAATGGAAGATTTGTTCGATCATTTACAAGGTTCTAGCGAATGTTTTAAAGAATTGATCCACGGCATGGTTATCATCAACTTCGCATCCGCGAAAAGGATTATTTATTCCAATCACTACATCCGGTACTTGTAATGAATATTATGAGTTTCACGTGATGTCGTTTGGATTGACCAACACACATGTAGCATTCATAAATTTGGTAAATCACGTGTGTAGGCTGTAAATTGATAAATTCATGCTCGTGATCATTAAGGACTATTTGTTTGTTAATACGAATAATAATGAGTTAATAATTATTTATAGATTGCCCTGAACTGGCCGAACAATGAAAACCTGAACCTTGAATAATTAACACGTGATTAAGGACTTAATCCTTTACATAAAATGACCGTTGGATTAATAATGGTAAGATGTATGTATATAGACTCTTCAAACATTAAGAGCCCTTTTAAGACTTTGAGTTATACTAAAAATAAAGTGGAAATATGTTTTAACAAATGTTTTAACAAAGGATTTTAAGGGATTATTCCCTTATACACAAACCATTTCACTAAACTTCTGTTTAGGGGTAAATGTTTGTGTATACCTCAAGATAACCTAAAAGGGATTGAGGAAACCATTTGAACCATGATTTGAAATTTGAAACGACAATTTTTGTTTTTCAAATAAGAAAATTTTGACTAAAGTATAAACCAAAGATTTTTCGAACAATTACGAAATCTTATTAAATATTTTCGATAAATCAACAAAAATCTTGTTAATTAAATTCAAATTATTTTTGAACATTTTATATAATTGATCGAACTAAGAAATTTAAAACTTTTACGTTTACTCTTCATAAAAATTAACTAATAATTATTTAATTAATTATAATAATTATCGACGCTTTAGACGCCGGATTGAGTAAAACGGATAAAAATGATAGATGAGACGAAACTAAAACATAGAAGATATGAAGAAAGAATTTTGAATAAATACGGTTATGATATTTATTTCATCCGGAAAGTGAACGTAATTACTGACACATAATGTATAAAAGATAAAGAACCAATTAGGACATGTTCCTTAATAATGAAGGTGCAAAATAAATTGTCGAACAATTTAAAATAAACGATGTGTGTAAAAAGGATAAAATAGATAATAAAAAGGGGTTCGCGGCTAATGTGAACCATCAGAATTGAGAAGCCGATAGCGTTAAATATTTTAAAATACCACTTATGGTTGCCTAAATATGGAGGATTGTGAGATATAGTTATGTTGGAATTTGTAAGTATAAGTATTCTATTTATGTCATTTATGACTAAAAGTATCTTTATCAGAAGAAGTTGTACTAATGGCAAATTATGAAGGCAGACATCGCCTCATACATTAGTAAACGTTTAGCTATTGCAAAGGTCATCATCTGAATTTGATTCGATTTGGATCATCGTCGACAGACTGACCAAATCTGCGAATATCATTCTCGTTAATGATAGAATCTTGATGAAGAAATGGACTCTTTTATTTAAAGGAAGTTATATAAACATAGTGTGCCTGTATCGATCATCTATATATCAAGATCCTCGCTTCGCATCGAATTTCTAGAGATTTGCTCAGAAATCATTGAGAACGAACCTTGATGAGAGTACTATGTACCACCCCAAATCGAAGGGACGAGGTAAAGTAACGATACAAAATATAATAAGCACTGTTCTATGTTTGAATGATTGACCTTTGGTAATAGACCGTATAATCATTTTCCTTTGGAGAGATTATCATTGATAATCATCTTGTTAGGATTGAGATCGAATCTTGTTAGGATCTAAATCTTAGAGCATCTATAAGCAAGAGTTGAGATGAAGACATCCGACATACACCCATTGTGAGTTGGACATGTCTTTTAGGTTAAGGTTTCCTATGATGGCGAACCTATCCCTACAAAATACCCGACCCGCGAGATCTGAAATGAATATTGAAATTAGGATTTGATTATTGACAGCCGGTAGTGGGCAAGAGGTTATGTGAATGTGAAATGTAGATCTTGAAGTGCCAAATGGGTAGCGAAGTCATGCCACAATTTTTAACCTTGGGAAAAATGAATTCATGATCTGACAAATCATGGGATATAAGTCCCCGTTGTATGGGACCATTGAGACGATGTAGAAGTTGGGATTGAAAGGCATATAAGCTGGATCTACCCTAGGACTTCAAGAACCGCGTGAATTATGTTTCGTAAATCGAACTTGATGGAATATCTATCAAGTGAAAATCTGATTGTTCTTAGTAAAGCATAGATCGGCGAAAAGTTGCATTCATCAGAAACCCGTGAACATCATGGATAGAGAAAGTAAGTCAATATTGAGCCTGATCTTATTCCCGTAATTATGTTTGATGAAACTCGCGTATTGTAATAAATTGCACTTGTGAGAAAAGATCGAATGTGAAAGAAATACCCACATGGCTTTAACTCTATAAGAAGCGAGTAGTAAGGTAAGATGATCTTTGAGGACAAAGATCCTGTTTAGGGGTAAATGCTGTGACAATCCGTCAATTTACGGTTGATATTTTATTCTCAAATATTATTTAAAAACATTATTTTAATGTTACAATATGAACTCACATATTTTTGGGAAGAAATTTGGATTTACGTCTTGGAGTAGCGTCGACTACGTCTAAACCGGAGGATTCAACGTTACGTGCTTACGTTTACATACACCGTCTTTGGTGACAGTCCGACATTTCAGAAAATAAATTTGTCCGTGAATATTATTTTGGAGTTTTAAATTTGTGTTGGTTCATAAACTCACAAATTTACGAGAAGAGACTAGGACTTACGATTTTATTTTAACGTCCTTTACGACTAAACCGGAAACCTTAGGATTACGTATTTACGTTTTCGAACTCCGTTTTTGATGAAACAATTTTTATTGGATTCGTTTTGTGACGTCGATTCATAATTTATAAAAACGTTTTTCGTAAAACGACCCGAGGGCACGTAAATCGAGGAAACTAGAATCGAGGAGTACCCGTAAATAATTGGGGATGAGACAAGTGGGACACTTGTCCCACCCCCAAAACCGGCCAACACTTGCTACCACACATCCATGATGTGTCAAAAACTTAAGTATATAGCTAACACATGTCTTAGCTTCATGTGTAAGCTAAGACTTCACAAAAACCACTAACTCCTCAAACTAGCTACTCATTTTTCTCTCATGCAAAACAAGCAATTTTCTCTCTTCCTCTCTCTAGCTTGCCGTCCCAAATGCTCCACAAAACACCCATCTCATACAATAATTTAACCATAAACATATGTTATAATTAACATATGTTAATCTCCATCCTAAAAGATGAAGATTGGTGTAAGTTATAACATCAAAGGAGGAGTTTCCATGGAGTATTAGGGCTGATTTTCCACAAGGTTTCTATGAAGAATGGTGGTCATGAAGGTGGTCTTGGTGCATCATAAGTTTCTCCATCCAAAACCATGCCAAACTCATAACCTACATCAAGTTGGTGGTATAAAGATTGTCCTCCTCAACTTCTTGTTATTTTGATTATGTAAACATGTATTTTATTTCCTATTTTATATATTTATGATGATTATATGATGATAAAAAATGTTATGTGGGGATTTGTTGTTTATAATCATGGATAAAAAGGTGAAAAACCATAAGAAACAAGGTTAAAATCTTGGTTAAATTTGATGGCTGTATAAAACAGTAAAGAAGTAAGTCATAAACTGATAAAATGATGAAGTGGAATAGATTTACAGTAAGCTATGGGTCTTGTACACATGTGAGAGTTGTCCATGCAATGGAATCAAAATAATGAGTGAGATATGATCAAAACAAGTTTAGGGTATAAATCTGAAGTTACTGTTTTAGACGATTTTTAGAAAATACTTAAAGGAAGATTCAACAGTATCTATAGAAGAGTTAAATGTAGAAAATATCATGTAGTTTATGTGATAAAAATTTGAGCTTCTATCTCTATGTAGAACTCAACATATGGCAGTTTTGGTGAAAGTAAAGATAAATATCAGATTTTTGGAAATTAAAGAATAATACTATTATATAAGCACTCAAATTATAATGTATAAAATATAAAAGTAAAACCCACTAACTTATGGATTTTATTTATATAAGTATGTAAAAGGTTAAATAAGTGGACATTTTATAAAAATGGTAACTTGTTAAGTTTTATAAGTTATAAAACTATAAACTTGATTTTTACGACTTTTTCGGCTATCGCCGTAAAATTAACGTTTTTGTGAAATAAAACTTAGATGGTTGGACCCGTCTAATGAAAACTTTATAAAACTTATATACTGATATATAGACATGTATAACAAGGAAAAACTGATAAAACCCGAACTATAGGACATACGAACGTTAACGGACTAAAATAACGTTATTGGACTAACAATATAACAAAAATGGACTAAAACACTTATAAACTTATTATTGGGCTTAACCCATTTGGGCCCAACTTGTGAAGTTTAAGTACTGATAATATAAGTACAAAATAAATTAAAATAAGTTAAATAACTTATAATAGGCTTATTGGACCTAAAACACGTAAATGGGTAAAACTAGTAAACTAGTATAAAAGTTATCGACACATAACACTAAAATAAGCAAACAAGAATATGTAAACCCACTGGAACATCATATATATATAATCATCATATGTATACTTAATTGATATTTTATAAAGTCATTGGACATGAGTCTAAGACGAGTATTATTTGTCTAGGTTTCCGTGATTGAAGCACGTACCGTACGTCCGAATTGCCGATAACCCGCCTTCCCACATCAACGTGAGTTCATAGCCTCGCACTCTTTTAAATGTTTTTATAAATGTTTTATAAACCCGCGAGGGAGATAACATGTTAGTTTTTATTGAATAGGACACCATTTGTCCCGATTGTTTGTTTATTGATTTTGGACCCGAATGATTGAATGACCCGATTGTATGACCCGATAAATGATTAATGGACCCGATAGATGAAATAAAATGGATTATTAAAGTTAGGTTATGTCACTAAAAGTCCCATTAGCATGAATTGTGAACTACCGGGAGTTGGTAGACACTTATGCATTTAATAGTACTATTTGGGGACGATCACCCCAGTTCGCGCCTTGACGGTTGATCCCCGTCGTGCCACATTGATTGGTAAGCGAATTTATGTATGAGAAGATTTCAATAGCGTGACCTTTGTGACGACAC
The DNA here is from genome assembly GCA_025667525.1 of Glebionis coronaria. Classification (NCBI taxonomy): domain Eukaryota; kingdom Viridiplantae; phylum Streptophyta; class Magnoliopsida; order Asterales; family Asteraceae; genus Glebionis; species Glebionis coronaria. The sequence goes on from CM046881.1 coordinate 93,142,097, forward strand.
GCTACTTTAGATGGGCAAAATTTGTATCGGGTTAGCTACCCGTTGTTGGTTTAGTAAGGTAACAATGTCATGCGGCTTATAATAATCCAAAACTAACAAAATACTGCTAGACGCTCCGAATTACGATGTATTGCCTGACTAGCAATACTGGGTCATACTATTGATATTATGTTTGTGTTTTGGTTTTCATAACCATATTCATATAACGGTTTTTATTTAATCTATACAACGTTATAAAACGTGTTGTATGATGTTTTTAACGACATTGGCTCGTATAATAATTTGTAAGGCAAATGCCTATATTATGATTTTCGATAAGGATTTATATAAAATGACTTTGGCTATTTTATGGCCTACTACAAAGATTAGTATAAAATGATTTTGGCTATTTTACGGCCTATTACAATGATTTGTACGAATTGATTTTTGGTACTAATTTTATACCAAAGTTATATTGATGGAATTTATTAAACTCTATGAATTCACTCGGCGTTATCGCTGACCTTTTCTTTTAACATGTTTTATCTCAGGTACTTGAAGGTAATTCTCGGGAAGACGACAAGAATTCATGGCCCGCACTTAAACAATATTTTCCATTCAAATATTTTGTAAAACTTTGTATGAAATGTAATGACTTGGGACCGATGTAACTTTGATATTTATGAATGGAAATGCTTTATTAATAAACGACGCGATTTTTATGCGTTGTCTATGATGTGAGTAATGTGTTATCCCGTAACACCAACGAGTCTTCCGCTGTATTGAGTTGTATAAATTTGGGGGTGTTACAGCACGAGCTACATTCAACTGAATCTCCATAGAATTCACCATTTTCTTCATAGCAGCAAACTCACCACTTTCTAACACAAATAACCTCCTAAAAGCCTCATTCAAACCACGCTCTACATCAGTCAAATCCAAACTAAGCAATTCCCGCTCTTTTTCACCAACCTTAGTCTTCGACTCCAAATAAGCAACATGAGTCTGAACAACACCTAGTCCAACCTCTGTCATACTACTCTGAGCACGGGAAGCATCTAAATCACGTCTCAAGGCCCAAGGTGCAAGACCATCAATATGAGTAGCCTCTCAAACACTAGACGACTCTCCTATCACACGTCTACGAGTAGCAATACCATTAGTACCATCAGGTGCATTATCATCCTCATCCTCCTTTGATTCATAATCAGATTCAGACGATTCATACATTTCATCTCTAGGTAGCTCAACCTCAGAATCAGACAAATAAACTGGTGGGGGTAAGGGCTCGCCCTCCGGAACATCATAAGGGTAAATAAGCTCCGCTTCCTCATCATCATCAACCTCATCGTCTATACCTATATCCTCCTCGACATCCTCATCGTCAATCTCATCATCTATATTATCTATCCCAATCTCATCATCATCATTCTCAATATCAACATTATCAATCTCATTCTCTACCATATCAACCTGAGGGGCAATCTGATCTCCTAGTCCTATCTCTGGCTCAGGATCCTCAAATGGTTCCTCCTCATCATCATCCATATCATAATCTACTAAGTCTAAATATGGGTCATCATCTACATTAGGTTCGGGAATAGCATGGTTCTCTACAGGAATATTAGGGTCAGCCATGACAATCTGCATTCATATGTATATATCTCGTATTAGGATAACATACTTATTAAACAATTACATACTGAAATCACGATATATATACATATATATAAATTAAATTATATATATAAAAATATATATCTTCTCAATAGGGCTTGTTGCTAACGTCGGAGATCTTTGGCACCGTTATAGTCAAAAGATTTTTCAAATATTTTCTCAAATGTTCATAGTTAAAAGATTTTGAAAAGTTTTGTTCAAAACCTTGGTTTTTAAAATCATTCATTCTCTATAACGAGAGCTCTGGTACCAAACTGTAACACTCTCAAATTTCGTATTGGTACAACGAAAGGTTCTTTTAGAGTGTTACGGGATAGCACAATAACTCCAATCATAGACAACACATAAAAATGGTTGTACAAGGTTCAACATACATTCATTCGATAAAAAGTTTTAAAGTGTACAACAGGTTCCAAATTATACAGGTCATTAAGTTTACAAAACATAGATCGAATGAACATTTTTATTATTATGTGGGCCATCAGAGTCGATCTCCATCCGAATTACCTTAGAGCACCTGAGATAAAAACATGCAAAAATCATATCAGCGAATGCCGAGTGAATTCATAGAGTTTAATAAAACCGTTATATAAAACAATCATTGAAATTAGAACACAAGTATAATATCAGAAGTAAGTCCTCGTATTGCTAGTCAGGCAATATATAAATCAAAGCATACATCTTAAACCGTCCATGAGACCGTAGCCTCAGTATTACCATTATAGGTAATATTATTATCGTTATTAGCATCGTATCATGTCAGATATTTAGATTACATTGGATTACATTCGGATTATTATTAGCCGCATGACATTGTTACCTTACTATCACAAACAACGGGCCGCGAACCCGACAAACAATTTGCTTATCTAAGTTAGCGTGTCGTCACAAAAATCACGCTTGTGTAAATCTTCTCATACATAAATTCGCTTACCAATCAATGTGGTACGACGGGGATCAACCGTCAAGGCGCGAACTGGGGTGATCGTCCCCAAATAGTACTATCATATGCATAAGCGTCTACCAAATCCCGGTAGTTCACAATTCATGCTAATTGGACTTTAAGTGACATAAGCTAATTACTAATAATCCTTTTTATCTCTTTTATTGGGTCACCACATCATTCGGGTCCATATCATTAAGCATACCATCGGGACTACTTGTGTTTTATTTTATCAAAAACTCACATGTTATCTCCCTCGCGGGTTTACAAATCATTTTATAAACCATTTAAAAGAGTACGAGGCTATGAACTCACGTTGATAATGAAAGGCGGATTATCGGCTACGGGCGTGCTTCGGTCACGGAAACCTATATAAATAATAATCGGTCTTAGACTTTTGTCCAATGAATTTATCAAAATAACAAATATACATATGATGATTTTGTACATATGATGATGATCAAGTGGGTTTATATATTCTTATTTACTCATTTTAGTGTTTATGTATTGGTAACTTTTTACTAGTTTACTTAGTTTTACCTATTTACATATTTTTGGTCCAATAAGCCTATTATAAGTTCATTAACTTGTATTAATCCATTTTATACTTGTATTATAAGTATATGACTTTTAAAAACTTTACATTAGATGGGTTTGATCTTCTAAGTTTTAATTGGCGAAAAACGTTAATTTTACGGTAATAGCCGAAAAGACGTAAAAATCATGTTTATAGTTTTTATAACTTATAAATCTTATTCAAATACCATTTTTATAAAGTGTCCATTTATTTAACCTTATACATATTTATATAAATAAAATTTATAAGTTAGTGAGTTTTAATTCACATTTTCTACTATATTAGTTTGAGTGCTTATATAATACTATTAAACATTAATTTCTCAAAATCTGATTTTTAGTTTCATCTTCACCATTTTTATCATATCTTGAGTTTTATAAGGAGATAGAAGCTCATTTTTGGATGAAATAAACTTAATATTATGTGCTACAAATAAGTTAGTTATAGTTACTGCTCATTCCATGTATAAGTATCCTTAACAGTCCCTACAAAACAGACTATTCAGATTGGCACACTAATCTTGTTTTGATCATATCTCACTCATTTTGATGATTCCATTGTGTGGCCAACTCTCACATGTGTATGAAATCTAACACTTACTATAAATGGATTCCACCATGTAATTTTATCAGTTTATAACTTGGTTACTTACTTTTTTTATACAGCCAACAATTTAGGCAAGATTTTAGCATTGTTACTTATGGTTTTTCATCTTTTTAATCATATCTATCAACACTTGATCCCCACACAACATTTTTATCATCATATATTCATCATATACATATAAAATAAGAAAGAAAATACATTTGATCTTTACAAAAATAACAAGAGAAATGGAAAGGATGATCTTCTTTACCAACCAATATTATATCTTGTTTTTGGATGACAATAACTTGATGAACACCAAATATATCTCCAAGATCATCAACCACCAAGATTGTTTGTTGAGAAATTGGACACAAGAAAATCACCTTCTTTGTTGTTAATATGGCCACCAATCAATCAAGGCTTCAAGGTTTCTCCATAATATGAATAGATAACATAATATTTGTGGCTAGAATTGATCAAATGGGTGTTTGATGGTGGTTATGGGACGGCAAGGGAGGAGTGGGAGAGAGGGTTTTTAGTTGTTTTGCATGTATGAAATAGAAGCAAATGGTTAAGCTAGTGGTTTTGATGTTTGGTGGATGAATAAAGCTTACTTGTTAAGCTAAGCTTAACGAGTGTAAGCTACTTGTTATAAGGGTGCCACATCAAGTGATGTGGTGTCCCTATTGGTCGTCCCTTTTGTTAGTGGGATGGGATAAACTTGTTTTGTACCATCCCGCTAATTAACCGGTATTCCTCGATTCTAGTTTCTCGATTTGCGTGCCCTCGGGTCGTTTTACGAAAAACATTTTTATAAATTATGAATCAACGGCACAAAACGAATCTAATAAAATTTGTCTCATCAAAAACGTAAATACGTAATCCTAAGGTTTCCGATTTAGTCGTAAAGGACGCTAAATTATGCACGTAAGCCCAAATTTAAATCCGTAAATTGTGAGTTCATCAACTAACACAAAAATAAGTTTCAAAATATTATACGAGAAAATAATTCACTACCTGAAAATGTTAGATTGTCACATTTTCTCCCCTATCTCTAATATATAAAATCGTTTGATATTAGAGATACCAAATTTGATTAAAATATATTTTGAAAACTAGTCTTGAAAAACGTTCAGGAGAAAAATGTGTCAAACTTAGCATGAATTTGGAACGTTCCCCCTTAAAAATTGACCCAATTTAATTTTCATTACGAGGATATGATCCACATTAAAATTTTGAGGATAGGAGTTGTTGAACACACAGTTTTTGAAAGATTTTGAATAATCATTAAAAAATTCTTGAAAAAATTGTGTTCAACGCTTTTTGAAAAATCAATTCTTTTTGTCGAAGTGGTTATTCTAAAGCATTAACTTGAGTTCATAGACTTTTGAATGTCTTGACGAATCCACTCAAGTGTAAGAAGATTTCTCTTCTTTTGCTGAAGGTAAGCGCACTAAATCATACACTCCCCCGTGAATATAGATCCGGGATGCAATCTGAAAGTGATTATAAGCCATTGTGTTGAGATTAAAACGTTGAATGTTTTGTGACAAGCTCAACCCACGATATATTGCTCTACCCGTTGTTTGAAAAATTGTCCAAAATAGACATTCTCCTTTATTAAAAGTAGAAATGACATGTTTTGAAAAATATGTACAACTTTCATTCTAGCTTTATGTACACACCCCGTGTCGTTATTGAGCGACATTTCTAGGTACGTCAATATTATCGATACTGAAATACATGCCGAGAAGAAATTTTTTGGTATTTTGAAAATTTTTTCCATTTTGTATTTTGTTTTTCGAATGCTATTTACATTTTATTGTATTTTTGCATTTTTCAAATTTTTGTGACAATAATCCAAAATAGATTTTTGTATAACAGATGAAGGTGATATAGAATGTACAGAATTAGAACCCTTTGTGGAAGAAGAAGTGGGTTCAGAATCCGTTGTTGTACCTGCAATGACAGAAGAAGAATTTGCACAAATACTAGTATTAGGAGTAACAAATTCCTTTTCAACATGTAGAACATTAGCATTAGTGCTGGCGCAGGTTTCATCTCTCTTCTCTATTGGAATCCACTAAAGACCAACATCCTTGAAGATCCTACCCGTTGGTTTCCACTAAAGGCTAGATTTAGGAGTAGTTTTCTCTTGCACAGCGGAAGACTTCTTTGGAGAGAAACTATGTCCTTTTTTAATCCACGTTTCAGATTTGTTGTTATTGCTTTTCTTTGCAACAGGTTTGTATCTCCTTGTAGTCTTATGGGATTCTGTATTCGATCTCCGTTCAAAGGAACGAGATTTGACGTCATAGAGGTATTGCAGAATGCAATGGTCATGATTTCCATTGTGAATGCCCTTTTTGCAAGTGGGACATACAGAGAATTTGGGATTCACAAAAGTACTTGTATTCCTTGGTTTTGCAAATCGTTCAGACGTAGTGTTCGAAACACGACTGTTCATGGATGGTTTCCAATTCCTAGATTGCTGGTGAGGGATCCTAGTTTTTTGTTGACTACCATTAGGAGTGTGTGGAACTCTAGCGGGATTTGGTGAACTAGGTTTTGAATACACGAGTTTGTCTTTCTGAATCTTCCCTTTTTGCTTAGCATCCTCTAGGTTGTTGGTATGAAGTAGGTCATTTGAACCTACAGATTCCTTTATGGACGCGAATGTCACACGTTTTGGAGGAGTCCAAGAACTGCTAGGTGCGTTCACATGGTTTGATTTAGCAATAGTGTGCTTTCTAAATGCAGGAACATAGGGTGATATGGATGGTTTTGGAACACTTAGTTACACATCAGTCTTAGGGGGTAACCTAGATTTTACATGGGAAGAAATGGAGAAAGTAGTCGGTTTTCCTATGATAGATGGATTTGGATCCTTGTAGGCATTGGGTTGTCGAACAACAGGTTTCACAACTTTAGGTTCCACAACTTTCCCACCCATCTTAGCAACGAGTTTCTTCAACTCTGCTATTGCTATGTCTTTTTCTGGTAACTGAGCTTTCAAATCCGAAATATCAAAACTTTTTTTGTTTAGTAATCGAGATGACTTAGATAATTTACTTCCAAAGGTGTATCATTTGAAAAGCTTCCAACTTTGTTTTGCAAATCAAGTTCAAGTGAATGACAATGTTTTTGAAGATAATCATATCTATGTTGAAGTAACGAAAACTCTTTTTGGGTCAACTTTATTCGAAAGCTCAATTTCAAGACGTTCACACTCTTTGACTTGATCAAGATATTTGCATGCAACATCATAATATTCATCAATATCAGCACAAGATGTAACATAAACACACATAATATATTTTGAGAGGCATTCTTGCAAGAGTAGATCATATATAGAAAATTCGTCTGTTTCAGGTTGATGGTCGTTCACTTCTTGTTCAAGAGATTCCACATATTTCAAATCATCAAACATTTCTTGCTTAATTAATGTTTCAAATTCCAAAATATGTTTTTGCGTTCTTTCCGCAAGAGGAATCAAAATACTTTTCACAAGCACAGTTATATCGTGAGGAATTTCTTTGTTGCCTTTCAAACGTTCACGTTCTTTCCAGTCGTCATCTACAACCTTTTTGAAATTTTCAATGTCATGTTTAAGAAAACTAAGTGCTTGCTTACTCTTGCTTACAGAAGCTTTATATGGCAATTACTCAATAAGTTTTGAAACATTAGTTTTCTTAGTGGCAAAAACTTGTCTCCATTTAATTCTTATTTGTTCACATTCGTAAAATATTTGCTCACGAGACTTCTGTTTTTGTGGTTTGAAAATTTCATAAAGACTATTTTCATAAGCATAATTATATGGTTTCACAAAGGCTTTATTCACTGTTGATCTACTCTCTTCTTCAAAAATTAATGACTCATCACTATCGGGCCTAGCAATTAAACAATCAACGTCGGTCCATTGGGACTCCTCAGGATATAGGCGCGGGTTCTTAGATTGAGCTTGCTCGAGGTACTTAGGACTAGCAAAACTAGCGTTACCCTTGAAAAACGAACGAGGTGCCAACATTCGCATGGTTTGAATAGATTGATTTGTTTTATAAACAATTTTCTTATAAAAATCAATTTAAACTTCAAGTTCCACGACTTTGCCAATTTCTTTAGCTTGTTTAATTTTGAAATCCTTTTTCAAGTTAGCAACCTCTTCCATTTTCGTAGTGACTAGTTTAGTTTTATCCTCTTGAAGAAAATCAATCTTTTGAGTTAACTCATCACTTTGGTGGTAGCAAGATACGTTTTTTGTCGTTCTGTACTTAAAGAGGTGTTATAATTACGTTTCTCTTGTTCTAAAAGCTTAAGAGTTTCATTGTATTTAGTTTTGAAAACATCCTTTACAGTAGTAACAACACACCCTTTGTACCTTGCAAGTTCTTTGTCTTTTTGAATAAGCTCAGCTCTGCAGCTTGCAAGAAGCTCACAAGATTTTATGACTGCAGCTTTACTTTCTTCAAAATTTTGAGTGAGCGTAGCGTTTGCCTTCTTTAATTGCTTTTGACTTTTTCTAGTTTCTTTGACATCTTTTTGTAAAGAAGTAATTAAGTTAGCAAGCGCAATACGCTCCTCATCATCATCATACTCATTTGCATGTTGATCATCCTCAGACTCATTATTGCACATGTCTGATGAATCGGGTGTGGTATTGCTATCAATCGTTTCCATCATATATGTGTCAGTAATAGCTTTGGGTAGCTCACAATGCTCATGAATATTACCAAACACATTATATTCCTCTTCAGTGTGTACCTTATCGATTTGCTTAGTATCAAAGATAGGACCGTTGTCATCTTCAGTGACATTGAGAACTTCTTCAACCTTTGCCATGTACGAGTAATGTGCTTCAAGTTCTTGGTCGGAGGCTTCATCATCAGTATCATCAAGCATTGCTCCTTCCTTAGCCGACAATTTAACCCCAGCTTCCATCTTCTTGCACAGCATCATCTTTTCCTTATGATAACCAGATTCCCTAACCCGTTTCGGCTTTCTGCATTCCTTTGCCATATGCCCATAACCTTGACAATTAAAGCACTGAAATTCCACTTTGTTGAACCACTTGAGTGCCAACAGTTTCCCTATTCCCAGCAACAGTAGCAATCCTCTAAGTATCATACTTAGCAGTTTGTAGATCATACCTTGTAGAACCCTCAACATGAGTTGGATTACGTCAATCATACCTAGGAGGACTTTCATCACATTGATGTGTGTCATACCTTCGAGGAGTCTCAACATATTGGTTCCTTGTGTTAGATGATGTTCGAAGATTATTGTTGGTGGGTTTGAAGATTTTCTTGTAGGTCTTCATAATGAAAGCAATTTGTTGGTTCATCTCCCTATCCTTCTGAGCTTGTTCTTCATCACTGTCCTCTTCAGATGATGGCTCAGATGATGGTGATGGTGCTCTTGGTTCTTTGCCTCTTGATCCTGTGGGAGCTGAAGACTTGGATGAACTTGAGTATCTTGGTGAGGAGGATGTAGTGGAGTATGACTTTGGAGCACGAGAGCGGTGATCTTGGACATGGTGAGTGGTAGACACCAAAGCAAGTGGATTAGCAGTCTTTGCTACCCGTTCAGCTCGAAGTTCATTTGCCTCATTCTGAAATTGTTTCAAAATGTCAAAGAGCGTGTGATAGTTGACCTCGTCCAACTTATTTTGTTGTTTCACCAAAGTTACAAATCGTGTCCACTCTGGTTGAAGTTGTTGTAGAAATTGCACATTGACTTCCATGGTGGAGACTTCCTAGTTGTTTCTTGTAATGTCATTCATCATCTTATAGAATCTTGAATAATATGAATCAATTGATTCCCCATCTAATGAAGTAAACTTGTCAAAGTTCCAAAACAAGTTTGTTTTGACATCGTGTTTGCTTAGTGATTCTCCTTGTTGAGACGTTCAATGGAAAACCACATCTCTTTAGCAGTAGAGCATGCATCAACCGTTGAGTAAATATCATCCCCAATCCCACTTAAAATCAGATAGATTGCTTCCTTCTCTGCATCAATCCAAGCACGATTCTCTTTGGAAGTATTCTCATATGTTTCCTTAATAGTCTGCTCAGCGGCACCTGGAGTTGCAGGAATGGTGATTGTAGTGGGAGTATAGGGTCCGTGTGTGATGTAACGGCGAAGAACATCACCATTAGGTTTTGTGTCAAGATATCGAAGAAATCGTGATTGCCATTGTACATATCGACCGAACACAAGCATTGGTGGTCTCTCTTTGTTACCCGCCACCATGATGTTGTTATTAGTAACACGATATTCAGTAGTAGAATCCATCTCGAAAATGAAGTGAATAGGATCTTAAGTAGATGTTGTGTGATTGATGTTATCAAGAAAAGATGTTAAAATCCCCTAAAAATAGTCTTCACAAGAAACCAAAAATTCTAAGGCGGAAAACACACACTTTCGGAAAAAAAATCCCACTTTCGGAATAATGGTGGTTTTCGGATAAATGGTGGATTTTCGGATAAATTGTGAATTTTCGGAATATTGTTGGGTTTTCGGATAAAGTGTAGATTTCGGATAAATGATGGTTTTCGGATAAAATTGTAGGTTTCGGATAAAATGGTGATTTCAGAATAATGTGAAATGTTTTCGGATAAATGCAATGTGAAATGTGTATAGTTGAAGTTCGTTTTTCTCAGTTCTTAACAAATTGAAAGTCCTAACAATATCGGGTTTTTAATTGTTCTTGGTTGGTAATGTTTTTTTTTGGATATTCTATTGCTAATTCAAACAAGCCTTGCAAAAATGAAAAATATCGTCTACTTATATTTAAAACACAGTGCAAATACCAAGTTCTTATTCAATTAAAATGCAAAATGTAACTTTTACAAGTATAAGGACTAGATTTGTAAAAACAGTAAACTATGAGGACTAGAAATGAAATTTATCCAAACAATATAACTAATTCTCAACAAATTCAAAACTTCCTAACTGCTTTTTAACAAATCTGAAAGTTAAAGGACTGGATTATTGCAAACCCTAAAAAGAAGCAAGTTTAGCCATGTTTAGAAACAGTTTAACTCTTCAAGGACTTTAATGCAATTTTTGAAAACTTTTAATAAAAAATGGGCAAAGGAGTACAATAAGCTCGTTTGAGCTTATTACTCAACCAAATTTGACAAAACCACTTGCAAATGATTCAAAATCAGAAATAAGCTAGATCTATCTAGGGAAATTTGCTAAAAGTGACTAAAAAACTGATAAGCCAATTTCAATAAGCACAAAATAAGCTATAAGCTAATCCAGACTTGCACAACTAGATTTTAGTGATGAAAATGATTAATAAGCTCAAAATAAGAACGGGAAATTAAGTCTCATGAAAAAGCATCCAGTAATAAGCTCATAAACTTAAAATAAGCAAAAAGAGTGCTTATGTTGACCAACGTTGACCAAGAATTTTCAATAAGCCCAAAATCTCAAAAATTAACCAGGAACACTTACTGAATGATATTGTGAAAGAAAATCGACCAGTTTATGAAGTGGATATTGAGATATGAAAAAGCAGTTCACCAATTACAGTAACTTGCATTTGCTCAATGAGCTTAAACTTTTGCTTATTTCTTGCTGATTATTTGATACTGTACACTTTCCTTGTAGACTTTAAAACTTCATATATTGACCTAGAATTGAGAACTGGTTTGGTGTAATTTCATCAAGTAACAAAAGAATACCAAGCAGATTAAAATCACAACTTTTTGAAACAAAGCCTGAAGAAAACTGACCCAGACTTTTTAGATGGCCAGTTGCCTTTTTGACCAAGAGTTTGACTAACAAGTGACTAAAAACTATTTAATATGACTTGTAAACTGGAAATCAACCAAAACCTGCCAATTTCTAACACTTGATTATCAAATTCAAGCTAATGCCAAACACCACTTTCTACTCTTTTTGGAATTTTTGTGAATACTTTTTAAGAAAATGATTGTAACACCCCCACATTTGGTATGCGCAGCGGAACTACAACAATGGGTGCTACACAGTATTCATTGCACACAAGATATATCAAACGACGCTAAAAAGACGTCGTCTTAAAAATTCGACATTTAAAATTGTTAGATAATACATGTCCACCGTTTTTCCAACCCCAAATAGTGCACAGAGTTTAGCGTTTTCGGTCCCCATGAATCTCAACCCCAAAAACTTCAGTTTACAACCACATGACATTAAACATAAAAATTGTTTAAGTAGAAAAAGGAGGGAAAAACAAGCGGACACCAAGCCGTACACACAACATCCATCCCATGCATGCTCCATCCTACTAATCAGCGGTTACCTGAAACACATGCCAAAAACTTTGGTCAACGAAAACGTTGAGTGGAATTCATAGGTTTTTCAATCCATTTGAACGTATATATAATAAAAACCATTCGTGATCATTTATAGTCTTGTCGATCAAACAAACTATAATCAGGATACTGACAATTGTGTTTAAGCTCATGACACTAATCCGTTAACTCAATCACCCGCGTAAATATACCGGCATGATTCAGATGAAACCAGGGCCCCTTCTAAAGGCATCAGTTGCAATTATACCTTATTTCTCATACAAAATAATCTACCGCAGAACTTACTATAAGTACAGCTTCTCGGCTAGCATTGGGTCGTTAACCCCGTAGTACTACAAATTGCATAAGCGGCTATTTCTCCCTACTCGAGGGCAAGACAATAGTTAATAGTTCATGAATTTAGGGACTTTTGCAACTTTGGTACTCAACACAATTTCTAAGGCAACTTTCGGGTCTAACAATCATTCATGATATACGTTCCTTTTAAAAACTAGCATGCATTTCCCTCGCGGGTAAAACAATTTGAAATAATATAAGCGAGGCTATAAATTCACACCTTAGATATTAAGTAGTCGGTAGTTCGAGGAGTGATCACTGACGATGTTACGGATGCCCGGGTAAATCAACACCTATCACAAATAACGCGTAATGAGTAATCTCATTTAAATACTTACGGTACTGTATAAAATACATATATACAAGTCACTTAAGACAAATATAACTCACGCCAAAAACAAAAACAACAAGTATCATTCATTTTACTCCATTCGTTCTTATAACCTACGTTATCCATTTTTACCCATTCTCGCCGGTACTTGACTAAAGTACGGGCTGTTTTACCTTATTAAACCATGCTTATAAAATTTGACAAAATTTCCAAAAATCCTATATGACCTGTAGATAACATGTTTTTAATCCCAACAAAAGTTTTCACTTTTACGACCCGTTACGCAACTCATTTCCACGACTACATTTTACGGGCTGAAATTGCGCTTCGACCAATTTTGACCACTTTGACCTATATGAAAAATACCTTTGACTTCCTTGACACCTAAGTCAACATATAGACCCATTTACACAGGTTAGGGACCAAATTTTGACCCTTGACCATTTACCAAATTATACTTGTGACCCTCGGGATTTGGCTAAAACTTTGCACAAATTCGGATTGTGAAAGTCCTCGTCTCCCGGTACCCGATCTTTAAAATGTCATAACTTTTAGCTCGTTTTGAGTCACGGGCTCTACCTTATACCAAATTAAAGCTAGAAAAACCCTCTATCACTATATTTAGTTTTCAAGACCTGGAACAAAAATCATTTTTCTAAAATAGACCAAATATTTCTGCCTAAAAATGACCATACCAAAAACATGCTTAGACTCGATTCCAAGACTTCTAACCAACACTAAACATCATCCTAAGCCTTCCCAAACATATCCTAACATCAAACTTCCATCCTACCCCTATTGATCAACCAATCTCAATATCAAGAATCAAAGAAAATAAACATGCAAGTAATAAAACCTATATGAAACATCCTAAAACAACAAACCAAACACAAATATAACATGCAAAATCAACAACCACCATGGCTCCCCAAACACCCCCCTTTGCCGTGGGGTTTGGGTGACCCAATCACCACAACCAAATTAATTTTGGTGGGTTTTCATGGTGTTTATACTTCCATAACACTAAATTATCAACATGCATTAGCTCTTTTAGCCTCAAAAACAAATTGGGATCATATGAAAAATCTTGAAAAATTTTTATCAATGCATGTTGGATTTGAGTACATGAATATGTGGGGAATGACCAAACTAAGTGTGGTCTAACCTTAGATTTTTGAAAAATCAAGTGGAAAATGGTTTTTGGTGGATTTTTGTGGGTTTGGGGTGTGCCGTGGGTTTGAGAGAGAAGAGAGAGTGATGGTTTGATTTTTTTTTGTAAATTTGGTGTGTGTTTATGTGTTTGTCCTTTTTGGCCCTTTTGATGGGTTAGGAGGGACCTAAATGCAATTTTGGGCTTCTTTTGTCCTTAAATAGAAAACATCCTCAAAACTTTGCGGGTTTGACTCATTTGTCAATTTTGAAAATTTTACGGGAGTCGGAAATCTTCCCGAACGCTCCAAAATATTTTTGGGATACTTTAAATGTACTTGGAAGGCTATAAAACTCACCCGACTCAACTTAACACGAACCGTAAATAAAATTCTCGAAAAATTACATTATCGATAAATCGTCAAAAATTATATGAAATTGGGCATCCCTCGGGATCGTAATCGTCATCGTCCTTCTTAAAACGTCAAACGTAAAAATTATAACCTCGAACATCGGCTTTAACCAAAATACTTATAAGTATAGAAATTATAATTTAATAAAAATTTCAAAAATTAGCGTAATTTAGGGTAACGTTAATGACCTCGATTCTAGGGTGTCACATCCACCCCTCCTTAAAGAGAGCGACGTCCCGGCGCTCGCCTCTTCTTGTACTCACATTTCGTCTTACTGGAACAGATGAGGATACCTTTCCTTGAAAAAGTCCTCACGTTCCCAGGTGTATTCCGGTCCACGCTTAGAATTCCATCGGACCTTCACAATAGGAATCCTACTATGCTTCAACCGCTTGACCTCCCGGTCCATTATTTCCACAGGTTCTTCCACAAAGTGAATTTTGTCGTCTAGTCGAATCTCGTCCAAAGGAATCACCAATTCCTTGTCCGCCAAACTCTTCTTCAGGTTCGATACGTGAAACGTGTCATGAATAGCACTAAGCTCGGTCGGCAATTCTAATTTGTACGCTACTGGCCCAATTCGTTCAACGATCTTAAACGGTCCAATATACCTCGGACTCAACTTTCCTTTCTTTCCAAAACGAATTACACCCTTCCATGGCGATACCTTGAGCATAACCATATCTCCAACTTCAAACTCCAACGGTTTCCTTCGGTTATCGGCATAACTCTTCTGTCGGCTTCTCGCAGCAAGTAGTCGGTTCTTGATCTGCACGATCTTCTCTGTCGTTTCTAAAACCATTTCGGGTCCAGTCAATTGACTTTCCCCTACTTCACTCCAACACACGGGCGATCTACACTTCCTTCCATACAATGCTTCGAACGGTGCCGCTTTGATACTCGCATGATAACTATTATTGTACGAAAATTCCACTAGAGGCAAGTGGCGTTCCCAACTTCCTCCAAAATCGATCACGCATGCTCGGAGCATGTCCTCCATCGTTTGAATCGTTCGTTCACTCTGGCCGTCAGTTTCCGGGTGATAAGCCGTGCTTAAACTCAGTTCAGTGCCCATCGCACGTTGAAGCGATCTCCAAAATTCCGACGTAAATCTACTGTCGCGATCCGAAATGATCGATAACGGCACTCCATGTCTACAGACGATCTCTTTCACGTACACGCTGGCGAGTTTTTCCATGCTGTCCGTCTTCTTCATAGGTAAGAAATGAGCAGATTTCGTCAACCAGTCCACAATTACCCATATCATATCGCTTCCACTAGGAGTCCTAGGTAAACCCGTCACAAAATCCATTGCGATTTTCTCCCATTTCCATTCTGGGATTTCCGGTTATACCAACAATCCAGATGGTTTCTTATGTTCTGCCTGAACCTTTGCACAAGTCAAACACTTACTGACGTAACGAGCAATATCTGCCTTCATATTCGGCCACCAATAAACTTTCTTCAGGTCGTGGTACATCTTATCCGATCCAGGATGTATCGAATACTTCGACTTATGCGACTCATTCATAACCAATTCTCGAACTCCAGGCTTTCCTTCCTCAGATGGACACAATGGCAACCAAATCCGATTATCAAAATATCTCAGTCCGTCAGACCTAATCACGAAAAGAGGTTTCAACATTCGTCCCAAGTTTTCGGCTTCAACATTCCCTTTCATTAAACCTCTCTCCTGAGCCTTCAGTATAGTTTCGGTTAAGTCAACGCCCTCACTCATCACTAAAGCTCTAACCCTCAAAGGTTTCTCCCGTTCCTTCCTACTCAATGCATCCGCTACAACATTCGCCTTCCCAGGGTGATAGCGAATTTCACAGTCATAATCACTCAATAGTTCAACCCATCGTCTTTGTCGCATATTCAACTCCTTTTGATCTAAAATGTGCTGCAAACTCTTGTGATCAGTGAATACAACACACTTTGTCCCATACAGATAGTGTCTCCACAACTTCAACGCAAAAACCACCGCTCCTAATTCCAAATCGTGCGTCGTGTAGTTCTCCTCGTTCTTCCTTAATTGCCTCGACGCGTAAGCTATCACCTTTTCACGTTGCATTAACACTGCTCCGTAACCCTTACGAGACGCATCACAATACACTACGAAATCTTCGGTTCCTTCAGGCAATGATAAAATCGGTGCGGAACATAACTTATCCTTGAGCGTTTCGAAATCAAGCTCTTCCTCATTTCCCCATTCATACACCCTATTCTTCTCGGTAAGCCGCGTCAATGGTTTCGCAATCAACGAAAATCCTTCAATAAACCTTCTATAATACCCAGCTAAACCCAAAAATTGTCGAACTTCAGTCGGCGTCGTCGGTGCTGACCATTCCCTGATCGCTACGATCTTAGCAGGATCTACACGAACTCCCTCACTATCAATCACATGACCTAGAAACTGCACTGATTCCAACCAAAACTCACACTTAGAGAATTTTGCATACAGCTTCTCCTTCCTTAACAACTCCAAAATCTTCCTCAGGTGCTTCCCGTGCTCCTCCTTACTCTTAGAGTAAATAAGTATGTCGTCGATGAAAACAATAACAAACTTATCTAGATACGGCTTGCACACGCGATTCATAAGATCCATGAATACAGCAGGCGCGTTTGTCAACCCAAACGGCATCACTCGAAATTCAAAGTGTCCATACCGCGTACGAAAGGCGGTTACAGGAATATCCTCCTCTCTTACACGCAGTTGATGATACCCTGATCTTAAATCGATCTTAGAGTACACACTGGAACCTTGTAATTGATCGAACAAATCATCAATCCTCGGTAATGGGTACCGATTCTTAACCGTCAGCTTATTGAGTTCTCTATAGTCGATACACATCCTAAACGAACCATCCTTCTTCTTTACGAACAACACTGGCGCTCCCCAAGGTGATGAGCTCGGCCTAATAAATCCTTTGTCCATCAATTCCTTCAATTGATCCGCTAACTCCTTTAACTCAGATGGTGCTAAACGATAAGGTGCTCGTGCAACCGGCGCAGCTCCTGGCACTAAATCAATTCGAAACTCGACCTCACGGTTAGGCGGTAAACCTGGCAACTCGTCTGGAAAAACGTCCGGATACTCGCGAATAACTGGTACCTCTTCAATCCTCGCCTCTACATCACCATCGCTCGAAACCTGTGCCAAAAACACATCGCATCCGCTCTCTACGTACTTCATCATCTTCAAACACGAAATCACCTTCAAACGAGAAGTGCATTCGTCTCCCTTTACCGTTAAAACCCTATTCCTCAGCGGAATCTGCACCAATCTCTCACCACGGACGATCGTAGCACTATGCGCCATTAGCCAATCCATTCCCACAATCACGTCAAACGATCCTAGCTCTATAGGCATCAAGTCGATTTTAAAAGCGTAGTTTCCTAACTTCAAGGTACACCCTTTCAGTATAGAATTCGTACTAACAATTTTTCCATCGGCCAATTCAACATTATAACTAGTCGTTAACAACACCGGTTCTCTATCGATATTACGACTAAATCTAACGTCTACAAAACTCTTGTCGGAGCCAGAATCAAATAAAATACTAGCATAACAAGCGTCTAGCAAAAACGTACCGGTAACCACATTTGGACCTTGTGGTTTATCAGCAGTTCCCACTTGATACACAGCTGCCGCATTATTTCCTCCCCGTCTGTTCCCTGCCTTCGGGCAATTCGCTTGCACATGCCCTCTTTCTCCACAGCTATAACATCCTCTCATCCTGATAGCATTAGCCCCAGTGGCTACTCCTCCCGTTCGACAACTAGCAGTCCTATGGCCTGCCTTTCCACACTTGCCGCATGCCGGCGGGCAATTTCCAACATGATACAAGTTGCACTTTCCACAATGGGGGTTCACTTTCACACCTCTAGGGTTCGTCACTGCCCTCATCCCTTCGTTCCTTCTCTGATTAAACTGCTGATTACGGTTCGGCCCTTGGTTGTTTCGATTTCCTCCTCGGTTCTGGCCTTGGGATTGATTGCCTTGTGCTGCCTCCCATTTTCTTTTGTTGCCTTCAGCAATGTAGTTCTGCTTGTCCTGAAGCTTAGCGTCCATCAAAGCGTGTGCCATTTGAACCGCTTCATCAAACGTTCCAGGTTTCGACGAAGTTGTTTCACCTTTGATGTTGCTAGATAAACCCTTAATATACTGCTTCATTTTCTTGGCATCATTGGCAAATATGTCCGGACACAAAAGACTTAACTCATTGAATCTCCTGGTGTAAGCAGCTATATCGTTGTTCTTTAAGGTCAAGTGTCTCAGTTCGTCCTCCAATTGCCCCAATTCCTCCTCTGGGCAAAACTTCTTGGTCAACAAAGCTTTGGTCGCATTCCACGTTCTTGCATTTGCCACAGCCAATCCCACCGTAGCTACCTGGGTATTCCACCAACTTAACGCATCATCCAGAAACGTAGCCGCTGCAAACTTTACTTTATCCGCCTCTGCACAACCACTGATTTCAAACGTACTTTCAACTTTTTCCAACCATCGCCTAAGTTCTAGGGCTCCACCCGTTCCACGGAACTGCGTGGGACCGCACTTCATAAAGCTGGAATAGGTACACACTCTCGGGCT
This sequence comes from Glebionis coronaria, assembly GCA_025667525.1. NCBI lineage: Eukaryota > Viridiplantae > Streptophyta > Magnoliopsida > Asterales > Asteraceae > Glebionis > Glebionis coronaria. Next base: position 93,160,990 of record CM046881.1, read on the forward strand.
GGTTGTCTCCCCGCGTTCCTTCCTGGATCCTGATTTCTCCCAGCTCGGTCCGCTTGCAACGCATTAGCTATTGCTTCCTGAATCATGTTGTTAACACGATCGGCAGTCAACTTTGGAGGCATTGTTTTATCGAATATCTCTTTCTGCAAGACAAGAGAAATAGAAAAACAATGTAAGTATTCATATCAAGTTTCCCAGACATAAAATACATACAACGACACATCACTACGGAGTTACTAATATTCATCAATTCACACCACAAAAGATCAAATTTAAGACATATCACAGATCATGAAAGGTAACATAGATTGTATTGATAGTTAACCAAAATCGCGACAAGTAATGCCACTACAATCGTTCACCACAAAACATCAAGTACTTGAGTTTCTCGTCATAATACCATCATACAAAGGTCTAAAATAGTTCTATTACAATGATCAAAGAAAAATACAAAACAAGTAACTAGGCATGTAGTGATCCACACTGCCTCTTGGATGGCGGCTCGTCGTCGTCTTCCTCGGTTTCCTCATCACTCACGTCCTCATCCACCTCATCCACTTTTCCCTTTCCTTTCTCATCCGGCCCACATTCTGTTTCCTTTCTCATCCCTGATGTGGATCCACACTCAATAGCTACCTGATTTCCCACCGAAATACAAGCACCTCCAGTAGGCGGCTGGACCATGAAGTCATTCGCCTCCATCTCCACATCGTCCACGAATCTCCAATCCGGGGGCAATGAATCCCTCACACGATGCTCCCAACTCTGCATCCTCGACAACCTCATCTGATCTTCCCTCACACGGTCTAGACTAGCACTTAAATTCGCAACCATTGATTTCAAACTGTTGATGGCACTTGTGTTCATCATCCCATCATACGCAATTCTTGAAGTTCTTTCCAACAATCTTTGATCCGCCTTATCATTCTCCTCGAACCTACTGACCACCCTTGATTCCACTACATACCTCATGCACATCGATCCTTCCAAACCTCTCACAGTCCGTCGTACATCATGATAAATCCTCGGTCCGGGACAGCAAATTCTTGGGATGCCTTGATGAAGAGAATTTGCGCTCATTGCACCTTCGGCTCTTCTGGGGATATCTGGTACACCAACCAGATGGGAAGTACGCATAGGCGTGGGACAAGTAGTTCTCCTTGAGTCGGGGTCCTGGGCTCGTACATCGTTACCGTTATCGTTGGGCGGTACCTCGGCCATTCCTGCAATAACAGCGAATTTCGGAGGGTACATAAGTAATTATACAATAATTATAAATATATGCATGCAAATGCAATGCAAAGGTGGTACATATGCCCGAAATGTAATAATATGATGCTCATGCATGATTTATATGAAAATTACGATGTCGGATATTTCACGTAAAATTTAACGTCTACATATAGTAATTCCATACTTATATAATAATTACCCACATATATACTTTACTCAAAAGTATACGTCAAATGCCATAAATACAACAATAAATCTTACCGGAGCCATGCAGGATAGTTGTGTGTGCTTGGACCCTTTTTCTTACGACACCAAAAGTTATAGTTTAGGATTTTCAAAAACGACCTAGTTCTCTATAACTCGTGGCTCTGATACCAATCTGTAACACCCCCACATTTGGTATGCGCAGCGGAACTACAACAATGGGTGCTACACAGTATTCATTGCACACAAGATATATCAAACGACGCTAAAAAGACGTCGTCTTAAAAATTCGACATTTAAAATTGTTAGATAATACATGTCCACCGTTTTTCCAACTCCAAATAGTGCACAGAGTTTAGCGTTTTCGGTCCCCATGAATCTCAACCCCAAAAACTTCAGTTTACAACCACATGACATTAAACATAAAAGTTGTTTAAGTAGAAAAAGGAGGGAAAAACAAGCGGACACCAAGCCGTACACACAACATCCATCCCATGCATGCTCCATCCTACTACTCAGCGGTTACCTGAAACACATGCCAAAAACTTTGGTCAACGAAAACGTTGAGTGGAATTCATAGGTTTTTCAATCCATTTGAACGTATATATAATAAAAACCATTCGTGATCATTTATAGTCTTGTCGATCAAACAAACTATAATCAGGATACTGACAATTGTGTTTAAGCTCATGACACTAATCCGTTAACTCAATCACCCGCGTAAATATACCGGCATGATTCAGATGAAACCAGGGCCCCTTCTAAAGGCATCAGTTGCAATTATACCTTATTTCTCATACAAAATAATCTACCGCAGAACTTACTATAAGTACAGCTTCTCGGCTAGCATTGGGTCGTTAACCCCGTAGTACTACCAATTGCATAAGCGGCTATTTCCCCCTACTCGAGGGCAAGACAATAGTTAATAGTTCATGAATTTAGGGACTTTTGCAACTTTGGTACTCAACACAATTTCTAAGGCAACTTTCGGGTCTAACAATCATTCATGATATACGTTCCTTTTAAAAACTAGCATGCATTTCCCTCGCGGGTAAAACAATTTGAAATAATATAAGCGAGGCTATAAATTCACACCTTAGATATTAAGTAGTCGGTAGTTCGAGGAGTGATCACTGACGATGTTACGGATGCCCGGGTAAATCAACACCTATCACAAATAACGCGTAATGAGTAATCTCATTTAAATACTTACGGTACTGTATAAAATACATATATACAAGTCACTTAAGACAAATATAACTCACGCCAAAAACAAAAACAACAAGTATCATTCATTTTACTCCATTCGTTCTTATAACCTACGTTATCCATTTTTACCCATTCTCGCCGGTACTTGACTAAAGTACGGGCTGTTTTACCTTATTAAACCATGCTTATAAAATTTGACAAAATTTCCAAAAATCCTATATGACCTGTAGATAACATGTTTTTAATCCCAACAAAAGTTTTCACTTTTACGACCCGTTACGCAACTCATTTCCACGACTACATTTTACGGGCTGAAATTGCGCTTCGACCAATTTTGACCACTTTGACCTATATGAAAAATACCTTTGACTTCCTTGACACCTAAGTCAACATATAGACCCATTTACACAGGTTAGGGACCAAATTTTGACCCTTGACCATTTACCAAATTATACTTGTGACCCTCGGGATTTGGCTAAAACTTTGCACAAATTCGGATTGTGAAAGTCCTCGTCTCCCGGTACCCGATCTTTAAAATGTCATAACTTTTAGCTCGTTTTGAGTCACGGGCTCTACCTTATACCAAATTAAAGCTAGAAAAACCCTCTATCACTATATTTAGTTTTCAAGACCTGGAACAAAAATCATTTTTCTAAAATAGACCAAATATTTCTGCCTAAAAATGACCATACCAAAAACATGCTTAGACTCGATTCCAAGACTTCTAACCAACACTAAACATCATCCTAAGCCTTCCCAAACATATCCTAACATCAAACTTCCATCCTACCCCTATTGATCAACCAATCTCAATATCAAGAATCAAAGAAAATAAACATGCAAGTAATAAAACCTATATGAAACATCCTAAAACAACAAACCAAACACAAATATAACATGCAAAATCAACAACCACCATGGCTCCCCAAACACCCCCCTTTGCCGTGGGGTTTGGGTGACCCAATCACCACAACCAAATTAATTTTGGTGGGTTTTCATGGTGTTTATACTTCCATAACACTAAATTATCAACATGCATTAGCTCTTTTAGCCTCAAAAACAAATTGGGATCATATGAAAAATCTTGAAAAATTTTTATCAATGCATGTTGGATTTGAGTACATGAATATGTGGGGAATGACCAAACTAAGTGTGGTCTAACCTTAGATTTTTGAAAAATCAAGTGGAAAATGGTTTTTGGTGGATTTTTGTGGGTTTGGGGTGTGCCGTGGGTTTGAGAGAGAAGAGAGAGTGATGGTTTGATTTTTTTTTTGTAAATTTGGTGTGTGTTTATGTGTTTGTCCTTTTTGGCCCTTTTGATGGGTTAGGAGGGACCTAAATGCAATTTTGGGCTTCTTTTGTCCTTAAATAGAAAACATCCTCAAAACTTTGCGGGTTTGACTCATTTGTCAATTTTGAAAATTTTACGGGAGTCGGAAATCTTCCCGAACGCTCCAAAATATTTTTGGGATACTTTAAATGTACTTGGAAGGCTATAAAACTCACCCGACTCAACTTAACACGAACCGTAAATAAAATTCTCGAAAAATTACATTATCGATAAATCGTCAAAAATTATATGAAATTGGGCATCCCTCGGGATCGTAATCGTCATCGTCCTTCTTAAAACATCAAACGTAAAAATTATAACCTCGAACATCGGCTTTAACCAAAATACTTATAAGTATAGAAATTATAATTTAATAAAAATTTCAAAAATTAGCGTAATTTAGGGTAACGTTAATGACCTCGATTCTAGGGTGTCACAATGATAAGACTGAGTTAAAAACTTTATCAAACTAAGTTTAGTAGCCAAAAAGACATGTATAAGAACTAGTAACAAGCAATGAACACAACTAGAACACAAAATGATAAGCAAACCTATAGTGACTGAGATAAACTGAAAACAGGTCAAGTAACAAAGCTATAAGCTATATTAAGCTACAATATTACTAAAATCAGATCATTTAAAGGCTATAACACTTTTTATCATGCAATCAACCAAGATTATCTAGGAACGTAGCAGGCAATCAACTATTAAGTGTAATTTAAATCAGAAACTCAAAGCCTTTATGCAAAGGCCTCCTTTGGGGAGTAGAGGAGCGTTGAGCTCTCTATTCTAGTGCTAACCACCACCTTAGCACTAGAAATCACTTATCAATAACCAATCAATCAGCTACAACCATGAGAATCATCATAACTGGACTGGAATTCATCAAATTCTGCTAGAAATGAACTGGATCAACAAATCAGCTACAATCTTCTCAATTAGTTCACTATGATCAGGTTATGATCATAACAAACTATCAACAGCAACAAGATGATCCAATGAAGCAAGTAATGAACAATAAGTAGTATGAGAACTTTTGGAGGGAAAATGGGAATTTGAATTTTATTGAATGAAAAGTAGTTACAAGGCTGTTAAACTATTACAACTAACTATAACAGACTCAAGAGTGTGTCAAACTCTTGAGTTGTTAAGCTAAGAACTAAGAAATGAGATGAGAGGAAAACTAAGTGTGTGTGATTTTCACACTTTTTACTACTTCAAGAAATGAGAACTAAACATGTATTTATAGACTTTAGGAGTAGAGCAGTTGGGGTTGGTGACGTGTTGGAACCAATCCCAGGCTTCCACGTGTCAAAAATCTGCATATTGGATTTTGCTGATAAAGAACAAATTTGGGGGTTTTATCTTGAGTTGATTTCAGCTTAATTGGTTGTGACCATTGAATTCGTCCTTCAAAAATGAGCAAGTTTGATGTTTAAATCATCTTTTGAAATCCACTCTAGCTCAAAGTCGATTCTGGTAAATTTAGTTGAGGAAAAAGGACACGTGTTGTTTTTTGGTTGGGTAAATAAAGTGCACACGGATCATAATCCAAAACGGATAAACTGAATATTGCATGGCCTCTTCCTATTGGTTGAACAATGAGTAGCGCGTTTAACTATTGGGATTTTGACCATTAAATGCTTGGCGGCTGTTGTGTAATTAATGACATGAGTTGGCAATCCAGGACCATATATTCCTCCCTTCTCATTGGCTGTAAGCATAACACACGGATCAACCTCATTTCAACTTTCCAAAAATGGCAGAATTAGTCCTCTATCTTGGTAGAATGTATTCTTTTGCTAGTAACTTCATTTCTTTGGCATAATTGATCCTTCAAACTTCATTCTTGAACAAATTTGATCCTTTGACTTGGTTGACTTGAGAGTTGACCATATTTGACTTTGATCTTGACTTTGTCATATTTACACTTTTAGTCCTTCATCTTTGGCAGATTGTCAAGATAGGTCCTTTGTCTTTAAAGTCTTGTCACTTTTGATCCTTCTTTGTCTTTTTCATCAAATTAAGCTTGAGTTTCCTTTATTTGCTTGAAAATGTATCCTTCTTACCTATTTGAGCACAAACACAAAACATACCACATAATTCCGCTTTATAGCACAAAGTTTAGGTATTTTTATTGTGTTTTAGGGTGATTTGTTAATAAATTGATATGAGTTTTTGCTCATATCAAATCCCCTACACTTGAACATTGTCATGTCCTCATGCAATGCTATATATTTTAAGGCACAAATTTACATTCTCCTCATTATTAATCCACCTTGGCCATTATAGAATGCATCTACATTACTCTAAACTAAATGATGCATGATTTTGATTTTTAACAATGCAATGAACAAAATTACAATTCTATCTATATCTTTTTGGTTTTTCTTGAAATGGTTATGATGGAAATAACTCATAAAGAATTCAATGACTTTGATTAGGGCTTGGGTACCATGGACACTTATCACCCTCAAGTTTCACTTTCCCCATACCAAGCTTAAAAACGGGATCATTGTATTCACAAGTAAAAAGTGCATCAACTTATTCATGACAATTAAATGTGGAGCCGGTTATTATTTGAGCAAATTGCTTGTGGGCAAATTTGTCATTATTTCAAGTGTGAAGTATAAGAAATGTAAAATCCAAAAATAAGGAAGCACGGTTTTAATCCTAAGTAATCCTCTCATCCATTACTTGAAAAACCGCTCACAATTAATATAAGTCCGTTTCAAGAATAATAAGTCATTCGCCTTATGTGTAAAATCCTTATGTCATGCTTTCATAAGTAGCTACACACTCGCTGAGGAAAGAAAAATAAACTCATGCAATAATTTACATCCGCCATCTTTTTGAGACTTTGGATCTTCAACCCCGCAACCCGTCAAGGTAATATTGGATTGGAGCAATCTATTGAATCCCCGTAACCCGTCAAGGTAATATTGGAACTCAATAGTCACTATAATTAACACCACACTACCCCTCTTGGGAGTCTTGTATATATATTTTTTTCTTTTTTTTCTTTTTTTCTTTTTTTCTAGCCACTCATTTTTTTGTAAGCCGCTCTTATTTTTCTTTATTCCTCACTAAGAAATTTGAAAAGAATAAAAGGAAAAACACCCGCTAAATATTGAGCATGACATAAGTCTAGTACACATAAAACGTTCTAACTTAGAATCTTAAGACGTACTTATATCACCCATGAATGATTAAACAAAAATGCATAAGAGATTACAAACCAATTAAAACCGTTCTTGATTATTTATTAACATATATACATGCGAAGAAATTAGAGGTTAAGAAGAGAAGGGTTTAGCCACAAGTAATTATTATGAAGTTTATCTAGCCCTTTTATACTTGCTTCAACTCTATCATTTCCCATTCTCCACAAATTTAAAATCTCAAATAATGAGATTGGTGGATGCTTAGCCTAATAGACCAATGAAGGACTACATGGTTAAGGATACTAGCTAGAGAATTCTAAGATAAGCAGATTCGGGTTGAGTCAAAATATCCATGGTGGGCCTAATATGTCAAAGAAGTCTAAACTTGTTAAACCATGTTTTTATTATATATTTCTTCTTTTTATATATTTTTGATGAAAAACAAAAGAAGAAATATATACAATGCAAATGTGATACGCAAATGAAAAATGATTTATGCAAAAATTATGAATGCATATTTTTGGTGGCCAAAGTAGATCAAAAATTTGAAAAATGTTTGAAAAATTAATTTTCCAAGTTATCATGAAAGACAATGACAAGTTCTAGGTAAGGCCACCTCGATAGAAGACCCCCCTACACTTAAGATAAACATTGTCCTCAATGTTTAACAGCATGGAAGTATAAAAACTTCCCCTACACTTATGACAATGAATAGACTTTGCCTAACCCAAGTTAAGGAAAGGACAACTATTAGTGAATTCATGTTTATGCACAAGGTGTCAATGAAAGATCACAATAGTAACAAAGTGAACCGGATACAAGGGCCTCCTCCATAAGCTCCAAAGCATGAAATGAGTGAGCAACCCTACAAACAACATGAAGACAAAAGAAGGTCTCCCCTACACTTATCTCCAAGTCTATACCTTTATTGCTAACCTACAACACTCTAAACCTAGTTATACGATGCTTGAGTTAATGAGTCTCTAGCTCGACTCGTCCCTCAATGAACTAATTCATGGGGAAAATAGGGATCTCTTGGACCATTTCAACGGAAATGTCCTCCCCAAAGTAATGCTTCACACGGTGACCATTCACTTTAAAATTTGGACCATCGGGTTGTGACAACTCAATAGTTCCATATGGAAATACTTGAGCAATAGTGAATGGACCGGACCATCTCGACTTAAGCTTGCCCGCAAAAAGTTTCAACCTTGAGTTAAAGAGGAGAACCGGCTCTCCAACTTTGAACTCACGGTTCTTGATCTTAGCATCATGCAATTTCTTAGTCTTTTCCTTGTAAAGCAAAGAATTTTCATAGGCATTGGCTCGCAATTCATCCATCTCATTAAGTTGATCTTTCCTATGTGAACCGGCTTGGTTTAAATCAAAGTTATCCCACTTGAGAGCCCAAGATGCCTTGTGTTCTAACTCGAATGGAAGGTGGCACGCTTTACCATAGACAAGCCTATAAGGAGTACAACCAATTGGTGTCTTAAAAGCCGTCCTAAAGGCCCACAAAGCATCATCAAGCTTATCCGACCAAGAAGCTCGATGCTCTCCCACCGTTCTCTCTAAAATTCTCTTTAAACCACGATTTGTGACCTCGGTTTGACCATTGGTTTGAGGGTGATACGCGGTAGAGAGTCTATGATTAACTCCATATTTTTGCATAACTCTCGTGAATTGATCATTACAAAAGTGCGTACCACGATCACTTATGATGGCCCGAGGTACACCAAATCTAGCAAACAATTGCTTTAAGAACTTCACAACAACTCTAGCATCATTGGTAGGTAAGGCTTTAGCCTCCACCCATTTGGACACATAATCCACCGCCACAAGTATATACTTGTTTCCCTTAGAGGATGGAAAAGGTCCCATGAAATCAATGCCCCATACATCAAATATCTCACACTCTTGAATAAAATTTTGTGGCATCTCATCACATTGCGTAATTTCTCCTTGTCTTTGACACACATCACAAAATTTCACCATTTCATGGGCATCTTTGTAAATGGAAGGCCCCCGAATCAAAGACTTTCTTGGCGGTATAGTTGGGCCCAAAATGTCCACCCGTAGGTCCTTTATGACACGCTTCTAAGATCTTAAATGCCTCGGGCCCATCTACACACCGTCTAATGATTTGGTCCGCACATTGCCTAAAAAGATAAGGATCATCCCAAAAGTAGTACTTAACTTCCTTAAGAAATTTCTTCTTTTGTTGATAAGTAAGACCCTCAATAAGCACATTGCCCACAAGATAGTTTGCTATATCCGCAAACCAAGGAGTGGCATCCTCTTGGGAAGAGATAGACATGAGCTCCTCTAATGGAAAGGATTCATTGATTTCTTGATGTGGAAAATCTCCTTGAAAAGGATGCTCAAGTCTACTCAAGTGATCTGCCGTTAAATTCTCGGCTCCTTTCTTATCATGAATTTCTATCTTAAACTCTTGAAGCAACAAAACCCATCTCAAAAGCCTAGGATTAGCATCTTGTTTTTTCATAAGATACTTGAGAGCGGAATGATCCGTATACACTATGGTTTTGGATAGCACAAGGTATGGTCTAAATTTCTCAAAAGCATAGACTATAGCAAGCAACTCTTTTTCCGTGGTAGTGTAATGAAGTTGTGCACCGGTCATGGTTTTACTCGCATAGTGTATAGGTTGAAAATGCTTATTAACTCTTTGTCCTAAGACGGACCCCACCGCATAATCACTAGCGTCACACATAAGCTCAAAAGGTAATTCCCAATTTGGAGAAACCAAAACGGGAGCCTTTGTCAATTTCTCCTTAAGAGTCTTAAAAGAGTCCAAACAATCTTGGTTAAAAATGAAAGGAGCCTCTTTTTCCAAGAGGTGAGTCATCGGTCTAGCTATCTTAGAAAAATCTTGTATAAAGCGCCTATAAAATCCCGCATGACCTAAGAAACTCCTCACACCTTTAACCGAGGTGGGTGGGGGAAGCTTAGCAATCACATAAATTTTAGCGCGATCCACTTCTAATCCCTTGTTGGATATTTTGTGTCCTAAAACAATTCCCTCTTTCACCATAAAGTGACATTTCTCCCAATTAAGCACTAAACGTGTTTCCTCACAACGCTTAAGCATTCTCTCTAGATTGGTGAGACATGAGGTAAATGAATTTCCAAAGACGAAAAAATTATCCATAAAAACCTCCATAGTTTGCTCTATCATGTCATGGAAAATCGTCATCATGCACCTTTGAAACGTCCCCGGTGCATTACATAAGCCAAAAGGCATCCTCTTGTAAGCAAATGTACCGTACGGACAAGTGAATGTGGTCTTTTCTTGATCCTTAGGGTCAATGGGTATTTGGAAATAACCCGAAAAGCCATCAAGAAAGCAATAGTACTCATTTCCCGCTAAGCGTTCAAGCATTTGATCTATAAAAGGTAAAGGGAAATGGTCTTTCCTAGTAGCCTCATTGAGTTTCCTATAGTCAATACAAACTCTCCAACCGGTGACAAGTCTCGTAGGAATAAGCTCATTGTTCTCATTAGGCACTACGGTGATTCCACCCTTTTTTGGAACACAATGTACCGGGCTAACCCATGGAGAGTCGAAAATGGGGTAAATCATACCCGTATCTAGGAGTTTAATCACTTCCTTCTTAATGACCTCATGGATTTTTGGGTTAACTCTTCTTTGACTTTGAATAGCGGGTGTGTAGTCATCCTCCATAAGGATTTTATGTGTACAAATATGTGGATCAATTCCCCTTATGTCAGATATTTTCCATGCTAAGGCTTTCTTGTGTTTCTTAAGGACTTCAATAAGTTGCTCCTTCTCATCCTCTTTCAACTCTTTGGCAATTATCACAGGTAATTGGTCTTTTCCCTCTAAGAAAGCATACTCTAAGTGGTATGGAAGGTCCTTAAGTTCAATTGGAGGTGGACTCTCTATGGAAGGTTTTACTATGGAAGGATCCTCATTGGTAACTTCTTGTGGAATAGGAGAAGGAATAGGGTCCTCATTGAGCAACTTTTGGATAGTAAGAATATCTTCTTCCTAATTAATGGGAGAATCATCATCACCAAGAAAGTTTGACTCAAATTCCTCTAAGAGGAAATCACTCTCTCCAAAAGGTGTTAAAGAGGGAGCAATTGAGGCCACAGTTTCAACATGGGGCATCTCATCACTAGTACTCTTGCAAGCATCATGAAAGTGTTCATCACACACCTCATCTAGCACATCAACTATGTTAATAGTCTCACAAGGTCTAGACTCCTTAACCTCTTTCCTATCACAAACTTTCCCTAACTTAAACACCACTCTCTCATCCTCTACTCTCATAATTAGTTCTCCTTCCGCCACATCTATCAAAGTACGACCCGTCCTCAAAAACGGTCTACCAACAATCAAAGGAACTCTAGGATCCATGTCATAATCAACCACTACAAAGTCGGCCGGAAATATAAACTTATCCACATACAAGCACATCCTCCGCTATACATACGGGGTAAGCTATGGTTCGGTTGGCTAATTCAAGGGTCATCCTAGTGGGAGTGAGCTCGGGAAGAGAGAGTTTTTTCCAAACCGATAAAGGCATGAGGTTAATGATTGCCCCTAAATCCGCCAAAGCCATGCATTTTTCAACACCCCGGGAAAATTACAAGGTATCAACAAGCGCCCCGGATCTCCAAGTTTTGTTGGTAAGGTTTTAAGTAGCACAGCGGAACAATTTTCATTAAGGGATGTGTTGGGAAAATCAACCAATTTTTCTTTGTTTGAGAGTAAATCCTTGAACATCTTAGCAAACTTTGGCATATAAGCAAGAGCTTCCACAAAGGATATGTTGATGTTGAGTTGCTTGAACATCCTTAAGAAATTTGAGACTTGAATGTCATCCTTGTTCTTTAACTTGTCCTTTTTCAACCTTGAAGGATATGGAAGAGTTGGTTTTGGTGTAGGTGGAATAGGTGTTGTAGTGGAAGATTTGTCTTTGTTAGCTTCTTCATTGGGAGGTATGGAAGGTAGAGGAGAAGTAAGAATAGGTTGAGAAGGTGTGTTTGAGTGAATGGGAGCGTTTTGAGGTGGTGAAGTAGAGGTAGAAGGCTTGTCACAAGTAGGAACAAAAGTGGGTATAACAATAGGAGATTTAGAAGGTGAAGGATCCTTTGTTGTTTTTCCACTTCTTGTTGTAATAGCATTGACATTTGCCCTTGGATTTATTTGTGTGTTGGAAGGTAAAGCCCCTTGTGGTCTTTGATTGAATGCCATTAAAAGCCTATTGGTTTGTGTATCCAATGAAAGTTTCATTTGGTCATTCATTCTCTTTTCAATTTCACGCATTTTCTTATCAACATACTCATGAGTCTCTTGCATCCCATATCCTTGATTTTGAAGTTGAGGGTAAGCTTGATTTGGTATTTGAGAATATCCTTGATTTGGGAAAGGTGGAAGTGGTTGATTAAATCCTTGATGTGGTGGATAAAAGGTATTTCCTTGATGTTAAACATTGTTTGGTGCCTTGTAATTATTTCCTTGGTAAGGTGGTCTTTGGCCTTGATTCCTTTGTAAAACTTGAGGAGGATTTTGTTGAAGTTGGGTGGGTGGTTGGGGTGGGAATCCCGATGGAGTAAGGTAATTTTGGGACTTGTAAGAAAGGTTATTTGGATTGATATTTGGCTTGAAGTGTTCACGATGTTCCTCTTGGTAAGCATAGCATTCCCCTTGATAACCTTGCACCTTATCACATTGTTCATAAGAATGGGGACCTCCACAAGTTACACAAGAAAGAGTAATGGCATTCACATCATTTGAAGAATTGTTTAATGAAAGGCTCTTAATGGCTTGAATCATTTCTTGTTGTTGCTTAAAACTCATCTCACGATCTCTATCTATCTTTTGCATGAGCTCTTGGTGATACTTGAGGAATTGGTTATCACAAGGTGTTTGAGAATCGTTTTGGATAACATGAACCCTTTCTTCAAATTGAGTGTTTGTTTGAACCATTGCTTTAGTCTCAATGATGTCCACGGCCTCTTGAATGGATTTAAGAAGAATATTCCCTCCCGCGGAAGCATTGAGTGAATCTTGGTGATGAGGTTTAAGGCCATCGTAGAAAGTATTGATTTGGTGAACTTCATCCAATCCATGGTTAAGGCATCTCCTCAATAACTCTCTAAACTCCTCCCAAGCATCACTAAAGGATTGACTAGGTTTTTGTTGAAAGCCTATGATTAAGTTCCTCAAAGATGTGGTCTTAGATGGGGGAAATAACTTGTTCAAAAACTTAGTAGTGAAACCATCCCATGTGGTGATACTATCGGGTGGTTGGGTGTCTAACCAATGCTTAGCGGCTCCCTCTAGTGAAAATGGCACTAATATCAACTTAATAGCATCATGTGGAACTCTATTGTACCTAAGGGTATTGCAAAGAGCAAGGAATCTCTTAAGGTGATCATGAGGATCATCATTCTTGTGACCATAGAAAGGTGTGTTTGAAACCAAGGTAATCATAGCCGTTTTTAGCTCAAATGAATTTGTGGGAATGTCGGGAATCCTAATAGCATTAGCATATCCATGAACATTGGATTGCAAACGTTCCATCAAAGAACGATTATCAACAGCCATGGCTTCTTGTTGTGGATGAATCAAAGCACGATTCTCGTGATCGGCTTGATGGACGGTGGTGGTCTTACTCTTTCTCTTTTTCTTCCTTTTCGGAGGAAGAGGTTGTACACCAATCGGTATTTGTGCACGCCCACGAGTGAGCATGCAACTCAATACGAGGAATGAGAGAGAAGCTCTCGTGTGACTTTGAAGAGAAAAGGATTATCCTCTTCGAGTTTCAATATGAAATATCCACAAGAAAATAATATATATGTATGTACTACTTGGGTGCAAGACCCCCAATGAAGCCTTCCTTCTTAGAATACTCACAAGTGAACGGGGGGTTAGGTGGCGCGAAGCACTTAAGTACCTATTGACCCTTAGATGGCATTTTATAGCACATCGCCTTTCTATGCACTTAAATGTTCGTATTCTTCGAATTGTTGCTTATTGAGAGTATTTATCTATTCTTGCTTTATTTTGTTTGATCGATACACGTGTCAAGGACCGGAACGCCCCTCAACACGGTGTATTGCCTTGGCAATACTTATGGAAGATATGTATATTGGTTGTTCTTATACATATACGTATTTACTTATAATACTATATGGAAAATATTTTTGTATTTATGAGTTTTTAAGAGAAAATACTATATGTACATAAAAACCGAGAGAATCCAATAATATATATTTTTTAGTGCAATCTCTTAGGAAAAAAATTGCTTTTTGTATTTTTTAATTTGTTTGGTAAATTCTTTAGGAAAAGAATTGTTTTGTTAATTTTTTAGTTTTTATATATTTTTATATTTTTAATTTTGTATTTGTTTTTGATTTTTGATACGTAAAAATAACGTTCACTAGGTGAACGGATCCCAAAAGCCAATGAAAACCGTCAATTGATAGTCTCTCATAAAGTCAAAGAACCGGCAGCGGCGCCATTTGAAATGTGTATAGTTGAAGTTCGCTTTTCTTAGTTCTTAACAAATTGAAAGTCCTAACAATATCGGGTTTTTAATTGTTCTTGGTTGGTAATGTTTTTTTTTGGATATTCTATTGCTAATTCAAACAAGCCTTGCAAAAATGAAAAATATCGTCTACTTATATTTAAAACACAGTGCAAATACCAAGTTCTTATTCAATTAAAATGCAAAATGTAACTTTTACAAGTATAAGGACTAGATTTGTAAAAACAGTAAACTATGAGGACTAGAAATGAAATTTATCCAAACAATATAACTAATTCTCAACAAATTCAAAACTTCCTAACTGCTTTTTAACAAATCTGAAAGTTAAAGGACTGGATTATTGCAAACCCTAAAAAGAAGCAAGTTTAGCCATGTTTAGAAACAGTTTAACTCTTCAAGGACTTTAATGCAATTTTTGAAAACTTTCAATCAAAAACGGGCAAAGGAGTACAATAAGCTCGTTTGAGCTTATTACTCAACCAAATTTGACCAAACCACTTGCAAATGATTCAAAATCAGAAATAAGCTAGATCTATCCAGGGAAATTTGCTAAAAGTGACTAAAAAACTGATAAGCCAATTTCAATAAGCACAAAATAAGCTATAAGCTAATCCAGACTTGCACAACTAGATTTTAGTGATGAAAATGATTAATAAGCTCAAAATAAGAACGGGAAATTAAGTCTCACGAAAAAGCATCCAGTAATAAGCTCAGAAACTTAAAATAATCAAAAAGAGTGCTTATGTTGACCAACGTTGACCAAGAATTTTCAATAAGCCCAAAATCTCAAAAATTAACCAGGAACACTTACTGAATGATATTGTGAAAGAAAATCGACCAGTTCATGAAGTGGATATTGAGATATGAAAAAGCAGTTCACCAATTACAGTAACTTGCATTTGCTCAATGAGCTTAAACTTTTGCTTATTTCTTGCTGATTATTTGATACTGTACACTTTCCTTGTAGACTTTAAAACTTCATATATTGACCTAGAATTGAGAACTGGTTTGGTGTAATTTCATCAAGTAACAAAAGAATACCAAGCAGATTAAAATCACAACTTTTTGAAACAAAGCCTGAAGAAAACTGACCCAGACTTTTTAGATGGCCAATTGCCTTTTTGACCAAGAGTTTAACTAACAAGTGACTAAAAACTATTTAATATGACTTGTAAACTGGAAATCAACCAAAACCTGCCAATTTCTAACACTTGATTATCAAATTTAAGCTAATGCCAAACACCACTTTCTACTCTTTTTGGAATTTTTGTGAATAATTTCGAAGCAAATGATAAGACTGAGTTAAAAACTTTATCAAACTAAGTTTAGTAGCCAAAAAGACATGTATAAGAACTAGTAACAAGCAATGAACACAACTAGAACACAAAATGATAAGCAAAGCTATAGTGACTGAGATAAACTGAAAACAGGTCAAGTAATAAAGCTATAAGCTATATTAAGCTACAATATTACTAAAATCAGATCAATTAAAGGCTATAACACTTTTTATCATGCAATCAACCAAGATTATCTAGGAAAGTAGCAGGCAATCAACTATTAAGTGGAATTAAAATCAGAAACTCAAAACCTTTATGCAAAGGCCTCCTTTAGGGAGTAGAGGAGCGATGAGCTCTCTATTCTAGTGCTAACCACCACCTTAGCACTAGAAATCACTTATCAATAACCAATCAGTCAGCTACAACCATGAGAATCATCATAACTGGACTGGAATTCATCAAATTCTGCTAGAAATGAACTGGATCAACAAATCAGCTACAATCTTCTCAATTAGTTCACTATGATCAGGTTATTATCATAACAAACTATCAACAGAAACAAGATGATCCAATGAAGCAAGTAATGAACAATAAGTAGTATGAGAACTTTTGGAGGGAAAATGGGAATTTGAATTTTATTGAATGAAAAGTAGTTACAAGGCTGTTAAACTGTTACAACTAACTATAACAGACTCAAGAGTGTGTCAAACTCTTGAGTTGTTAAGCTAAGAACTAAGAAATGAGATGAGAGGAAAACTAAGTGTGTGTGATTTTCACACTTTTTACTACTTCAAGAAATGAGAACTAAACATGTATTTATAGACTTTAGGAGTAGAGCAGTTGGGGTTGGTGACGTGTTGGAACCAATCCCAGGCTTCCACGTGTCAAAAATCTGCATATTGGATTTTGCTGATGAAGAACAAATTTGGGGGTTTTATCTTGAGTTGATTTCAGCTTAATTGGTTGTGACCATTGAATTCGTCCTTCAAAAATGAGCAAGTTTGATGTTTAAATCATCTTTTGAAATCCACTCTAGCTCAAAGTCGATCCTGGTAAATTTAGTTGAGGAAGAAGGACACGTGTTGTTTTTTGGTTGGGTAAATAAAGTGCACACGGATCATAATCCAAAACGGATAAACTGAATATTGCATGGCCTCTTCCTATTGGTTGAACAATGAGTAGTGCGTTTAACTGTTGGGATTTTGACCATTAAATGCTTGGCGGCTGTTGTGTAATTAATGACATGAGTTGGCAATCCAGGACCATATATTCCTCCCTTCTCATTGGCTATAAGCATAACACACGGATCAACCTCATTTCAACTTTCCAAAAATGGCAGAATTAGTCCTCTATCTTGGCAGAATGTATTCTTTAGCTAGTAACTTCATTTCTTTGGCATAATTGATCCTTCAAACTTAATTCTTGAACAAATTTGATCCTTTGACTTGGTTGACTTGAGAGTTGACCATATTTGACTTTGATCTTGACTTTGTCATATTTACACTTTTAGTCCTTCATCTTTGGCAGATTGTCAAGATAGGTACTTTGTCTTCAAAGTCTTGTCACTTTTGATCCTTCTTTGTCTTTTTCATCAAATTAAGCTTGATTTTCCTTTATTTGCTTGAAAATGTATCCTTCTTACCTATTTGAGCACAAACACAAAACATACCACATAATTCCGCTTTATAGCACAAAGTTTAGGTATTTTTATTGTGTTTTAGGGTGATTTGTTAATAAATTGATATGAGTTTTTGCTCATATCACAATGTTTTTGGAATAATGAAGAGTTTTGGATAAATTGAACTGTTTTCGGATAAATTGGATTTTTCAGATTCAGATAAGTGATGGTTTTGGTTAAAGGTAATGTTTTTCGGAATAATGAAGAGTTTCGGATAAATTGAACTGTTTTCGGATAAATTGAAATGTTTTCGGATAAATGTGTTGTTTTGGAATAATAAGTTGTTTTCGGATAAATGTCAGATTTTGGATAAAAAGAAGAGTTTCAGATAAAGTGAAGATTTTCGGGAAAAATGATGAAATGATGATTTTCGGATAAGTGACCTTCGGATAAATATTTTCGGATAAAATGTAGGTTTCTGAATATTTGTGATTTTCGGATAAACAAAGTTAAAACACTTTCGGAATATCTGATGTTTTTCGGGATAGTGTGTTTTTCGGATAAATTGTGTGTGGTGACTTTCGGATAAACGTTGTTTTCGGAATGTAAAACCCTTTTCCGAAAAAGTTCTTTGTTGGCCGACAAATCCGCTGTTCTTCGAATCGAACCCCAAAAACAATCCAAACACTCCAAAAACTTGCGATTTTAACCACAAAACTTAACCAAATCCCTACCACATATATGTAGGTGATTCGTATGAAGATTTAGAGCCCAAAAACATAAGAAAAAATTCAATCTGAAATTTAATATTGAATTAAATCAATCGAATCAAGCAATAAGCCAAACAACCGATCACAAATCTACCCCGTGGCGATTGATACCAATTGTTGTTCCCATATTTTATCACTTCACCATGGTTGATTAATTGAATTAAATAAGAAAGATAGATAATTTCTAGAGAGAGAAAGTAGTGAGAGAAAAGAGAGATGGTGGAGAAAACTATGTGAGATTAGATTAAGAAAAATGAAAGATCCAACCTCTCCTAACATGCTAGGAGAGGTATATATAGTCGGGCTTACATGTAGCCTTAATGGACTATATTTGTTTAATGGGTCGGGCTTGAATAAAATGCTTAGTACCTTAAAATTGGCCTTTTAAGCTAGCCATCAAGCCCGTAATGTCACGACTATTTTAACTAACTATTACAACGTTCTAATAAATGTTACAATATAAACCTATGACCGAACATTCTTGTTTGACTCAATATTTTGAGGCTAACACTAACTAACATATATTACATTTAATATACGTTGTGGATATGGTCTTATGGGGATTGTGTATGGTATGGTTAATTAACATATAACAATAAACAATTTGCGTGCCTTTTCGTTTTTGATCAAGCAAACAAACAGAGCAAGTTGCGGGTAGTAATTACGCTTAAGAACTCACAAAACAAGTGAAATATCAAAGTAGATATTCTTTATGATTATCCACATAACACATGCTTAATTTGACCACGTGAGTGTTATTTCTTGAATCACGATATACAAATTAAAGACATTCTTTGTTCTGTAACCAAAATAGATTCCAAAATTCTAATGTATAGGGGTGTTCAGTTAGCCTAAGACTAAGAGGAGGATAGGAATAAGTTTAGCTTGTCTAGGTTTTCCAAAAGCACCAAATACTGAATTAAGGTATTCATTATATAGCCTTGATAATACGATAAACAATTTTGCACTCCTAATTATTCCCTAATCCCCTTGGTCTGGCGAATGTTTCAATATGGATCCTCCATATTTTCTTTTGGTCTTTGGTAATCAATATGTATAATCCACATTATTTAAAAGGTGTGAAGTTAATTATTAGTCAACAGGACTAACTCACAACCGTCAAGTAAATTGTGAAACATAAATAAAATTTATATAATACAACTAATATATTAAGTACATTAAATATTAAATAATATAATTAATATAATAAATTTAATATATTAATTACATTATTAATGTAGTCTCTCTATGTATACGTGTGTGACCCATAAGCTTAACTATCTCTGACATGAGCACTTTCTGATATAATATTGATATGATATCAAATCCCTTAGTCTATTGTTATGATGATGGACTATGTAAGTTAGTCCTCATCCCCCGAGATCCATGCCTGGAAACCTTACCTCATCCTCTTCGACTTACGTTATATTTGACTCGTAATGATGACTAGTGAATGCTGAATCACTTGGTTAAACAGTTTGACATGTATTGTAAAAAGGAGAAGCTCATGCTTTGCGTGGGAAAGACTAAAGAGTATCTTACATGGAATGATTCATATTTTTAGGATTTGATGTTTACTAGTGCCTTTATGCAAGCGACTTCACCCTCGTATTAATTGAGTGGCGTGGTTTAAGTTTTCCCTTCGAATGTTCTTGACGTCTTTGATGACGTCAACTACCCTCGCGTCTTTCTAGAGTGAGGTACACACACCGTAAATAAACGAGTTTGTTCCAATAGGCCCTTGAGAAGTATAACCAATGGATTCGTTCTCTTTACCTACAAATAAGTCTTGTACAAAGGGCAGTAACATGTTAAGTCTTTCATTTCCCTATCAGATTTTGAAATATTTTCTCTTCCTCTTCCCTTGTTCATTTACACCAAATCACAAAAAAATATTGATTTATCTAATAAACCATGGTATTGAGTTGGTGGGTTTTACGAAGGCGAGTTTTGTCACTCTTGCTTGACAAGAACAAATTTCCAGACTTCAGTTTTTGTATTCAAGGGTGTAAACAAAAGAGTTTGACTTTGTTTTGGGTACTAATCGTATGTACGTGTGTTGTTTGTAAGATTGGGTATGCGTACCAAAGTTCAGGATAAAGACTATGTGCTTGAATGAGGAATCGAACAATATTTAGTGTCTTATTTATGCATTTAGATAGGCATTGGCGACTTTGTCTACTTGCTGAGGTACTGACGTTAATACTTCAAAGTTATGTTCGTTTATACTACTGGGATTTTAAAATTGATAGGAAAAAAGTTTATACTTCTTGGCTATAGTTAGTACTGCTGGGGTAAAAGTAAGTACTGATATATGTTCGTTTGTACTGGTGAGAGAAAAACTATTTAATCTTAATTAATTCTAACCTTTAGATATTTGTGCAAATTACTTTGTATAAAGGTTTCCTAATTGAATATATTTTTGAATTTCTTTCCATAATTTACCTTTCTTCCGGATAAAGAAACGGTTACTCATTGACGCTCCAAATAAAATCTTTCATTCTCTCTATATGAACTCGATTGCTTTTACCTAAATCTTATTCAAAGATAATCTGTAACATCCCACTTAGATAAATGGAACGTTACATGTATTTATGGTGTGTCATCAAAGCATGCAAGGTAAATGTCTTAAAAACATTAACTAACCAGAAAGGAAAATATCGGAATCAAACATCGGTAGTCCAAACATAAGCTCAAACATGTAAAAGTAAATACTGTAAGGAAGGACTAAACAGTGTCCAAACAAGAAATTTAATGTATGAAGTGCATAAAGTAAGAAGTCTGGATAGCTTCCATCCAAATGCACATACTCTCAGAATCCTAAGAGCGTCCCTGTGTATCCGTCGTTTGGAACATGAAAAGAAACTACGGCTGAGCATAACGCCCAGTGAACGAATATAAAAGCATGATAAGAAGTACTGAAAGGAAACATATAGCAAATACTGAAACTAAAAGACTGATAAGTAAAACGCAGCGGAAACTGTGTAAGTCCTAGAAGACCTGGTTTATAACTTGTAAAACTGAACTATTACTGTTATTATCTGAAAACATGTATGTAATGGAATTTAAGTGCCAAGAGCTCATATAGGTCATGTAATATAACAACGTGACATGAATACTTAGAGGGGTGACCTCGTCATGCTGCTAGAGGGGTGACCTCTAATTAAACTGGGTGGAGGGATCAGCTCTAACGTGAAGGATGTAGAGCACACACCACATTCACCTGCTAACTGTAAACTGATAACTAGGATGCACCCATACGCCCCGCTGATAATATACTCATAAATGGCTAACTAAAATAAAAGGGACACTACGAGAAATCACTCCCTCGCAGAGGAGTCATGACACCGGTGCCTCAAGTGTCATCGTTACGGTACCTCCGTAACTAGATGGAACTGGTCATGCATGTATATAAAGATCAGGCAATTAACATAGTTATCATGGCAAATCATGTATAGTTTTATTATATATACTGGGGAAAACATGTAACACCCCCAAGTTGGTCAAATGCAGCGGAATAGTAATTGGGGTGTTACTTGGGTGGATCGATAGCACATAGTATATAGAGCAATGATCATAAAAGTCATTTAATACAAATTACATGAATCAATTGTACATACTTAGTATCTTGTTTGTAAACTACATTTATTATAAAACTGAAGTAAATATCCTAGTCCAATAGTAGACATGATGCTCCTAAAATGCTGGAATCCAATGCATGAACCTGCTTTATTTTCCTGAGAAAACATATAGAGTAAAATGTGGGGGTCAACACGAAGTTGGTGAATTCACAGGTTCAGTTAAATAATAAGTTAATAATATGCCAAAACATCACGAAGATAGTAGA
The DNA here is from genome assembly GCA_025667525.1 of Glebionis coronaria. Lineage (NCBI taxonomy): Eukaryota > Viridiplantae > Streptophyta > Magnoliopsida > Asterales > Asteraceae > Glebionis > Glebionis coronaria. The sequence goes on from CM046881.1 coordinate 93,183,186, forward strand.
GGACCAACCTACATACTATGGTAGTTCCTATTGCCCTGTAATAGAAGCTAGACAAAAAGTTGTTCAGTACGCCCATTTGGATCTGTCTTGATGTTGTTCCCTCAGTCCGACAATGATGTAAACCTGTTGCTTGGCCTAAGCGTTTCTGATAGCAAGTCACGCAGGCCAGGTATTGTTAATACCCAAATAGATCTATTCACACATTTCGTGCTACACTATTAACTATTACAGTCCACGGGTATGGGGCAAACAATAGGCAATAAGTTGTTGTCATCAGTGCATGTTTTGCATATTTAAAATATATATAGTTATTGTATGTTTTCTCCCCCAGTTATAAAACAGTAAAGATGGGGCCATGAACTCACCTTAGTGATAGTGATGTGAGGATGATGTCACTGAATAAACTGGCACAATATGATCACGAACTGGAGTAATTACTTAAGTAATTTTAAGTGCCTTAGTAAATGCATAAATAACAATGCATGATGGATGTATGATTGAAAGAATGCATGATCACAAATTAATGAACTGTTACGACCGTTTAAGTGTTTACACTTATAGTGAATATATATATTTTTAGTTTCTAAAAATATAAATAAATTGTTTAGTAAGGTGGGTAATAAATTAAATAAGTATGTTATACGTTATTTAATTATTGTAAGAAAATAAGTACTATTTACTTTTCTTAAGTCCTTAACATATAGTTAACGGGATTTGTCAGTTTATAAGGTTTCGTGAATAATTTAATAATTATCCAAACAGCTAAGTTAATTTATTAATAGAATAATTTATTAATATTTTTAATTAACTTAAATTACATATGAGTCCTTGTTAGTATAACAGTTTACCAAAATACCCTTTAAGGTTTCGTTCGTTAAGTATATTGCGTCGTTAGTCCTCGTTCGTTTAATTTATTTATAAAAACACACCTAGGGCTTAAAAAACTTTGGGGAAATGACCAAACACCCCCCCCCTAAGTCTCGGAAATTAAATAGGTTAGGGTTAGGGTTTGTTTTAGTTTGCCAAAGTGACACATATGGTCCTTAAACTTTGGGATTGTTAATAAGGAATAGTTAGGGCTTGTATTAGTTTCCCAAAATGACACTTCTAGTCCTTCCATGTCTCGGCTTATTTAAGTATTAAGTTAGGGCTTATATTGAGGTTCTAAAAGTGGCAGAAATGACCCTTAAGGTCACGAATATTAACAAAACGGGGCTAGGGCTTGTAATAGTTTTCATAAATGGAAAAGATGACCCCTTGAAGTCTCGGATTATTTATTAAGCCAACTAGGGATTTATTTAAGTTTAAGTATTGGCAACAATGGCCCTTGTGGTTTCATATAACTCACGGTTTAAAACATACGCCCCCTATTCTTTGGAAAATGACACCTTTGACCCTTGTACTATTTTTAAGTCACGAATCATTACTATATGTTATATAAATTTACCAAATCAACCAATACTTTCACCATTTGTCATGATAGGCACGAAAAGTCTCCCCTAATAGGTTTTGGGATTGACCGGCCCAATTGGGTCACGGCTTAGGTTAATTGGGCCTATAGGGCTTGTTTAAATTCAACTAATATTTACCAAGTGGGCTTTTACCTATATTTTCCTTATGGACTTACACTTTAATATTTCTAAGTCTAAAATTAAGTTATGGGCTTATTTGGGATTCGGCTTATTTTAGCTTATAAGAGGGTTTATACAACTTGGCTTATTTTAATATTCCTAGGGCTTAAATAAGCTAGATTAAATATAATTAGGTCTCGGCTTATATAGTTTTTTTGGATTTTTCATGGCTAGCTCATCTAGGGTTTTTAAGTTTCGGCTTATTTAAGTTATTTAGGGCTTAAATGACGTGGCTTATATGAGTTATAGTTTTTGGCTTTTATTAGGTTTTAGAAATCCTATATCATGGCTTATACAACTTATCGGTCTCGGCTTATATTTGTTTTATGGACTTAAATATCCAACCTAATTATGACTAGGCTTATATGACTTATGGGCTTATATAAGCTTAAATATTTAGGCTTATATTACTTTTTATAAACTTTTAAGGCATAATGATTTACTCTAGGGTTTAAATAATTGCTCATGCAATACCTTACAAGTTTTAGGGTTTTTAAGGCAAGATTACCCATAGACATCATATAAACCATGGGCTTATATGTTGTTTAGGGTTTTGTTTATAAGCTTCCAACGTATGCATGCACTACCAACTCCATTTTTATAGTAAAAACATGCATGAAAAGCAAAATAAGTAAGGAAAAGCTTAGAGAGGGTTTATACTTACTTGCTTCAAGAAAAACAAGATGATGACTAGGGTTTTGGAGTTCTAGACGTCGAGTTACTCTTGTGGTGACTTAGGATGATCTTGAGTTCGACTTGAATGCTAGAAATATCTTGTAAACTTGCACTAACTACTTGGGAAGACCAAGAGTAAATGCTAGGAGTTGTCTAGGCGTTTTGTTAAGTGAATAACCGAATGTGGGAGTGTGAGTGATGTGTAAGGCTTATGTGTTTGATAAATATCCCAAGTGTGAGATTGAGAGTTGTGGTTCGGGTTGTATACACGCCAAGAGAGAGAGATAGGCTAGATTGTGAGAATTTTGGGAGTGTACTTTAGGAGTACATGTTTTAATGACCAAGCAATGTACATAAGACCTATCCTTCCTCTTTGTCGTCACATGTAAGGCTTCCAAGGGAACAAAGAGTGTTGCATAGTGTTTTTATTAATTGGAAAGTTGTATACATGAATTGGTTGTGTGGATGTGTGTTATCACACGTCTAATGACACAAGAGCGATGCTAGGTGGCTTGTTTGTGATGGGAGTATAGTAAACCTAGTACACCCTTTAAATGTGATGTTTGTACATGGTGTCATGGTTTTGATAATAAAACCGGTTGTATGGCTAGTTAAAGGAAAGAAAAAGTGTTTCATATAGTGTAAGACTTAAATAAAATAGGTTGTACAAGTTTAAAAGTCAAAAGTGTAAGTGGTAAGGGTTTTTGGTGTTTAAAGGTTATGTATGTATATGTATTCGGCTAGAAAGGAGTCTAGGGTATTTTTATGTTTATGTTTTGTGTCTAAGTATAGTCACTAGGAGTATAGGTGTAGTATTGAGTGAGTATATTTAAGTCTAGGTTGATTTTGGTTAAGTTTGGGATTCTTGGTGAAAGTATGATCATTTTTAGATGAGAAAATACTTTACTATATTAAAAGTATGACAACTTAGTTTAAATAAGTTAAAATGGTTAGAGGTAATGTTTAAATATGAAAACAGTTGATGTCGTAACGTACAGTCATTTATAATGTAACAAAATATATATATCAATATATTTAGCTTAAAAATTAATTAAGTAAATATTATTAATTGTGATCATGAGTTTGGATTTATGAACCAATGTGATGAATGCTTATGATTATAAGTTCAGGTGACTAAAATGTCCCAAAAGAAGTGATTGGTTATTGTCCTACATGTTCATGTAATGTAGTCATCCAAATGTGAATGTCCTTGTGATTAAGTGATGAAAATTATAATGTATGCTATGAGATTAAATGTCTCCATGTTTTGATGATTAAAATAATGTATGATGTGTATGATGCATATGATTACTCAAAGGATTTCATGCAAAGGTGGTAATATATATTCAGATATCATAAGGTGACGTACACAATGATGACCTACTCAAAACCTGAAATTTACAGGTTTTATAGCATTAACCCGTTATTTTATCTTTGTCCTCAAAGCTTAGGATGACGTTACTGCTCAGGTGAATAGGTGAGGGCACTTAGCTCTAAATGAGTCTTCACGTTCCCATGTGAACTCAGGACCTTTCCTAGAGTTCCATCGTATCTTAACTAACGGGATTTGGCTTCGCTTTAGCTTCTTGACTATTCTCTCCATGACTTCCACCGGTTCTTCTATGAATTAGAGTTTGTCATCGAAGTGGACTCCCTCCAATGGCATGGCTAGCGGCTCATCCGCGTAGCACTTCTTCAAGTTTGAGACATGGAATGTAGAGTGTACCTGGCTCAACTGCTGGGGAAACTCTAGACTATAGGCGACTTCACCTATTCTGGCAATCACCTTGAAGGGTCCCACATAACGTGGATTTAGTTTCCCACGTTTCCCAAATCGGACGACGCCTTTCCAGGGTGATACCTTCAGCATAACACGGTCACCTACTGCAAACTCCATAGGCTTTCGTTTCCTGTCTGCATAGCTCTTCTGTCTATCCTGGGCACCCTGAATTTGCAGCCTAATGAGAGTGATCTTCTCAGTCATCTCTTGGATTAGTTCGGGTCCAGTCAGTTGGAACTCCCCACCTCTGCCCAGCATATGGGTGATCTACACGTGCGGCCATAAAGGGCCTCAAATGGTGTTGCTTTAATACTGGCATGGTAGCTGTTGTTGTAGGAGAATTCAACTAATGGTATATGTTCGACCCATTCTTTTCCAAAGTCGATCACACATGCTCTCAGCATGTCTTCTAGGGTTTGGATTGTTCGTTCACTCTGGCCATCAGTCTGTGGATGATAGGCGATGATCATGTCCAAGTTTGTTCCTAAACTTTGTTGGAAGGCTCTCCAAAAGTTTGACGTAAATCTACCATCTCGATCACAAATGATTGAGACTGGTATGCCGTGTCTAGTCACTATTTCCTTTAGGTACAACTTAGCTAACTTGTTTAGCGAGTCATTCTCTCTGATGGGCAGGAAGTGAGCGGATTTTGTGAGTCGGTCAACGATTACCCAAATTGTATCGTAACCGTGAGATGAAGTAGGGAGTTTGGTAATGAAGTCCATGGTGATGTTGTCCCATTTACAGTTTGATATTTCAGGTTGGACTAACAAACCGGATGGCCTCTGGTGTTATGTCTTTACTCTGGCACAAGTCAGACACTTCTTCACGTATGTGGCAATGTCTGCTTTCATGTTTGGCCACCAATATAATTTCTTCACGTCCTGATACATCTTTTCAGATCCGGGATGTATAGAGTACTTGGACTTATGAGATTCGTGCATGATCATGTTTCTCAAGTCTACGTAACATGGTAACCAACTTCTTCCATGTAAACATAACGTTCCGTCTGCTCTAGCTTCCAACTTCTCCTTCCTTAGATCAGTCCTAAGCATTCCTCCTATGTCTTCTTTTCCGATGTTTTCAGACTTCTGTGCTTGGAGTTGAGCCTCTAATATCTACTTGGGTAGGTCCAAGCTAATGGTCATGACTAGGGCTCGAACTCTCATGGGAGGATCAGTTCCTTTTTGACTTAGTGCATCCGCAACTGCGTTGGCTTTACCAGGGTGGTATTTGATGTCGCAGTCATAGCCACTAAGCAATTCTATCCAACGACGTTTCCTCATGTTTAACTCCTTCTGGTCTAGGATATGTTGCAAACTCTTGTGATCAGTATGCACCGTGCACTTTGTTCCATACAGGTAGTGTCTCCAAATTTTCAAAGCAAAAACTACAGATCCAAGCTCTAGATCATGGGTAGAGTAATTTTTCTCGTGTTTCTTCAATTGTCTTGAAGCATAGGCAACACTTTCTGTCTTTGCATCAAGACAGCTCCTAAGCCTTTGTGTGAGGCGTCATAGTAGACGACGTAGTCTTCGTTGCCTTCTGGCAAAGCTAAAATGGGTGCACTACACAACTTCTGCTTAATGGTTTGGAATGCGGCCTCTTCTTTTTCCCCCAATCGAATTTTACGCCTTTCTGAGTAAGCTTTATCATAGATTTAGCTATCTTAGAAAATCCCTCTATGAATCTTCGGTAGTAACCGGCAAGGCCTAAAAATTGGCGAATCTCCTTTGGTGAAGTAGGTGATGCCCAATCCTTCACAGATTCGACTTTTGCGGGATCTACTTAAATTCCCTTGTCATCGATCACATGACCGAGGAAATGAACTTTAGGAATCCAAAAGTCACACTTCTAGAATTTCGTGTACAACTTCTCTTCCTTAAGTAATTTTAACACTTGAGCAAGATGTTCTCCGTGCTCTTGCTCATTCTTGGAATAGATGATTATGTCGTCGATAAACACAATCACTAACTTCTCTAGATAGGGTATGCACACTCGATTCATGAGGTCCATGAATATGGCTGGAGCGTTTGTCAGGCCAAATGGCATTACTTGAAATTCATAACGACCATAACGAGTTCTGAAAGCTGTTTTCGGTATGTCCTCTTCTCTGACCCTAAACTGGTGATACCCCGATCGTAGGTCGATCTTGGAGTATACACTTGATCCTTGTCACTGATCAAATAGTTCGTCGATTCGTGGTAGTGGGTAACAATTTTTCACAGTTAGCTTATTCAGTTCTCTATAATCGATACACATTCGGAAAGATCCGTCTTTATTTTTGACAAAAAGTACTGGAGCTCCCCAAGGTGAGGAACCGGGTCTGATAAAACCTTTGTCTGACAGTTCTTGAAGTTGTTCTACGAGTTCTTTCTTCTCGGTTGGTGCTAATCGGTATGGTGCTTTAGCTACAGGTGCAGCTCCTGGTATCAAGTCGATTTGGAATTCAACTTGACGAGTCGGAGGCAAACCAGGTAAGTCGTCCGGGAAAACTTCGGGATAATCACAGACAATTGGAACATCCTTGATTTGTTTCTTCTCTGGTTCCTCCTCTTTGTCGATTTTTGAAATATGTGCTAAAAAGATAGGGCATCCTTTTAGTATATACTTCTGAACTTTAGTGCATAAGATAACACTCAGTCTGGTGTTAGCTCTATCTGAGTTTCCTTCTCCTCGAACGATTAGATTTTCTTTTCCTCATGGTATACGGACTAGCTTTTGGTCGCACACAATGGTTGTGTGATATTTAGCTAACCAGTCCATACCAATGATGACGTCGAAACTACCCAAAATTACAAATATTAACTGAATATCGAATGGATGATTTAGAAGGTTTAAGGTACAACCTCTTTAAATAGTGCTAGTTTCAATGATCTTACCGTCTGCTAATTCGACTCTGTAACAGTCGTCTAATGGTGTAGGTGTGATGTCTAGTAAGCTACTAAATTTTATGGATATGAAACTCCTATCGGCTCCCGTATCAAATAATATATTTGCATATCGATTGTTTAGAAGGAACGTACCGGTAACCACATTGGAGTCTGGGTTGGTCTTGGCGTCTCCTATCACATAAACTCTAGACGGTGCTCCTCCTTTGATCTCGTTCCTAACTGCTCGCTTTGGGCAATCAGGGCTGATGTGTCCGATCTCTCCACAACCATAGCAACGAATTTCCCTACGAGTCGTGTTACCGCTTCCAGTGTGCTGGCGGTTTCCCTGCTGTCCATTTCCACGAAAGTTCTGACTTTTGCCATTGCGGGGCTTGTAGTTGGTGCTGGAGTTGTTCCTGATGGCTAGAACATAGGTGTTGCCTTGTCTGGGTCTTCGGCATTCAGCAGTAGAGAAATGATGGAAATTGCACTTGGTGAACTTTGGCTTGTTGCCCTGCATATGGTGGTGGTGCTGAGGAAACAGCACTACAGATCTGGCCCAAGTTTTGCTTCTTTGGTGGCTGGGCCTAATTGTAACCACGATAGTTCTCCTCAACTTTTCTCTCGTACTCAGACTGCCTAAGCACATGATCACGTCCCCGTTTGTTCGTCAGCTCTATGGCAAATTCTATGGCACCCTCGACTATAGTGGGTCGGGATGCGAGTACACAGTCAAGCACAGAATCCGGAAGTTCACTGACATACTTTTCTATATTGTCCTTCACGTCAGGGAACAACCGAGTACACATCAAAGTTAGCTCCTGAAATCTCTGGTTGTAAGTCGTGATGTCATGATTTGAGCATTTGAGGTTCCACAAGTCAATCTCTAGCTTCTTGATTTCACCTCGAGGACAGTATTTCGTGGTAAGTCTTTCCTTAAATGCACTCTAGTCCCACAGGCTTCATCATGCCCAAGGGTAGCAACTAGGGAGTTCCACCAGGTGAGAGCATGTTCTAAGAGAGTACAGGTGGCAAATTTCACCTTGTTCTCCCCGGTGCAATCACTAATGCGGAATACTATCTCGGTCCTTTCGAACCATTGCGTGCGTCCTATTACCCCTTCCTTGCCCTTGAAGTAACTGGGCTTGCATTTCAGAAAGTCGGGATAGGTACATCCTCTGGTAATTCGATCTCTGGCATTCGAGTTTTGACTGTCGCCCTGGTTTCCGCTGGGGTGTGTTTCCCTGGCGGCTAGGGCATCGTCAATGCCTTGACCGATAAGCACTCTGAGTTGTGCTTCTGAAACAGTCACTAAAGGATCAGCGTTAGTGTTCTGTCGAGTGACCCTTCGTGCCATTGTTCTATCATACACAAAGATGATATTTATCAGTTGGTTAGTAGGATTATTATATTAAGCTGCATAAAAATAGGTATGCATAGAATTCACAACAAATTGGATAACCTGTCAAGATTTCATAATAATATAAATTAAAACAAACAAGTAAAGGATAATATATCAGTGCTGGTGAACATCAATATAATACAAGTACAACCGATCTAAGACAGAGATACAACCATCCTGTCTGAGATAGTGGTACAAATTTTTGTAATACTACAAAAGATAACCTACCTACTAAAGTTAGGTGCTACAATACAAATACAAGTTAAAAGGAAATACAAGTACAAAAGACCTAAATCATGCGAGCTGAGATGTAACTCAAGGCTTGCCATGATGTACAATGAAATCTAGCCTACACTAGTATGGCTGTCTGCAGGTGCAGGTGGTCCAACTGGTGGTGTGGGTGCACGATCATCCTGCATACGAATCATCGCCCTCCTGGTCTCTCTGGAGAATCTCATAGTCTCGAGCAACTGGTGCTGACGTGCAGTATCGAAACTTCGTAGATGGTCTGTCTCAGCAATGAGTCACTGATGGCGAAGGTCTGCCAGGTCTATGAATGTCCAAAAAGTCTCCTCCTGAGTGAGGATAGCAGCCTGGGTCTCGTATGAGTGACCCTCTAGTGCAGCTAACCGGTAGCGGAGGTAAGCAACCTCATCCAATAACCAATGAATAGTTCCCTAGGTCATACCCAGAGAACTCTTTGTGGTGTGTGACTCACTAGCCACGACCCAGTAGAGAGAACTGTATCTGTCCTGAAGTAAGGCGCGACCCTGATGTCCGCCTGCAATAGGGCATGAATGAGAGCGGTGTCCTGTGCCTGTCGGGCCACAAGTGCATCGACTTGTGCATGTAGGGCGCCAAGACTAGGTTGTCCAGCTCCTGATCCCTCTCCTACCTCGAAGGTCAAGTTAGGAACAAGATCACTCCTCCTCTTGCGAGGTGGCAGAGTACTGGTGGGGTAAGGGTGATGTGAAGAAGGTGGTGGCAATGTTGGTAAGGAAGGCACAACCTGGTCCATCTCTCTAGGAGGAGATGCAGGTACTACAAGAAGTGGTGAAGTAGGGGATACAGTAGGTGGTGATGGGGTAGGTGAATATGAAAGTATGATGACTCCGTCTGGCTGGTCATCTCTAGACTCGGTGTCAGATACGGGTCCAGCAAATACTGACGTCGTTGATAATGGAGTGGTGGTAGGAGCCAAGAGCTCCTCGAAGGTAGTCACAACAGTGGGTGGCGTCATGATATTTGAAAAATAACATTTCAAAGTTGAGTAAGTTTTTAGCTTACATAATTTAAAAAGTTTTTAAAATGCATATGCGATGCGGTTTATGTCTTTTAACTATGCTTGTTAAAAGTATAGGTAGATACTTAGGTGATTTATTAACTCGAAGGTTATAAATCAGTGTGATACTAGTTCACATAATGTGTATGCTCTATGTACTATATGCCTAACTTATAAGGGTTCCCCAAAAATCAACTTTCTTTTTATTTCCTTGATTTTTAAAAGTTCAGTTATAGTCCAGTCTAAAAGTTTTATTATATTTAAAAATTTTATTATCGATCTGGTTCTCTATAATTATGCGCTCTGATACCATTTCTGTAACACCCCCAAAGTTGGTCAAATGCAGCGGAATAGTAATTGGGGTATTACTTGGGTGGATCGATAGCACATAGTATATAGAGCAATGATCATAAAAGTCATTTAATACAAATTACATGAATCAGTTGTACACACTTAGTATCTTGTTTGTAAACCACATTTATTATAAAACTGAAGTAAATATCCCAGCCCAATAGTAGACATGATGCTCCTAAAATGCTGGAATCCAATGCATGAACCTGCTTTAATTTCCTGAGAAAACATATAGAGTAAAATGTGGGGGTCAACACGAAGTTGGTGAATTCACAGGTTTCGTTAAATAATAAGTTAATAATATGCCAAAACATCACGAAGATAGTAGAGCACCAAGCTACATACTATAGTAGTTCCTATTGCCCTGTAATAGAAGCTAGACAAAAAGTTGTTCAGTACGCCCATTTGAATCTGTCCTGATGTTGTTCCCTCAGTCCGACAATGATGTAAACCTGTTGCTTGGCCTAAGCGTTTCGTGATAGCAAGTCACGTAGGCCGGGTATTGTCAATACCCAAATAGATCTATTCACACCTTTCGCGCTACACTATTAACTATTACAGGCCACGCGTATGGGGCAAACAATAGGCAATAAGTTGTTGTTGTCATTAGTGCATGTTTTGCATATTTAGAATATATATAGTTTTTTATGTTTTCTCCCCCAGTTATAAAACAGTAAAGATGGGGCCATGAACTCACCTTAGTGATAGTGATGTGAGGATGATGTCACTGAATAAACTGGCACAGTATGATCACAAACTGGAGTAATTACCTAAGTAATTTTAAGTGCCTTAGTAAATGCATAAATTACAATGCATGATGGATGTATGATTGAAAGAATGCATGATCACAAATTAATGAACTGTTACGACCGTTTAAGTGTTTACACTTATAGTGAATATATATATTTTTAGTTTCTAAAAATATAAATAAATTTTTTAGTAAGGTGGGTAATAAATTAAATAACTATGTTATACGTTATTTAATTATTGTAAGAAAATAAGTACTATTTACTTTTCTTAAGTCCTCAACATATAGTTAACGGGATTTGTCAGTTTATAAGGTTTCACGAATAATTTAATAATTATCTAAACGACTAAGTTAATTTATTAATAGAATGATTTTTTAATATTTTAATTAACTTAAATTACATATGAGTCTTTGTTAGTATAACAGTTTACCAAAATACCCTTTAAGGTTTCGTTCGTTAAGTATATTGCGTCGTTAGTCCTCGTCCGTTTCATTTATTTATAAAAACGCCCCTAGGGCTTACAAAACTTTGAGGAAATGACCAAACACCCCCCCCTAAGTCTCAGAAATTAAATATGTTAGGGTTAGGGTTTTTTTAGTTTGCCAAAATGACACATATGGTCCTTAAACTTTCGGATTGTTAAAAAGCAATAGTTAGGGCTTGTATTAGTTTCCCAAAATGACACTTCTAGTCCTTCCATGTCTCGGCTTATTTAAGTATTAAGCTAGGGTTTATATTGAGTTTCTAAAAGTGGCAGAAATGACCCTTAAGGTCTCGAATATTTACAAAACGAGGCTAGGGCTTGTAATAGTTTTCATAAATGGCAAAGATGACCCCTTGAGGTCTCGGATTGTTTATTAAGCCAACTAGGGCTTGAATTAAGTTTAAGTATTGGCAACAATGGCCCTTGTGGTTTCATATAACTCATGGTTTAAAACATACGCCCCCTATACTTTGGAAAATGACACCTTTGACCCTTGTACTATTTTTAAGTCACGAATCATTACTATATGTTTTATAAATTTACCAAATCAACCAATATTTTCACCATTTGTCATAATAGGCACGAAAAGTCTCCCCTAATAGGTTTTGGGCTTGACCGGCCCAATTGGGCCACGGCTTAGGTTAATTGGGCCTATAGGGCTTGTTTAAATTCAACTAATATTTACCAAGTGGGCTTTTACCTATATTTTCCTTATGGGCTTACACTTTAATATTTCAAAGTCCAAAATTAAGTTATGGGATTATTTGGGATTCGGCTTATTTTAGCTTATAAGAGGGTTTATACAACTTGGATGTTGATCCCTTAGGTTGGATCTATATTCTGTTAAGAATTAGTATAATAGTTTGTAATCAAACTAAAACACTTTGAGCACTCTTACTAACACTAAATAAGTTATGCGGAATCTAACTTATAAAGCACAGAAGAACAGAATTACTTTTAAGTATTCGATTCTCTTATTAATCGACTTGTATGAGGTACATGAAAGACATTGTACCTATGTTCCTTTTATAGAGTAAGGAACCCTTGAAACCTTAGAATATTCTATAAAGATAACTATATCATAGACGATATATTATCAATACTCTAACTATTTAGGTATATCACATAAGATATACTCTAACTATAACTATGACATATCTTATACAAAGATATATTCGTCCTAATCATCATAGCAGTACTTACTTTATAAGTAGCAGTACTTACTATGTACAGCGTTAACACTAACGGTACTTACATAACACTAACAATACTTGGAATACACTAACAGTACTTGACACTTAACAAATAATTCTCAACAATCCTCCCCTAAACAAGATATGATAACTTGTTGTCTTCTTGTTTCTCTTTTACTGGATGTATTAAAAATACATGTCTTCAGTCTTTCCTTCATCCTTGGATTGAACTTGGTAATTTGTATTTGTATTCAACTGAATGTAGCCAAACACTTCAAATGTAGATCTTCTTCTAATAAGACAATCTTCAAACATTATGAGTATCATCTTTGTCTTCAAACTATGATCTTCTTATGTCTTCTAAACATTCATTCATCTTTGCAGCATCAGTATTTTTCTTCTTGAGTTTAGTCCTTGAACTCTTGATCATAAATCTTTCTCTTGATTTGATGATAACAAAACCTTCTAAGTATTATATCTTTTAATACTTCTTTGTCTGCAATCTTCATACCTGAAATAAAACAGTTAACAACAAACACTAATCTGTAGTGGCTTCATGATTTTTAGCAAATCACCAGCTATCAACGGATTTGATAAATTCTTTACCAGTTAGCCGTACACTCTGGAATAGCCAATACTTTATTCACAAAGAATAAGGTGTAATGAAAACCATACAATTTTTGGTAAATTGTCAACCATCAACGGATTTGATGAAGTCTTTACCTAGTACCGTTTGTCTAGGACTAGCCAACTCTTTGTCTCGAAACAAGGTGAGTTAGAACCATATAGTTTTTAGCAAACTATCAGCTTTCAACGGATTTGATAAGTCTTTACTGCAAACCGTTTGCTTATGGACTAGCCAGTTCTTGTGTGTATTAGACATGGTAAACTGAGAACCATTTATGAAGTGTGACTGAAAGTCAAACACTTAAGATTCTTTCTCAGCTTCTTCCTCATCTTTCAAATCCTTGATTTGTTGTTTAACCATTCTGATCAACTCCAAAGCATCAGCAGACTCTTCTGTAACTTCTAATTGTTGTTCTAACATCCTTTCCAACAATTTCCTTTTGAAGGGATAAGTTTTCTCTTACAGCATATAATATGTAACATCATCTACATCCAAAATATGCAATCCACATGACCTGTAATATCTCTAGTAACTAGGAACCTGATCCTCTAATACCTTCAACATTTCTTGATCACAGTTGTGTGGTTCATACATAAAGAGAAATTCCCAGTGTAATAATGATACTTCAGTTTTACCTGCACTTCCTTCTTGAACTAACCTTGAAAGATCTTGAATATCTTGTCTGTCAAGAATATGAAGAATATCTTCCAAAAGTCTGAATATCCTTTTTGTGCCATCAGTTCTCTGAATTCCATGAGCTTCAAGTCCTTGATCTGTAGAGTAAATCTACTTAGCAATGGATGCTCTTTTTCCAAAAATCTCTTTATCAATACATTGATCTTCAAATTTCACAATCTTCAAGTACTTCCTTAAGCTCTCATCATCATCACTATCTTCTGCTGTAGTTTTAGCTCTCTTAGCTTTCTTCTTTAGCTTTGTTGATCTTTTCCTTTTAACACTCTTGGAGATTCCCTCAAGTTCTGTTGAACCCTCTTCCAAGCTTGTATGTACCGTTTCCTCAGTATGTACTGTTGATTGTGTATGTACTGCTTGTACATTTTCAGTCTGAGCAATACCTTGAGTTTCAACTCCTGTATTCATCCTTTGGGCAGTCTCTTCCTCCCTTGAACTTACTTTCTCCTTTCTATTCTTCCTCACATAAGTGGTCTTGATAGGTGGAGATGTAATTGTAGGTTCAGCAGTACTTGGCTCAATTCTAGGAGTACTACCAAATTGTCTTTGTTGTTGTTGACGTTTCTTGAATTCTTCAACAGCTTTTTTGTCTGCTTCAGATCCAATCTCAACAAAATTCAATTCAGTCCTCTTACTTTGCTCATACAAAGTCTTGATTTCTTCAAAATTCTTCTTGACCAGCTGAATATGAGTAAATCCTTTTACTTTCTTTAGAAAGTTCATCATTTGATTTCTAATCTGCATAGTAGTTAGAGGCTTAATCTTTTCTTTCCTTCTCTTTTCAGCAAAGAATCTTTGTTGCTCCCTTACCAGATCATCAATCAATCTTGATTTCTCTTCTTCATTATATGCATCTTTTTCTTCAGCTATCAATGAGTCTGCAAGAAGCTCACTTGCATGTATCTCAGCTTCAATCCTGTCATACTCTTGTATGTTCCATTCTTGTTGTATCCTTTTAGCTTCTAGAAAATTTTGCTTTGCTGCAAGTTCTTCCTGCAATTCATTTTCATGAATTTGTGCTTGCATTCTATACGCAAATTCCTCATCATGGTCTCTTTGATTAAATCTGTACATGACTTTGTTTATATCATCATCTGAATCACTTTCATCTTCAGATTCTGACAATAATTGCTTCTTCCCCTTATCTTTTGGATTAATCTTAGGTAGCTTCTTCTTCAGCTTGGCAGCTACTTCTTCATTAGCTAACTGTTGAATGACTATAACTTTTGTAGGGTGTGAAGCTTGAACTTTCTTACCTTGAATTTGATCCTGTGTGGCAAGAACTTCTTGTTGTGTCTTTTTCTCCACTTCTGCTTTCTTAGTCTTCTCAACTAAATTCTTCTTTAAATCAAGCAGCAATTGGGCTAAAGTCTCATTTTCTCCAAATGAAATTTCACTTTCTAGTGAAGGATAATCAACAGCGGTACTTGCAATTGGCTTAGCAGTACTTGCAATTGGCTTAGCAGTACTTGGGTCTTCAACAATGTCAGCAGTACTTGTAGTTGGCCTAGTTGGCTTAGCAGTACTTGGATCTTCAACAAAGTTGACTTCACCAGTATTAGACACACTTTTTTCTTCAATCACTTGTGTATCCCCAGATACTTTATCTTCCATAGAAGCCATCATATCAACTTGCACTTCTTCAGTCTTATCTGATTTATTGCTTTGTGGTGATGGATCAAGAAACTGATTAGAAATTTCCTCCAACTTCTCATAGAAAGCATTCCAATTAGCTTGAGGTGGTGATTAAACTAATGGTTCTGGTTGAGTTGCCAATGTTTCTGCAACTTGTGGCTCCTCTGGTTGATTTACCAACTTTTCTTGAACTTGTGGTTCCTCTAGCTGAGTTACCAACATTTCTTGAACTTGTGGTTCTTCTGGAGTAGGTTGTGGGTCTTGCTGTTGAATCTCCATATTTGAAGGTCCATCCACACCAGTCTCTAAACCAGTTCCATCTTCATAAGTCCCCATGACATCTTCATCCAATTCAAAATTGATGTCATTTCCAGAGATCCTTGTTTGATTATCAGAAGAAGGTGGTTGTTCTTCATTATTCCTTCCATGTTCTTCATTATTCCTCCCATGTATGGTTGCATTCAGTTGCCTTTTCTTGTGGTTCCTGAGTCTTTGCTTCTTGATTGTAGATTTCTGAACAGATCTATATTGCCTCATCCAAGATGACACTTTGTTCCTTAACTTGAGTAGGCTAGCTTCTAATTCAGCAATTTTCTTGTCTTGAGTAAGCTTATCTTTCTGCAACACATGTACCTATTGGGACAAACTTGTACATAAAGCAGTGAAATTGGCAACATCCACCACCTCTGGTGCTTGTGCTTGTGGTGAACCACTAGCAGCAATAGAAGCAGCAGGTGTGTGGATCATCTCATCAGTGTTTGGTGGAACACCAACATTGTGAGAAGAAGATTTTGAATCTTCTAGAGAGTGGGAGATCTGGTGAGAAGGAGTTTGCTGAGAAGCACTAGCATTTCTAGGTTCCTCACCTTCTTGATTGGCAGGTTGGGCTAACATATGAGCAAACAATGGTGTTACTGTTCCTGTAAAGGCATTGCCTTGTTTGGTCAAGAAAGAGAAAGTTCTCTTTGTGAATGAAGGAACATCCCATGTATCAGTTAATGCTGGTAGGTTAGGTATTTGGTCACTAACTAAAGCCTGAATGAATCTAGGATACATTAAAAACTTCTTAGTCCCTTCCAAATTCCTAGTCATGCCTTCAAAAATTAATTTTGAAAAATTAAAAACCCTGTTATATGCTAGACAAATACCAGCATAATGCCAATGCAGCAGGTGTTTGATCAAAAGATGTACTTTTTGAACTTAAACAGTGAATAATAGCATGAAAAATCAATTTCTATTGAGGTGAAAATAATGCTTTAAAGAAAGTAAGACTTTCCATACCACCCCCACAGCCCATGGCTGCAAGGCCATCATGAATCTCTGTATTATTAAGCATACTAAGTCCATTTTCGTCATTAAGTCTCAGACTTGCTCGTAGTAGTACCTCAGTGACATATATATTCCTATGATTCACCCTAGCCTTAATGCAAGGTTGATCAAAACGAGTACCTAACACAACAGTATCCCAAAATTGTTCAATAATGGTATAGAGACAACTGGACTTACAGTGAGTGCGAAGTGAACATGACTTCAAGATAGGAAACCAAGCATCTCATGGAAACCAAGAGAGTCATCATTCATAGCAAGATTCGCAACCAAATTATGCTTAGAGATTACTTGTAAGGCAGCCATTAGTATTTTTGATGATCGAAAGATTAGAGAGAAGGTTATAGAATCAAGGGATAAAAATAAAAGATAAGGTGAATCAATTGTGTAATTGGGGTAAGTATTTAAGTAAATAACAAACCCAAGAGCGAAGAAACCGCCAAATTTACAAAAGAGACCCTTAACGGTACAACGGACATGTAGCGGTACATGGAACATAAGCGGTACTTGGTTTTGTGCTAGCGGTACTTGGAGTGACAACGGTACCTCACAATTTTGACCAGTTCATGCTTTCTACTAGACATGTAACCTCTTTTATCTTTTTCTATAAACCTGCAATAACATCAAAAACACAAAACATAGACTACATAATAAAATTTATATAAAACTTGTACAGCTATTACCTCCCCTCAACATATGCAGCATGTTATTGGTTGAGCATACCAATGTGTGTCACCAGGAATTCGAATCTCTTTGCATCAAATGCCTTGGTCAACAAATCAGCTACATTATTGTCTGTATGAATCTTCAAGACTTGAATAAGCTTTTTGTCATAAGCATCTCTTATAAAGTGATGTCTTATTTCAATATGCTTAGTCTTGGAGTGAAATACTGGATTCTTGACAATGCATATAGTACTTTCATTATCAATGTAAATCTTGGTGTTCATGAAGTTAAACCCATAGTCCAACAATTGATTTTGAATCCAAAGTACTTGTCCAGAGCAATGAGCAGCAGCTACATATTCAGCTTCAGTTGTAGAAGTAGCAACAATGGTTTGCTTCTTACACTGCCATGATATTAGTCTTCTGCCTAGAAATTGACAACCTCCTGTTTTGGATTTCCTATCATGATTTGCTCCAGCATAATCACTGTCTGAGTAAGCTTCCAATTCAAAGGTGGAATCTTTAGGATACCATAATCCTAAATTAGGTTGACTTTTAAGATATTTAAAAATCTTCTTCACAGCATATAGATGTGACACCTTTGGATGAACTTGGAATCTTGAACAGGCACACACAACAAACATTATATCTGGTCTTGAAGCAGTAAGATACATCAATGAACTAATCATTGGCCTATAGAGATGAATGTCAACATCTTCTCCATGTTCATCTTTTGATAAAGATTTCTTGGCTTCAAAAGGTGTGCTTGTACTCCTTGTATCCATACATGAAAATTTATTTAAGATTTCAGTAACATATTTATCTTGGCTGATAAATATTCCATCTTTCCTTTGTTTGACTTGCAGTCCCAAAAAGAAAGTTAGTTCTCCCATAGAACTCATTTGAAATCTTCCTTTCATCAAAGCTTCAAACTCTTTACACCATGTCTTCTTGGTAGAACCAAAAATGATGTCATCAACATAGACTTGAACTAGAATGATGTCTTTGGCATTTTTCTTGATGAACAGAGTTTTGTCAATGGTTCCTCTCCTATATCCATGTTCTAGCAGAAAATTGGATAAAGTTGCATACCAGGCCCTTGGAGCTTGATGCAGACCATAAAGTGCTTTGATAACTTTGTAGAGTCTATCGAGGAATTTAGGATCTACAAAACCTGGAGGTTGTGCGACATATACCTCCCCTGAAATAGTACCATATAGAAAGGCACTTTTCACATCCATTTGATAGACTATAAATCCCATATATGATGCAAAGGCCAAAAATAACCTAATGGCTTCTATCCTTGCCACTGGTGCAAAAAACTCATCATAGTCTATCCCTTATTCTTTTATATATCCTTGAGCAACAAGTCTTGCCTTGTTCCTCACAACAACCTCTCTTTCATCCTTCTTGTTCCCGAATACCCATCTAGTACCAATGACGCTTTTACCTGAGGGAAGATCCACAAGAATCCAAACCTTTTGTAGCTCAAATTATGTTAATTCTTCTTGCGTGGCATCTACCCAACTTTCTTCATCAAGAGCCTGAGAGATTTTTTTGGGCTCTACTTGAGATAAGAAACAGGCAAACAAACAATGTTTAGTATCTTTATGATTTGTTCTCTGTTGTTGTTTGCTATAAATCACTAGTGCATGAGTTTCAATATTGGTTTGCAGTTGTCTTCTGGTTTGTACAGCAGATTTTGGATCACCAATAATCTGTGTAGCAGGATGGTTGTTGTTGACTTTATGAGTGGGAATAGAACTGACTGGAATTTCTGTTTCCAAATTGTTGAAATCAGTTACTGCATCCTGCTCATCATAGGAAGCTTTAGAGAAGATTCCTTCAGCTGGACTGGCATATAAGTCTTCATCGTCCAATGCTTGCAAAATCTCATCTAGTGAGTCAGTAGATTTAGCAGATTTTGACTTAGCAGTAGTTGCAGATGAAGTACCGCTAGGTATAGTATGTACTGCTGAGTGTTGTGACTCAAGAGACTCTTCTCCTGAATGCTTATTAGCAGATGTAGCATTCTTTTCTTGATCTTGAAGCCTCTGAAGCTCCTGGGAGGCTTGATCATCATTTGATGGCATGGTTTGCTTCTTGGGAGTTGCAGACATGGGAGTAATAGTAGGCATGTTTGGCACATAGATATGAACATCTTCATCTGATGAAGAAACATCTTCTTGAGTACCTTCATTAGTTGCACTTGACTCCTCACCTGCATTGTTAGTTTGACAATCCTTTTGCAAAGAGTAGTAGTCCATGGAGTTAGTTAGATAGTCTAAATCAAACATCCAAGCATAACCTATTCCTGGAACATTGGGTTTATTTTCTAAGAAATTGACATGAGCATTTTCTTCAACTTTCTTAGTTTCCAAATTGTAAACCCTATATGCTTTACTTTGCAATGAATATCCTACAAGATATCCTAGATCAGACTTTCCATCAAAACTTTCCCAAATAATCAAGAGTATTTAGTATGGACACATGACACCCAAAATGTTTTAAATGACTTATGTTAGGCTTTACATTAGTCAAGAGTTCATAAGGTGTTTTGTTTTGAGGCTTAGTTACTAGGACTCTATTTAACACATACCATGCAGTATTGATTGCTTCTACCCAAAAGGTATTTGGCAAAAGTGAATCAGCCAGCATAGTTCTAGCAGCCTTAATTAATGTCCTATTCTTCCTTTCAGCTACTCTATTCTGTTGTGGAGTTCTAGGATTACTAAATTGCCTCTTAATTCTTTTAGACCTACAGAATTCATCAAAATCAGCATTCTTAAATTTTGTTCCATTATCAGTCCCAATGATTAAAACCTGTTTAGTGAACTACTTTTCAACTAAAGTGATAAAATCCTTTAGTAATTCACTTGTTTCACTTTTAAGGGCTAAAAAGAAAACCCAACTGAATCTACTATAATCATCAGTTATGACTAGACAAAAGGTCTTATGGCTAATGCTTCTGATAGAAACTGGACCAAATAAATCCATATGCAAGAGATGCAAAGGTTTTGTCACAGTGTTTACAGTCTTGGTCTTACAAGAGGCTCTATGTTGTTTTCCTTTTTGATAAGCAGCACATGTGAAATCATTTTGAAAAGATTTGTTAGGTAGACCTCTAACCAAATTCCTTTTTACTAATCTATTAAGATTCTTGAAATTCACATAACCTAACCTTCTATGCCATAAATTTGACTCATCTAAAGAAGCCTTAGCTAGCAAACATGTAATACCACCTGTTGGAGTAATAGTATGAAGATCAAAGGTGTACATATTTTCTTTCCTGGGTACTTTAAGCAGTATTTGAGATTCCTTGGACATCTCAAAGTCTTTGGACAACACCAAGCAGTCTTTGTTTGTGAATAGCACCTTGTTCTTCTTATCATACATTTGTGATACAGAAAAGAGATTGAACTCATTGAATTCTTTTACAAAGAAGACATCTTCAAATTCCAATTTTCCTGTGTTGATTTTCCCTTTGCCAGTGATTCTACCTTTGCTACCCCCAATGGCTACTAGACCTCCTCTGAATTCTTCAAATTCAGCAAGAAAATCTTTGTTCCCTGTCATGTGTCTTGAGCATCCACTATCTACAATTCCTTTATCTTTTAATTCAACAATGAGATGCCCCTGCACACAAATAAAACTCATTAGTTTTTAACAGGGACCCAAGCCACATTTGGCTCGGATCTTGTGGGACCTACACATTTAAGAGTTTGTACTGAATCATTTCTAATAATGCTACTTTTACTCTTATACTTCATGGTTTCATTTATGTAGTTAAATTCATAGGGTGACTCTATGTGCTTTGACTTCTTTGACTTAAGTACTGCTTTAGCGGTACTTGCTTTAACACATGGTATATTTCTTTTAGGAACCCACATTTGTACTGGTTTGTTCTTGTCCTTACTTCTAGGTGTTCTAACTTTTTCAAAAACTTTCTTAGAAGTCTTGGAGAACATTGGTTTTACAGACTTTAAACCAACAGTACTTGAGTTTGGTCTAGCAGTACTTGTAGATTTAGGCTTACCGGTACTTAGTTTACCAGACTTTAAGGATACAAGTCCTTGCTTCATAAGTACTCCCTAGGAACAAAACTTTTGGTAGGATTATTTTTAACCTGTTTAACTACCCTTGTGTGATCAAACTTAGGTTTGTCATCTTTAAGTTTCTGTTTCCTATATCCCTGTGCATTTTTCCCATTACTGCTTTTCATGACCCTTTGTGTAGCCTTCTGTTTCACAATTTTATCTTCACGTAATGTACAGTCTTTGATAAAATGACTTAGACTACCACAAACATAACATCATTTTCTTCTTAAAGAAGACCCAAAAGGTTGTATTGACTTTACTTTTTCAAAACCTAGCCCACCCCTTTTGGTTATAGTATGTTGTTCATTGTTTTCCAATATCTTGCTAGGAGTTTTTACCTGCTTGGGAGCAGAACTAGTCTTAGATTCCTCAGAAACAAAGTTGTTCATTAGAGGTGGATAAACAATATTCTTGGTCACATCAGTATTTTCTTGAGACACAGTACTAGAGTTAAAGACATTATTAATATTAGGTTCTTCTAACTCTATACTAGTATCATTACAAGAGGATATGAAAATTCCTGATACTGGTGGAGGAACTGCCTTCATTCCTTCAGCATATCTATCCTTTTCAGGTGTATCATCTACCTCACTAGAACTATCAAAAATCCCTTTTGATAAGTCCTTGTTAGTTAAGGTTATCCCAGGTTGATCCTCAATATATCCTAGGCCTGTTTTATCATAATACCCCATTTGTGAATTAATCAATTTTCCCAATCCCTTAGAGGATTGTTGCCAATGACTATCACTTCCCTCTCTTTACAAAGACTGGTTTTTAAAGCTTCATTTTCTGAATTTATTTTTAGAAGTTGTCTTTCAAAATCTTTTATTTCCACATCTTTTTCCCTCATTTGAAGAGTCAAAATCCTTATTTTCTCTTCATAGTTTCTTGAGCCTTTTTGTACAAAACTATATTATTTTCTAGTTTAACAACACCCTGTTTGAAAGCCTCTATTTCTACAGTGTAGGGGTGTTAACCTTTTGATACTGTTCCTCTAGTTCTACTTTTAGACTATTAAATTTAAGAATACAATCTTTAGAACAAGGGTGTACCTCAGTATCTTCATGTGAGAGCATTAATCTAAGCTCTTCTTCTTCTTCTTCTACCCAATTCACCACTCCATCTACAGTAACCAATGCTTTGGTTCCTTTAGGACTCCTTCTGTTTCCTTTTGGAAAGCTTTCAGTTATTCTTGGACTGGTTCTATAGCTGTTCTTGGACTTCAGATTGCTAGTCTCAGCTTTATCTCTATTGCATTCTCTTACAAAGTGTCCATTCCTTCCACAGTTATAGCATTCAACTTTAGACTTGTCATATCCTAATGGCTCATTAGGATCAACAGTCATTTTTCTTCCAGTCTTCTTGAAGAACCTATTAGATCTTACTGACACCATATCAGCTTGCCATTTAAGATCCATCTCTTCAACATCAGCATCATCCATTTGGAACAAGTCATTGAGAGTTAATCTTGGCCTGTTGTCTTGTCCAGCAAAGAATGAGAAGGCATCATTGTCACTAAACAATGGTGAAGACCTTCCATGTGGATTTTGAGAGATCATTGGACTGCTTCCAATACTTTGTGGGTAAGTACTGTTTGTAAGTCCTCCAGCGGTATTTGTAAAGTATGTACCGCTGCTAGATCCACTAGCGGTATTTTGAAAGTAAGTACCGCTGTTCCCATCTGACACAAAAGCCAAATTAGACTTTGAAGCAGTTGTTGTCTTTACTTCACTGCCTTTCACATCCATCTCATATGCTCTAAGAATGTTGTAGAGATGATCAAACGGAATTGTTTCCAAATCATCTCTTGTGATGAAGTGCATAGCCATTGCTTTCCACTCTGGGGGAACACTTCTTAAGAATTTTAGATTAGCTTTTTCATTAGGGATTACTTGTCCATAAAATGCTAACTGAATAAGCAACTTGCTGAACCTTCCATATCCACCATGTATTCCCTCCATACTGGTAATTGAGAAGTTATCAAATTCTTGCTTAAGAAGAATCTTCTTGATTTTCTTAGATTTGTCATTGCCTCCAAATCTAAGTTTTATAGCATCCCACATAGCTTTGGCATCTTTATAATGATGAAATCTTGGTAGAATGTCTTTAGAAAGAGCCATAGCGAAAGCAGTTCTGGCTTTTCTTTCTCTGATCTATGCTTGTATTTGCTCAGCAGTCACAGCAGGTAGAGCATAGCATGTACCGTCTGGTAACCATTGTAGCTTCTTTGGTGTGTTCCCATTCTTGATAACTTGCCACACAGTATGATCTGTGTGATTCAAGTAATGTTCCATCTGCATAGCCCAAGTCTCATAATTGTCACCTTTGAGAACTGGGAGTTTAACAGCAGATAGAGTATGAGAAGGTGTTGGTGTAGAGGTAGCTACATCATTCACGACTTGAGCACCTTGTGCTGGTGCAGGATGCACAACTTGTGGTTGTCCTTGTGGCAGATCAGGATCAATGTTCTAAATATTATCCAAGTTAGCATTATCACCATCTGGTTGAGACATTGAGATTTGGTATGTGTGGAGTGTATGGGGTCGTGTTCTTCTTTTTCAGAGTATCTCAACAAGCTCTGATACCACTTGTTGATCCCTTAGGTTGGATCTATATTATGTTAAGAATTAGTATAATAGTTTGTAATCAAACTAAAACACTTTGAGCACTCTTACTAACACTAAATAAGTTATGCGGAATCTAACTTATAAAACACAGAAGAACAGAATTACTTTTAACTATTCGGTTCTCTTATTAATCGACTTGTATGAGGTACATGAAAGACATTGTACCTATGTTCCTTTTATAGAGTAAGGAACCCTAGAAACCTTAGAATATTCTATAAAGATAACTATATCACAGACGATATATTATCGATACTCTAACTATTTAGGTATATCACATAAGATATACTCTAACTATAACTATGACATATCTTATACAAAGATATATTCGTCCTAATCATCATAGAAGTACTTACTTTATAAGTAGCAGTACTTCCGCGTTAACACTAATGGTACTTACATAAGACTAACAGTACTTGGAATACACTAACGGTACTTGACACTTAACAAATAATTCCCAACATTGGCTTATTTTAATATTTCTAGGGCTTAGATAACCTAGATTAAATATAATTAGGTCTCGGCTTATATAGTTTTTTTGGATTTTTCATGGCTAGCTCATCTAGGGTTTTAATTTTGGCTTATATAAGTTATTTAGGGCTTAAATGACATGGCTTATATGAGTTATAGTTTTTGGCTTTTATTAGGTTTTAGAAATCCTATATCATGTCTTATACAACTTATAGGTCTCGGCTTATATTTGTGTTATGGACTTAAATATCCAACCTAATTATGACTAGGCTTATATGACTTATGGGCTTATATAAGCTTAAATATTTCATCTTATATTACTTTTTATAAACTTTTAAGGCATAGTGATTTACTCTAGGGTTTAAATAAGTTCTCATACAACACCTTACAAGTTTTAGGGTTTTTAAGGCAAGATTACCCATAGACATCATATAAGCCGTGGGCTTATATGTTGTTTAGGGTTTTGTTTATAAGCTTCCAACGTATGCATGCACTACCAACTCCATTTTTATAGTAAAAACATGCATGAGAAGCAAAATAAGTAAGGACAAGCTTAGAGAGGGTGTATACTTACTTGCTTCAAGAAAAACGAGATGATGACTAGGGTTTTGGAGTTCTAGACGTCGGGTTACTCTTGTGGTGACTTAGGATGATCTTAAGTTCGACTTGAATGATAGAAATATCTTGTAAACTTGCACTAAATGCTTGGGAAGACCAAGAGTAAATGCTAGGAGTTGTCTAGGCGTTTTGTTAAATGAATAACCGAATGTGGGAGTGTGAGTGATGTGTATGGCTTAAGTGTTTGCTAAATATCCCAAGTGTGAGATTGAGAGTTGTGGTTCGGGTTGTATACACGCCAAGAGAGAGAGATAGGCCAGATTGTGAGAATTTTGGGAGTGTACTTTGGGAGTACATGTTTTAATGACCAAGCGATGTACATAAGTCCTATCCTTCCTCTTTGTCGTCGCATGTGAGGCTTCCAATGGAACAAAAGAGTGTTGCATAGTGTTTTTATTAATTGGAAAGTTGTACACATGAATTGGTTGTGTGGATGTGTGTTATCACACGTCTAATGACACAAGAGGGGTGCTAGGTGTCTTGTTTATGTGATGGGAGTATAGTAAACCTAGTACACCCTTTAAATGCAATGTTTGTACATGGTACCATGGTTTTGATAATAAAACCGGTGGTATGGCTTGTCAAAGGAAAGAAAAAGTGTTTCATATAGTGTAAGACTTAAATAAAATAGGTTGTAAAAGTTTAAAAGTCAAAAGTGTAAGTGGTAAGGGTTTTTGGTGTTTAAAGGTTATGTATGTATATGTATTCAGCTAGAAAGGAGTCTAGGGTATTTTTATGTTTAAGTTTTGTGTCTAAGTATAGTCACTAGGAGTATAGGTGTAGTATTGTGTGAGTATGTTTAAGTCTAGGTTAATTTTGGTTAAGTTTGGGATTCTTGGTGAAAGTATGGTCATTTTTAGATGAGAAAATACTTTACTATATTAAAAGTATGACAACTTAGTTTAAATAAGTTAAAATGGTTAGAGGTAATGTTTAAATATGAAAACAGTTGATGTCGTAACGTACAGTCATTTATAATGTAAGAAAATATATATATAAATATATCAATATATTTAGCTTAAAAATTAATACTTAAGTAAATATTATTAATTGTGATCATGAGTTTGGATTTATGAACCAATGTCATGAATGCTTATGATTATAAGTTCAGGTGACTAAAATGTCCCAAAAGAAGTGATTGGTTATTGTCCTGCATGTTCATGTAATGTAGTCATCCAAATGTGACTGTCCTTGTGATTAAGTGATGAAAATTATAATGTATGCTATGAGATTAAATGTCTCCATGTTTTGATGATTAAAATAATGTATGATGTGTATGATGCATATGATTGCTCAAAGGATTTCATGCAAAGGTGGTAATATATATTCAGATATCATAAGGTGACGTATACAATGATGACCTAGTCAAAACCTGAAATTTACAGGTTTTACAACATTAACCCGTTATTTTAGCTTTGTCCTCAAGGCTTAAGATGATGTTACTGCTCAGGTGAACAGGTGTGGGTATTTAGCTCTAAATGAGTCTTCACGTTCCCAGGTGAACTCAGGACCTTTCCTAGAGTTCCATCGTATCTTAACTAACGGGATTTGGCTTCACTTTAGCTTCTTGACTATTCTCTTCATGACTTCCACCGGTTCTTCTATGAATTGGAGTTTGTCATCGAAGTGGACTCCCTCCAATGGTATGGCTAACGGCTCATCCGCGTAGCACTTCTTCAAGTTTGAGACATGGAATTTAGAGTGTACCTGGCTCAACTGCTGGGTCAACTCTAGACGATACGCGACTTCACCTATTCTGGCAATCACCTTGAAGGGTCCCACATAACGTGGATTTAGTTTCCCACGTTTCCCAAATCGGACGACGCCCTTCCAGGGTGATACCTTCAGCATAACACGGTCACCTACTACAAACTCCATAGGCTTCCGTTTCCTGTCTGCATAGCTCTTCTGTCTATCCTGGGCAGCCTGAATTCGTTGCCTGATGAGAGTGATCTTCTCAGTCGTATCTTGGATTAGTTCGGGTCCATTCAGTTGGAACTCCCCCACCTCTGCCCAGCATAAGGGTGATCTACACTTGCGGCCATAAAGGGACTCAAATGGTGCTGCTTTAATACTGACATGGTAGTTGTTGTTGTAGGAGAATTCAACTAATGGTATATGTTCGACCCATCCTTTTCCAAAGTCGATCACACATGCTCTCAGCATGTCTTCCAGGGTTTGGATTGTTCGTTCACTCTGGCCGTTAGTCTGTGGATGATAGGCGGTGCTCATGTCCAAGTTTGTTCCTAAACTTCGTTGAAAGGCTCTCCAAAAGTTTGACGTAAATCTACCATCTCGATCACAAATGATTGAGACTGGTATGCCGTGTCTAGTCACTATTTCCTTTAGGTACAACTAAGCTAACTTGTTCAGAGAGTCATTCTCTCTGATGGGCAGGAAGTGAGCGGATTTTGTGAGTCGGTCAACGATTACCCAAATTGTATCATAACCGTGAGATGAAGTAGGGAGTTTGGTAATGAAGTCCATGGTAATGTTGTCCCATTTCCATTTTGGTATTTCAGGTTGGACTAACAAACCGGATGGCCTCTGGTGTTCTGTCTTTACTCAGGCACAAGTCAGACACTTCTTCACGTATGTGGCAATGTCTGCTTTCATGTTTGGCCACCAATATAATTTCTTCACGTCCTGATACATCTTTTCAGATCCGGGATGTATAGAGTACTTGGACTTATGAGATTCATGCATGATCACGTTTCTCAAGTCTCCGTAACATGGTAACCAACTTCTTCTATGTAAACATAACGTTCCGTCTGCTCTAGCTTTCAACTTCTCCTTGCTTAGGCCAGTCCTAAGCATTCCTCCTATGTCTTCTTTTCTGATGTTTTCAGGCTTCTGTGCTTGGATTTGAGCCTCTAATATCTCCTTGGGTAGGTCCAAGCTAATGGTCATGACTAGGGCTCGAACTCTCATGTGAGGATCAGTTCTTATAATAGAAAGTTTCTTAGAATATAAAGTTTCCTAAAATAGAAAGTTTCCAAAATAGTTTCTTCAATAATTAAATCATTTAATACGTTTTAATTAATAAAACTAGTTAAATCATCAATAATTTAATTTACTAATTAAAGTAATAGAACACTTACAACTTTTTAAAAATTTATGATATGAAACTTAATATGTAAAATAATTTAATATTAATAAAATAAAACCCATTGTTTTTATCCTTCAAACGTAAACCCAAAACCCGAGTCAAAAAAATTTCTGAGACACTTTGTCTCGGGTCAGCCCCGAACCAAACGACCACCACAACCCTAAGGCTGCGGCCCTTGCTGCCGACAACCAAACAGCAGCCACCGCTTCACTTGTGGTTCCCACTGTTTGGTTCAATTGTCCCACCGTTCTTATGTTTTATCCTACTGCCGAGCCAAAACAGCCCCTGGTGCCTAACCTAAGACCCACCGAGACCTTAATGGTCTCGGTTGCCACTGTCATAAACAAACACCCCCTGCGTATCAAACCTAAACACCCCCGATGACCTTTGTTTTCCCCTGCTTGCTAAACAAACACCCCTGGTGGGTTTTTGGCTTGCTGTCGTCCAACCCCCAACCACCACCGCGCCCTTAGTGGTTTGCGGCTGGTTGGAAAATGAACCACCGAGACCCACCGGTCTCGGTTTGTCTGCCCGGCCGAACCAAAACAACAAACTAAACCCGTTCCTTGTTTAATTCGTATTGAACATGTTTAATTAGACAAAAATCATTTGTTCTTGATTTGATTCATGATTATTTAAAAAGGAAAAGGGAAAGATGGATTACCTATTTTGCGTGATAAGAGAAAAAAGCAATAACAAACACTCGTATTCGAAGATTAAAACACAAACCCGATCCCCTTTGTGCCTTTTTCTGCCGGCGGTTACAAACACACACACACAAACCCTATTTTTTTCCTTTTCATTATTTGTAAAATGAAGTGATACTCCCTGGTTATCAATTATCAACTAGACTGGGCCCAAGCCTATTTTTCTTTCTTTTGTTTTTAAAACCGCGGCCCACAACACATGTATACTTTCTTTTCTGTTTTCGTGTTTTAAATTATTTAACAAAATGATCGTGTTTAAATCTTGACTGTATTGATTATTTACTGAATAATTAATACTAACTGTAAATACTTGGATATATATATATATATATATATATATATATATATATATATATATATATATATATATATATATATATATATATATAGTGTAACTTTCTTTTCAGAACCATTTTAATATATATATATATATATATATATATATATATATATATATATATATATATATATATATATATATATATATATATATATATATATATATATATATATATATATATATATATATATATATATATATATATATATATATATATATAGTGTAACTTTCTTTTCAGAACCATTTTAAGTGTCAGAACTATCAGAACCATCATTTGTACACTATATAATGCATGATATACATGTTTTAAAGAATAATGGCTTGACTGTAAATACATGGTCAAAAAATGGTCAGAAAATCAATAAATAGGGGCATAAAAGGAATTGCAAAAAATAATTTTTCATAAAAGCTATCATTTTTTAATTAATTTATATTAACCTAATCAATCCTTCTCCCTCAAAACCGTCGTCCCATTCTTTTTCTTCATCTTTCTCTAAACTCAAAACAATTAAGATCTGATCATCTCCTTCTCGATATACCCATGAACAAACAATCCTTATATCCCTCTTTTTGCATCTCTCACGTTACCCTCTGTCCTTCTCTCACATTTTTATAGCCGCCTCTACCTTTGTGGGATAACACAATTTTATCTTCATAAAAGAGTCCATAAGGCAGATAATAATTTCCTCTAAACCTAAAAATTAAACTATAGCCGCCTCCTCTCCGATACCCTCTTTTATTAAATCACATCTAACTGTTAATTCATCTATGAACAAGAAACCCATGATGGATGAATTTGTCACCTACGAGTTGCTTGTGTGCTGGTGTTAGTATGGAACGATCTGGGTTGCGGGTTCGTACAAATCTCTAACGGTTTCGGACATCATCAAGGATCGATGGCTAACCTTTGTGGCGGCGTGGAGTTCGTGGTGGCACGAGCGGTTGAGGTCATGGGGTTAAAGTGGAGTGGTGATCGAATGATGATGAAGATGATGTGGTAGTAGATCGAATTTAATGGAGGGTTGTGGTGGTTGTGTGGTTGGTCGACGGATACCGGATGTGGCGGCTGGTGGCTGTTATGGTATTTTGTGGTTGTAGTGTGGCAACGACGACCATACGACAATAGAGGAGTTGTTGTGATTTATAGCAGCGGTGGTGGCTGCTGCTATAGTTTGAACGCGGCTGAGGTTGTGATGTGTGGTGATTGTATGTGGTGGTAACTGGTGGTTCGTGTATTAAGTGGCGACCAATATGCTGGTGCAGGCTGCGTGGTGGACAAAGGGAATTCGGCATCTGCTGCTAATGATGGTGTTTTCGACGAATACATGTATGTTTTTATATATTTTATATTTACGAACATGTATGTTTTAGGAAATAAGAATGAGCATTATGTGTTTACTACGAACATGTATGTTTTTTGCGAACATGTATGTTTATTTTTACAAACATGTATGTTTATTTTCATAAAAATGTATGTTTTTATTCACAAACATGTATGTTGTTTTATTACAAACATGTATGTTTTTGTTCCAAACATCTATTAATAATACATACATGTTTTTTAATAAAACATTTATGTTTTGTTACAAACATGTATGTTTTTATTCCAAATATCTATTATTAATACATACATGCTTTTTTAATAAAACATACTTGTTTTTTGTAATAATACATGCATTTACTATTAAGTTGCTATAATTGTGTTATTGTTTAATGTACACAGATAGACATCTTTTGTTGTAGCAAGGCATGCATGTATGTTGTTACAAGGCGTGCGTGTATCTTCGGAATATTCTGATGAAAAAGAGAACTACATATATTCTTGGAAGGCTTCGAACGATTAAAGCTTTTTAGAAATTTGTATTTATTTGATTTCAATTGATATCAAATTCTGTGTACTTTGAATATTAAAGAAATGCTTGCTACATAATAGACATGATTATCATCTTAAACAAAACACAATAAAATTCTATATACATCTTTTATTTCAAAACATACATGTTTGATCGAAAAACATGCATGTTTTTATCAAAAAACATACATGTTTTATCGAAAAACATACATGTTTTATCGAAAAACATACATGTTTTATCGAAGAACATACATATACTTATTTATCCAAAAACATACACTTTTTTTTATCGAAAAACATACATGTTTTATAGAAAAATAAGAGTTTTTTTTAAATAATACCGTCTGAAAAACATAAATGTTTAAAAAAAATCGTATGATAAACATACATGTTAATGTTTGATAGAATAAATTAATTTTGAATAATATTTTTTAATAAAACCAACGAATAAACCTGATAAAAAAAACCGACATGTTTTTTAACAAAAAAAACACGGCATGTTTTTGAAAAAAACGAAGGCAGGTATTTAATTTGGTTTGCTATTTTTTTGGAAAGTAAAGAGTTACCATGAATTGTAAACAATTCACATTTACATTCTTGCCCTTTTCCATTTTTTCCTATTAAATTAAATCACATTAATTATCTAATTTCTGATTGGTCAATAATAGTTCTGATAGTTCTGACGCTTAATATGGTTCTGACAAGAAAGCCCCCCTATATATATATATATATATATATATATATATATATATATATATATATATATATATATATATATATATATATATATATATATATATATATATATATATATATATATATATATATATATATATATATATATATATATATATATATATATATATATATATATATAATAGTTCTGATAGTTCTGACGCTTAATATGGTTCTGACAAGAAAGCCCCCTATATATATATATATATATATATATATATATATATATATATATATATATATATATATATATATATATATATATATATATATATATATATATATATATACACTAGCGGCGTAACCCGCTCAACGGGCGGGTTTGTTTCGTAACTCTTTTTGAAAAGTACGATTATGTATTAATTATATCTGTTTTTAGTGTGACTTGTTTTTGTTAAAAGAAAACTTATGATTACCTGTAAAACAAACACGAGTTTGACCTTCTCCCGTATGTCTTACACGAGTTTGACCTTGTCCCATATAACTTCTGCCATTACGACGTGGTGCCGCCAAGGGCCACCAATCACGTCGACGATGTTCTCGCTTCTATGTATGATATTTTTGAACCAAAAAAGGAATATAAAATATGTTAGGATACTTTGGATAGTCAAAATTTATTACGTCACCAACGATCTAAAATCATATTTTACTATTTATCAAATACTAAATACGTTTAAACAAAATGTAACGCGTGTATACAATTACTTTTATGAATAACACTAATATACATGTTTAGAGATGTTTACATTATGTGTAAACTATTAATGTCAATAATATTAAATGTTATTTGATAACGCCGTCGGCTTGGCGCCATGCTTTTACGGTGGTGAGTTTTTTTTTAATTATTAAAGTGGGTATATGTAGATCCCTTATACCACTTTTTACTCATATGGCACCACTTTTCCCATGGCTCCGGGTTACCAGACGTGGCAGCACTGCGACACAATGCTTTGGTTAATAAAGCAATAGTGGTGGTACCTACTTCTCGTTCTCCATGAAATATACTACGTACTCCGTAACACCTGGTAGTTTGGAATTTGCTAGAGATATTGGAGCTAAACCATCAATAAGAACTACACGTGCATCAGAGTTGTGTAAGCAACCCAATTACTTAAAAGAAGCTCTCGTATTTCAACTTACGATCAAACCGATTCTGTTTTTAAGTATAATCCGCACATAGATGATTAGCACTATTGGAAGTTTGGTTTACTAGAAGAGCAGGTGACACGAACTACAGAAGCTTTTCAACTTACGATCAACCCTTGTTTAATTGTATACTGAGCTTGTCGTTTATGACTCCATTGACCTGAGCTGTTGAGCTTCTTTCATCCTAAAATATTCTTTAGTTCCAACCATGTACTACTGAAATAATGTAAAATTTATGCCCGTACTTGATATAGACGTATATATTAAACTCGAACAACCTAACTCGTATGAACTGACTCAGCAAAAGATATGATCTGAACTCTATATGAACAATTATAGACCGAGACTCGGGCCAAGTCTAGTAAAAGTGTAACTCGAGCAGGTAGAATTGAGCACATGTCAATCGTGGGCTTCTTTCAACTTTACCGAATTCATTCGTTGATTTTCACCAGAGTTTCTTTCCAAAAACTCTTTTTTACTCCGACTAATTTAGTTTATTTCAAAATTATAATGGTTGTGGTTCTTGCCAAATTGAAATTCTCGATCTCTTCATAAGAACAATCAAAGTTAGAGCAACCATCAGAGCTCCGAGATAAACTTTGAGCAGAGGTAAGAGCTTAGCAAGAAACTTGAGTGGAATCAACATGATGAAGCTCGCGATGTATGAATGAACTATTGGCCCTCCTCTCCTGGAATGTGCGAATTTAGATTCACACTCAAACAACCAAAATCCTTGTATATGAGGTGATGGATCCATGGCAAGAGTGTTTCACAAGTATAACCGTCATCTTCAGGCAGTTGTAAAGACCTTGCAAAGCCTTTCCACTTCACTAAGCAATTCCAAACGTCTCACAAGCAATGCATTGACACGACCTTGGCGACTAAAGTCAATATCAGTCGCTAATTCTTGCTCGCCTTGACCAAGTCCAAAAAGATAGCAGGCTGGTACATCCCTCAATAGCTTCAATACTTTGAAATTCATTTATTAAATTATTTATAAACTTGGACAAAAGTACCAAACTGATGGCTGGATATGTTAGAGCCGTTGCGATACTTTTAGAGATTGCACCAAGCAAGAAGGCTGAGAATGCCAAAAGGGATTCGGGAGAAGATCTGATTCCTGATTTTTTCAGTTTTCCGCCTAAAAGTTTTTAGATTTAGTTGATCAAATAGAACTGATTAGTTTTAGCTATATGAAACATACGTTATATGGTGGATATATCGAGCTGAACAAAACACGTAATATTTCCAGCATTTTCCCACGCAGTGACTGCGAACAATCATCGGGGGACGACTCACCGGAACAACGATCAACTAAAATATGCACCAGAAATCCTTTTTTATCAGTTGACTTACATATATCAAAAAGACTACAAAGAAGAATGATATTTCGTTTTCCCACACGGAAGCAGTAGGTTAAAAGAAGAAATAAAACTTAGAAAGGTTAAAGATCCTAATAACATGATAACCTCCCATTAAGCCAATAGACACTTGTTTGCTGAATTTGGCAGCGATAGTGTTGATGCCACACGCTCTTGTTTCAGCAACCAAGCATCCCCGTATTCTAAAACCTACAGATTGACTTTGATCTATAAACATTAGCTACCGGCAAGTTATAGAGAAAGCATTAAAGGAAAAAATACAGCGTAACAACGAATAGAAAGAAAGTAGTATTTCATCTCCACATACCCATATAGAGTTGTCTGCTGATGTGCTCATTAACACTGGTTCATTAGCTAATAAATGCAACGATATCACAAAGTTATTGAGACCATCTCTGATAACAGACTGAAGACTCTTCTTTTAGAGATTCTATATGCTTATTACAGCCATCTGCAAAAAAACAGTGGCATGGATACAAGCAAGAAAACATACAAACCTAGAATAATAAATAAAGAGATCACTGCAAGATCTTTCTTGATATGCAATCTAGCAGGAAACGGCTCTCCTGTCCCATTTTCTCAACTTCCAATAAAGAAGAGATCTTCCAATCACCGATATTAGTTAAATCTTCGGTGTTATCACTTTCAAAGTAGATCAAAATCAGGCCCACCTTCACTTTTCTTGTGTGCTTGCTCGGTCATTAGTTGCCATTTTGACAGCATGTCGTCTCCTCCTATGGTTGCTCGTGCTGCCACATTAGCAGCTGTTAAGAATCAATTAAACAAACATTTTCACGACTCCACTAATGTAATTTAAAACGGTTACAAATCAAGTATGTATTCTTATACCTTTGATGATAATTAACACGCTTCTTACATTAACACAAATGACAGCAGTAATTCCCTTTTGCAGAAGGTTTCCGTCTCTGCAGCATGCAAGTTCATCTTTGAAGAGGTGATCGCTACTTCTTTATATGATGGGGATAAGTTATATATAGGCCACATAGCTTTTTAAAATTTTAAGGTCATCCAATTATCAAACAACATTGCAGCCCACTTGTGTCGATTTGGTTTCATTTATGCCATTTCCTGAATATTATGTCACCAAACATTACGTTGTCAAGTATGAAGTATCAAATGTGAGTTTGTGAAAGTATAGTAACGAATATGTTTAAATAAATTATAGGTTACAATCATTCAGTTTAAAATAAGATATAATGATGATCACAGTCTCCAAGTCAACATAACACAATCCTACAGTTGAAATACATGGTGTGCAAGACAGCTGGTGTACCGAGGAGTGAAACTACGTCAGTTACTATAAATATCAGTAAGAATTAAGGGGGACAAATATTGGAAGTGTAAAGAGTATGGATTTACTGTTCCCTTCAGAGTTGCAACCGTGGGCAACTGTGTTTGCGTAGCTGTATTTGGATTACATGATGCTCACAAAGTTAGTGTACTTACGAATATAATTGTGCAGCTGCTATAAATCTTAACAAATAAGCCGAGTAAGGTCATTAAAAAGGAGAAAAGAAACAGCAGGCCATAGATGCTCCCATGGTTTGGTAAGAGTACCAATTCCGATGGCTTCTTTTGTGGAAGATACTCGATCCCTCAACTGTCACTACGCCAAGGCGAATGAAACTTTCTTATAAAAGGAAGATGGAGAGTGGGATAAAATATGATTAAAAGAGTGGGTAAAAAGTAAATGTAAAGAGAGGAATGATGAAATAAATGGGCATGAGGTGACATTAGTTGTGTTAGTAGAAAACTTGGTCAGTCACTCAGCATCTATTTTGGACGCCGAACAGAAGAAAAGTGTGAAACAATTTGTTACTGTTACATGCTGACTTGACGGTATATTCCAATTCCCTTATCAAGTGCACTGTCTTTTTGTAAGGAGTACCATGTATAAAGTCTGATCAAGATGTGGTATAGCATGAATTACATAGCATTTTTTCATCAAAATATGGTGGAAGTCAAAAAATATTAATGTCAATAAATCTAAGTATTAAAAATATCAGGTCCTCTTTTTTACAAATACAAAAATTACAGTAGCGTGGGTCTCGAGGTCTATGTAAAAGAGCACTTCTACAGCACTATACAGATCTCTCAGGTAAGCACAACTTATCCTAATTCAACATATAGATTTGAACACATATAGGAGAGAATGGAAAAGCATGATCAGAAGTTGCTCGTTCAATTTGGTTATCTAATTCTGACCACTGATTTACATTCAATAAGTGAGACTGAAATTTAAAAAGATATATTCAAATTTTCATACAACAGATAAGACTTACCTGCTCGCGAGATTGTCCTTTTGTGATTTTGATAATTGTCCTTCAACCTTTTGCGAAATCTTCTCTGCCACAAGAAGACTGGTTACACCATGTAATCTCTACTGATTTGCCTTGTATCTGCATATTTCCAGTTATCTCCATAAATATAAAAGGTTACAACCTAAATAGCACAAAAAACCAAGAAAATCACATCTTTAACGTAAATTAACACAAAACCTCTTTAAACACAATAAAATATGATGATGAATAACTGTTTGGAGATTCAAAATAGAGGTAAATTTATTTCCCTAATTTGGACACGAGCGTCAGCAGTTATTAAAGACATGTTACCTTGTTTGAGTATCAAGACCAAAGCCAAAAAGCAGGTTGTTCTTGTGTTCAGCAGTACAGATGACAACCGGTCAACCAACCCGAATCAAAATGCAATGCAAGATAGACCTATAAGCAATAGCTACTCCAACCTAATACACAAGAGATAAGTAATTAATAAATTCATGATGAGTGGGTCGTAATTCAATTGACCTATAGCCTGTGTAATCCGCAACTGTTGTAAAAACCATACTAACCATAATGATATCACTAATCCGTAGCTAAAGAGTTTAAGCTATATGGGTTGAAGATGGACCGTGTGAAGGTATTCTAAGGTACTTCATACTACATATTAAACGACATATCTACTGATCTTAGCAACATATAACCTTCGATGGAACTGCTTATCTACTTAATATAGAGTATAAGTGCTTATTTGCTAATCTTATAATTATTATTAAAGCAATCCTAAAATAGTTGTGAAATCATAAATAAACTATGGATAAATTTTAATAGGTGCTAAGTTAGGGTATGCACCTCATGTGTTCCAACAAATACATTTGGTAACCAATTGACTACATATAGATCACCTTTGGTCTTCGTGTCATAAGAATCTTTTAGGTGACACTTAATTTTAGTTTTAGCTTCACTGTTAGCTAGCGACTTATCCTTGTCACAAGTAATGACACACGTAACAATGATAGGTATTGTCCACCTCTAAAGCAGTAAAAGGAAAGAATATTAGTATTACATATATATCCAAGCTTCCAAACTGTTGTCTAAAACTAACTACATACTGATACTTAAACATGAATAGACCCAATCGTCACAACTTGATAAATGTTGCACAGTCAAGAGTCCACACGGTCTGCAACAAATGAAGAACAACAATGAAGGTGCAATGGTAGCAAACGGAAGAACTTGTTGTTAACTCGAATCACGTGAAATTAGTGAGACACTCTCTGCAATACCTGAAGAACAGCAACCAAAAAATTAACACCATAAACCAAAAATTAAATAATCAGTAATACTAAAAAGTGTAGAAGATAAAGTGCTGGATTTCTTCTTTTGAAATTAACGTTTTCTAGTCAAATGCTTTTCGTGAACTACTGCTTTTGTGCGTCTGCTAAAACATATAACCATATTCTTAGTCTCTTCACCATTCCATATCCTCAAACACCTGTATAAAAAAGAAAATAAAAGGGAACAATAAAAACTGATCTGTGACTACTAAATAACTAAACAGATAACAACTGCAATAATCAAATAATCAACAGCAAAGGTAGAAACATCGCGTAGGCATTCATTTAGTTAAATAAAAGTAAAATATCATTCCGCATAAGTAGAAGCAGATACCGCACGTGGTATTCTAAATGTATCTGAGATTATAGAGAACTAAGGTGAAGCATTTGCCATGAAATTGAGACATTCAGTTCAGCATAAAAGTCAGAAGTGTCGATTACTCCTAGGATCACTAAACACAGTTAAGTATATAAAAGAAAAGAGAAATAATACGGGAATGTGAAACTAGATTTACTCTCGGTTTTTGTTCTAACTTGTTCTGGTCCATCAGGTAGAGGCTCAGAACCATCATGTTTTTTAGTGACAAAATGTAAGAAGTAATTCGATGATTAATATTAGTGCAAGTAAAAAATGGCTAGAAAGCTTAGACTTCAATTTCTAATCATTGTTTTGAACACGTGATCAGTTTAGTTTTGCTTCGGATATGAGGACTTGTGTCGTGTCATCTTCTTTCCTTTGGGTTTGAACTAATGGTTTGACAACTTGAAAAGGGATATTAAAAGGATCATTCTCCCTTTATATATAAATGGGATCATGTGTGAGGCAACCAAACAATTGAACTATTCTGTTTAGCCCTCACCAACAGTAGAAACTAATTAATCTTTCACAATAGTAAAAGTAAGCAAGCGCCTTTTTAAAAAAAATCAACATAATCACATCTTTGTCATCTAATGTGTAGAAAAGTAAGTTACAGTCGTGAGCACGAATGAGTATTAACATAAATACCTCAGATAATTCAGTTTAGTCTCATCAAGTCATTCCGTGAATCTACGAATGAATTCATCTAGTGACACTTGTGCGTTACCATCAGAAACAATTTCTTTTATCAAAAGCCTCTTACTGATCCATTGTAGGTAACTCGACACATGTAAAGTTTAAAGCAGTGTCATGCTTCTTTAATGTGGCAGCAATTGGACTATAGCCATCACGGCTCGCATTGTAAAACCCAGTAGTAAGTTTAGCAACATGGGTAGCAGTTTTGTACCACCAATGAATACCCGATAGCTGATCATACACGGATATTTCAAATCAATATATAACAAATGTTGAAAACCCAGCTGGTTACACTTTGATCATTAATGTTGACTAATTGGCTTACCTTTACAGAATTGGTAGTACCTTCCATGGCTCGCCATGCTTAGTGAGATATTGGGAGTACCAATTAAGAAGAAACCTGTGATACGTACTATCGTAATCACCCCCATCACAGAAAAAATTGGTATCTTGAGGTTGAGAGTTATAAGACCCTGTATGATCATGAGGTCTATCCCAAAATGAGTGTTCGTTGCATCTGTTGTTTTCTTAAGAAACTTTGCTAAGTACTTATTATAGCACAACAGAAAAAATCATACTCTAGATAAGAAAAGCAATTGATAATAAGTTAATTTTTTTGCAAAATGGGCAGGTTGGCTAACCATTTTAATAAATAGACAAATGGCAAATATAATTATAAAAAGTATACGATAACAAAAACTTCTACACTTTCGGTGACATTCGACTTGTTTCACATGTTTCCTTTTGAGCTAACAAAAACCACCCATTAGCAGATCACACATACCATAAAGCAATCGATTTAAGAGTAAATCAGATGAAATCTCCACCTCTAAGATGAAGATGTCGTTGAGTATAAGTATGAAGGAATCATTAATAAGCCTACTCGTACTTACAGTAATAGTGATGGTGTTAATTAGTCAATCATCAGAAGAAGAATTAGCGACAGATGATGACGTCATCATTACAGGGCCTGCTCGTAATTACAGTTACGGCGGTGAGGGGCGTGTTGGTAGTGAGAGCCGCAAACGCGATACCAGGCACGATTTTTCTGGCCCAACCATAAGGTGGGGGTCTGCTCGTGATAATAGTTACCAACTTCGGGGTCGTGGTGTTTGTGACAGCAGCAGACGCCACGATTTTACTGGCCCAGGCATAAGGTGGGGTGAGGATTTAAGAAAAGCAGCCTCCTTGTTCTTGTTGAAGCAACGACATCCATAGATTCTGCAACGGATCCTGAAATTGATTTTATCACACTTTTATGGTCCTGAAATTGCACAAGAATATCAGCATTGACTTATTCACCATCATCACGACTTCAATATATTTTGAATTTAGAAATAGATAAAACACATATGCTTAACGCAGACATATTGCACAATAAAATTACTAATGGTATAGTATGCCTTGGGTAGCAATGGCGTCTTTTGAACCTCTCTCTCTTGCAAGACTTCAACCTCGAGTAATAAGTAAAACTTATCGGTAAAACAATTTCCGGTCACCGTTACTTTCATTGTGGAAGGTTATATTTCAGTAAGTTCAAAGGGATGGGCCTATATCCTATCATACTCTATCGAGTCAAATCTACATAATAATTTAGTTACAAAAGTGTGACGATATCATATATTCATATATTCACGTACCAATTTAAATGACATCATTTGGATTCTAAAAGTGCGATGATCGTCATTTCTTAAAAGTGTGCGACATTTCATATATTCACGTACCATTTTAAATGACAAATAGGAATCTAAAATTACCAAAAGAACCAAACTTTCTTCGTCCACTCCACGAATTTCTTACCACTTGTACCCGAAATAGCGTTTGACATGTTCAAGAAGATCCTGCAGAAACAAAAACGTTATGTATATTGGCGGGCCGACCTGATCTTATTTGCTGCATGGCAGATTCAGTCTCTGTTTTATCCGGTTCGTATACCGTAGGCCAATTAATTCCACTGACCACATTGTACCATTTTCAATCATAATACCACTTTAATCTCAGTAGCAACAAAAAAAGTCATAAGCATAAAGAACCACTATCGAGTCATTGGTTTCAATTTTGAGGATATTTAACTTCAACTTACATTTATAGGCTGAAAAGCGCATCAATAATATTATGTGCTCTTAAATCTTCAAAAACGTGGTTGGATAAATAAATGAAATCCTGAAATATTAGTTAGCTCATTGGTCTTAACTTATCTCTTGAATCACCACCATTTAATTAACGATTAGCTCTCGAGGCAGAATTGTCATAAAAAACTGATTATGTCGATACTTCCTGATTATTATAGGACCAAATTAGACTAACCAAAACATGTCAGTTTGATTTACACTTTAGTGGTAAAAGAAGGAGCAAGAGGTCCAAGACAGTTTTTAGAAAGTTAGGGTTTTAATATACCTTCACAAATTAAAGAAGATGATGAAGCTGCAAAAAAACAAATCTGCACAAAAAACAACCAATAAAGACTAAAAAACACAACATAAATACAATTATGAATATGATCATGAATGATACAATGAATAACATACATGTGATCTCGTTTAAAGTCGTATGTTAGGATCCAGGGTTGGAAAAAAGAACCTGTAGAAAAGAAACAATAGTTACGTATATTATTGATATTATGATTATGTAAAAGTTATATTAGAAGAAAAGATAATATTTGTCAAAGCTATATTCAAGGAAAGATATGTTTTTAATTCAAATCAGGGAATGATATTAAACTTATATATTTGGTTTTTAAATACCAAACACAACTTTAGTCTAGTGGTTGTGTATGTTGTTATTATATCCCCAACCCGGGATCGAACCTAGCTATGGACAATAAGTTTACACATTTTAATATTTATAAAAAAAACCTACAAAACCCGATTTTTTTTCAGACCCAGCCCGTCCCAAACGTGAACCGGACCGGTCCAGACCTACAAAACGCGATTTTCAAAACGCAGATTTCATAAGCGCGTTTCCAAAACGTGATTTTCAAAAAACTGCGATTTCAATCCCGAATTTCGTGGAATTTGGAGATTTTCTAGGAAATTCTGAAATACTATTGGCTAAAAGATGTGACTAGGATATGACTGGGATTGAAACTGTGGTTTCAAATCATAATTATACCTATATATAATATAGATATAGATATATATATATATATATATATATATATATATATATATATATATATATATATATATATATATATATATATATATATATATATATATATATATATATATATATATATATATATATATATATATATATATATATATATATATATATATAGAGAGAGAGAGAGAGAGATAGGATCATTAGAAAACCTTTCCTTGATAGAAAACATAGAAAACAATACAAAACTTCCTTCTTTTTTCGCACCAAAACTACAAGGGGTCGAAACGTAATTTATAAACCTTATGGGTAAATCTTACACTTTTTAAACTTTCATACCGCTTTTTATTTTTATACTTTCCCTATTAGCGTATTTCTTCTCCACAGACACCATATCCACCACAACCTCCATATGAACCACCATTGACCACCACAACCTACTTTTTGCGCATCCATCGATGGAGATCACCTCTGGTGACAGAACGAGCATGGTGATCATATACGGCGATGAAGATCATCCTGGACGGTGATCTGAAAGGAGATGGAGGTCATCTCTTGCACATTAACGTCGATTTTGTACCACTAACGAAATCATATCCTTATGATTTATTGGAAGTAAGTTTATTAACATATTTTATTTTATTTTTGTTAATTACGTTATTAATATCATATATAAAGATGATATATGTGTTTGTTGTAGTCTATTTGTACTAACTATTGTTTTTTTATGAGTTAAGGTTTTGCACACCGAGTGTTTGACAAATTGCCTGAATAAGATTCTGAAGGTCTACGAGATTAATGGCCTATTCTATATCATGGATTTGATGGATTTGGATGGTTGATTTATTGATAATTAAAGAAGGAGATGAAGGAATGAGATGAGGGATTAGAGAGAGAAAAAAAGAGAAAAAGGGAAAATAGAGAGAGAAAGTAAAATGGAAAATGATTAAGTGTGAAATGAGAATCAACAACCCCTCCTAACATGCTAGGAGGGGATATATATAGCCCACCCTACATGTGGGCTATATGGACTATACATGAAGTAAATAGATCACGAGCCCATTACATAATTATCGTTGGAGCGACGGATCCTTCATAAATACGTAAAAACGTATTTCTAACAATCTCCCCCTAAGGGAGGTCGCTCCAAGAAACAAAGATCTAAATAGTCTATAACTCGTGATCTATGCTAACTAAGATGTGACCGAGACTTTATTGGGAAAAACGTATTTCCAACAAGCTCCCCCTAAGGGAGGTCACATCTTTTTACAAAATCTTAAACCTAGCATCTATGCTTGAGTCTTCGATCTTGTTCTTGTGAATATGCTTGATGTGATCTTTGACTTTAGTCTTGAGCATGTTTCCTTGCCTTGACCTTGTGCATTCTTCACTTGTGATATTTGCCTCTTTGTGACTTCATGTTCCACATACTTATACATTTAAATTCTTGAAAGCTTCAGAGTTTGATACAGCGGAAGACTTGACCTTCAGGCTTTCTTGAATTTGTTGAAGTACTAATTGTATGTAGTATAAGCATGTGGTGACGACTTCTTCTGGATTGTACACCGCAATGCCACCTTCTTGTTACGCTGCATAAGACAGTTAGCAACAAAACAATATACACGGATGAAATGGCCTTGAACATTTCATTCTAATTCG
Organism: Glebionis coronaria; assembly: GCA_025667525.1. Taxonomy (NCBI): domain Eukaryota; kingdom Viridiplantae; phylum Streptophyta; class Magnoliopsida; order Asterales; family Asteraceae; genus Glebionis; species Glebionis coronaria. The sequence continues at coordinate 93,227,083 of CM046881.1, forward strand.
GTAGCAATTTACCTCCGGTCGGTGAAGACCGTTGGACGATATTAAATATCGTACTTGTGGCAGGTAGTTTTAATAAAGAACCTCCTTGACAAGATTTCGTGGGTAAACCCGTTCTCTTTACTCGACCGTCCAAAGCTGACTGCGAACGTAAAGAGTGCATCATTTGGATAATATTATCCGGATGATTTGAAGCCGTCAATTCATGTTCCTGGAACAAGTGAAGTTCAATTAAGAACCGCACCATCGTTGCTTTCCAGTTGTCACTAGCTTGATTCATATAGAATCTTGCAAGTTACCTACCAAGTGCTGTTTGATGTTAACACTAGAAGGATTTCCATTCGTCACTGAAAATACTTAATAGTATTACTCTGAATGTTCTGGCAAGATCACTAAGATATTGCGTAGAGGCCTGGAACGTGTTTAAATTCATTTAAGAATTAAACCACTGTTGCTTTCCAGTTATCACAAGTTTGATTCATAAAGAATCGCACAAGTCACCTACCATGAGCTTTTTGATATTCGCTCAAGAAGGATTTCCATCTTCATTGTAAATACTTTCGTATTACTCCGATGTTCAGGCAAGATCATGAAGATTTTGCGTAGGACTCTTAATATCTTTCTTACTTTTCACAGTGTGTGAACAAGCAAGGAATAATGAAAGTGTGTCCTAATGAGATATTTGATGATCTCAAATGGCTCTAGACTCGATCGTGCATTTTGGATTTTTAGTGATCGGAGGCTGGAGAGGAGTGCCACCTTTTCAATACCAATTTATTCGGAGTGAATAAATCAATAGATAATGTGTTGATCTCCGTGTGATTAAAACAAATACCTTTTGAGAGATATTTGAGTTAGCTGGGAAGGGTTGTGCATTGCATCACTGGGTCCATGACGTCTTTCTTCAATATCGAGAATCATTAACAAAAATGATCTCAATAGCATATGTATTGACCCGGTTTCTGCCTAAAGTTGTAAGGAGGGCTTCTTTCTTTACACCCTTTATCTTTACATTTCTTTTTCATTCTTCAACCCCTTCAATGCTTACCAATACGTCATCACTAGCACCTTGTTGTGATTGTTCCAGTGCTAACTTAAGTACTTGGTCGGCATTCAGCTACGTTCACAATCTTTCTCCATCTTTCCTAAGGACTACTATTTCTAGCTATGGAATGTCCTTGGGAAGATTCCTCCGGTTCTAGAGAAATCATTGGACTTTAACTTATCCTACCATCCTTATGTCACCACAATCTTCACCGTCGTGAATAGAGATGTTTTGGGTAAGTGTATGTCACCATGAAATCCATTTTGAAGTGCAAATCCATTTTGCTCCCCCTTAACATATGCCACGATATCCGAAAACATTTTGCATATGTCGGGATGAGCTATCACGTTAAGTCAAACCATTCATGATTGATCATATCCCATATTAAATCACATTTTCTCCCCCATATTAAAAATATTAACCCAATCGATGTTTTTAATATCAATTGATTTAATAGCATTTTAAGAAAATTTGGGAAGAAAAATGCAAGTCCAATTATCTTCATGAATTACACAAGCTCCCCCTCAAATTAATGAGGGTGTGCTGAAACGTAAATTAAATACCTTTTAAACACAAGTGTAAGGTATTTATTACGTGCAAAGATCATATATGATAATGAATTCACAAGATTAGCAATTTACGAGGTTGGACCTGAATGATGGAGAACATCATATGAAAGATTCACATGGTTCTTGTTCACGAATGTTGGTCTCCTCGTCACGTTCCCGAGAAAATTAATTCCCGTTGTTGAGTCAAAGCTTTCCGGTGAAATGCTTGACTTGATTATGAAAAGCGGGTTGCTATCTGAAATAATAGCAAACCATTTTGAGCATGTTTTAAAATCATTTGAACTTCTGCTCGAACTTTATTTACAACCCCGTGTCATTATTGAATGACATTTCTAGGTTCGTAAATATTATCGATTCCAGAAGACATGCTCGTTTTATCAAAACGTTTTTGAACACACAATTTTGAAAGATTTAGAAAAACCTTTTGAGAAATTCTCGAAAAATTGTGTTCAAAGTTTTGAAAAACAATTACTTGAGCTTAAGATTTTGAATATCTTAAAAGCGAGCTCAAGTCCGAGAAGTTGTGAACTTCCCGTTGTTAAGGATAAGTTACCATCGGCGATAAACTTTCCTTTTATCTGAAGGACGAGTCCTAAGCTGACATTTACTTAGAAGTCGTGTTCATGAGCTTGAAAACTTTGACTGTTTTAACGGAAAGCTCATGACCGAGAAAGGTTAATTTCTCGTTACGAGGAAAAGTTCTCTTAGTTAAAAGATACACTTTCCTTTATGAGCTTAAAACTTCGAATGTTTTAAGACAAGCTCATGACCGAGAAAGGTGAATTTCTCGTTAAGAGGATAAGTTATCATAAACGATAAGCTTTCCTTTATTTTAAATTCGAGTTACAGTCTGACATTTAACTGTAAGTCATATACACGAGCTTAAAACCTTTGAATGGTTTTAATGTAAGCTCGTGTCTGAGAAAATTTAATTTCTCGTTGTAAGGATAAGTTTATCATCGGCGATAAACTTTCCTTTATTTGAAGAACGGGTTACCATCTGATATTTAATGATAAACCATTTACACGAGCTTAAAACCTTTGAATGGTTTTAGGGTAAGCTCGTGTCCAAGAAAACTTAATTTCTTGTTAAGAGGGTAAGTTATCGTTGCGTTGATAAACTTCCCTGTCTCTAAAGTCCGGGTCGTCGTCTGTCATTTAACGAGGAGCCAATGTGCATGAGCTTAAAAACTTGGAATGTTTTTAATTTCATCTCATGCCCGAGAAAACTTAATTTCTCGTTGTTAGGATAAATTTATCATCGGCGATAAACTTTCCTTTCTTTGATGAGCGAGTTATAGTCTGTGATGTGACTATAAGTCCTTGTGCAAGCTTTAACCATGAATCCCCTGAGATACTAGTTTCTCTGATATCTGCTTCTTCAGCAACCAAACTCTGAGAGTGTCCTTAGTTGAACGGTATACAACGATTGGACCGCTTCGTTCTTTTGGAACATCAACTTTGGTACCTGCATTCTCATTAGGAGTTTGTATACTTTTGCATGGGTTAGAGATATCTATTTGTGAAGCACGTGGGGGTTCACAGTTGGCTTTACTTGTGTCAGAGGTGGCCTGAGGGGATGATTCACTTGTCTTAGTTGGCAAACGTTTCCTTTTATAGAAAATCTTAAGTTCAGGCTTAAGTGATGTATCATCCTTTGCAATTTCCTCCCTAGTAGCCTTAGTAGAATCGGAGACTATACTAGTTAAAGGGCACTCGTTTCCTATAAGAATGAAAGATCTACCAGTGGGGCGCCACATTTTACCAACGGGTTTGATTTTAGCGACCCACTGGGATTTAAGTCTAGCACGGGAGTTCACCTCATTAAGTAGTTTCTTGATACAGGAATCATGATTTGCCGTAAAGACACATTTTCTACATGTTTTACAGGTAGCATATTTAATGTCCGAGTATTTCCTAGATGATTGATCGATGCTCCTAGGAGATGACATGCTACGGTTAGCAGTGTTGGGTGATCTAGAAGGCATCTGACTAGGTTGGACATTACTATCTCTTACATGTGTCTTTTGAATAGCTTCCCTTTGACCAAAATCATGGCGCACATCAGTTGAACTAGTTCTAGACGTGTTCATTGAGCTATTCTTAGAGAAACTAGAGGCAATCATGTGATTAGGTCTTGCTAAAACTGATTTAGTCACATTAGGCCTAGTTGGTGGAGTGACTGTTCTAGAAATATATCCCAAATCAACTTGGGAGGCAAACCGCGGTCTCGAGGATTGTAGTCGCTCGGATCTAAATGCAGTAGGTTGTCTGACAATCGGTTGTCTGACGAACTGATTTGTAGGCGGTTTCCCCAAGATTGATGGTTTTTCAAGCTTAGTGTCTACACTAGATCCTCTATTTTTCCTTAACTCGTTTTTCAACGCAGCTATAGCAAAGACCTTTTCCTGTACTTGAGCCTTTAATGTTTCATTTTCTTTGAGCACGTTATCTTGGAATGCCAACTTAGATTCAAGCAGTTGAATTTGTTTCAAAAGATTATCCTTTTCAGCTTTAGAATCTAGAACAGTTTGATCCAATTTTCTTTCAAGAACAACGTTTGACTTTTCAAGTTTTTCAAAGTATGTTTCAAATTTGTCCGTTTTCTTAGAAAATTCAAGTTTGGCATCCTCAAGATCTTTTGATTGCCGAGCTACGATCGTTTCGAGCTCTTTAATCTTGGAATCAGAAGCAGTCAATGAAGGAGTTATAGGATAATTATCATGATGTTTAGCATTCTGAACAATCTCTCCCCCATTATGACTTACATCGGATGAATCAGAAGTGGTATTGCTATCACTCTTTTCCATCCCATGTTTGTCATAATTAGGTTCAGAATGCTCAATATGTGGCATATCATCAGCATATACATCATACACAACATTACATTGTACCATGTTTACCGGCTCTTCGTCATAAACGGGTACGGTGTCAGCAAAAGAGATCTCGTGAACAGTTCCTGACGTGCCACTGGTATCATGTTGTCCTCCTGATTCCGTGTTCTTGGCATTGATAGGCTCCAAGTTTTCAACCGTATGACCATTCTCCTCTTGCATCTGCGGCATTGATTCTTGCACTCCATTATCATACGTTTGCTGAAGTTGTGATTGTTGATAAATCGAAGATGAAACCGATGTCATGAGTTTCAATATTGTATCACGGAAAACTCGAAGCTCGGTATGTGTATCTTGAAGAAATGATTGGCAAATCACAGAACTTTCAGGCTTAATAATATTGAATTGGAGGAAAGGCGTGAGTTGTGTCACAAGATCCTTATAGGCAAGTGCCGATGCAGAGTGATTAAAGTTTCCATGGTTGAGTTGCTCGGCGAGTTGGGTCAAAGTGGTAAAAATTGAGTCGATGAATATATGACGATCTTGTCCAAAGATTGTCAAAAATTCGCTCCCTCCTTGAATCCTCGAAAGAGTGACAAGATGAGACTGAAGCATTTGAAATGAATTTATACCACTTTCTCTAGCCTTGTCGTGCATTTGATGCAAGTCTCCCTCTTTAAGTGTCGATTTTAACGATTCCATTGGTAATCGAGGAAAAATGATGTGGCTGTTGTTGTTGTCGGGTTTTAACAATACGACTCGGCTCAAAATTGGTATCGGCTCAAAAGATTATGAATAAAACCCGATCAAAAATCCGTAATTGCTAAAAATATATCCCGTCACTTTCACTCGTAAATTTGACTTCAAATCCGGCCAGAAAAGAAACTAAAAAAATTAATTTTAAAATATGTAAATATACTTAATGCCTTAACTAAAATTAATTTTTTAAAAAATATCTAAATATAATTAATTTTAAAATATATAAGGATACTAAAATATATAAATATACATAATATCTTCTAAAAAAAACGTAATGGTGTACTGTTTTAAAAAAACGTGTATACAATATAACTAAAATAGAAAAAGGAAATAATAGAAAAAATCTGGTCTAGTTTCCTCCGCCCAGTCAAAAGATAACTTTGTTATCTCCGTCAAAAAAAGAACACGTGGCCCAATCAGAGAAGTTCCACCGCCCCATTTGCTATTTCTTTGTTATATCCGCCCAGTATATTAAATCTGTCTCCTCAGTTCTTGTTTAACAAAATCACATAAACCAAAAACACACTTTTCTCTCTCTCACCAAGATAAAACTCCGTCTAAACCTAATCTCTCTCTCTCCTCACAAAACTCAGTCACCAATCTCACAATCTTAACAAAACAAATCAACACCCGATGCAATGTGATGAGATGGCATTTATACATGATCTCATCGTTCTTTTTGGGCTTTAAATGCATAAAAATGTCATAAAATACCATATATATGCTTGTGTTTGTTTACTTGTGTATTTTAGGTATGGATATCGTGAAAAAGACAAAAGATCACAAGTTACAAGGAAAAACGGACACGAGAAACGAAGCCGTACAATGAACCGGGCCCTAATCATGGAATTCTCAACAAATACCCTTGAAGAATTGAAGACAAACAAGATTGATCCTTCAACTTTGAAGAAATGACACTTAAAACCCTTGTATATTAATAATTACAAGTTTGGTCCCTTAAGTTTGTCAAAATTGCAAAAAGGTCCTTCAACTTTGAAGAAATGACAAGATTGGTCCCTCAACAAAATCAATTTGTCAATTATGGTCCCTCATGAAGTAAAAGACACAATGAAGACCTTTGAAGATCAAGATTGTCCAAGTTCAGCCCTTAAAATTACTCAAAATGGCAAAAATGATCCTTGAAACCTTTTTCCAAAAGATTTGTGCCAAAAATGTAAAAAGTGGAAAGTTGTTTACAAAGGAAACACGTTTTCTAGGGCTGAAAACATTGTTTGCCAAAAATCTCAAAGAACAAGGACTGAAGTTGCCAAACCCAAACATTCAAACCAAAAACGCGCCTAACACTCCCTTTTCCCCCAAAATTGGATCAAACAGAGTTACTGTTTATCCTTTTCACCCCCAGTTTTCACCTCACTTAAACCTTGGGTAAAAATCAATTACTCTTGCCCACGCGTGATTCACACACGCAGGAACATTTCCCACACACAAAACCCTCATCCCACTCACTATAGACCCCACCCCCAATTCCCCTTTCCACCAATCAGCATACGCCTTGGTCCCCAAGCATATTACGTGTCCAAAATCAACAGTGGAGATCTTATGCTTCCTCCCAACGCATAATAAACGTCCAGGATTCAATTTGACACCTCAACCTCAAAAACGCGTCAAGGGCATTTTGGGATTTTTCTAGTGATTAGGGTTTTGTTTTTAGCCTTCTAGAATAGTCATTAGAGTAGTATAAAAGGAGGGCCAGTCTGTGGTAACCCCTTGTTCCAGTTTTCTTCAAATCATTTTGTAATCCCTTTTAAATTAATATAAAAGTTGGTGTTTGTTCTTACAATCTAATTCCTTTTTATAATTGTTTAAAGTTGGTAAAAATTACTGAAGGAAACTGAGTTCCATTGTTAAATTGGTTAAGTAATTTTGAGTATCAAAATTATTTAAAGGTTTTGAAAATCTGAGAATTTTTGAAAAAAAATTGTTTCAGGTTTTGATGTTAAGAGGTTAGTTTTGTTTGGTGATTTAGTGTTTTGGATACGTGTTAAGAAGGTTTAAGAGGTTTTGGAAGTTTTTAAAAAGAAAGAAAAAAGAAACAGAAAATATATATTTGCTTGTATCATTTGTTTTCTTTGATTTTATTTAAGCAGGATTGAAGAGTGTGTTGATTATAGATCTGCACCAACCCCAGTTGGTATTGGAGGTGGATTTATCATCCACTAGGGCCTTGGATGTAAGGCCCTAAGGTAAACACTCTTTACCTTTGTGAAAATTTCAGAAAAAGTGAGTTTCAAGTGATTTGCTTGATTAGGTGTTCTAAGTGTGTTTAAGTTGTTGATTTGTGTTCTTGTGAGCTTGTTATGCATGCTTAGGAAGTTTGGAACCAGTTTGATTAAGATTGTGAATGATTTGATTTGAGAAAGTTGAAAATAGGAAGTTAAAGGGCTGTTTGGATATAAGTTTTAGCAGGGTAGTAATTAAGATTTGTGAGTTAAAAAGGTGTTAGCAAGGTTTAAAAAGGTTGAGTTAGGTTAGTTAGTTAATTGGTAAGTAAGTTTGGAGAATTTTGAAACAAGTTTGTTGAGTATAAAGGAAAAAGTGTGTTTAAAATCTGCTTAGGCCTGTTTTGCTTAATTTTCATGTGATTTTGGTGCAAGAACTTGAAATCTGCTAAGTGCTAGTCTATTATAGGATTGCATTTGGTTTGTGTGCTAATTGGTGAGTCTGTGTGCAAAATCTTTGGTTTGGAAAGCCATTAGAGTGAAACCTGTTAGCCTAGAACCCCCACAGACCCTTATTTTTATGTCAGCAACTTGAATTGGCTTTGGTGTGCATTTGTTTGCTTATTTTGTGTTAGTGTGCTTGTTTGCTGCTTATATCTTGACTCCTTGTGCTTCAATAAGCACAAGGGTGCCCCCCTTTATCCAAAATCATCCACCAAATAAGCCACAACCAAGCCCTCTTGGTGTTTCTTACCTTGTGAAGAAAAGCAAGAACCAAAGCATATCCTGCTTGTGTTCATTATAAGAACTGCACACGTTTTCTGTTTTTAATCTTGTTGATTCTTGGATAAAAACGAAAGTGGATTGAGTTTAACAAGTTAAAAAGGGTGTCAGTTTGGTTTGGAAAGAAAAAATAAAAAAAAAAAAAATTTATAAAAAGCATCACCCGTAACGGGCTCGAACCCTAGACCTCTCGCTGGAGGGTTAAGAGCTCTACCGTTAATCTAGATGTGCTTTTTACGTTAGACTCTCATTTCAATATCTATTTAATACGTTTTTACTTTGTAAGCTTAAAATAAAGCCGTAGCTTATTCAGGGTTATTTGAGCTTATTTATTAAGCTAATTCGGTGTTGCTTATTTTTCCTAGGACCTTTATTAGATTTGTGATTTTTCTAGCCTATTTTTATATTTTTCCCTTTATTTAATTATTTTCTAGAATTTATTTATTAGCCGTATTTTGAAAAATCATTAAAAAATAGTTAAAAGTAGTTTTTAAGTTAGGAAAAATTATTTTTAGCTTTTAAAATAATATTTTGAGGTTTACATTAGGTTTTGGTTTTATAAACTTTTATTTTTAATTTTATATTATTTTAAGGTTTTTTATAAACTTTAATTATTTTTATAAAATTATTAAAAAGGGTTTAGGAACTTTAGTTTGCATTTTTCTCTTAGTTAGATTATTTTAAGATTTTAGAAATTTTTTTTAGAATTAATTTTATAAACTTTTTATTTTTAATTTTATTTTAATATTATTTTATTATTAAAATTTCAGAGTTTTATTTTTCTTTATTTTTCATTTTTCCTAAGTTCTTTAGCATTAATTAGGACCTTTTCCATTTTTAGAATATTTTTATAACTTTTAGATTTATTGTTATAATTATTTTAAGTTTAATTAGTTTTTAATCATTTTAAATCATTTTTAGAGTTTTAAAAATAGTTTTAATAGCTTTTAATTTTTAGAAAATTACTTTTTAGTCTTCTAATAATATAAGTTAAGTAATTATTCAATAAAATCATATTTTAGACATTTGAATTAGTTATATTTAATTTTAGGGCTTTAATTAGCATTTAAAATTAAATATTTAATTAATAAAAGGTTTTAAAATATCTTTGTTGGATTTTTATCTTTATTTATATTATTTTAGACTTCTTTTTAGTCTTTTTAATTATTGATTTTGTTTTTGGTCTTAGTATAAATTTTTTAATTTGGGTAGTTTTTCACGACTTTACGTCTTTTACGTCGTAGTGTAATTTTAACGTAACCGTCTTTTCATCCTTTCACCCCCATTCTTCTCAATATTAATCTCAAACATTTACAAGTTGAATCACACACATATACCTCCTTGGGAAACGAACTTTCTCTCTTTTTAAGTGATTGGGTCATTAGTGTTGATTTTTCCTAAAATCATCACTCGATACTTACCGCTACTTTTAGTTGCTTGTTTTTCCTAAAGCAAGTATCTAAATTTACCACAATCATTTTGGCGCCGCTGCCGGGGAGGTGTGTTGTGCTTTAATTTGGAAGCTTTTGTTTTTGATATTATCCATAATAAGTATTTGTGTTAAGTGGAACTCCCTTAACACGTATTATCGGTTTTCTTGGTTTTTCTTGTACAAATATTATTAATATATTGTATTAAGTATCACAATCAATATACAATATCTCCAAAAGTGTGAAAACACAACCTTAATTGGGATTTGATCTCCTAATTATTGTATTCGAATCTCAAACAAAAAGAAAAGGCAAAAATAGATAAATACTTTCGTGAAGCTCGATTTTGAAAAATACAAACTATAAGGTGGGTATAAGGCGGGTATTATAAAATATACCCTAAGGAAAAAGGCTCTTAAGTGCTTCGCGCCGCCTCGTTTCCCCGCTTGCTTGTGAGTATTTTAAGATTGAAGGCTAATCGAGGGTTTTGCCGCCCAAAGTATTATTACGTATACTATATTTGCTTGGTTTCTTTGTGATTAAACCCTCTTGAACAATTTGGTTTTCACCAAAGTTCTAAAGTCATTCGAAGGCGTTCACTCCACGTGATCGTTTTCATTCCTTTGAGGCTTCTTTAATCAAGAGTTTGATTCGAGGAGAGATTTTGTAGATTGTTGTCTACGAAGATACACCAAAATCCAAAAAAATTAAATATCATCAAAAACACAAAAAAATTGAAAATCCACAAAACAACCAAAAAGAATCTTCTTTGCTCACCTCCCATTCTTCGTGTAGTTTATGATCACTCGTAATCAAGCTAAACGAGCTCGTAAACGTTTTCAAAAGCAAGCAAATCAAGGATCGTTGATTGTAGAACAACCTCCAATTGTTGAACCTATTGTAGAACAAGAAGTCGTCATGGCTAATCGTACTATGATGGAGTTGCTACAAGCACCCACCGAGGGTTTTGGAGAGGCTATTGTGATTCCCGCCATCCTTGCGGAGAATTTCGAAATAAAGACGGGTTTAATGTCTATGTTGCAAGCAAATAAGTTTAGAGGACACGAGAAAGACAACCCGCATTACCACATTAGGAATTTCAACCGTCTCACCGCTACTAGCAAATTCAAAGATGTTCCACATGACGCCATTAAGATGATGTTGTTTCCATACTCGTTGGATGGACCCGCAAAAATTTGGCTCGAGAAAGAACCGCCAAATTCGATTTTGACATGGGCCGATCTCGTTTCTAAGTTTGTGAACAAGTTTTTTCCACCATCTAAAACAACACACTTAAAAAATGAGATTTCACGATTTGTGCAAAGAAATAATGAAAGTTTTTCAATGGCATGGGAACGATTTAAAGAGATGTTACATGAATGTCCACACCATGATTTTTCGGAATTACATCAAGTGGATACTTTTTATAATGGGCTTAATGATCATGAACGAGATTATCTGAATGCCGCCGCGGGTGGTAATTTTTTGTGCAAGACGACAAATGAGGCTTTACAAATCATTGAGAATAGATCTAAAGTTTATAGCCCTCGTAACACACCGAGTGTTGCCAATATGGGTTCGTCATCTTCGTCACAATCGTCTCGTAGCATTAATACCTTACATGATGAAGCTAATGAGGAAAATCGGTTTTTTGATAGATTTGCTAATCTAATGTCCCATTGGAAGGCTCAAGAAGCTTCCAATTTCGCTTCGGTTAAAGCGGTTGCTAAGAGTTGTTTATCTTGTGGGGGAGCTCATGATCTTTCCGAGTGCATTACCACGGATGGTAACACTTCGAGTGCTTATGTAGCAACGGGAAATTACAACCAAAACGGCCAAGGTTCCCGCCAAAATCAAGCTCCACCCAACCAAAATGTTAATAATTATCGAAACAACAACCAAGGTAATTACCAAGGCAACACACGCAATTACAACAAAGGGAATTATCAAAGTGGGAATGGACAAATCTCTAATCAAAACCAAAACCGTGATTTTCAAAACACTACACAAGGTTTTCAAAATGCTCACACGAAAAATTTGCAAGGAGAATTTTTAGATTATGCAAAAGCAAATGATGCGAAATTTGATAACATGCAACGTGAGATGATTAGCTTAAGGTCCGAATTGAAAAACGAGCTTAAAAATGAACTTGCTAATGAACTTAAAACTCATGCAAACAAAATGGAAGGAAATGTCCAACGTCTTCAACAAAACCAACAAAAGATGGAATTAGGACAACATGAGATTAAGCAAGAGTTATTGAAAGCGGATGCTAGGCAATCAAAATTTGAGGACCGAATGGCTAAGATGTTTGAAGCTATCATGTGTAAGCCCTCTTCTTCGGGTGGTCTTCCTAGTGATACCATTAACAACCCGAGGGGAGAATTGAAGGTTGTTGCTACACGAAGTGGTAAAACTTTCAAGGAACCAATCTCTCGTCCAAGTACTTCTAAGGAGAAGGAAATCGAGAAAGAACCCGAAGTGATGGTCGAAAAGGAGCACATTACAATCCCACGAAGTACCGCTCAAACCACACCTACGGTTACACCAATACCAATTGTGGAACCCGAGTTTCCAAGGCCGTTGCCTAATGACCAACCCACACCACCTTTACCCTACCCTTCGAGACGTAACAAAGAAAAAGCACAAGAACGGAACAATTATCAATTTGAGCTATTTATGAAAATGTTTCGTGATTTGCATTTTAACATAAGTTTTGCCGACGCTCTTATCATGATGCCTCGATTCGCCGCAAACTTCAAAAGTATGCTAAACAACAAAGAGAAGTTACAACAATCGTCTAGTTGTTCATCGGTTTTTCTTAGCCGCATACCACAAAAAGTCGGTGATCCCGGGAAATTCTTAATTCCGTGTGCAATTCAAGATATGGAGGAATGCTACGCCTTGGCCGATCTTGGTGCTAGTATTAATTTAATGCCTCTCGAGATTTTCAAATCACTTTCACTTCCGGCTCTTACTCCTTCGAACATGTCTATCGAGATGGCCGATCATTCTACGATCATGGCATGTGGAGTAGCCGAGGACGTTTTTGTTAAAGTCGGAAAGTTTTACTATCCCGTTGACTTTATCGTTGTAGACATTCCTATCGATCGAAAAGTTCCTCTCATTTTGGGTCGTTCATTTTTGGATACATCAAGAGCACTTATCGATGTTCATGCTCGAAAAATCACCCTTCGTTTCAATGAGGAAGAACTTGTCATCAATGCAACACAAAACTCGAATCTTTCTCATGTCTATTCTATTGCAACTTTAAACCATGGTGACTCGACCAATGTCGTTTGCAAAGAATTTTCACCAAGAGTTTTAGGGAATGTCGCCAAAAACAATTTACCATTTCCTTCGCCGGTGGAGGTTATGAGTGTAAAGCCTACAAAGAAGAAACCATCAATACTTGAATCGAAAAATCCTTCGCCTCACCTCGAACATTCATTCTTGAAAAGTATTGATAAGTTGCCGGTTTCTACGGAAGATCTTTCGGATGATGAATATGTAGACCCCAATGGGGAGGTTTTCTTCGTCGATAAACGTTTTGAGAACTTGCCACCACCAAAATTAAAACGGTTTCAAATTGTGAGAATTTTTAGTGTAACTAACATCGTCTTAGAAACACCGAATATTTTCGACATAATCAAAAAGGGTTTTCATAAGGAGAGTTTAAAAGATAACAAAGGAAAAGATCTTAAATGTGATTTAATTAATTTTTCTACAAATCTAACTCCGTCATCACCACGTGTTTTGAGTACTACAAGCTCGTCTACTCCTTTTGACGATGTTATGTGTGGTTTTAGTATGGGGGAAGCCCCTTATGTTCCCTCATCCTTGTCCACTGAGGACGAGATATTCGATCCCGGAATTTCATGTAAAGGGAAATCTCGGTCTTCCACCGATGCAATAAATGGAAAATCTTTCTATTTGCTTGGTGTGAGTCTACCTCGAGTAGCTCGAAAGTTTGTCTTACCAATTGTCCCACCCTTCTATTTCTCATCTCTTTTCTTCAAACTCTTTAAGTTTATGGCACATGTTGAAGTGGCGTTGAATTGTTTTTCCAATGAAAACGAGAACGCCATTTTCGACCCCGGTATTTTGCATCATTTAAGGACTTAGTCCTTTTTACCGGTTGCTTTTTGGGCCTTGTTTATCATGTAAGCCCCACCAAAAATTGACCATACCATGATTATCCCTAAATGATCACATTTTGAGGGGATCGAGTCGAGCTCATGACTCGGTAATCAAAAACGAGGTGCCTCGTGGGGGAGATCCCATGCTTATCTTTTATATTCACTAATAAGGGGACTTGTACCCTTCCAACTCGTTGTCTCATGGTTGTTTGTGATTGTGTTATCTAGATCATCATCATCATCTACGATTGAAGACTCTCGTGTTCGTTTACGTGAGCCTCCATCGTTCGTTTGAAGAAGTTTTTCACGATTCCATGACATATCCTTTATTGTTCTAACAATTATCTTTTAGCATAATTAATAAACGGCTTTAGATATATTGTTGATCACCCTTTCCATGCTAGATCCTAAGCATTCGACTCTTCGTCTCTAGTATGGGGGTGCTCCACCTTTAGACTCAAAACATTGAGGACAATGTTTACTTTTAGTATGGGGGGGTGAATAGGTACTTGCTTTGCTACGCCCTCACGTTTTCCAACTTTCAATGTTTTGTTTTGCTAATAAGGCTAAAAATGGCCAAATTTTAAAATTTTTCTTAGTTTTCATAAGTGTTTTTAAGACACGAATGTATATTTTCCGTTGGGTAGAATAAGAGTTAATTTTTGACTTGATGGGCATTTGGAGCCATTTACATTCCTTAACCCGCTCAATTCAAGTTTTGCTAGACTTTTATATAGGGAGCTTTAAAAAACGCGAAAGTCTTAATTCATTCGGGTTAAGAACAAAAACTTTTCGCAAGTTCCTATAATTGATTCTAGAAAGTCACTTATCAAGGGAACTTTAAAACGCATTCTCTAAACTTGAAAAAGTCCAAGAAATTGCAAGATCCTATAGATGGCTTGAAAACCCAAAACTTTGATTTGATATAGTCTTAATGAAAGCTAATCCAAATTTGGCTTAATTTTGACTTGCATGGCTAAGTATTCACGAGTCTCTTTAATTAGAGGTCTTTATATAGTGAAGAACGAGAAATGATAGAGTTAGACAAGTGATCATGCTAAACGTAGAACATGAAAGTGTTCTTTCAAAAACTCATATGTTTTTAATTGTGGCTTTTTCTTCCCATAAGATCAATGCATTAGGAATAAAACATAATTGCAATAAGTAAGGTCGTACGATTTGAAAGGTTACTTAGCCTCTAGCGCAAGATCGTTTAAAAGTTGCTCGGGGTTGAATAGAGTTCATAGCCAAGGCATAACTTATTGAAGCGGGACGCGAAGATTGGCGATCATCCAAAAAGGCCCTAACAAGGCATGAGGAGCCCTATTTTTGCTAAAGATCCAAAGATGATGTGAAGTATCATTATTCCTAAATCAATATGAAGGATCGAGACACACGACGAGAAGCAATTACTCCCCTAAAGAATGGAGAAAGTCTATCCAAAAAGACCCTAACAAGGTATGAGGATAAATATATCCAAGTCCGAAAATGAGGCGGATCGTTGTATATCAAAATCCAAAGTAAAGATTGAAGAAAAATGATGAAGTCGTGGTCCTATATGAAGAATCTCTCAAAAACGTCAAGTGAAGAAATTCCAAAATATGAAGAGAAGACCATTATTTCAAGAACGTCTTCCCAAGATTTGAAGTATGAAGTACATGCCAAATATCGGTCCGAGAAAGGTCTCAAATCGTGAAACGAGTTATGCCAAGATATGAACTTAAGGAGATACACGAGAAGCCGTTTTAAAAGATTTTGTCCTTCGGCTAACTATTAATCAAATCGTGCTACTTTGCTTTCGGACTAATAACTACTCAAATAAGTCAATATGAATCACTTGTGATCCATGACAAATAGATAAAAAATGTTAGTAACCCATTTCCTTTTATAATAACTAGGATTGCGGGGAGAAAAAGTATTACACAATTTGGACGTATGAGTAGTGTTAGCATTGTGACTTGTACCAACAATGATCTTGTTTTTGCACTTAGCATGGAATGTATGACAATCAAGAATGACGAAATTTACTCTAAGGGACATTAGCTTGTTTCTATTCTTTGACCCTAAAAGTCACCTTTTGGTGATGAAAATCATACATTATGTCTTTACACATTCTCGTAGTTTGTTGCAAGTCTTTTACTCTTCAATAAAGGTTAATAAAATTGAACTTTGGTGATGCTTAGATACTTTATTCTAGCATTGCGTGAGGGCACGGCAATGGCTTAGTATGGGGGAGTGATGAGATGGCATTTATACATGATCTCATCGTTCTTTTTGGGC
The DNA here is from genome assembly GCA_025667525.1 of Glebionis coronaria. NCBI lineage: Eukaryota > Viridiplantae > Streptophyta > Magnoliopsida > Asterales > Asteraceae > Glebionis > Glebionis coronaria. The sequence goes on from CM046881.1 coordinate 93,243,099, forward strand.
TTTAAATGCATAAAAATGTCATAAAATACCATATATATGCTTGTGTTTGTTTACTTGTGTATTTTAGGTATGGATATCGTGAAAAAGACAAAAGATCACAAGTTACAAGGAAAAACGGACACGAGAAACGAAGCCGTACAATGAACCGGGCCCTAATCATGGAATTCTCAACAAATACCCTTGAAGAATTGAAGACAAACAAGATTGATCCTTCAACTTTGAAGAAATGACACTTAAAACCCTTGTATATTAATAATTACAAGTTTGGTCCCTTAAGTTTGTCAAAATTGCAAAAAGGTCCTTCAACTTTGAAGAAATGACAAGATTGGTCCCTCAACAAAATCAATTTGTCAATTATGGTCCCTCATGAAGTAAAAGACACAATGAAGACCTTTGAAGATCAAGATTGTCCAAGTTCAGCCCTTGAAATTACTCAAAATGGCAAAAATGATCCTTGAAACCTTTTTCCAAAAGATTTGTGCCAAAAATGTAAAAAGTGGAAAGTTGTTTACAAAGGAAACACGTTTTCTAGGGCTGAAAACATTGTTTGCCAAAAATCTCAAAGAACAAGGACTGAAGTTGCCAAACCCAAACATTCAAACCAAAAACGCGCCTAACACTCCCTTTTCCCCCAAAATCGGATCAAACAGAGTTACTGTTTATCCTTTTCACCCCCAGTTTTCACCTCACTTAAACCTTGGGTAAAAATCAATTACTCTTGCCCACGCGTGATTCACACACGCAGGAACATTTCCCACACACAAAACCCTCATCCCACTCACTGTAGACCCCACCCCCAATTCCCCTTTCCACCAATCAGCATACGCCTTGGTCCCCAAGCATATTACGTGTCCAAAATCAACAGTGGAGATCTTATGCTTCCTCCCAACGCATAATAAACGTCCAGGATTCAATTTGACACCTCAACCTCAAAAACGCGTCAAGGGAATTTTGGGATTTTTCTAGTGATTAGGGTTTTGTTTTTAGCCTTCTAGAATAGTCATTAGAGTAGTATAAAAGGAGGGCCAGTCTGTGGTAACCCCTTGTTCCAGTTTTCTTCAAATCATTTTGTAATCCCTTTTAAATTAATATAAAAGTTGGTGTTTGTTCTTACAATCTAATTCCTTTTTATAATTGTTTAAAGTTGGTAAAATTACTGAAGGAAACTGAGTTCCATTGTTAAATTGGTTAAGTAATTTTGAGTATCAAAATTATTTAAAGGTTTTGAAAATCTGAGAATTTTTGAAAAAAAATTGTTTCAGGTTTTGATGTTAAGAGGTTAGTTTTGTTTGGTGATTTAGTGTTTTGGATACGTGTTAAGAAGGTTTAAGAGGTTTTGGAAGTTTTTAAAAAGAAAGAAAAAAGAAACAGAAAATATATATTTGCTTGTATCATTTGTTTTCTTTGATTTTCTTTAAGCAGGATTGAAGAGTGTGTTGATTATAGATCTGCACCAACCCCAGTTGGTATTGGAGGTGGATTTATCATCCACTAGGGCCTTGGATGTAAGGCCCTAAGGTAAACACTCTTTACCTTTGTGAAAATTTCAGAAAAAGTGAGTTTCAAGTGATTTGCTTGATTAGGTTTTCTAAGTGTGTTTAAGTTGTTGATTTGTGTTCTTGTGAGCTTGTTATGCATGCTTAGGAAGTTTGGAACCAGTTTGATTAAGATTGTGAATGATTTGATTTGAGAAAGTTGAAAATAGGAAGTTAAAGGGCTGTTTGGATATAAGTTTTAGCAGGGTAGTAATTAAGATTTGTGAGTTAAAAAGGTGTTAGCAAGGTTTAAAAAGGTTGAGTTAGGTTAGTTAGTTAATTGGTAAGTAAGTTTGGAGAATTTTGAAACAAGTTTTGAAGGTCTACGAAATTAATGGCCTATTCTAGATCATGGATTTGGTGGATTAGGTTGGTTGATTGATTGATAATTAATGAAGAAATGAAGGAATTAGATGAGGGATTAGAGAGAGAAAGGAGAGAAGGGAGAGAATTGTAGAGAGAGAAAGTAAGATGAATAAATGATTAATTGAAAATGTGAATCAACAACCCCCTCCTAACATGCTAGGAGGGGTTATATATAGCCCACCCTACATGTGGGCTATATGGACCATACATAAAGTAAATAGATCACGAGCCCATTACATGATTATCGTTGGAGCGACCGATCCTTCATAAATACGTAAAACGTATTTCTAACAATCTCCCCCTAAGGGAGGTCGCTCCAAGTTACAAAGTTCTAAATAGTCTATATCTCGTGATCTATGCTAACTAAGATGTGACCGAGACTTTATTGGGAAAAATGTATTTCCAACAATCTCCCCCTAAGGGAGGTCACATCTTTTTACAAAATCTTAAACCTAGCATCTATGCTTGAGTCTTCGATCTTGCTCTTGTGAATATGCTTGATGTGATCTTTGACTTTAGTCTTGAGCATGTTTCCTTGCCTTGACCTTGTGCATTCGTCACTTGTGATATTTGCCTCTTTGTGACTTCATGTTCCACATACTTATACTTTTAAATTCTTGAAAGCTTCAGAGTTTGATACAGCGGAAGACTTGACCTTCAGGCTTTCTTGAATTTGTTGAAGTACTAATTGTATGTAGTATAAGCATGTGGTGACGACTTCTTCTGGATTGTACACCGCAATGCCACCTTCTTGTTACGCTGCATAAGACAGTTAGCAACAAAACAATATACACGGATGAAATGGCCTTGAACATTTCATTCTAATTCGGTAGCAATTTACCTCCGGTCGGTGAAGACCGTTGGACGATATTAAATATCGTACTTGTGGCAGGTAGTTTCAATAAAGAACCTCCTTGACAAGATTTCGCGGGTAAACCCGTTCTCTTTACTCGACCGTCCAAAGCTGACTGCGAACGTAAAGAGTGGATCATTTGGATAATATTATCCGCATGATTTGAAGCCGTCAATTCATGTTCCTGGAACAAGTGAAGTTCAATTAAGAACCGCACCATCGTTGCTTTCCAGTTGTCACTAGCTTGATTCATATAGAATCTTGCAAGTTACCTACCAAGTGCTGTTTGATGTTAACACTAGAAGGATTTCCACTCGTCACTGTGATCAATAAAGAGTCACTCTGAGTGTTCTGGCAAGATCATATGATAATGCGAAGAGGCCTGGAACGAGTTTAAGTTCATTTAAGAATTAAACCACTGTTGCTTTCCAGTTATCACAAGTTTGATTCATAAAGAATCGCACAAGTCACCTACCATGAGCTTTTTGATGTTCGCTCAAGAAGGATTTCCATCTTCATTGTAAATACTTTCGTATTACTCGGATGTTCAGGCAAGATCATGAAGATTTTGCGTAGGACTCTTAAGATCTTTCTTACTTTTCACAGTGTGTGAAGAAGCAAGGAATAATGAAAGTGTGTCCTAATGAGATATTTGATGATCTCAAATGGCTCTAGACTCGATCGTGCATTTTGGAGTTTTAGTGATCGGAGGCTGGAGAGGAGTGCCACCTTTTCAATACCAATTTATTCGGAGTGAATAAATCAATAGATAACGTGTTGATCTCCGTGTGATTAAAACAAATACCTTTTGAGAGATATTTGAGTTAGCTGGGAAGGGTTGTGCATTGCATCACTGGGTCCATGATGTCTTTCTTCAATATCAAGAATCATTAAAAATGATCTCAATAGCATATGAATTGACCCGGTTTCTGCCTAAAGTTGTAAGGAGGGCTTCTTTCTTTACACCCTTTATCTTTACATTTCTTTTTCATTCTTCAACCCCTTCAATGCTTACCAATACGTCATAACTAGCACCTTGTTGTGATTGTTCCAGTGCTAACTTAAGTACTTGGTCGGCATTCAGCTACGTTCACAATCTTTCTCCATCTTTCCTAAGGACTACTATTTCTAGCTATTGAATGTCCTTGGGAAGATTCCTCCGGTTCTAGAGAAATCATTGGACTTTAACCTATCCTACCATCCTTATGTCACCACAATCGTCACCGTCGTGAATAGAGATGTTTTGGGTAAGTGTATGTCACCATGAAATCCATTTTGAAGTGCAAATCCATTTTGCTCCCCCTTAACATATGCCACGATATCCGAAAACATTTTGCATATGTCGGGATGAGCTATCACGTTAAGTCAAACCATTCATGATTGATCATATCCCATATTAAATCACATTTTCTCCCCCATATTAAAAATATTAACCCAATCGATGTTTTTAATATCAATTGATTTAATAGCATTTTAAGAAAATTTGGGAAGAAAAATGCAAATCCAATTATCTTCATGAATTTAACAAGCTCCCCCTCAAATTAATGAGGGTGTGCTGAAACGTAAAATAAATACCTTTTAAACACAAGTGTAAGGTATTTATTACGTGCAAAGATCATATATGAAAAATGAATTCACAAGATTAGCAATGTACGAGGTTGGACCTGAATAATGGAGAACAGCATATGAAAGAAGCACATGGTTCTTGTTCACGAATGTTGGTCACCTCGTCACGTTCCCGAGAAAATTAATTCCCGTTGTTGAGTCAAAGCTTTCCGGTGAAATGCTTGACTTGATTATGAAAAGCGGGTTGCTATCTGAAATAATAGCAAACCATTTTGAGCATGTTTTAAAAGTTTGAACTTCTGCTCGAACTTTATTTACAACCCCGTGTCATTATTGAATGACATTTCTAGGTTCGTAAATATTATCGATTCCAGAAGACATGCTCGTTTTATCAAAACGTTTTTGAACACACAATTTTGAAAGATTTAGAAAAACCTTTTGAGAAATTCTCGAAAAATTGTGTTCAAAGTTTTGAAAAAACCAATTACTTGAGCTTAAGATGTTGAATATCTTATAAAAACGAGCTCAAGTCCGAGAAGTTGTAAACTTCCCGTTGTCAAGGATAAGTTTATCATCGGCGATAAACTTTCCTTTTATCTGAAGAACGAGTCCTAAGCTGACATTTACTTAGAAGTCGTGTTCATGAGCTTGAAAACTTTGACTGTTTTAACGGAAAGCTCATGACCGAGAAATGTTAATTTCTCGTTATGAGGAAAAGTTCTCTTATTTAAAAGATACACTTTCCTTTCTGAGCTTAAAACTTCGAATGTTTTAAGACAAGCTCATGACCGAGAAAATTGAATTTCTCGTTATGAGGATAAGTTCATCATTAATGATAAACTTTCCTTTATTTGAAGTTCGAGTTACAGTCTGACATTTAACTGTAAGTCTTATACACGAGCTTAAAACCTTTGAATGGTTTTAATGTAAGCTCGTGTCCGAGAAAAATTTAATTTCTCGTTGTAAGGATAAATTTATCATCGGCGATAAACTTTCCTTTATTTGAAGAACGGGTTACCATCTGATATTTAATGATAAACCATTTACACGAGCTTAAAACCTTTGAATGGTTTTAGGGTAAGCTCGTGTCCAAGAAAAATTAATTTCTTGTTAAGAGGGTAAGTTATCGTTGCGTGGATAAACTTCCCTGTCTCTGAAGTCCGGGTCGTCGTCTGTCATTTAACGAGGAGCCATTATGCATGAGCTTAAAAACTTGGAATGTTTTTGATATAAGCTCATGCCCGAGAAAAATGAATTTCTCGTTTTTAGGATAAGTCATCATCGGGATGAACTTTCCTTTCTTTGAGAATCGAGTTACAGTCTGTTATGTGACTGTAAGTCCTAGTTTGCAGCTTAACCATGAATCCCCTGAGACATTTGTTTCTCTGATATCTGCTTCTTCAGCAACCAAACTCTAAGAGTGTCCTTAGTTGAATGATACACAATGATTGGACCGCTTTGTTCTTTTGGAACATCAACTTTGGTACCTGCATTCTCATTAGGAGTTTGTATACTTTGACATGGGTTAGAGATATCAATTATAGAAGCACGTGGGGGTTCACAGTTGGCTTTACTTGTGTCAGAGGTGGCCTGAGGGGATGATTCACTTGTCTTAGTTGGCAAACGTTTCCTTTTATAGAAAATCTTAAGTTCGGGCTTAAGTGATGTATCATCCTTTGCAATTTCCTCCCTAGTAGTCTTCGTAGAATCAGAGACTATCCTAGTTAAAGGGCACTCGTTTCCTACAAGAGTAAAAGTTCTACCAGTGGGGCGCCAAACTTTACCAAAGGGTTTGATTTTAGCTATCCACTGGGACTTAATTCTAGCACGGGAGTTTACCTCATCAAGTAATTTCTTGACACAAGCATCATGATTTGCCGTAAAGACACATTTTCTACATGTTTTACAAGTAGCATATTTAATGTCTGAATAATTCCTAGATGATTGATCGATGCTCCTAGAAGATGGCATGCTACGGTTAGCAGTGTTGGGTAATCTAGAAGGCATCTGACTAGGTTGGACATTGTTATCTCTTGCATGTGTCTTTTGCTTAGCTTCCCCAAGACCAGATTTATGGCAAACGTCATTTGAACTAGTTCTAGACGTGGTCTTGGTATCTTTAGGGAAACTAGAGGCAATCATATGATTTGGTCTTGCTAAAGCTGGAGTGATCACATTGGGCCTAGTTGCTGGAGTAACTGGTCTAATAAGATGAACCAAATCAACTTGGGAGGCAAACCGCGGTCTCGAGGATTGTGGTCGCTCGGATCTAAATGCAGTAGGTTGTCTGACAATTGGTTGTCTGACGAACTGATTTGTAGGCGGTTTCCCCAAGATTGATGGTTTTTCAAGCTTAGTGTCCACACTAGGTCCTCTATTTTTCCTTAACTCGTTTTTCAACGCGGCTATAGCAAAGACCTTTTCCTGTACTTGGGCCTTTAATGTTTCATTTTCTTTGAGCACGTTATCTTGGGATGCCAACTTAGATTCAAGCAGTTGAATTTGTTTCAAAAAATTATCCTTTTCAGCTTTAGAATCTAGAACAGTTTGATCCAATTTTCTTTCAAGAACAACGTTTGACTTTTCAAGTTTTTCAAAGTATGTTTCAAATTTGTCCGTTTTCTTAGAAAATTCAAGTTTGGCATCCTCAAGGTCTTTAGATTGCCGAGCTACGATTGTTTCGAGCTCTTTAATCTTGGGATCAGAAGCAGTCAATGAATCAGTTATAGGATAATTATCATGATGTTTAGCATTCTGAACAATCTCTCCCCCATTATGACTTACATCGGATGAATCAGAAGTGGTATTGCTATCACTCGTTTCCATCCCATGTTTGTCATAATTAGGTTCAGAATCCTCAATATGCGGTATATCATCAGCATATACATCATAAACCACATTACATTGTACCATGTTTGCAGGCTCTGCGTCATAAATGGGTAAGGTGTCATCAAGAGAAATCTCGTGAACATTCCCTGACGTGCCACTGGCATCATGTTGTCCTCCTGATTTTGTGCTCGTGCCATCGTTAGGCTCCAAATTGTCAACCATATGACCAGTTTTCTCTTGCATCGAAGAGTCTTGCACTCCATTATCATACCCTTGCTGAAGTCGAGATCTTTCATAAATCGAAGACGAGACTGATGTCATGAGTTTCAGAATTGTATCACGGAAGACTCGAAGTTCAGTATGTGTATCTCGAAGAAATGATTGGCAAATCATTGAACTTTCAGACTTGATGATATTGAACTGGAGGAAAGGCGTGAGGTGGGTCACAAGAGCCTTATATGCAAGTACCGATGCAGAGTGATTAAAGTTGTCACGGTTGAGTTGCTCGGCGAGTTCAGTCAAAGTGGTAAAAATGGAGTCGATGAATATATGACGATCTTGTCCAAAGATTGTCACAAATTCGCTCCCTCCTTGAATGCGTGAAAGAGTGACTAGATGATATTGAAGCATTTGAAATGAATTGATACCACTTTCTTTAGCTTTGTCGTGCATTAAATACAACTCTCCCTTTTGACATGTCGAATCAAACGAATCCATTAAAGATCGATTAAAACGAAAGACCCGTAAATAATACTTAAAATTCCTCGATGGATGATATAAATGAAGCTCGTCACTTTGACTCGTCACGTTTTTCTTGAAATCCGGCCACAAAACTGTTAACCCGATAAATATTTTTCACGTGAAACTTTGAAAATACCCGCTTCGACACGATTTGCCAAAAATTACTAAACAAAATGCTAAAAATATAAAAATGACAAAATAAAAATATAAAAGTGACAAAAATAAAGAAAATAAAATGTGATATTTTTTTTTTTTTTTTAAAATAAAGAGGATTAATTTAACTAAACATAAATAAATAAACTTTTAAAAATTAACTTTAAGAAAATATAATCTAAAACTTATTACATTACTAAAAATAAAAAAATAAAAACGTGTCCCAAATTTAATCTAAAATTTGATTTTATGATGTGGCAGAGTTAAAAAACGTGCACCCTTACTTTGTAAACTCCGTCAACTAAAAAATTCAACCTACTTTGTTTTCTCCGTCTGAACAAAAAACGTGGCCCAATCAACAAAAAGCCACCGCCCCACTCATGTTTTTGCCTTGTTATTTCCGCCCCTTGATAAACTCAGTCTAACTTTGACTTAGCCTAAAAAACTCTCTCTCCCTCACACAGATAACCAAAACCGTCTTCTATCTCTCTCAATCTCTCTCTCTTCACAAACACAACCCTAATCTAAATAAACACCAATTACAAACTTTGCCTTGAATCAAATCAAATACACCACATCTGAATCATCAACAGCATCATCTAATGCAATACGCAAGATTTTTTGGCTTCAAGATCAAAGAAAAATTGATCTCGGGTAGGTTAATTTAATTTTATGTTAAATCTCTCTCTTCTACTGTGAGTCCTTCTGTGTGGGTCTAAAAATGGTTTTGATTAGAGAGTGAGGGGTTTGTTTGAGGGAGTCTGGTGAGGTGTATTCGTGTGACTCGTGTGAGGGTGTGTTGTTTGAGTCGGGAGGTGTTTTGAATCAAGAATGTTTGGTTAAGTCTAAAAGGTTTTGAGAGAGTGTTGGTGGGTTAACGAGAGAGGGTTTTTGTTTTGGGGTAGAGTCGGTTTGGGTGGGTTGTGATGGTTGTAAGAGTTGAGTCGAGAGATGTGAGAGACGAGGGTAGGGATGGGAGTGAGAGTCGTTTGTGTCGAGAGTATTTGTGGGAGGGTGATGAGTATTTTCGAGGGTTTTCGAGTCTTGGATGGGGTGAGAGTCAGACGAGGGTTCGCTTGAAACGAGAGTGTGGGTAAGTCGAGGGTGATAGAGGGTGTTTTTGTGTGTTTGGGTGTTGAGGGAGTTGTTTAGTTTGATTGATGTGAGTTCGAGAGGTGAGAACAGTCGACCAAACGAAACAGTCGAGTGTGGTTCGAGGGTCGAGAGACGAGAGTAAATGATTGAGTCTTACTTTAACCAGTGATGTCGAGAGGATTCGAGAGGGTGTGAGGGAGTGAGGGTCGGAGGTTATGGTTGAAATGGTCGAGAGTCTTTGATCGTTGGGTCTGTTTAGTCGAGGCAATGAGTCTATTCAAAAAGACAATGATTTGCCCAATTTGTCCGTTATGTTTGAATGGATTGCTTCATTCGGAAGAGTTCCGAAACGGAACTTTGTTTCGTTCGGAACTTTGTTTCGTTCGGAACTTTGTTTCGTTCGGAACAGTTCCGAATCGGAAGATTTTGATTCGGAAGACTTCCGAATCGGAAGTGTTTGGTTCGGAAGATTTTCTTGCTTGATTCGGAACTTATTTATTGATTCGGAACTTTTAGGTTACTCGAAAAAATCTTCACCCGGAACTGAACTGGACAAAAGCAGATTGATTTTGGACAAAATTGGACAAATGGACAGAAACAATGGACCAAATAGTTAGTTTGACCAAAAAAAAATGAAGAAAAATCCAAAAGAAAAATGGATAACTGATAACTGAAAAACTGACCAAAAATTATAACTGATTAATAAAAATGTAAATAATAAACTGATTAAAAAAATAAAAAAGGATAAAAATGGATAAAAAATTTATATAAATAGATTATTAAACTTGTGATAAAAAACAATAAAAAAATACACACTTTTTATAAAAAACACAAAATTAAAAAGAGAAAAACAAAAACTTTTATAAAAAAAAACTAACTTTTTATAAAAACACAACTTTTTAAGGTTTTATATAAGAAAATTTTGATTTTTATATAAAAATTTGTGATTTTTTATCTAAAAAGTAAATAAATTTGAAGATTTGATATGTTTTAACACATAAAAACACAAACTTTTTATAAAAAATACAAACTTTTTAAATTTTAAGCATGATTAAATCAAAACCCACCAAAATCAAACAAAATAAAAGAAGAATAAACCAAACTAACCAAGGCTCTTGATACCAATTGAAGGTCTACGAAATTAATGGCCTATTCTATATCATGGATTTGGTGGATTAGGTTGGTTGATTGATTGATAATTAATGAAGAAATGAAGGAATTAGATGAGGGATTAGAGAGAGAAAGGAGAGAAGGGAGAGAATTGTAGAGAGAGAAAGTAAGATGAATAAATGATTAATTGAAAATGTGAATCAACAACCCCCTCCTAACATGCTAGGAGGGGTTATATATAGCCCACCCTACATGTGGGCTATATGGACCATACATAAAGTAAATAGATCACGAGCCCATTACATGATTATCGTTGGAGCGACCGATCCTTCATAAATACGTAAAACGTATTTCTAACAAGTTTGTTGAGTATAAAGGAAAAAGTGTGTTTAAAATCTGCTTAGGCCTGTTTTGCTTAATTTTCATGTGATTTTGGTGCAAGAACTTGAAATCTGCTAAGTGCTAGTCTATTATAGGATTGCATTTGGTTTGTGTGCTAATTGGTGAGTCTGTGTGCAAAATCTTTGGTTTGGAAAGCCATTAGAGTGCAACCTGTTAGCCTAGAACCCCCACAGACCCTTATTTTTATGTCAGCAACTTGAATTGGCTTTGGTGTGCATTTGTTTGCTTATTTTGTGTTAGTGTGCTTGTTTGCTGCTTATATCTTGACTCATTGTGCTTCAATAAGCACAAGGGTGCCCCCCTTTGTCCAAAATCATCCACCAAATAAGCCACAACCAAGCCCTCTTGGTGTTTCTTACCTTGTGAAGAAAAGCAAGAACCAAAGCATATCCTGCTTGTGTTCATTATAAGAACTGCACACGTTTTCTGTTTTTAATCTTGTTGATTCTTGGATAAAAAGGAAAGTGGATTGAGTTTAACAAGTTAAAAAGGGTGTCAGTTTGGTTTGGACAGAAAAAATAAAAAAAAAAGAAATTTTTATAAAAAGCATCACCCGTAACGGGCTCGAACCCTAGACCTCTCGCTGGAGGGTTAAGAGCTCTACCGTTAATCTAGATGTGCTTTTTACGTTAGACTCTCATTTCAATATCTATTTAATACGTTTTTACTTTGTAAGCTTAAAATAAAGCCGTAGCTTATTCAGGGTTATTTGAGCTTATTTATTAAGCTAATTCGGTGTTGCTTATTTTTCCTAGGACCTTTATTAGATTTGTGATTTTTCTAGCCTATTTCTATATTTTTCCCTTTATTTAATTATTTTCTAGAAATTATTTATTAGCCGTATTTTGAAAAATCATTAAAAAATAGTTAAAAGTAGTTTTTAAGTTAGGAAAAATTATTTTTAGCTTTTAAAATAATATTTTGAGGTTTACATTAGGTTTTGGTTTTATAAACTTTTATTTTTAATTTTATATTATTTTAAGGTTTTTTATAAACTTTAATTATTTTTATAAAATTATTAAAAAGGGTTTAGGAACTTTAGTTTGCATTTTTCTCTTAGTTAGATTATTTTAAGATTTTAGAAAAAAATTTTAGAATTAATTTTATAAACTTTTTATTTTTAATTTTATTTTAATATTATTTTATTATTAAAATTTCAGAGTTTTATTTTTCTTTATTTTTCATTTTTCCTAAGTTATTTAGCATTAATTAGGACCTTTTCCATTTTTAGAATATTTTTATAACTTTTAGATTTATTGTTATAATTATTTTAAGTTTAATTAGTTTTTAATCATTTTAAATCATTTTTAGAGTTTTAAAAATAGTTTTAATAGCTTTTAATTTTTAGAAAATTACTTTTTAGTCTTCTAATAATATAAGTTAAGTAATTATTCAATAAAATCATATTTTAGACATTTGAATTAGTTATATTTAATTTTAGGGCTTTAATTAGCATTTAAAATTAAATATTTAATTAATAAAAGGTTTTAAAATATCTTTGTTGGATTTTTATCTTTATTTATATTATTTTAGACTTCTTTTTAGTCTTTTTAATTATTGATTTTGTTTTTGGTCTTAGTATAAATTTTTTAATTTGGGTAGTTTTTCACGAATTTACGTCTTTTACGTCGTAGTGTAATTTTAACGTAACCGTCTTTTCATCCTTTCACCCCCATTCTTCTCAATATTAATCTCAAACATTTACAAGTTGAATCACACACATATACCTCCTTGGGAAACGAACTTTCTCTCTTTTTAAGTGATTGGGTCATTAGTGTTGATTTTTCCTAAAATCATCACTCGATACTTACCGCTACTTTTAGTTGCTTGTTTTTCCTAAAGCAAGTATCTAAATTTACCACAATCACAATGATATAGGCTTCAAGATCCTAAAATGGGGTCTCAGGTAGGTTTTTCTTGTCTTTAAGTTTTAATTTTAGTCTCTCATCTTCTGTAGCGTCTTTCTGTTTTGAAAATCGAGAGTGTGAGGGAGAGGTTGTTTTGTTGTGATGATGGTCTCGCGTCTGGTCGAGAGAGGGAGTCGAGGGAGTCAGTTTGGTTTGAGAGGTTGGGGGGTCTTGTTTTGATGAGATGAGTCGAGGGTGGGGGGTGTCGGTTGAGTGAAAAGAGTTTGTGGGTGTGGGTGGTTGGTTAATGTAACGAGAGTTTTAAGTCGAGTCGAGAGGGTGTGGGTTTGTGAGGTTGTTGGGTAAATTGTGTGAGTCTGGATGGTGGATTGAGAGTTTGTTGTTTGTGGGTCTTATTGAGGGTGGGGTAAAGAAGCTGTTTTTGTGTGATGTTATGTTAGTTGAGTCGAGTGTAGGGTTGGAGTCAAGGGTCGAGGGAGTCGAGTGTGTGAAGAGAGTGTAAGTTTTAGGATTCTGTTGAGTCGAGAGAGGGAGTCTGCTGTTTTGTTTTGATGTCGAGGGAATGAGTCAATTTAAAAGACGATGATTTGCCCGTTGAGTTTGAATAGGATGCTTCGTTCGGAGGAGTTCCGAATCGGAACTTTGTTTCGTTCGGAACTTTGTTTCGTTCGGAACTTTGTTTCGTTCGGAACAGTTCCGAATCGGAAGATTTTGATTCGGAAGATTTTGATTCGGAAGAGTTCCGAATCGGAAGTGTTTGGTTCGGAAGTGGTTGGTGCGGAACTTTTCTGTTTGATTCGGAACTTAGAGATGACAGATTTGTTGGGACAAAGTTTGGACAGTTAGGATTGGACAGATGATACCAGGACAAAACTTGAAACCCAGATATAATAATAAAAAAAATTATATATAAAAACTGGTATATAAAAAAAATTAAAATGATTATATAACACAAAAAACTGATTATAAAAAAATAAAAGATTATAGAAAACTATATGAAAAACTGGATAAAAACGAAAATTGATAAACTAAAATCAATAATAAAAAAAATAAAAGTAGTAAAATTGATTAAAAAATAAAAAAAAGGATAAAATTAAAAGTTCAATTTAAGAAATTCAAACAAAAAGGCAATCAAAATAGAAGGATTTAAAAAAATACAAAATTAAAAAAAGAAAAACACAAACTTTTATAAAAAACACCAACTTTTTATAAAAACACAAACTTTTTAAGATTTGATAAAGAAATTTTTGATTTTTATATAAAAATTTGTGATTTTTTATCTAAAAAGTAAGTAAATTTGAAGATTTGATATGATTTAACATATAAAAACACAAACTTTTTATAAAAAATACAAACTTTTTATGATTTAAGCATGATTAAATCAAAAACCCACCAAAATCAAAAAAGAAATAAAAGAAGAATAAACCAATCAAACCTTGGCTCTTGATACCAATTGAAGGTCTACGAGATTAATGGCCTATTCTATATCATGGATTTGATGGATTTGGATGGTTGATTTATTGATAATTAAAGAAGGAGATGAAGGAATGAGATGAGGGATTAGAGAGAGAAAAAAAGAGAAAAGGGGAAAATAGAGAGAGAAAGTAAAATGGAAAATGATTAAGTGTGAAATGAGAATCAACAACCCCTCCTAACATGCTAGGAGGGGATATATATAGCCCACCCTACATGTGGGCTATATGGACTATACATGAAGTAAATAGATCACGAGCCCATTACATAATTATCGTTGGAGCGACCGATCCTTCATAAATACGTAAAAACGTATTTCTAACAGATTCTATAAAAGTGATGCGCTAATTTGTTAGTAGATTTTGGTCACAATGCAATACGCTAACGAGGTGTGTGATATTGCCAACGTGGCGGGCCTGGTTTGGAAGAGACAGGGGTGGAATGAGCCTTTTTTATTCTAGAGGTATATATGGTCGTTTGAGATTCTGGTGGACGTGATAAAATGAGGGATAGTGGTCCTAGAGGCCGTGGTGTAAACTCAATAGATGGATGCTTTGGCAGTCATTGCGGTACAGTTGGTGGTGACATAAGGGATGGCAAATTTGATGGTTGTGGTGAACTCATGGATGAAGGATTTGGTGGCGTGATGGATGGTGGTTTCGGAAGAAGAGGTGGCTCAATGGATGATGGGTTTGGAGGTCATGATGGCCTAAGAGATGGTAGTATTAGAGGTCGTTGTTGTCCAATGGATTTGGTGGTCCAGATGGTAGTTTTTATAGGAATGATAGATTCATGGATTCCTGTAGCAAGGTTTATGGGAGATGGTGGTTTGATAACATAAGCGATGGTGATTGTAGCAGGGGAAGAAATTATAGTAGAAGCCTTAGTTGTACTTGTAGCAGGGTAAGAAGTCATAGGAGACGCCCTAGCCGTAGTCGTGGCAGGGGAAGATGTTATAGCAGAAGTTGTAGCACAATGCGGGGCTGAAGTCAAATCCCAGAGTGTTGTTCTAACATGTTGTCATGATTGCTATCTGGTGCAATAGGCTCTCGTTTTTGTTCTAAATCTTTGTTGATAGTTTATTGCAGGTAGGTTTTATGCATTTGAGAAAGCTTGTGTTGGATCCCACTTGAAGTGGACGTTGTGTCCATCAATTCAAACATGCCCGTCTTCAGCATCTAGAAAGGTAGGTACTCTTTAAAAATATAAAACCCATTTTTTATTGTCTGAAATAACTTAAAATGATTTTCAATCCCTTTCTTATTTCTCAATTTTAAGAATTTAACTAATGGTATATTATATGTTATTATGATGACAAAATGATCCAACCTCAAAAAGATGCACTTATACCCCTGAAAAGAGATGCATTAAACATATACTGAGGTTTCTATGATCTTGGTTTTTTTAAATGTAATGGTGATTAGCTCTGGATAAAGTGACTAGTTAACGAGCATAACATTTTATTTCAAAAGCATAGTGTGTAGTCCTACTAGAGTAGAAGAAAAAAATAATGTTTTATGTGCGAGTATATACTTGTTGGACCTGAAGTATACCAATCAAATTTTGCATAAGTTTCAAATTCCAGCTATTAACTTCCCACAGTTATGGTGATTTCGCACTTGTCTTGTTAAGTGGGTAGAAACTATTGTTTTTAAATAAAAGGTTGAATTATGTCAGCTTACAAATTTTTTATATCAGGTGTCGAATTGCTTGTTACAATACTGATATTTATACTATGTCTTCATTATGCAGATTATTGTGCGTGTATCCAGGCCGAATTTGGACAAGTGCAGGTTAGGCCGGCGCACACAGCCTCGCGAAACATAGCAAATGTTTTTGAATACGATGATGTTAAACAAGTATTTAAACGATGCATCTAAAATAAAATAAAGTGCAAACTCAGTATGAACATGAGTAATTTACAAGACGTACAGAATGCTATATCAAAAGCCGGATTGGATATAGATTTCTATGAAATCAATAAAGCAGCAATGGGTGGATGTAACCCAGTCACCATTATATGTTTTTGTGAACCATTATTTTAAGCTATTATTTTATTAAACTAAAAACATGTTCTTTTTTCCAATTGCAGCGCCAATAATATGAGACTAAATATGTTACAAGCTGGCGAGTATGATCTTTTTAACGAGCGCCTACTGTTCTTCTAAATGAGATTTGATATTGTTGCTTTGTTATGATTTTATTCACCATCGTTAAACCTTAAACTCAAGTGGTGTTCACGTTTATTTATAATACAAGTTTTTTGTGCAATTAAGCTTTATAAAGTACTTGGACGTTGCAATCTAAGTTGGGTCAATCTAGAAAAAATATAACCAGCTTAAACCCGTGTGAATTGCTTATTTTGCCACAAAGTTATGCCCCTGAACAACATTACTTGAAATCAATATTATTAAGCTAATTATTTTAACCAATAACAACAATCCATATATAAACTTTCCAAAATGACGTTATACGACATACTTCCTACAGTACGACATACTTCATCAATCAGTTCTTTTTTAATTTGCTCAAATGTCTGTTTGTCTAGTTTGTCAATACTTGAACAAACAGTACGAAACTTATGTGATGGCACACCACAAATATCCAACATACCATCCAGTAATATTCGATGGTTCAACTTTATCTCATCCAGTAGTTCAGTCAAGATTTAACCACCTCAAAATCTGCTCCAACCGTCTCATCACCAGCAATATCAAAATCACAATGATAAAACTCACGATATCTTCCTTCCGACGGGTTGTCCCTTTATAGACATTTGCCATCTAATAACGTCGAAATGATGTGATGCCATTCATAGCAACAAATCTATCAAATGGAACCGTAAGGTCATATCGCATGGAGCAAAGCTCTCCACCCTGATCAGCTAAATCGTAAATCAACTTTGAGTCTTCCCCGTATTTTCTTGTAAGAGTTTCTCTCAATTCAAACACAGGAGTATTAAGTGCTATGGCACCGTGCCTCTTAAAGACATTAGCAATGATTGAAAATGCTTCCGATCTTACAGCCATCTGTTCTTTGGCAAAATCACGAGTTCCTTTGGTGATCTTGGGAAGCCTTCTACTTTCATTGATGTTGACAACTTCTCTAACTTTCTGTAGTAATTGGTCAAAGCTAGCGTCTTTTAAGTCCAAGAAGGAAAGGAAACCATTTGACACTTTATCGGGGAGGGCTGATATATCCACATTGCTTGTCATCGTGCTATTTCTATGTGCTTCTTCCTCCTACGAAAAAAATGGAACCAGAAATTAGCATGCTTGTTGAAAAATAAACAAAATTTAATACAGATATTATAAGTTTTGTACATTAAAAAAAAGTCGAATTCAAGAAACATTAGCAGATACAAAACTATGATAAATCTGATAAGTATATTCTACTTTTTCCACTTCATGGTACTAACCGATAAATAGTAATCTTGCTATACCCAAAATAAGAAGACACGGAACTATGATAAATATGATTACAGAAAAGCAGGACACCAACGAGCAAACAAGGAAAGAACGCCTTCCATACAAATCGTTTCACGTTCATTTTAACTTTAAAATCTGATAACAACATAACATGAAGATGTATAATTTCAACTAATAATCTGTAGCACTAAGCACTTGATATTGTAATGTTCAGGATTCCTTATTAAAAACTTAAATAAGTTTCTACCTAAAAGATCTACATTATTTTATGTAAAGATGATACAAACAAAATAAGTCATTTGATTTTAAAACTTTTAACAAATTAATGAACGTGTGAGGTATAATCAGTAACAGATAATGATAATATAAGGTTGGTGGCGTAACGATTTTTATGGTTGTACAGATATAGGTTCAGACCCACAAAAAGAGCAATGATGCACAGATACCTAGTCGACTAGTCTACAAAATATTTAGGTTGTTAGTGGAAGCTTCTCGAATGGAGTACAAAAATATACTCCATTACCCCATATGCCTGAGTGTATATATACGCCTATATGAGAATGTGGCACAGTACATACCTTGTCTTGTAGCTAAACAACCAAATATTATGCATAATCTTCACCTCTAGAGCCTGGTACTTATTGACTTTTGACTCAATATCAGTTCAAAAGAGTCAAGGAGGGCACTTTAAGCCATGGTATTAGAAGGAAGGATTGGCTCGTTTATTCTGTAAGCATATAATGGAGAGAGCAGTTATGAGAAGACCTTTGTTGATCCAGTATCCAAATAGTGGTTATGTAGTGCTAAATGAAGTACTCCCTGCAAAATAAAAAAAAGAGAAAGCGTGAATTGCAGCCTTACATATATATAGTATATAAATATCTTTTACCGGTAGAAATAACAAAGATACGGTTTCTTCGGTTATAAACATGACATCTTACTACGATGGATTCGTAAGTAGAGGATTCCTGGAGCCACTGAAGCAATCCCACCTGAACAGTGTGACCCAAATCCATGACCAAGAAGTTTACCTGTCAAATATATTAGCTGATCAGATCTTATACTGTATATTTATCACTATCACGGTTTATATAGCAAACTGAATACGTAATTGAGTACTATATAAGTTTCATGCAGCTAGAGTAAACTACAATTTTCGTCTGTTCCTTCTCCCTCTTAGTTCGCTACAAACCAAAGGCCATAATGTACCTGTTGTCGAGATTATCACAAGCACGAACCTTCTTCCTGTTGAAAAACAACTATCGTTGTCTACTACTGTCATAAACATATAACACTAATGAGTTATAATACTGATGCCCGTAAAAATATAACAGTGATGCCCGTGAAAAATATAACGCTTATGCCCGTGAAAAATTATAACACTGATGCCCGTAAAAATTATAACACTGATGCCCGTAAAAATTATAACACTGATGCCCATTAAAATTATAACACTGATGCCCGTTAAAAATATAACACTGATGCCCGTAAAAAAACTCGTGTGGAATAGAATTGCCTGAGACGTGACCATTTTTGGCTTTTAACCTTTTAGTTATTAGGTCGAGTTAGTTGAGAATAACATTGTGGCAACCATTTTCCCCCATAAAATTATCTACAATCCAAAGTTGTAGATCCTTACCTATGATCAGACCAAAGTTGTAGATAATACACAACTATTTAAAATAATCAAATATTAACATATTGAATTTAACGAACAAATGATATTTGTACATGTTACCTTTATGTATAATACTATATTTCAAAAGCTTATCAATGAAACCCGTTATAAATACCACACAACTTTCCTATCCAACGTATTAACCATATACGTATCTAGTTGGTCTACCTAGAGTAAAATATCTATGTTATTGTTTAGAAAGAACCTGTTCAAACGGCCGTATAAAAAACAAACGCTATGAGTTTTAAACTGATAAAACGGTGAAGTTTTATTGGTTTTATGGTTCTACCATTATTAATCATATAAAATTCAAGGAAAGTAAAGATGACCTGTTAATGAACTCAAGGGTTTGATCATTGATATATCCGGCTTCTGTTTGACCACCTACATCATAATCACCACATATTAGGAAAACGGATGCAACAAATATACAAACCGATGCGCTAAACCAAAACAAACCGATGCATTAAACAAAAATCAAACCGATGCATTAAACAAAAAATCAAACCAATGCATTAAATAAAAAACAAACCGATGCATTGAATAAAAAATCAAACCGATGCATTGAATAAAAAATCAAACCGATACAATAAAAAAGTGATGACGTAATACAATACTAATTATACAAACAAATGCTTGTGCCTCTATACACTAATGTCTTTAAACTGATTCCCTAATGCGTGTTTGATATGATAACCTAATATAATTCTTAACTAACACCCCAATATAGTTGTGACCTTATGCCGTAAAACGTTATTAATAAAAATTGCCTTATACAAACAAACTGATTTCATAATTTAAGATTAAAACATATATGGTAAACATGAAACAAACAGATTCTCTAATATAATCTTAAAACAAAGATATTTTCTAATTAGACATTTCATCTAACACCTGGTGTTCAACTTTAATCAACACATTTTCCATGCAGTTTTTTTCCATTGTTCAATGTTCTGTAAAAAAACATGATGATATGGTCATAAACTTCTAAAAAAACTTGAAAATCATTAGAGTTTCGATTTAATTTTGGAAAATGAAAAAAAATTAGAATAATATTATAAAGAGACCTCTTGAAGTGCGAAAGTGAGTGATTGATGATGGTGACTATACTGATCGGAGAAGATGCAGCTACAATGGTGGTGACTGGAATGATGGTGATGCGGCGGTGGTAGGAGGTGGCGACCGTTTTGGTTGGTGGGTGTTTGTTACGAGTGTGTGTTGTGCGTGTTTGGGGTTTATTAAGACAAAGAACGCAATATTGGCAATTAGAGCCCCTTCGTTTTTTGTTAAATTTCGCTTTACACCCTCCGCTTTTATATTTTTCAAAATCCCCAGTGGTTATTTGTTTTCTAGGTTTTCTACCAAAAGGTGATTTTCTCTAGATCCTACCCCTATATATATATATATATATATATATATATATATATATATATATATATATATATATATATATATATATTATTACTTAAATAAACTTATTACATAATATCCTTTTCGTATTAAAGCTTTTTAAATGATTATTAATACCTATATTTCTAAAACTAGTAATTTAATTGCTAAAACTAAAATACTAAATTTTCATTTCTAAAATATTTTTAAAATATAAATATTATTAATACTCATTTAAACACTAATACATAATATAGACATATTCTATTACTTCCTTATATTTATAAACATGAAAATGCATAAATTGTTATGTATAATAAATTACGTAATCATATACGGTTTATACCAATCATTTCCGCTGTCCCCATAATTGGGCAAATGATTAACCATCTTAATACTATGAAATCAAAATGGCATCAATCATGATACCTCCTTAGTCATTAAAAGAGCATTCTTAAACACATAGGATCACAGCTCACATAAAATGGCACTTATAGTTAACCATAAACCATATTGACTAACCTTCAAAATCATTGTTATCACACAATCCCACCCTAAAACAACCTTGTTTTTGCACTTTCAAAATGTTGGTTAGCTTAGCTATCGCATATAAGGGTAATAATTAATAACTACTTTTATTAGAGATAAAAAATTTATAAAAAAGCTTGTTTTAAAGACATAATTTCTCTAATCCATTGTTTTGAGATATTTTTTATGCATTTAAGCATTTATATATTAGCTAAATTTCATTGAATGTTATAGAATATTTATAAACATTTTCTGATGATTGATCGAAACTCTCAAAGAAAATTTTCGATTACGTTTGCAAATCTGCACTCGTAAGGGGTAGTTATATAAACCGTCCCTATATTTTACCTATTGGTTCTTTTTGTAATCACAAGTAACTAGAAGGACATATTTTGGAACTTTGTGGACCTATTTTGCAACATAAGTAAACCAGATGGACATTTTATACATTCTAATATACAAGTAGTCTCTAGATTTAACTTAAAAATAGATTATTTAACTGAAAGCAAATGGCGTGGACTTTGTTATTCAATTTCTCATGAACTTCTATTTTGTGATCATAACTAAAATCGTTTGTTTTTCAATTTTTCATGTTTATTAGTATTAGTAAATAATAATAAATTTTTTGACAAATATCAAATCATATTAAAGTTACTTGTGTTTGTATCTTAACACTCATCATTTAATTTCTTTGTCATTTATTATCTTTGAATCTATAGTAAAAATATTCATAGACAGAAAATTTAAATTTTATGCAAATTAACTATTTTAAGTTATAAAAAATGAAATTGAATAGTAGTACTAATGTGAGATGGTATTCTCACCTGATTGTAAGTTAAAGTTGTGTGTAAGATAGCATTATAAGATAATCTTAGATATATAACGCTCGTTTATAAGTTTATGTTTTGTGATCAAATATATAATGTTAATATAGTTGTCACCTTGTTTTAACTGGCAGTGATATATTTCACACGGGTTATAATATACAAATATTGCAATTGTGAATGGGTTTACAACAAAAAAGTTTGTACGTTACTAATAGAAAATAATAATCAAACTTTGCCACTACTTTAATTACTTTACCTAATCATATAAATGTGACTTACTTATAGATATATGATAGTGAGTTTGTAAAGTTGTCTAATCAAAAGTGGTATGTTACTTTGTTTTAACTAATTATGACAATTTTACACAAATCTATAAAATGTTATAACTACATTTAATTTTACAAATGAGAAAATATCTATGTTATCAATTAGAAATAATAACCAAACATTGTTATAATTTTAATTCTTTTACTTAATCACACAAAAAATATATATTCAACTTATAATTTTGATAAAATATTTATTCTTTTCAATGTATTTTTTTAGTGTTACACAGACTTTAATATACTTGATGTTTAGGGGCGTACAAAGAACGACATCAAAACATAACATAAGTATCATTGTCAAAATGTTGTATCTTGTTGGCTTTTTAAATTCATTTATGCTTCATGTGGCTTAGGTGTGTTTCGTGGAATTCGTTTGTAGCTAACTATAGTTTAGAACTGATTGAGTTGTTCATTATATATTGTTTGAAGTTCATATCAATCAAAGATTAGTGTTATAAGTATTCATGTGAGACCCCCAAAATCGGACATAGAACAGACAGGCAACATAGGGGTGTCACGTCATGGTAACAAGAACAATGAGATATAAATAACATAACATTTACCAAAAATTTGACGTAATAAAACTTTTTTTACATCAAAAAGCAGCGGAATTTAAAACAATTAGAGGTCCCAAAAGTTTACACAAGTTAAAATGTTTGACTGTTACATGTTTTGAAAGACACCAAAACACAAAATCCTGCTACTTTACTAAGCAGCTTTTAGCAACCATTTGTACTACTTAAGAAGAAATACAGAATCTCCAAACTGCGAACATCCTGCGGGCTCCCATCCATAGCAAATTAATCACTAGTATTACCTGAGAAATAACATGTAAAAAAAGTCAACATAAAGTCGAGTGAAATTCATAGGTTTAGTAAGTAATAATGTGGAATACAAACATTTATTTTGTAAATTAGCAACATGGTATGATTATGCACCTTCGTACAAAATCATTAATATTAATTATTGCAATAGCTCATGACACCGAAGCTTTAACGTAACAGTTTTACCCCTAGTAAGTATCTAGACAAAATACTTAGGTATTCAAATGTAAGTGCGTCAAGGTACTCGGGACGGGGATTGACAATCCCGATGGATCCATCCACAACATTTACGCTTGCAAAATGTGAATTAACGGTTCATGATGTAGGGGCTTTTTGGCTAAGTTACTAATGCAATAAATAAATGTAACAATCTGGAGAAACATACAGTTCTCGGATAGCATACTAAAAGTTTTAATGATTGTATTCCACGCATGTTATTCTCACCCCACATTTGTAAACAATGTATACAAGAAAAGGGGCTATGAACTCACCTGGATGAGTATCGGTGGATAGAAGTATAGTCATCATCGGAAATTGTCAACGAAACAAGTGTTACCTTAACCGTGACCTATAATTGTATAACTCGAAAATTTAATAAATGGTCGAAACAGACACATAAATGCATATGCGGCAAAATGGACTCAAATAATCATGAAAACGCAAGCAAATGATAAGCAAACGCTGAAAAGTTCAGTTAGAAAAGTAATACCAACTCATATAGTTATTTTCTAAACTTTCGGAAAAATAGTCGAAAAATATTATTTTTCGACTCTCGGCAAAATAAGTGCAAAACGACCTCGAAAAATTACCAAATTCATTTCCTAGGCTCTATTCATGTTTACCAAGGTTGTATAATTTTTACGTGAAGTTTCGACAAGTAGAAACTAGTTTTCCAAGTTACGGATTTTTATTATGAATTTAATAATATTTTCACAATTTGCATAAAAACGCACGCGCTTAACCTATTTAAACCTTCCAGAAAAATTTGAAAAAATTTAAGAAAATCCAATATATTATAAAAAAGTTACTGTAAAAGTTTCGTCGAAAAATATTACATTTAGACCCGCCTTCATTTCACTTTACCGAAGTTGAAGTTTATGACATAATTGCATACTCATTTTGCAAGCTCACTTAGACCGAGTAAAACTTTATGAAATCCAATTCTGACAGTCGATTTGAAAAGTAGACTCGAAATACTTAGTTTAGGAGTCCGAAAACTTGCAAAAAGCTTTATATTTGACCAAGTTATGGCCTTCGCAAAACGACACATTTTCAGCCTAAAAGCTGTCACGCGCATAAAATTAATACTACGATTACTAAAACTACATAATTCAAAAGTCTTGTAAGGATTCAGTTTTGACGCAAATTCTCTACGTGGCAAAGGTAAAACGATGTTTTAAACAACTTTTTAGTTTTATCCGAGACCCATAACGACTCAGAAATAGATGTTATCAGTCTTGAATCAGACCTGTGAATAGTGACTTTTTATAAAAAAAATTGGCTGTTCTGAATTTTATTAAAAAGTCCCACAAATAATCAGTTTTACGACAAGATTCCTAGGCGGTGTATGTAAAACGACATTCCCGACAACTTTCTAGTTTTACCCGAGACCTGAAATCCAACGTAAAATGACCAAAATGCCCCTGCAAGCTCTGCGCAGGTTTGACTGTTTTTATTCTAAAAACACAGGTTTCACTTTTAAGTTTTGACCCGTTTATACTAGTTTTCGGAACTGATTTTCTACGTGGTAAAAGTAAAACGACATTTTAAACAACTTTTTAGTTTTAGCCGAAGGCCGAAACGGACTAGAAAATGACGATTTTACCCTTCTATTTTCTGCATTTTTGACCCATAACAATAGTGCACGATTTTAACTAGTGAAGCACAAAAACTGTATTGGCCGTTACTGATTCATTATAAGGAATTAAGAATCGAATTTTATACCGAAACGATCGTTAGCCAAGATGTCACGATTACGAGTATAAAAATATCAGTTTATAAAAGTTTTACCCGCCCGATCATTAACCTCAAAAACGGGACAGCAACTATAGTCACTAAAAATCCTTTATAAAATATTGTTCGAAAAAAGGCTATAGCTTCTTCGTTATGAAGAGTTAAGACCCAAATTTTATATCAAAACGAAGCTATGAACGAGCCCTACGACCTCGGCTAATAAAACCAATACTTTACCCACTAAAACTCCCCCGAATCGACGGTATTAATAAAAATCAGCAAGTGTGCAACTTGCATTCTATCCATTTTTGCGCATTCTAGCTTATTCTAACCTACATCTACCTCAATATTATGACTAATCCAACTCTCAAATCTCAATAACATAATAATCAAATGTATGTAATCAAACAATCAAAATGGCAAATTTGGGATCAAAGAAAGATGTTCTTACATTAAAATTAAGGATGATCAACATCAAAAACATCACTCTAAGGGTGTGTTTGATGTGGCAGGCGACCAAGAACCATGAACACCAATCCAAAACTTGATATTAGATTAACCAAACTTTATATACGCCTTAATTTTGAGCCTCTTTAACAAATCCCAATTATTAATTTCGGATTAACAAGCCCTAATCAACATTTGTGAAATTTATAATTTTTATGAAATCAACAACATGGTGGGTTTTGGTGATGGGGTTTGTAATTGATGTTAATTAAGTGATTTGGGATGAGAAAGAGGGATTTAGTTGCAGAAAAAATGATGGTGATGGTGGTTTGGTGGTGATGTTCGACGAACAGAGAGAAGAAACAGAGAAGTAGAAGAAAAAAAATGACTGTTGTAAAATTTATGTTTTTATTTAGGAAATTAAGTAGTGAAAACAAGAAAAAGGGGTGTTTGGCAATGGGTATTGTAGTAGTTAGTAAACAATAAAAGAGTTGTTTGGCTAGAGGTGTTAGGTTTTGGCTAGAGAAAGATAGAAAATGGGCTCGGCTCGATTTATTTACTAAAACGAATGCATTTTTTCAAACCTTGGCCCCGTTAATAAAATTCACGCGTTTAAGTTCTTAAAGACTCGTTACCGACTCATTGTTTATTAAATATGGAATTAAGTCGAAAATAATAAATATGGATGTAATAATGCTTTACGGATAAAATGTGGCGTTCATAGACTTCTCGATCGATAACTCAGATAGTTTAGATAATAAAAATTTCGCGAGGGATTTAATTCAACAATGATAGATATAATTCAATAAAGGAATAAGTAAATTCCATAAATTTTTTGAATTAAATAAATTCATGAAATGATAAAAGAAAATTCGAGGGTAAAAATATTCTCAGGATTTACGTATGTTAAACTAAAGTAAAAAAAATGAAAGTAAAATATTATTAAAATAGAAAAGTGCGAATAATAAAAAAAATTAATTACCAGAAGTACGAGTTCTCACAGTCGACCCCCTTAAAGGAACTCTGGTCCCGCAGAGTTCAACTGGATACGGGAGAGGACGCGAACACATAGGTATACTTTGCTTTGAACTGGTCTTAAATACGAGATGATAGTTAGAAGTAGAATAAACACGATAAACGTTTAAACAGAAAAGATGCGCTAAAACGAAATATGATTGATAATTGACAAGGAATCGCAAATCACGCAAACCGTAAAACTCAATAGTTCACGTTACAAAATAAATGGCGAAAAAAATGAATTACACGTAGATTATGAAAAAAATACGGGGTGCCACAATTATCCTTCTCGGATTTTGTATTACTTTAAAACTCAGCTTAGGTACTTTCTTGCAAAAAAAAAAAATACAAGGTTAGTTCCTTTGGCATTAATAATGTTACGACACTTTGAAAATGGTGACAATATAGTTATGGTGGCTTATCAAAGTGTTTGATGATTTGAAACCAAAACTACTAGTAAGGAGAAGTTTAATATGTTATATTGGTTTAAGACAAAATTATATATTTATTGGGTAAACAATCACTAAGTCTTTTTCTTGATAAAGATTGTGCTTCAACTTCAAAACTTTATTGAGTGATTTCAAGCGTTTAAGATGAAGAATTTAAGAATAAATCATAAAGTAATTCACATTGAAAAGTTCACAACTTTAAAGATTGGGTATGTGTCTTGGATTCAGGAGATATAAACCATGGGTAAAGATTAATGCTACTTTGAGCTAAAGAGGATAAGAGAGCTTAAGGCAGCCCAAAGTTCAGATTTGACCGAGTGCATGGCTTAGAATGATTTTCCC
Organism: Glebionis coronaria; assembly: GCA_025667525.1. NCBI lineage: Eukaryota > Viridiplantae > Streptophyta > Magnoliopsida > Asterales > Asteraceae > Glebionis > Glebionis coronaria. Next base: position 93,270,298 of record CM046881.1, read on the forward strand.
AAACATGAATATTAGATAATTAAAAATTCACATTAGGTCTAAGCTGTCGTCGAAGCTCAAAGAATATGGCATCAAGTTTCCTTTGGTGCCTGACCGAAAGGGTTGTTCACGACGAACCAATTCGTTCACGAAAGGTATTTTAACAATAAATGCTCAAGGAAAATTCATGAACTCACAGGAAATAGTAAATTTCTTGGAAGTTCCTAGATGTATTGAATATTCCAAAGTCATGCTCAAGAGTTTGCTAGAACGATTACACAAGGTTGAAGAAAATAAGGAACAACACGCATGAAGTGTACACAATGTGTATTAAGGTGCAGTCTGTACGTCGTTAGGGTCCTTAAAAGGAAGTACAATACATATGGTTGTTAGAAAAAGTCGGAAACAAAGGATTTAACAAATTACAAGTCCTTGGTAGTTAGTAACGGTTCTTCACGGTTATCATGATATGTTCATGGTAGTCGTTGCAGGAAGTATGAAGGATAGAGGTAGAAAAAAAATCTGGGAGAATCTAATAGGTAACTGAATAAGAATATCAACATCACCTATTTGCAGAAACAAGATAAAGAATCGTTCGTACAGAAGAATTACGAGTCAAAGAAACGCACGTCCAGTCGGATATACCTTTCGAAGACTCAATCGAATTATTATAAGCGACGAAATTCAAAGGATTCATTCGTAAGAAAGGTAGAAGGATAGTGATTAATTGAACAGATAGAAGGAATTATTCATACCCATGTTTTACAATTTAAAGGAAAACTATTTGTACAAATGCTTACACTTAAGCCCACTCAATTACAAATTTTTATTTACATCAAAAAGGCGTCCCAATCCCATGTAAACAAAAATTTGTAACTTATGGCTTAGTTGGCTTGATAAAATCTTAGTCGACTATTACCAGCATAGCATGGTCCTTCCTAAATTATACATAGATGATCAAGTTATGTACAGTTGAGGGCTAACAATGCAATGCTCGTTCTCGTCAAATCAGTGTTATATATATAACGATATTAAACGGTTTATGATATAGTAGCAAAATGCTTTATTAAACGATTTTGAAAATGCATATAAGGTCTTAGAAAATGATTTATATAGTAACAAAACAATTTAAAGGATGAAAATGAAAGGGTATATAAAGTAACATTATGGTAGATTATAAAGGGGTAAATCATAGAAGGTATGAAGATTATACGAAAGCATGTATGAGTAGTCAGAGAAAACAAACAGAAAAAATCATCCATTCCGACTGATCGCAAAACGAGATGCTAAGGAAAGTCGTTTGTAGCATTTATCAATGCAAACAAAAGAACGAAGGGTCTTAATAATCGTAGATGCGGTTAAACATTAACAGTACTGAAATATGGAAGCGTTAAAAAGAAATGAATGTAAAGAGTCATTCGATTGATAAGATAAACGTAGAGAGACGTTTGATGCTTGCTAGAGTTAGAAGTTTAGCTCTGGGTGATATGATCCCTCAAATTTACATGAAGCAACAAGTAAAGGAACGAAGTATTAATGAGCCATAGACTCAAAATATATAAAAATGATACAACAACAAAGATAATTCCTCCGTTTCGGATGATGCCAAAAGACAATGTGTATGAGTCACATACGTAGCACCGGGACTTATATTGATCCTAAATTCAATTTGTTTGAGCGAAAGCCCAGACAAGTCTTCAGGTAACTTTTAGGAAAAATCACAAATGATTAGAACATCTTCAAATAAATTCTTCGATTTTTGTTTCCATAAACATAGGTTGGGAAGATCCCATAACCTCACTCAATACAATTTCGAGCTTTAAAGCACAATTTTTTTTTCAATCGGGGTATTTATTGCCTCCGATAATTGAGGTCTTGAGATCTGAAGGGATCTTAACCCTTTACGCACCATACAAAATAGGAGCGTTTAGTCTTAGTAACCAATATATTCCAATGGTAATTTCAAACTTCTTAGTTCTAAAATCATCAAATCGTCTTGGAATAAACGGTTTAAAAGACTAAGGGTATACCATAATAGCACTTTATTGGCACTTACTATTTTTTTCAACAAATTCGACTTCCAAATAATATCTAACCAAACTGGTCCAATATCGGTAGTGGTACTAAAACTTGCAGTCACGAAGCTTTTATCGGAACCTAAATTGATTGAGAAGTAGTATTGTAATTATTGAGTAATAACGTATCGGTAACTACTTTCGGGACAAGTTGAAATAACAAGGAGTATGAATAATCATACGGCATAGGACTAGATTTGAAAGATAGTCATATTTCATTAACCATAGACCTAGTACAAGTTGCATTATTCTTGAATAATAATGGCAAGAGTTAAAAATACAAAGTATAATAGATGAATGAATCTCACAAAAAAAATAGTCGAAAGGAAATGGTGTGTACGAATGTAACATGCTCATAAGTCTTGGAAGATCTTATATTTTAGCCAAAGTCTGAAATGAATCAAAAGGTACCCGAAATAGTCCATTTACGTGTTGCGCAAATTTACCATTTAGCAAATTTATGCAAAATACTTATATGGAAAATTTTCAATTGAATGAAGGGTTATGAGGTGACGTGTTAGTCAACGTGTCTTCATAGAACCAGTTACGAGAAAACATAAGGACTCGAAGAATATAAGATGAGTGTTACAACTCAGAATCAAATAAGGGATAACTAATGAAAGTTGTAAACTTGGTCATATTTTGATATCTCAAGATCATGAAGTTTTAGGTACAATTTCATTACTTTCAATTAATGAAGAAGGCACTAGGGATCATTTTATGACCCACTGTGTCTTAAAGATGTTTTAATATTTATATAAAAGTCTTCATATAAAATACAATAACACATTATAAGGTCGGTGAGTGATTGAATATAACCCAAACGCACATGTATTACTTTCATATAAGTAATAGTGATACTCATGAAGATACTCACAAAAGATCTAGAAGCAGGTAGTTATAAGAAGGCACCAATTATAGACTAAAAATATTGATGCTCGGTGAAGTAAGCGAGAAGTAATGAAGTACGCGGTAACGGAGTAGTACATATGTATATAATTGGCCGAATAAAGTAAGTAGGTAGTGATAATCTTGAATATAAGTATGAAGGGATAAAAAAAGAATAACAAGTATTATGAGATCGGTTATCCATATAATACTGTAAGAGATGTTGAATGAAATACGTAAAGAAATAGGAGGTCGATGATTTGTCATAATCTATGAATCCCATAAATTAGAACGTATAAAGTCATTATAAAAATAACAACTTTGCCAAACATGATTGACTGTAAAAGTGCTCAGAAGTAAACATGTGGATGGATGTCACACATGTATGGATGTAAGTCTAAGTATGATAGACCTATAAGGATTCACTTAATCAAAAGTTTAATAGAATAATCCAATAAAGAAATTATAGCATTTATTTGATAATACTAGGATAAAATAATCCTAGTTGGTGCATACTTATGGTACTTGAACGAATAAGAACAGTTCGAACCGGAATATTGAAGAGTCATTGTACTATGATTTTTAGGAACGAAATTATAGTCTGGGCCTTTCGAAAAAGACCTAATTATCTAAAACATAGGTTCATGATAATAATAAGTATCATAATGGAATCATTATAATATTTCAAAACGAAATCAAAGAATGAAATATTATAAGATTTATTAAAGTATAATATAACGATTAGAGAGTTACCCGCGCAGATATCAAACAGCATTGGCAGATTCTGTGTTTGACACTAAGAAACATGAAATATTTGGATTCTTCAGTTATAGACCAAGTTTTAAAAACGACTCGGTTCCCTATAACCATGGCTCTGATACCAATCTGTGAGACCCCCAAAATCGGACATAGAACAGATAGGCAACATAGGGGTGCCACGTCATGGTAACAAGAACAATGAGATATAGATAACATAACATTTACCAAAAATTTGACGTAATAAAACTTTTTTTACATCAAAAAGCAGCGGAATTTAAAATAATTAGAGGTCCCAAAAGTTTACACAAGTTAAAATGTTTGACTGTTACATGTTTTGAAAGACACCAAAACACAAAATCCTGCTACTTTACTAAGCAGCTTTTAGCAACCATTTATACTACTTAAGCAGAAATACAGAATCTCCAAACTGCGAACATCCTGCGGGCTCCCATCCATAGCAAATTAGTCACTAGTATTACCTGAGAAATAACATGTAAAAAAAGTCAACATAAAGTCGAGTGAAATTCATAGGTTTAGTAAGTAATAATGTGGAATACAAACATTTATTTTGTAAATTAGCAACATGGTATGATTATGCACCTTCGTACAAAATCATTAATATTAATTATTGCAATAGCTCATGACACCGAAGCTTTAACGTAACAGTTTTACCCCTAGTAAGTATCTAGCCAAAATACTTAGGTATTCAAATGTAAGTGCGTCAAGGTACTCGGGACGGGGATTGTCAATCCCGATGGATCCATCCACAACATTTGCGCTTGCAAAATGTGAATTAACGGTTCATGATGTAGGGGCTTTTGGCTAAGTTACTAATGCAATAAATAAATGTAACAATCTGGGCAAACATACAGTTCTCGGATAGCATACTAAAAGTTTTAATGATTGTATTCCACGCATGTTATTCTCACCCCACATTTGTAAACAATGTATACAAGAAAAGGGGCTATGAACTCACCTGGATGAGTATCGGTGGATAGAAGTATAGTCATCATCGGAAATTGTCAACGAAACAAGTGTTACCTTAACCGTGACCTATAATTGTATAACTCGAAAATTTAATAAATGGTCGAAACAGACACATAAATGCATATGCGGCAAAATGGACTCAAATAATCATGAAAACGCAAGCAAATGATAAGAAAACGCTGAAAAGTTCAGTTAGAAAAGTAATACCAACTCATATAGTTATTTTCTAAACTTTCGGAAAAATAGTCGAAAAATATTATTTTTCGACTCTCGGCAAAATAAGTGCAAAACGACCTCGAAAAATTACCTAATTCATTTCCTAGGCTCTATTCATGTTTACCAAGGTTGTATAATTTTTACGTGAAGTTTCGACAAGTAGAAACTAGTTTTCCAAGTTACGGGTTTTTATTATGAATTAAATAATATTTTCACAATTTGCATAAAAACGCACGCGCTTAACCTATTTAAACCTTCCAGAAAAATTTGGAAAAATTTGAGAAAATCCTATATATTATAGAAACGTTACTGTAAAAGTTTCGTTCAAAAATATTACGTTTAGACCCGCCTTCATTTCACTTTATCGAAGTTGAAGTTTATGACATAATTGCATACTCATTTTGCAAGCTCACTTATACCGAGTAAAACTTTATGAATCCAATTCTGACAGTTGATTTGAAAAGTAGACTCGAAATACTTAGTTTAGGAGTCCGAAAGCTTGCAAAAAGCTTTATATTTGACCAAGTTATGGCCTTCGCAAAACGACACATTTTCAGCCTAAAAGCTGTCACGCGCAGAAAATTAATACTACGATTACTAAAACTACATAATTCAAAAGTCTTGTAAGGATTCAGTTTTGACGCAAATTCTTTACGCGACAAAGGTAAAACGATGTTTTAAACAACTTTTTAGTTTTATCCGAGACCCATAACGACTCAGAAATAGATGTTATCAGTCTTCAATCAGACCTGTGAATAGTGACTTTTTATAAAAAAAATTGGCTGTTCTGAATTTTATTAAAAAGTCCCACAAATAATCAGTTTTACGACTAGATTCCAACGCGGTGTATGTAAAACGACACTCCCGACAACTTTCTGGTTTTACCCGAGACCTAAAATCAAACGTAAAATGACCAAAATGCCCCCTGCAAGCTCTGCGCAGGTTTGACTGTTTTTATTCTAAAAACGCAGGTTTTACTTTTAAGTTTTGACCCGTTTATACTAGTTTTCGGAACTGATTATCTACGCGGTAAAAGTAAAACGACATTTTAAACAACTTTTTAGTTTTGGCCGAAGGCTGAAACGAATTAGAAAATGACGATTTTACCCTTCTGTTTTCTACATTTTTGACCCATAACAATAGTGCACGATTTTAACTAGTGAAGCACAAAAACTGTATTGGCCGTTACTGATTCATTATAAGGAATTAAGAATCGAATTTTTTACCGAAACGATCGTTAGCCAAAATGTCACGATTACGAGTATAAAAATATCAGTTTATAAAAGTTTTACCCGCCCGATCATTAACCTCAAAAACGGGACAGCAACTATAGTCACTAAAAATCCTTTATAAAATATTTTTCGAAAAACGGCTATAGCTTCTTCGTTATGAAGAGTTAAGACCCAAATTTTGTATCAAAATGAAGCTATGAACGAGCCCTACGACCTCGGCTATGAAAACCAATACTTTACCCACTAAAACTCCCCCGAATCGACGGTATTAATAAAAATCAGCAAGTGTGCAACTTGCATTCTATCCATTTTTGCGCATTCTAGCCTATTCCAACCTACATCTACCTCAATATTATGACTAATCCAACTCTCAAATCTCAATAACATAATAATCAAATGTATGTAATCAAACAATCAAAATGGAAAATTTGGGATCAAAGAAAGATGTTCTTACATTAAAATTAAGGATGATCAACATCAAAAACATCACTCTAAGGGTGTGTTTGATGTGGCAGGCGACCAAGAACCATGAACACCAATCCAAAACTTGATATTTGATTAACCAAACTTTACATACGCCTTAATTTTGAGCCTCCTTAACAAATCCCAATTATTAATTTCGGATTAACAAGCCCTAATCAACATTTGTGAAATTTATAATTTTTATGAAATCAACAACATGGTGGGTTTTGGTGATGAGGTTTGTAATTGATGTTAATTAAGTGATTTGGGATGAGAAAGAGGGATTTGGTTGCAGAAAAAATGATGGTGATGGTGGTTTGGTGGTGATGTTCGACGAACAGAGAGAAGAGACAGAGAAGTAGAAGAAAAAAAATGACTGTTGTAAAATTTATGTTTTTATTTAGGAAATTAAGTAGTGAAAACAAGAAAAAGGGGTGTTTGGCAATGGGTATTGTAGTAGTTAGTAAACAATAAAAGAGTTGTTTGGCTAGAGGTGTTAGGTTTTGGCTAAAGAAAGATAGAAAATGGGCTCGGCTCGATTTATTTACTAAAACGAATGCATTTTTTCAAACCTTGGCCCCGTTAATAAAATTCACGCGTTTAAGTTCTTAAAGACTCGTTACCTTTATTAAATATGGAATTAAGTCGAAAATTATAAATATGGATGTAATAATGCTTTATGGATAAAATGTGGCGTTCATAGACTTCTCGACCGATAACTCAGATAGTTTAGATAATAAAAATTTCGCGAGGGATTTAATTCAACAATGATAGATATAATTTAATAAAGAAATAAGTAAACTCCATAAATTTTTTGAATTAAATAAATTCATGAAATGATAAAAGAAAATTCGAGGGTAAAAATATTCTCAGGATTTACGTATGTTAAACTAAAGTAAAAAAAATGAAAGTAAAATATTATTAAAATAGAAAAGTACGAATAATAAAAAAAATTAATAACCAGAAGTACGAGTTCTTACAGTCGACCCCCCTTAAAGGAACTCTGGTCCCGCAGAGTTCAACTGGATACGGGAGAGGACGCGAACACATAGGTATACTTTGCTTTGAACTGGTCTTAAATACGAGATGATAGTTAGAAGTAGAATAAACACGATAAACGTTTAAACAGAAAAGATGCGCTAAAACGAAATATGATTGATAATTGACAAGGAATCGCAAATCGCGCAAACCGTAAAACTCAATAGTTCACCTTACAAAATAAATGGCGAAAAAAATGAATTACACGTAGATTATGAAAAAAATACGGGTTGCCACAATTATCCTTCTCGGATTTTGTATTACTTTAAAACTCAGCTTAGGTACTTTCTTGCAAAAAAAAATTAAAAAAAAATACAAGGTTAGTTCCTTTGGCATTAAAAATGTTACAACACTTTGAAAATGGTGACAATATAGTTATGGTGGCTTATCAAAGTGTTTGATGATTTGAAACCAAAACTACTAGTAAGGAGAAGTTGAATATGTTATATTGGTTTAAGACAAAATTGTATATTTATTGGGTAAACAATCACTAAGTCTTTTTCTTGATAAAGATTGTGCTTCAACTTCAAAACTTTATTGAGTGATTTCAAGCGTTTAAGATGAAGAATTCAAGAATAAATCATAAAGTAATTCACTTTGAAAAGTTCACAACTTTAAAGATTGGGTATGTGTCTTGGATTCAGGAGATATAAACCATGGGTAAAGATTAATGCTACTTTGAGCTAAAGAGGATAAGAGAGCTTAAGGCAGCCCAAAGTTCAGATTTGACCGAGTGCATGGCTTAGAATGATTTGCCCAAACATGAATATTAGATAATTAAAAATTCACATTAGGACTAAGCTGTCGTCGAAGCTCAAAGAATATGGCATCAAGTTTCCTTGGTGCCTGACCGAAAGGGTTGTTCACGACGAACCAATTCGTTCACGAAAGGCATTTTAACAATAAATGCTCAAGGAAAATTCATGAACTCACAGGAAATAGTAAATTTCTTGGAAGTTCCTAGATGTATTGAATATTCCCAAGTCATGCTCAAGAGTTTGCTAGAACGATTACACAAGGTTGAAGAAAATAAGGAACAACACGCATGAAGTGTACACAATGTGTATTAAGGTGCAGTCTGTACGTCGTTAGGGTGCTTAAAAGGAAGTACAATACATATGGTTGTTAGAAAAAGTCGGAAACAAAGGATTTAACAAATTACAAGTCCTTGGTAGTTAGTAACGGTTCTTCACGGTTATCATGATATGTTCATGGTAGTCGTTGCAGGAAGTATGAAGGATAGAGGTAGAAAAAAAATCTGGGAGAATCTAATAGGTAACTGAATAAGAATATCAACATCACCTATTTGCAGAAACAAGATAAAGAATCGTTCGTACAGAAGAATTACGAGTCAAAGAAACGCACGTCCAGTCGGATATACCTTTCGAAGACTCAATCGAATTATTATAAGCAACGAAAGTCAAAGGATTCATTCGTAAGAAAGGTAGAAGGATAGTGATTAATTGAACAGATAGAAGGAATTATTCATACCCATGTTTTACAATTTAAAGGAAAACTATTTGTACAAATGCTTACACTTAAGCCCACTCAATTACAAATTTTTATTTACATCAAAAAGGCGTCCCAATCCCATGTAAACAAAAATTTGTAACTTATGGCTTAGTTGGCTTGATAAAATCTTAGTCGACTATTACCAGCATAGCATGGTCCTTCCTAAATTATACATAGATGATCAAGCTATGTACAGTTGAGGGCTAACAATGCAATGCTCGTTCTCGTCAAATCAGTGTTATATATATAACGATATTAAACGGTTTATGATATAGTAGCAAAATGCTTTATTAAACGATTTTGAAAATGCATATAAGGTCTTAGAAAATGATTTATATAGTAACAAAACAATTTAAAGGATGAAAATGAAAGGGTATATAAAGTAACATTATGGTAGACTATAAAGGGGTAAATCATAGAAGGTATGAAGATTATACGAAAGCATGTATGAGTAGTCAGAGAAAACAAACAGAAAAAATCATCCATTCCGACTGATCGCAAAACGAGATGCTGAGGAAAGTCGTTTGTAGCATTTATCAATGCAAACAAAAGAACGAAGGGTCTTAATAATCGTAGATGCGGTTAAACATTAACAGTACTAAAATATGGAAGCGTTAAAAAGAAATGAATGTAAAGAGTCATTCGATTGATAAGATAAACGTAGAGAGACGTTTGATGCTTGCTAGAGTTAGAAGTTTAGCTCTGGGTGATATGATGCCTCAAATTTACATGAAGCAACAAGTAAAGGAACGAAGTATTAATGAGCCATAGACTCAAAATATATAAAAATGATACAACAACAAAGATAATTCCTCCGTTTCGGATGATGCCAAAAGACAATGTGTATGAGTCACATACGTAGCACCGGGACTTATATTGATCCTAAATTCAATTTGTTTGGGCGAAAGCCCAGACAAGTCTTCAGGTAACTTTTAGGAAAAATCACGAATGATTATAACATCTTCAAATAAATTCTTCGATTTTTGTTTCCATAAACATGGGTTGGGAAGATCCCATAACCTCACTCAATACATTTTCGAGCTTTAAAGCACAAATTTTTTTTTCAATCGGGGTATTTATTGCCTCCGATAATTGAGGTATTGAGATCTGAAGGGATCTTAACCCTTTACGCACCATACAAAATAGGAGCGTTTAGTCTTAGTAACCAATATATTCCAATGGTAATTTCAAACTTCTCAGTTCTAAAATCATCAGATCGTCTTGGAATAAACGGTTTAAAAGACTAAGGGTATACCATAATAACACTTTATTGGCACTTACTATTCTTTTTTCAACAAATTCGACTTCCAAATAGTATCTAACCAAACTGGTCCAATATCGGTAGTGGTACTAAAACTTGCAGTCACGAAGCTTTTATCGGAACCCAAATTGATAGCGAAGTAGTATTGTAATTATTGAGTAATAACGTATCGGTAACTACTTTCGGGACAAGTTGAAATAACAAGGAGTATGAATAATCATACGGCATAGGACTAGATTTGAAAGATAGTCATATTTCATTAACCATAGACCTAGTACAAGTTGCATTATTCTTGAATAATAATGGCAAGAGTTAAAAATACAAAGTATAATAGATGAATGAATCTCACAAAAAAAATAGTCGAAAGGAAATGGTGTGTACGAATGTTACATGCTCATAAGTCTTGGGAGATCTTATATTTTAGCCAAAGTCTGAAATGAATCGAAAGGTACCCGAAATAGTCCATTTACGTGTTGCGCAGATTTACCATTTAGCAAATTTATGCAAAATACTTATATGGAAAATTTTCAATTGAATGAAGGGTTATGAGGTGACGTGTTAGTCAACGTGTCTTCATAGAACCAGTTACGGGAAAACATAAGGACTCGAAGAATATAAGATGAGTGTTACAACTCAGAATCAAATAAGGGATAACTAATGAAAGTTGTAAACTTGGTCATATTTTGATATCTCAAGATCATGAAGTTTTAGGTACAATTTCATTACTTTCAATTAATGAAGAAGGCACTAGGGATCATTTTATGACCCACGGTGTCTTAAAGATGCTTTAATATTTATATAAAAGTCTTCATATAAAATACAATAACACATTATAAGGTCGGTGAGTGATTGAATATAACCCAAACGCACATGTATTACTTTCATATAAGTAATAATGATACTCATGAAGATACTCACAAAGGATCTAGAAGCAGGTAGTTATAAGAAGGCACCAATTATAGACTAAAAATATTGATGCTCGGTGAAGTAAGCGAGAAGTAATGAAGTACGCGGTAACGGAGTAGTACATATGTATATAATTGGCCGAATAAAGTAAGTAGGTAGTGATAATCTCGAATATAAGTATGAAGGGATAAAAAAAGAAGAACAAGTATTATGAGATCGGTTATCCATATAATACTGTAAGAGATGTTGAATGAAATACGTAAAGAAATAGGAGGTCGATGATTTGTCATAATCTATGAATCCCATAAATTAGAACGTATAAAGTCATTATAAAAATAACAACTTTGCCAAACATGATTGACTGTAAAAGTGCTCAGAAGTAAACATGTGGATGGATGTCACACATGTATGGATATAAGTCTAAGTATGATAGACCTATAAGGATTCACTTAATCAAAAGTTTAATAGAATAATCCAATAAAGAAATTATAGCATTTATTCGATAATACTAGGATAAAATAATCCTAGTTGGTGCATACTTAAGGTACTTGAACGAATAAGAAAAGTTCGAACCGGAACATTGAGGAGTCATTGTACTATGATTTTTAGGAACGAAATTATAGTCTAGGCCTTTCGAAAAAGACCTAATTATCTAAAACATAGGTTCATGATAATAATAAGTATCATAATGGAATCATTATAATATTTCCAAACGAAATCAAAGAATGAAATATTATAAGATTTATTAAAGTATAATATAACGATTAGAGAGTTACCCGCGCAGATATCGAACAGCATTGGCAGATTCTGTGTTTGACACTAAGAAACATGAAATATTTGGATTCTTCAGTTATAGACCAAGTTTTAAAAACGACTCGGTTCCCTATAACCATGGCTCTGATACGAATCTGTGAGACCCCCAAAATCGGACATAGAACAGATAGGCAACATAGGGGTGCCACTTCATGGTAACAAGAACAATGAGATATAGATAACATAACATTTACCAAAAATTTGACGTAATAAAACTTTTTTACATCAAAAAGCAGCGGAATTTAAAATAATTAGAGGTCCCAAAAGTTTACACAAGTTAAAATGTTTGACTGTTACATGTTTTGAAAGACACCAAACCACAAAATCCTGCTACTTTACTAAGCAGCTTTTAGCAACCATTTATACTACTTAAGCAGAAATACAGAATCTCCAAACTGCGAAGATCCTGCGGGCTCCCATCCATAGCAAATTAATCACTAGTATTACCTGAGAAATAACATGTAAAAAAAGTCAACATAAAGTCGAGTGAAATTCATAGGTTTAGTAAGTAATAATGTGGAATACAAACATTTATTTTGTAAATTAGCAACATGGTATGATTATGCACCTTCGTACAAAATCATTAATATTAATTATTGCAATAGCTCATGACACCGAAGCTTTAACGTAACAGTTTTACCCCTAGTAAGTATCTAGCCAAAATACTTAGGTATTCAAATGTAAGTGCGTCAAGGTACTCGGGACGGGGATTGTCAATCCCGATGGATCCATCCACAACATTTGCGCTTGCAAAATGTGAATTAACGGTTCATGATGTAGGGGTTTTTTGGCTAAGTTACTAATGCAATAAATAAATGTAACAATCTGGGGAAACATACAGTTCTCGGATAGCATACTAAAAGTTTTAATGATTGTATTCCACGCATGTTATTCTCACCCCACATTTGTAAACAATGTATACAAGAAAAGGGGCTATGAACTCACCTGGATGAGTATCGGTGGATAGAAGTATAGTCATCATCGGAAATTGTCAACGAAACAAGTGTTACCTTAACCGTGACCTATAATTGTATAACTCGAAAATTTAATAAATGGTCGAAACAGACACATAAATGCATATGCGGCAAAATGGACTCAAATAGTCATGAAAACGCAAGCAAACGATAAGCAAACGCTGAAAAGTTCAGTAGAAAAGTAATACCAACTCATATAGTTATTTTCTAAACTTTCGGAAAAATAGTCGAAAAATATTATTTTTCGACTCTCGGCAAAATAAGTGCAAAACGACCTCGAAAAATTACCAAATTCATTTCCTAGGCTCTATTCATGTTTACCAAGGTTGTATAATTTTTACGTGAAGTTTCGACAAGTAGACACTAGTTTTCCAAGTTACGGGTTTTTATTATGAATTAAATAATATTTTCACAATTTGCATAAAAACGCACGCGCTTAACCTATTTAAACCTTCCAAAAAATTTTGGAAAAATTTGAGAAAATCCTATATATTATAGAAAAGTTACTGTAAAAGTTTCGTCGAAAAATATTACGTTTAGACCCGCCTTCATTTCACTTTACCGAAGTTGAAGTTTATGACATAATTGCATACTCATTTTGCAAGCTCACTTAGACCGAGTAAAACTTTATGAATCCAATTCTGACAGTTGATTTGAAAAGTAGACTCGAAATACTTAGTTTAGGAGTCCAAAAGCTTGCAAATTCTCTACGCGGCAAAGGTAAAACGATGTTTTAAACAACTTTTTAGTTTTATCCGAGACCCATAACGACTCAGAAATAGATGTTATCAGTCTTCAATCAGACCTGTGAATAGTGACTTTTTATAAAAAAAATTTGGCTGTTTTGAATTTTATTAAAAAGTCCCACAAATAATCAGTTTTACGACTAGATTCCAACGCGGTTTATGTAAAACGACACTCCCGACAACTTTCTAGTTTTACCCGAGACCTGAAATCCAACGTAAAATGACCAAAATGCCCCCTGCAAGCTCTGCGCAGGTTTGACTGTTTTTATTCTAAAAACGCAGGTTTTACTTTTAAGTTTTGACCCGTTTATACTAGTTTTCGGAACTGATTATCTAAGCGGTAAAAGTAAAACGACATTTTAAACAACTTTTTAGTTTTGGCCGAAGGCCGAAACGAACTAGAAAATGACGATTTTACCCTTCTGTTTTCTGCATTTTTGACCCATAACAATAGTGCACGATTTTAACTAGTGAAGCACAAAAACTGTATTGGCCGTTACTGATTCATTATAAGGAATTAAGAATCGAATTCTATACCGAAACGATCGTTAGCCAAAATGTCACGATTACGAGTATAAAAATATCAGTTTATAAAACTTTTACCCGCCCGATCATTAACCTCAAAAACGGGACAGCAACTATAGTCACTAAAAATCCTTTATAAAATATTTTTCGAAAAACGGCTATAGCTTCTTCGTTATGAAGAGTTAAGACCCAAATTTTATATCAAAACGAAGCTATGAACGAGCCCTACGACCTCGGCTAATAAAACCAATACTTTACCCACTAAAACTCCCCCGAATCGACGGTATTAATAAAAATTAGCAAGTGTGCAACTTGCATTCTATGCATTTTGCGCATTCTAGCCTATTCCAACCTACATCTACCTCAATATTATGACTAATCCAACTCTCAAATCTCAATAACATAATAATCAAATGTATGTAATCAAACAATCAAAATGGCAAATTTGGGATCAAAGAAAGATGTTCTTACATTAAAATTAAGGATGATCAACATCAAAAACATCACTCTAAGGGTGTGTTTGATGTGGCAGGCGACCAAGAACCATGAACACCAATCCAAAACTTGATATTTGATTAACCAAACTTTACATACGCCTTAATTTTGAGCCTCCTTAACAAATCCTACTTATTAATTTCGGATTAACAAGCCCTAATCAACATTTGTGAAATTTATAAAATTTATGAAATCAACAACATGGTGGGTTTTGGTGATGGGGTTTGTAATTGATGTTAATTAAGTGATTTGGGATGAGAAAGAAGGATTTAGTTGCAGAAAAAATGATGGTGATGGTGGTTTGGTGGTGATGTTCGACGAACAGAGAGAAGAGACAGAGAAGTAGAAGAAAAAAATGACTGTTGTAAAATTTATGTTTTTATTTAGGAAATTAAGTAGTGAAAACAAGAAAAAGGGGTGTTTGGCAATGGGTATTGTAGTAGTTAGTAAACAATAAAAGAGTTGTTTGGCTAGAGGTGTTAGGTTTTGGCTAAAGAAAGATAGAAAATGGGCTCGGCTCGATTTATTTACTAAAACGAATGCAATTTTTCAAACCTTGGCCCCGTTAATTAAATTCACGCGTTTAAGTTCTTAAAGACTCGTTACCGACTCATTGTTTATTAAACATGGAATTAAGTCGAAAATAATAAATATGGATGTAATAATGCTTTACGGATAAAATGTGGCGTTCATAGACTTCTCGACCGATAACTCAGATAGTTTAGATAATAAAAATTTCGCGAGGGATTTAATTCAACAATGATAGATATAATTCAATAAAGGAATAAGTAAATTCCATAAATTTTTTGAATTAAATAAATTCATGAAATGATAAAAGAAAATTCGAGGGTAAAAATATTCTTAGGATTTACGTATGTTAAACTAAAGTAAAAAAAATGAAAGTAAAATATTATTAAAATAGAAAAGTGCGAATAATAAAAAAAATTAATTACCAGAAGTACGAGTTCTCACAATTCATACCCGTGTTTGAATGTTTTGGTCAATTAACAACCTTGAAATTCCTATAATCATATTATGGTCTCTTGAAGGATACTATCTCAATTTTTCTTACAAGAATCTCTAGCGCTAATAAGACAAAGAGGGAGTGTATGCCTTCAATGAATCAGTAAAGTAACAACGGATTAGTGAATGAGGGATCAAGAGACAGATAGGGGAGAATGGCAACCATTGGTGGGCCTTCCCTTGAACGAGATACAAAGATCTCAACGGAGTGGTTTAGGTTCGGGAATTCCATCTCTAGTTGGGAATTTCGTTTCAAAGGTTACAAAAGGTTACAAAAGGAGAGTGATTGAGGGAACTTAGACTTTAGATCTCTTATCTATGGCAAGGGGAGGTCTCTTTTATATCAAGAGTGTTAGTTACCAATATATATTTTTATTTCAAATGAAAAAAATAAGTGTATTAGGAATAGATTGAACACCTGCTATTCTTAAAGATTGAGGAAAAGATCGCTTTAACGACATAATTTCTTTGATATGTCATTTTGAGATATTCTTATTTATTAACTTATGCGTTTAGATTGTAGTTAATATTCGTTAAATATCGATGAAGATGTTTTAACATTTTCTTATATCTGGAACACATTTTCGATTGATCATTTCTACTGGTTAGTCAAAAATTTATATTAATAACAAGGTTAAAAATTGAGTATACTAATTGCTTTATGGGAGCATATTTTTAAATTCTGAACACATCAAATTTCTTATATCCAATTTCAAAACTGTTAAATACAATGATTAAATATAATGTTTCACAAACTTGTATACCCATAAAACTCTTAAATGTTCTTTGTATTTTGCAACAATTGATTATTCTTTTATAACTTTATAACTTCATTATAGAAGATAGAATATCTACACACCAATGTTAGTAAAAAAGAGTCATGATTTTTATTCGATTTTCGCAAACATACATTGAAAACCAAATAACCAAAACCAGGTAGTCTGTTTTTATTTGAAAATACAAATGTGTATATATGTTATAAAATCCATGTAACTTGGCGTGGTATATAATACAACTTAATCAAGTGTCAAGTTAGCTGAATTAATTACCTAGTGTTATATGGCTTTTTCAACCCGTAAAGTTATTAGCCACACCAAGTTTTTCACGATCACATGTTATGTAACGTGGAATGCATTGTCACGTCTTCATTTTTTGGCTAATATGAAAAGAACCATTACGTGGCATCGGATGCAGTGTATAGGTTTATTGATGGTCATATTTCTTCACGACGACCAATACAACTGTTACTTTTATATTATATAATATAATTATGATTCACATTTAAATTATGAGTAAAGAAAACTACAAAAACTACAGTTATTGTTATTTTATAAAAGTAATACAATATATTAAATTCTGAACCAACATTTTTTTATAAATACTGAAGTAATGGACTTCTACTTCTGCAAAAAAAAAGAAGCTATATACACATATATAATTTTGTTGTTTCTTTCTCCAACCAAAAATATCCTTTGTAGTTCAATTTACCCTACACAAAATTAAACTGGAATGGAATCGACCTCTACACCTCTATTGACGCGTCCAATCTTTTCGGTATCCACAGTAAGTAATTATTGAACTTCACAAGTATATTTTGATTTATGCATCATATCAAATCAATAATTGTACAATTTAACGCATTTATGTTCTTTGTAATTCTATTACAAAATGATTTGTTGGGATTTTAACGACATTTGTAATAACGTTAAGATTCATCACATACAAACTTAGAACAAATAATTTAAATAAAGTAAGTTTATCTAAATTATGAGAGATCCTTAAATAAAAAAATTTGTTGTGTACTATATATGTCAGTTTTTACTACCCTAATTAAGATATGTTTAAGCTTTTTATGTTGTTTTTTAATTTTTATGTTTACGACTTTAGCAACCATTGGTTTTTGTGACCCTAGTGTCTTTGAAACTCGAAAATCATATTATTAACCCATGATATTTTGTCAGTCTTCTTGTAGTTTGTTTAATGTTTCTAAACTTTAAGAAAATTGCGTTTCTAATTCTAAATAAAATAGAAAAAACCAAAATAAAATCACAAATTTGGCATTTTCTTTTTTACTTTATTTTTATTTTGGTTTACATAACATTAAAAAATAAGACCGAACAAAAACAACTTTGTTTTATTTTAGTATAAAATCAATTACTTGTTATCATATTCATACATGCTTAAACTTATTAAAATAGTCTTTTTACATAAATTTGTGTACAATATTATAAACATTATCATAGTATAAATAACAATAATTGTTAAACTCTTGTTAGGTTATATAAAATTAAGAAATCTGGAAAAATTATATGTTAAAAATAGTTTTAAAATCTTAACACATACGGAATTTGGGCAATGGTACAATGAGTAATAATATTTCAACCATTTATTTTTTGAAGTTAAATACTAAGAAAATTTATAAATCTTTGATTTTGTAAAGTTTAAGATTTTATAAATTTCTATTATTTTTTTATAATTTTATTGTTATCATACTCGTAAAAACACAAGTTGTTACATGATTTTTTATTATGTGTTAATATCAATACATAATATATATATATATATATATATATATATATATATATATATATATATATATATATATATATATATATATATATATATATATATATATATATATATATATATATATAGGGTAGGAATAGACTAAAAAGGCTATTAAAATAAAAAGTCTAGGAAGGATTATGCGAGTGACATGTGTCACTTAGCCACATCATCATGCCACATAATCATGACACCTCAACACTTAAAAAATTTCGAATTTTTTTTAAAATATTTTTTACGAAAAAAATTTTAAAAAAAAAATTTCGGAATTTTTTTTTCCGAAAATTTTTTTTCGAAATTTTTTTTTGGGAAATTTTTTTTTCGAATTTTTTTTAAAATAATCTACTGCATCACAGTTATATGTTTGATGCATCAACTTAATAAGTTAATACATCACATAATTAGTTACTACATTAAGTTCGGTGATGAACTATAATGCAATAACTTATTAATATGATGCATCAAAATATATAATTGCGATGCAGTAGATTATTTTTTGTTTTATTTAAAAATTAAAAAAAAATAATTTACTGCATCACAGTTATATGTTTGATGCATCAACTTAATAAGTTAATGCATCACAGTAATTAGTTATTGCAATAAGTTCGGTGATGAACTATATGCATCAAAAATATATGATTGCGATGCAGTAGATTATCTTTTTTTTAATTTAAAAATTTAAAAGAAATAATCTATTGCATCACAGTTATATGTTTGATGCATCAACTTAATAAATTAATGCATCACTATAATTAGTTACTGCATTAAGTTCGGTGATAAACTATAATACAGTAACTTATTATTGTGATGCATTAACTAACATGATGCATCAAAATATATAATTGCGATGCAGTATATTATATTTTGTTTTATTTTTAAAAAAATTTAAAAAAAAAAGTTGAAATATTTTTTTCGAAAAATTTTTTTAAAAAAATAATAGAAAAAAAAATTTGGAAAAAAAAAATTTTGAAATTTTTTTTTTTTGAAAAAAAGTTTCGAATTTTTTAAAATAATGAGGTGTCATCATTATGTGGCATGGTGATATGGTATAATGACACATGTCACTCTCACAATCTTTCGTATACTTTTTATTTTAAAACCGTATCTCATTTTACCCCATTCCTATATATATATATATATATATATATATATATATATATATATATATATATATATATATATATATATATATATATATATATATATATATATATTTACTGCGCAAAAGATTTGAATTTATTAACTCGAATAATGCTTAGGTTAATCTTTGTTGAGTTTTAATATTTATATCAGATTCTAAACATTATATATTTTAGTATCACATAATGACCTTAAAAAATAATATGTGATATTGTTATATGTATAAACTCATTTATTTATTTTCATCTTAAAGTAATGTGTGCTCGTCCTTTAATGATAATGTAAGCCAACTTTTAAACCCGTGCACATGTTAGACATATAAAAAGGACCATGAGTCGCTATAAATACAAATAATTGAAAATGAATACTTTTTTCTGAAATTCTTTACTTAATCTCGAAAAGATGAATAACGAGAGTAGGTATATATGTATAATCTTATGTGTTTATTTACATGTTTCGATAACATGTTTTTTTTCTTTTTATATTTACTATTCAATACAGATACACTAGTTTAATAATATTTATAAATAATGACAACATATGATTTATTTATAAATAATAACAACATATGAATGTATTTTTTAATAACATAAAGTACATGACATATTTATAAATTTTACCGTATAAGATTATATTAGTAATCCAAAAAGAATTTATTTAAAATTCAACAACTAAAACTTTATTAATTAATTTCTCATCTATAAAAGTTTTTCTCAGTTCGATTTTATTGGCCAATCATATTGAAAAACTTTGGCATGTGTCGTAAACTCGTAATAGAGTAACTTGATTGGTTTAAAAAATTCAAATTTTTGTGTTTATGACAAATTTGTTCTGATAAGATGTAAGTTTTTTTTTTATATAGAAGATTTGTAAATTTAAAATATTTTTTAATAAGAAAGTTCTAATCACATAGTTAAAAGGCTCAAAGATTAAAGCAAAATCATATTTTTGCTCATGTCTTCTATGTGCATTTTTAGGGGTGTCATACCATTCTACATAAATCTAGTAGTACGTACGACATATAAGTGAAAAAGTTGTGAATGATATGCATTAAGTTGCTAATCTTGTAAAAAATCTCAGGTACTACAAGAAATGCAGCTACTATTTCTAGTAGCTGGAACTATGTTTTTCTCAGGTTTGCATATCTTTAGCAAAACTTTTATCTCGACGTTTGTCTTGGGACGGGTTGGTACATCAGCATTATCCGGTGCATCACTTTCCGTAGCATTTGTAAACGTCACTGGCTTTTCTGTGCTTAGTGGTTTGGCTATGGGTATGGACGGGATAGCGGCACAAGCTTTTGGAGCTCGTAACTTCTTGCTTATGGCCCGAACCCTTCATCAGACCATACTCATCCTTTTAGCCGCCTTCATTCCGATAACTATTATGTGGCTGAACGCAGAGCCGATACTTGTATTTCTTGGTCAAGATCCAAAAATAGCTAGTTTGGCTGCTACATATACTTACGTCACCATACCAACTTTATTTCTTCAGTGTTTCTTCCATCCTATTAAAGTATACCTAAGAGCTAAGAAGATAAATTACCCTCTAATGCTCGGTTCAGTTCTTGCTGTTGTTTCTCATGTCGTCGCCAATGGTTTGTTATTTTGGCTTGGCTATGGGCTTGAAGGAGTTGCTTGGGCACTTGGGGTTACAGACCTTGTGTACCTATTGACCCTTTTGTGGTACTTGTACAAAACCGGTGATATTGCAATAAGCTCTTTTGATTTCATCAGTTGCTTCACAGAGCTGAGAACTATCTTGTCACTTGCAATAGCTAGTTTCTTGTCGGTATGTCTCGAATGGTGGTTTTATGAGCTGATGATATTTCTCTCTGGCCTACTTCCAACTGACAAAGGAGCTGCCATTTCTGCTATGAATTGTCTATTGCAGGCAACTTCCTTTATCTACATATTCCCATCATCGATAAGCATGGGTGTTTCGGCTCGTGTTGGCCATGAGCTAGGGGCAAACAGGCCAATGAACGCAGAATACGCATCATATGTAGCCTTATCATGTGGTGTTCTAACAAGCTTTATTGCGGTGGCCTTAACCGTTGTTACTAAAGACGTCTGGGGAGAAGTGTTCACGAAAGATCCAACGACCGTTTCACTGATATCAGCAGCCATGCTAGTGCTGGGGGTGTGCGAGCTTGGAAACTGTTCTCAAACTGTCATCTCTGGTGTATTAAGAGGTTGTGCTCGACCAAGGTTCGTTGCATGGGTTAATTTGGGCTCATTTTATCTTATTGGGCTTCCTATGGCGTTGCTTTTGGGCTTTGGCTTTCAGATGGGCTTCGTGGGCTTGTGGAAAGGGCTTTTGATGGCTCAGGTAGCTTGTTTGTTATGCATGTGTGTCTCATTATGGAAGATTGATTGGGAACAACAAGCTATTATAACACAAGAGCGTGTAAGCTGAATCTAGATGATGATGAAGATGTTAAAATATTATGTATCAAGTATTAAATAAAGCATGAATTGTTCCAAAACTTTTGTCATGTGTTTTTTATTAGTTATTAATGTAAATTTAGTGGATGCTATTTATGCTCGTATGCCTCTAACATCTTGTTAAAATTCTTGTAAAATAACATACCACAAGTGGTACCAAACCCAACTCTTTGGTGTGTTTGTTTCTGTCCTTCATCAAAGAGAAGAGGATGGATTATTCACATTTCAAATTTTTTTAACGACGAGTTAGTATATTTAGTGATTCGAGTTTACAGTGACATCTAATTGGGCAGTATGCAAGCCTTGAATCTTCTCCTTAGGGTATCCCCCACTCCTGCTTCTTAATTCGGGCCCCTGAAGGTTCTTGGTGAGACTCGAACTCGAGACCTCTCCAAGAATACATCCCCAAGGTTACCATTGCTGGCCAACTGAGCTAGCTCAACTGGTTCTTTTCACATTTCATTTGATGGTCCGAGCTGAATTGAAAACTAAGCAGTGGTAATTTTAAGATTTCCGGAAAGAAAAGAGAGATGCCTCCAACGTTACCCATAATATGTGAAAATATCAATGTAAATTCATGAAGTCATTCGGTCTAAATGCTACATGAATAACATAAGCCAGATGACGAAACAAGAATCCTAGGATGTAGAAGATTGTAACATAAGTGATACCGAGCAAATATATACCATGAGTCTCAGGCCTGGATATTAGGCTGTGCGGGGCACCAAAATTTTGTATACTTTTGTTAATAGATAGGCCTAATTTCCCTTTTCTCTAAGTCAAGTCAAATAAAGCCTTCAGTTTTCTTTAGGTTATGGTATTCGTCTTTGTAGCTGAGGCCCAATTTCCTTTTTCGTAATTCGTCTTTGTAGATGAGGAATAGGTTTCTTTCTTGTTATTTAAGTAATTGTTTAATGATTTTCTTGTCCTATAAGTTATTTAAATACTATAAGCAATTCATCTCAAATTGTTAGATTTAAGGATTGAATGTATATATGTGTGTCGGTGTTTGACACATTTGTAAGTTTGAAGTTTTAATGTAATGAGCCACAATTATTTTAAATGAAAACAAGGATTACTTAAAAAAAATTGTATGTGATGACTAATTTTAAAGCGGCTAGTGTACCTAGTTATCTTATAGCTTTTGGTTTACATATTTTCAAAGAAATTATGCCTCCTAAACCATTAAGAAAACAACAATTTACATTTCAAAAACGTTCAAAAAAACAAAAAATTAACAAATCAATAAGAAACGGTCCGGAAAGATGCACTTTATAACATATTGCAACTTTATCAATTTAAAAAAAAATTATACAAGTATTTTATGTACACATGTTTAAGGAGCCTATTTTTAAATGAACAAGACACCAAAAATTTATGAGACGGCTTTGATGAGTCTCATGACTATTTGTCCGCATCTTATGGTCAAAAAGTTTCCTAAAAACAGAAGGAATATATTCTTTCTTCCTCATTTTTTGATCGAGAAAACCATCATTACATCATCTTCGCGTAAGTAACAAAAACATGATAAATAAAAACAATATTACATTTATGCATACGTTTTTGATATTTTCTACTCTTATTTTTTGTACCATAGGCTTGAATGAACTTTAAATATCATATATGTACAAGATTTTTTCATCATCTTCCAATAAGTAACAAAAACATGACAGATAAAAACAATATTACAGTTATACATACTTTTTTGATATTTTCTACTCTAAGTTTTTTTACCATATGCTTGAATGAACTTTAAATATCACATACGTACGAGATTATTTCATCATCTTCCAATAAGTAACAAAAACATGACTATTAAAATAATATTAGAGTTAGACATACTTTTTTATATTTTCTACTTTAACTTTTTGTAACTTAGGCTTGAATGAACTTTAAATATCACATACGTACAAGTTTTTTTCATCATCTTCTAATAAGTAACAAAAACATGACAGATAAAAACAATATTACAGTTATACATACTTTTTTTTTATATTTTCTACTCTAATTTTTTGTACCATAGGCTTGAATGAACTTTAAATATCACATGCGTGTAAAATTATTTCATCATCTTCAAATAAGTAACAAAAACATGAGAGATAAAAACAATATTACAGTTATGCATACTTTTTTGATATTTTCTACTATAAGTTTTTGTATCATAGGCTTGAATGAACTTTAAATATCACATACGTACGAGATTATTTCATCATCTTCCAATAAGTAACAAAATGACAGATAAAAACAATCTTACAGTTATACATACTTTTTTATATTTTTACTTTAATTTTTTGTACCATAGGCTTGAATGAACTTTAAATATCACACACGTATAAGATTATTTCATCATCTTTCAATAAGTAACAAAAACATGACTGATAAAAACAATATTGCAGTTATAATTACATTTTTGATATTTTTATACTCTAATTTTTTGTACCATAAGCTTAAATGACCTTTAAATATCACATACGTACAAAGGTTATTTTATCATCTTTTAATAAGTAACAAAAACATGATAGATAAAAATAATATTACAGTTATACGTATTTTTTATATTTTCTATTCTAATTTTTTTTAACATGGACTTGCATGAACTTTAAGTATCACATACATACAAGATTATGACATCAGAATAAAGTTTTATTCATACCTGTAAGAATAAATGGTTACATCATACACCAAATTTTTAATTCTTTGCTTTGTTGATAAGAATTGCCACGTACAATATTCTTCCTTACAAAAAGTTAACATCTTTTTTGGCATTTTCAAGTTAACAGAATTCAGAATACCACACAACTATTTGAAGGTCCAATGTATGTCTACAGATGGAATAATCTTTAAGAAATGATTCATATTTGTACTTTTAAGCTTTGTTTTCTTTAACATGGTAACATGGGCAGATCCTGATAGACTAAACTCAAAAGTTGAACATTTCTAACATCTTTTTTATATTTTATTACGAGTATAATGAATTTGTAAGCTGTAGATTCTCTACAATGGTCAAGTATATAATATGCAATACTAGTCTGTATTAAGATTCGTTTGAAGTATAAATTAGGCCAACAGAATATCTTTGCTAGTTGTGCAATTGTGCAAATTCATATATAAAAAGAGAACAAACCATACTAAATTTTAGCACATCAAAACTTGTAAACTTTACTACAATGTCTAGCAAAAGTTTCTTTAGTTTCAAATATGGTATTTCAAGAAAATCATCAACCCCTAAAACCACACCAACTCAGCCACTTCAGCCATCAAAGTTTGGTTCAAGCATGTTCCAGCCAGACGTCGATGAAATGAGACGAGTTTTCAACAAATTTGACAAGAACAAGGACGGTAAGATATCCAAGGAAGAGTATGGTTCAGCTGTTGGAGTACTTGGTAGCAAAAACACTAAATCGGACGTGATCAAGACGTTTCAAGCCATAGACATTGATGGGGATGGTTTTGTGGACTTTGATGAGTTCATGGAGGCTCAAAAGTCGGAAGGCGGTGTTAAAACAGGCGATATTAGGAGTGCGTTTAAGGTCTTTGATTTGGATGGCAATGGGAAAATAACCGCGGAGGAGCTTGTTCAAGTGCTGAGGCAGTTAGGAGAGAGGTGTAGCTTGGAGTCTTGCCGAAAAATGGTTAAAGGGGTCGATGCAGATGGGGATGGAATGATCGACGTTGATGAGTTCATGGTTCTAATGACCCGTAACATGAAATTGGCATAAATTTGCTACTTGCTCGTATATTCATATCCAGATAGTATAATGTTGTTATTCCAAAATTTTCAGTCATTATTAATGACTATATACGAGTTTCTACGACTTATTTGTAGGGGTCATGTTGTTTCGTGCTACCAATAATTGATGTTGGACAATTATATTAAAACATTTTCCACCATTTCTACTCTCGATTAATCTTTTATATGTAACGCGATTATATTTTTCACATATCAAGTAAATATGTCTAACGAAGGCTCACCAAAACCATAACTTCGATAGAATTTATCTTTGAGATACATTTGGTTTAGTTATTCATCTTATTCTGGTATAACGAATTAAAACTGTGGACCCGAATATTATCTATTTAATCAAAATATCAATGATATGTTTTGAGTATACTATTCTAAGTTAACATTATCTGTCGTCATAGGCTCGTAATCATCATAATATGGAGTAATATTAAATGGTTAATTGGTTAGCATAGTTGTAGCATAACTTTAAAGAATATCAATTCATTTAGGACTGATTCTTTCATGTTAGCATAAATACGATAGGTATGTTGTCTCCAAAAAGATAAAAAGAAAAGAAAAACTATAAGGTTTACTGTGAAGCTCAATCTTTCTTTTGATTGAGTGATCGAGAACATGACCGGTTATGTTTAAAGTAACTTGAGAGAATCTCGACGTAACACCTTAGCACATATCAATGTGAAGCGAATATCTAGATTTCGGCTAACATGTTAGTTAAAGACTTAAAGGTAGTTGTGCCTGTCATAATGTGATAACTTGTTTAGCTAAATCATTGCTTTACTATGATGATATTCGGACTATTTGAGAATTACCGCAATTGTGCAGTGTTTCCAGCCTTCCCTTATATACTGGCCCATGTATTCGCTAGCCCAATCTTGTCCGGGCCAACATCTTTTTCTGGCCCAGGTTTATTGACCCTTTTTGTTTGCTTTCCTTATTGACCTTCAATCTCTTTTTACCATCTAACATTTTAAAACCAGGTTCGAATTTTAGCGAAAATTAACATTAAGCCTTTACATTAGCGAAAATTTCAAGTTTTGACGAGCTTAGCCTTTGTACTTCTTGTCCTCTCAACGTTGCTGGAAAAGTTAAGACTTGTGAGAGAGTTGTTTGACAAAATAATTGTAGCTTTGACAATAACTTGCGAGAAAAGACACATGTAATTATGAAAAACACACTAAATACTAGTAGGTAATACTGTTGTGCGATAACAATCATTGTTGTTTTGATTGAATATATGCTTAATTTATATAGGTTTTATCACACATGTTAGGAATAGTTTTTCTTGTCTGATCCTCACCTTTGCATCCGTCATATGTCTCACTCGTGGCGTTTTTATCATATGCCAATTGCCTAGTGGTCACAAGGATGGCATTGAGCCACTCCACGTATGTGATAATGTGTTGGAAACTCCACATCAATTTTCCTTGAGAGCTCAGTTGCTTCGTCTCTTTAGAAAGCCACGTCGGATTGGTAGAGTTTCTTCATTTACCCCCGCATATTTGCCCGATCTTTTAACTTGGAGTGACACAACAAATCTAAGCTCTACTTCGGATATATGTTTTGATGTTATCATATAAACAACAATAGTCGCGTTCGTTCGTTTATGTTTGTCAACGTCCTATTATGTGTTCATTAATGTTCGTTTATGTTCATATTTTTTTATGTTCGTATATAATACTTTTGAAACTCGTATATTAAAATAAAACAACAGTGTCTAAAACAGAATATTATGCACAAATTAATCAAATTTTATGGCATTTTGTCTAACTTCAATTATATTCGATCATTTATGTTCGTTTAAGGTTTATTTAATTTTTTTTTTCTTAAGCACAGGAGTTAAATATGAATATCAATTTTCAAAACATATGTGTATCATAAAACTATACACAGTGCTTTGGAGAACCCTTCTCAAAACAAAAGTAATTTCACCTTTAATTCCAATATTCTAGTCTTGAATTTCATTCGTATGAGGTGTTCTATTTTCATAGTTGACACAGTAGATAATTAAGTATTTTCGTATGTTCTATTTTCAAGAGGTTCCAAATCTATTTTATATAATAAAACAGAATATGTTACAAGTCTTTAAAGCAGAAGAATTAAATGAATGAATTAAAACACCTACCATAAATAACCTATGTACAAGACCTCAATGCAAAGAACAATTAAATTAGTTACCAAAATTAACTTTTCACACATCTCTTTTATACGTCTGTTTTGTATTGTATTTGTATTTTGTATGTACAACAAGCCATCTAAAACATTAAGAAACCGGATAATTAAATTAATTTTTTATAAACGAAATAATAATTGAAAAAATATTTGTATAAATTCTTTTGTGAAAACATTTATTTTTTAAGTATAAATAAATTTTGTGAAAAAATATCGTGTCTGTGTTTTTTGTATGTTTTGTTAAATAAATATGTGTGTGATTTATCTATTTTTGTAAATGTTTTAATAAAATTATGTATTTTTGTAAAGCCTTAAATAAAATTTAATGACATTGCGTTTTTTTTTTGAAAGAATTTAAAACAAAACGCGTTTCAACAACTTTTTCCTTCTTATCTTTGACAAAAATTTCAAAATTTAAACATTGGTAATTATTTTTGTAAACTAAATAAATATTGATTCATACGTTTAATGTGCTTCTATATAATCCCGATTGGAGATGTGTTTATTTTCACAATTCAAAAAACAATTTTATACAGCAAAGCTTTTTAATCACAACTATGGCTAATTTTGTTGCAGGTTTTCTGAATGATTTATCCCCAGTGAAGGACAATATTATTTTACGTGTGAGAATTCTTAGGGCATAGATGCAAAAAATATATGGAAAAGAACATATTCAAAACTTGGAACTCATCATTATGGATGAGAATGTACGTGAACTTTTTAATTTTGTATCGTTGATAGTACATGTTTGTTCAATTGTGTGTGAATCTGTATTCTGATCTTAATTTTTTGATGTTTTTGCAGAACACACGAATGCAAGCTACTATTCGTATGGCTTTGGTGAAACAATTTAAGGATCAGCTTGTGGAAGGAACTGCTGTTAGTTTAGAACGATATAGTTTAAAAAAAATAGTATTTTGGTTCTTATAAGCAAAAATTCTAAATAATTTAAAAAAATATATGTATTTGACGTTTAGTGTTTATAAAATGTAATTTTTTACAAAATTATGATTTTGAAAATATTTTGGCAGTTACTATGTTACATTTCTATTTATGTTAAATTTTAATGAAATTAAGTGACAACATTCTATTTGGAAAGACATTAATGTATAACGTGTTTCATATCATAAATCAACAAAAGTTTTATTTTTATAAATTAAAAAAAACA
Organism: Glebionis coronaria; assembly: GCA_025667525.1. Lineage (NCBI taxonomy): Eukaryota > Viridiplantae > Streptophyta > Magnoliopsida > Asterales > Asteraceae > Glebionis > Glebionis coronaria. The sequence goes on from CM046881.1 coordinate 93,299,423, forward strand.
TTTCATTGTTTTTTTATTAAAAATTTTTAATTAATCTAAAAAACGTTTCATTATGTTTTTATTTTTGTAATTTAAAATGTTTAAATGTTATTTAGATAGATGAGTAAAAGTTATTGTAAAAGAACTAAAAACCCAAAATAATTTTAAGTAATTGAAAATAAATATATAGTATTTAAACAAATTGAAAAGGACAGTTAATATGTCTTTTTAAACAAAATAAAAATAAAAATTATTATTAATTATAGAAAGTCATAACTGATAACTAAATTTTAAAAATAAATATTAACTTAATTTTAGCTGTAATCCCTTATTTTATGGGAGGTCATAATACTGTTTAATAAATTTAATGCAAGAAACGCTCCTAAAATATACTCGATCAGTTACAATCATCCATGACATACAATTGAACACCAATTCAAATTCATGAACACATACACAAATCGTCTCACACAATTGGCATTATATTTAAACACAAACCGTTTCATTCTTTTCCTCTCTAAGTCATCCAAAAACATATACGGAGATCGTAGACTAACAATTAATCAATGGTAAGTATCACATTTGTTTTTGTTTCGATTCAGTTATAATCTATTTTGTTAATATTATGTTCGATTTTTTTGGCTTTTGTAGCACCGAGTCTGTTCCCATGTTCAATTCAATAGTGTTACAAATTGGTGATGGATACTTTAACGATGAAGCAGGAGTGGAATTACGCCAAGGCAAGGTAGGAGTTTATCACTTATACTCAACTGTTTCCCATAGTTTCCTTCTGAAAAATTCATCTGATATAACTGTATATAGTCTGATTCACACACATTTATGCTTTTAACGATTGCAGCTTATTTTGATTGCAAGAAGGCTTAAAAGAACGCGAACTTTGTGTATTTTCCAGGAATAACCATTTTGACACAATGTTCAAGGTTAGTTAAAGTATACTTTGTACAGGTCTTCATTTTTTAGTATGAAAACATTGATAAGTAATTTTTGTTGGTGACAGTAGAGGCCGAGCAGATATTCATTGTCATAGAGACATCCTATATCTTTGCGGTATACTTCTTCCTTCCTTACATCTTATGTTGAATTTTAATGGGCCTTCCATCTGCACCATGTGTAATATTTGAGCTTTCATTGTATGTGTATCTTTTGTTACGAATGCATAACCCTGTCTATATGACAAGTGTGATATATTTTAATTGTGTATATTTGCGATTTACTAAGTTCTGAATAATTAAATTCATTTGCTTACTTATAATAGCTTAGTATATAAACCTTTGCAAAGTGCATAATATATGCACAATTGCTTAGTCAATAGAAGTTGTTTGAGATTGCGTCATTGAGTTTGCTAAGTTTTTTGTACGGATTATGACTGCATGTGATTACATCTTTTAATATCAAGCAACTTTATACTTTGGTTTTTTCGTTAGTAATTTCTGTTTTAATATCAAAAAACTTAATCAGATGAATAACGCAAAACGGGTTAGTGGAGAACTAAATATTGTTTTTAGGCTTAAGCAAAATTAACATGCATTTGTTCGAATTTAATGGTGTAATAAAGAAGTACCACACCAATCTAAATTGCTAACAATTAAGATATACATCAATACATGGGTACTTCTTTAGCAGGCTATGATATGTGGGGATCCATTTTTGTTGGCCGTTCATGAGGGTGAGTAGGTGAGATGTTAGCTAAAGTTAAAATGCACATTTAGAAGAAGTCAAGGTGGGGAATCATTTTCTCTCGATGTGTTCCTTGATTGTAATTGATTTTATTCACAACTATCACACCTTTTATGGCTACAAAAAAGGTTGAAATAGTTTTTGTCCTGTAGGAAATAAAATATACTGCAACATGTTTGGGGCAAATTTGGTAATTATGTGTTTATGGCCTATATGTAAAGGCGAAACCGTATATGGGATGTCGTTTTTGATAGTATCAATGATGACAACAAGCTGTTTAATTAGTTATTCATATAAATCTCAATTAATATTTTACACGAAACGACCTCTATATAGATCTCAATTTTGTGTAACGGGTTTATATGCATGATTTTGGTTAAAGAGTAGGTTGGCTTTGTGAAACAAGTTGATATGGCTGCTAATGGTGGTTTTGTGAAACCAGTTGATATGGGTGGTTTTAAACTACTAATCATATGGGTGCTAATAGTGATTTTGTGAAACCAGTTTGATATGGGCAATTTTGTGTAACGGGTTGATATGTGTGATTTTGTGTAAATAGTTGGGGGCGTTTTTTTTGTAAATGGTTGATATTGGCATTGTTGTGTATAGAGTTGTTATTGTGAAAGTGATCGATATAGATGATTTTGTTCATGTTGAAATGGGGAATAGATTAGATAGAGATCGACTTTTTATCCCATGGCAAGCTCAAAATCATTTTTGCTTTAGGGTTATTCTAGAAGTAAGAGGTACTTATAATTTATTTATAATAATAAGATGTTTACAATATGAATTTATTGACACCCATCATGTTAATTTTTTAACTTATATGAATGTATATATTATCCTAACTAATGTTATCTCCTCTTATCATATCCTGAAATGATTAATTGATTACTTTATTTTATTGGACCGTAAAAAACAACAAAGAGATTGCAATAGATGTACGTAACAAAATTATTATAAATGCTACGTATGAATAGGTATGGAACATGTGAATAACCTTTGAAAACATGAAAATGGTATTGCGGGTAAATGTGGATTTTAATTTTGTTTTAACGGTGATGATTCATTTAATAATTATACATTGTTGTCTGATACTCTATTTGTATTACATTAAAAGAAAAATTGTTATAGTTCGTGTACTCATTATGTGTTAGCTTCATTCTACAACTAGATTTTTGTACGGATGGGTAATGGTGTTAATGGTAAAACTAAAAAGTTCACCGTTAGATTTATTTTATATAACCGGTCGACATGGGCGGGTTTTTTTAACGGGTCAATATGGTCAATTTTTGTAATGCTTCGGTATGGTCTATTTTGTGTAATTGGTCGATGTGGGATATTTTGTGTAATTGGTCGCTATGGGAGATATGTGTAAAGAGTCAAGTGATTTTACGAAACACACCGATATGAGTGATTAAGTTACATGGTGAAATAGTCAGATAACCTTAATTTTGTTTCTCTTTAGCTTATAGTCTTAGAATTACATTATTAAGGTTATTTTGTAATTAAAAGGTACTTATAAGCTATAACATGTATGCAAGCTGCTTATGTACATAGTGAAAAAATCACCCATCATGCTACATTACATATATGATCGTACATAGATTATCCTAATATTATATTAAATAATTATATATATGAACATGATTACTTGATTACCTTATTTTATTGGACCGTAAAAAGAAAACGACACTGAGGTTGCGACATATGTACTCAACACCAAGAAAAGGATATCCTTGCTCTAACAAACGAAGTTGTAGACAATATTAATGAGAAATTGTTGAGAAATTTCCGGGAGTAGAAATGGTTTTCTTAAGTTGCGATAGCATAGATAAAATCGAACGTGGCACTGCTATAGATCGGTCCGTTTTCTCTAAAGAATTTATTAATGGGATGAAATTCTCAGGTGTTCCGAACCATAGAATCGCTTTAAAAGTTGGAGTTCCGGTTATGTTATTGCGAAATATAGATCAAGCAAATGGTTTGTGTCATGGTATAAGACTCCAAGTTCTACATTTAACAAGAACTTCAATCAGTGCACAAATCATTAACGGAACAAACTTTGGAAAAAAATTATCATACCGAGGTTGAGAATTACTCCTACTGATAAACGTTTACCGGTAAAGATTGTAATAAAGCAGCTTCCTTTGTCAATTTCTTTCGCAATGACAAGTAATAAAAGTCAAGGCAAATCGCTTTCCAAAGTTAGTTTATATCTTCCACGTCCTGTTTTCACCCATGGATAACTTTACGTTGTTGTTTCACGAGTTAAAAACAAAAATGGGTTCAAAGTTGTCGTTTGTGATGAGGATGGTAATATTTCCAAGACTACTACAAATGTGGTGTATAAAGAAGTTCTTCACTGTCTATGAGCAATGTTCAACATGTATGTTCTTTTTATATTTGTACATTTTATTACATGTTTGTTCAACGATTCATTTTTCAACCGCAACATGTTTAATTAAAGTCTAATTGCATTTTATGTCAACAAGTAGGTGTTCACGCATTCGAAATTGGCAATCAACTTCACAACTATGACAAACATCATCGAATACTCAAGATCATTAACTTTAGAATTGAAAAATACATGGAACTCTTTATTTTAATTCTTGCAAAATCATAACATTACCTTGTAATGATACATGTTTAGTTTTGCTTTTTTATTTTATATATTAATGTTTCATGCTTACATATTCATTGTATATTTCTTTTATTTTACTTTCTCATAATACTTCTTAAAAAGCAATTTTTCTAAGATATCCCGTGATTCCACGGGTCTTTAAGCTAGTAATTAATATAAACCCCCCACGTGTGATGCTTAGTCCAATTCTGTCGACATTTAATTTGATGTCTTTTTATTGCATAATTTATCAACTGGTCGTGCCGTCATGGCCCTTAAACTTAATGCACCTCCATTCCATGTGTTGTTTGTCTCCTCATTTATTTCTCGTTTGTACCTACATTCGATCGGTGTATTTAATTAATTTCCACTGCTTTTCGATATATCTACATTTAAGTCGGTGACCATGTCATAAGTAAAAAATTCGCACGTCTTTGAATATAGGGTTTGTTCTATCACTCTCGACATAAGGTTTTAAAGTTAACTTTGTCATATATTATTATTTGATTTTAGTGATGTGTATATAATGTCAAGTTGTGTATGGATAACTGTTTCAAAGACGATATATCTAACATGTAAACATGAGTTTTCTTAATATCAAATGTTGTTTATGTCCTTTTAAATAGTTGGATTTAGGTGTGTGATGTAGATATGTAATCAAAGTTAAACCAGATATAATCTCTCAGAGTTGAGATCAACATAGACATTCTTTTTAGCATATACCATATCAACCAATTATATTCATTCAAATTAACTTTCCACCTTTTTCTTAAAAATTAAATAACTCACAAACGGTAAATCGTCAAGTGACAAAAAATACATCATTACAACGAAAATTAAATCATCTTTCTATCGAGGGGCACATGTATATACTTTCGACGAACTTTTTTTTCGACTTTTTTTCTTAAGTCACTTCTGAGAGAATCATATATGCACTACTAGAATACTGAACAACAGCGACGAAAATTAGCGACCGAATAAGTCCGTCACAGAATAATTGTTAATAGTGACAGATTAGCCATAAATTAGCTACAGATTTATCTTTGACAGAAAAGCAACTAAGTAGTGACAAATTAGTAACAAAGTTAGAGACGAGTTACGCATCTATCACAATTATATCGCTAATTGTGATCATACAGAGACGAAGTTAGCGACAAACTTAGGTTGCAACTATTAGAGACAGAATTACGACATATCGATGAATTTGTTTTAGTCATCTCAAATACATCGCTGAATTTTTACACTTAGCTTTTGATTATCGGTGGACTTCAGAATAATAATTTAGTGATATATATTTTAGGAACAATGATATAGCAGCAACCGAGAATTAGATCGTCTTTAATGAATCACATATCTTTTAGTAAGGACGACATATATATGTTTGCGCAAGCACATACATATCTTCATTTTATTTATACAAAATTCATTAATAACATTAAAGTATTTTTTTCATCCTGCTATTACACTAATTAAATTTGTATTGCACTTTTAGCATTTAACTTTTTTGTTACTTTTATTTTAATCCACTTAGGTTTAAACTAAGAAACTAAAGTATTTAGGTTGAGCATGGCAGACCAAAAATCGACCCAGACCGAAAAACCGAATCAGACGGACCCAAACTGGATCGACAAATTTTGGTCCTTGGTTTTGGACCTTTTTGGTCTTCAGTCCGGTTGGCCTCGTCCGATTCGGTCTTATAAAAATATTTTCGATTATACGTGATGGGACCAACTACCAAACCGGACCGGACCATTTCGGTTCGGCCTCCGTCGAAGTTTAGACCATTTCGGTCCTCGATCCGGTCTTGTCCGGGCTCGATGCTAATCCATATTTAATAGCTTAAAAAATACACTATCACAGAAAAGACCATAAACATCTCTTAAAAAAACTAGTAGTTTTGAGATAACCAGTTCATGTTGTAAAAAAGCATCAAAATAAAACGCATAAAAACTATGTTGTCTCTTATAAAAGAAAAACTTGTTTCTATACGTATCCAAACATTCTAAAGAGAACTATTTTCATTTTAAAAAAATCCTTTGAATAATTTTACACCAAAAAATTAACGTCCCTGCTCTTAAAAATTAACAAGCGGGAATTTTCCCTCTTTCTTTCAACAAAAAAGTCGAAACCCCCCACTATCATTTTATCTTATGTTAAAAAACCTACGTCAAAATACAACTCCTCCTCTATCAAAACCCACCCACTACTCCAAATCTACTTGCAAATAGCACCTCTACTCCCATCGCCTATCAATAATTCATCTCTACGGTATGATTTTGTAATCAGTAATTAGTTGTTTTATGCAATGTTTATTTAATTGATTTGGGTGTTAGTTAGTTTCTTTCTACTCCCATCACCTATCAACAATTCATCTCTCCAGTATGATTGTGTAATTATAATTGTTGAGATTTATTAACACAATATAAGTTATGGTGAGATGTGACCCGACTTATTGGGAGATATGAATTCAGTACTTTGTTAATTGTTGAGATTTATTATCTATATGATTAAATAATTTTTTTGATTAATTGTTGAGATTTTTTAACCATACGACTAACTAATCTGACAGACTTGCTTGAGGAAGTGTTTATGAAAATGGTAAAGCTTTTTTGTTTACTCTTAAAGTTGGTTAATTGAAATTAGTTATTGCCTTTCAAGTGTTTGTTATATTGCTTGAACAAGCAAACTCAAATCTAGCTTATGCTATTTAGGATAAAGATAGAATAATACATATGTGTTAAGGTTTATTAGTATAAAACTTTTGTAAGATATAAGAAAGCTTGTGAAATCCATTTTAGTATCTACTCTTGACATTTGCGCCTCCCTAAGATGAAAACCTGAACATGGATTATCATTCAATCTGTTTGAATAAGCGTAAGGAAAGGGATGCTTGTACCTTCAACAAAGGGGTCTTATGTGATGATGTTGTGTAATTTACATGTGTCATAAGATGTGTATCATTTGTCAATGCTTAGACATTATTCTTATATTTGATTAGCTTTTTGTTAGCAACTCTAAACTCATCTTTGTGTTTGATACAGACGATAGCAACTTTTTTAGCCAGATTATGAAAATAATAGGCGGCATTTCTGCCATATCAGGTTGGTTAAATCCTTAGCTTGCTTACATTTATGGCCAGCTAGCTCTTTCTTCTTTTCTAGTTACCTAGCATTATAATTAGAAGAGGTAATTTGATACATTTGCATATGGATATGAGTGGGTCAAGTTGGGTTATGTAAATATTTAACAGGTCAAACAAGACAAAAATTAGGGAAAAAATTTGGTTAACAACCTAATAGGGAGAATATTCATCTAGGTTAAAAGTTTCCTATTGTGTATTCCTAATACATAAAAGTTTCTTAGAATTTATATAAAGTTAAACTTTACAATATATAAAGTTAAATTTTGGAACCACTATTAATATTCAAGCGTTACATATTGTTTGTCTCTTCAATTTCATTTCGGCATTTTCTTCTTATGCTTATAAACTTCAACATCTTCTTTGTTAAAGATATCCTTCATTTTGAGGTTCAAGTTGAAGGTGTTTCAAGGAATTTAAATGAACATTATTATGTGAACCAGGTTTGATTTAGTTTAATCACTATCTTCGCATGTCAATATTGGTTGATTGTTTTTAAGAGTGTTTTATCCACACGAATAGTAACTGAACTATTTTAAATATATATGCCATTTCCTATGTGTAAGGATTCAATGATATATCAAATGTAATGCACTTAGTAATAGAGTAATGAATCATGTGTAGATATCATCTATTTTTTCGATAAGATACGAAATCATCCTCATTATTATGTCCTACATTTACAGAAATAAAATGATGCATGATTCAGTAATAGACTATAATATATTCTGAGTGTATGATTTTAATTCTTCATAACTTTGTAGTCCATGATTTATTTTTTGCAAGGTATTGAACTCTGGATATACGTTTACCGTAAACACATTGATTGTTTAAATGCTTGGAATGAAAATATAATAATGCCCTTTTGTCCAAATTTCAGATAACTGATGCGGCTATGGCTGCCCTTTATGTAAACTTTAATATCACTGAATCTGGGTGGAATGAAACATACAATTAAAGTTGTACAACTGTACATTCTGATCGAGCATTGAGAAAAAATCTCGCCTTCCGTATCACAAAAGGTACGAGTTACTTCTATTTTATGCCATGTCTTACTATTATAAGTAGCAAGCTGGTGAGTCGAATGACAAATAAAAACTTGTCTAGTTGAAACGGGTTGGTGTTTGGTGTTGGTCAAACAGGTACGTTTATGGATTGGGTTGACTTGCAACTGTTTTCTGCTAGTTTTATATATATAGTTGATTCATTTATGATGAAGCTATTTTGAGCAAAGTGTTTATGATCTTGTATGCGTTAAAATTGTATATGCCCTGTTGGGGATAATACACAACCTGAATTGACCCGTTTCATTTAGGTAAACTGTATTAAATAGAGGTTTTATATATAGACGTGACAAAATGGGTGTGTCTAACAGGTGTAATGTTTACTTAAAAATAAATATTAAAGGTTTAAGCATGTTAGATGTAACTTCGTGTCAACTTATATCTGGTCTTTCAACCTGCACTCACAAGCAGGGGCGGAGCCAGTGGGGTGGCTAGCGGGTGCTCAGCCAATCCCAACTGGCCTAACTAGCTCAAATTGTAACATGATTTCCGGCGAGCGTTTTATGAATGTTTCAATCTAGCTCCTGCCAATAGCTTATATCTAAATACACCATGGTTATAATGTTCTTATAAAGGCAATTGTTTGGTGTAGTCACATAAAGAATGGTTGAAAATAGAAAGTCAATAAGATGACGGAGGTTAGTGGGGAAGAAGAATGTTTGGGAGGAAAAGACACACTAGAAAAAAAGAATAAACTGTAGTAATCGTACTATAGAAGTAGTAATATATTAGGAGTAATATATACGAGTATATATTTGTAGATATTTGGTGTGTAGTACTTACAGTATATTACTTACCCATTATCCAATGTTTACCTTTAAATAGATTAATTTTTCTTTTAGATGTTAAGATATGAAAAAAATACGCAGTAGTTGGATACCAACTTAATTTAATTAAAAGGCTTATATAAAATTTATTCATTTGACAACATTGTTAGTTAGTAACATTTACTAATGGTTTAAAGTCATTTTTTATAACTTAGAAACCTGATTGTTATTAATATTTTTTGGTTGCTCAATAAATAAATTTCAGTTTCGCCCTTGTGTATAAAGGTAAAAAGAAAGTCATATGATATACTTGGGGTTATGATCATGGGCAAAAAGATCAAGGTTAGTGGTTCTCATTTTCTTAAAAAAACAATAATATGGCAATTTATAGCTCATATATTTATGAGATATTATATACAGGGGCGGAGCTAGGGGGTTCCCGGGGATGCACGGGAACCCGATGGAATTTTGTCGCCTAGTCATATATTTGCTAAAAATCTCGATTTTGTCAAAATGAACCCGATATAAAATTAGGTGTTATATAAATACTCGTATTAAAATTTGTGTGCACCCAATAATTTTATACTCTGGCTCCGCCCCTGATTGTATACGAATGATAAACAAGTAACTAAAATTATTGTATACTACGAACTATTTTTAACTTTTGGTGATAAGCAAAATTGATAGTCACAGCGTTTACTTTTGTTTTTTACAAAAATATCGATGTTTGATGGACACTCCTGATATCCCTAAGACGTTATAGATAACGCAAAAAATTTATAGTCAAAGCGTTTACTTTTGTTTTTTAAAAAAATATCGATGTTTGATGGACACTCCTGATATCCCTAAAAAGACGTTATTAATATGTAAGCTATACATACCTACTAATACTATAATAGTATCTAATTAGTGTTATACTGTATATGTTTTACTGTATTTTTGTACCCTTATTTGTGCCGAGATACCCTTTCAATTTTTATGCAAGCTTTTAGTTATTGTTTGTAAATTAGGACTATTTATTTGCTTCAACTATTTGAAAAATAATTGGAAGATGATTTCTAATGGCATCTTTGCGAATAAATTTTTTTATGAATAATATCCATTTCATGCTTTTTATAAGCAACACGTGATTTATCACATGTTTATAGGCTAGTATTTTTCATATACATAATCTATTTGTGATAGTACTTGTAGTATCTATACAAAAGTAGTTAATATGTGCTCATTGGGGATTTATAGTATATATGTACAACTAAAAGTTATAAGGCTTATACCTCTGTAAAGTCCCTACTCGACATTTTATAAACTCAAAATCTTGTTTCATTATAGGGGTGCGGGAGTGAGGATGCTGAAGCTCAAATAAGTTCTTTTGATTAGGGAAGGGAGGGCCTTATACGCTTATGATGGGCTCATGTTCATTCAAAGTGTCCTGAAGATGTACCACTTGGTACAACTATGTTTGAAGGTGAACACATGAATTTCTACATCTTATACTTTATTGATCTTATCTTCATTGATGTTTCTACTTAGGTTGGTTTCGACTCATATTTTATCACGTACTTTGATTGCAAGAAATGTTGGTGCCTCAACACAAGCATGTTGTGAAGCTGCTTGAAGAAAAGAGTTTGAGGACTCAATGCTAACTCGTGAAGCCTTCGTAAAAAGGCAATTAGAATAACAAGAAGCTTCAACATTTGCGAGAGATAGAGACACAAAAATTTCACCACTCAACTAAATTGTATGATGTGATAAATAAATGGTAATTTTTGTTGCTAGATTTTAGGTATCTTCTTGTAGACATTTTGTTATATTCCACATTTAGTTGAAATCTTGGATTCGTGCGTGGATATACAGAAAGTGAATTGTATATAAATTTATTAGTTTCTTATTGATATTGAGTTTATCTTTTTATTGTCGCAATTTAGATTTTATTTACAATAATCTGAATTTGTTGCATTTCCGTTGCAAATAGCTTTTTGCAACGATTTTGCATCGTAATTAGACGGTTGCATTAGGCCAATTTTGTTGTAGCGTTTGTCGTTACTCTTAGCGACAAATTTTTTGTCGCTATTCCGTTGCTTTATGGTCGAATCAAATTTCATTCCAGTAACTTTATAAACATTCTAGTGAGGGGTTATAGACCGATCATCCGTCGCTGATACTCTGAAACTTTTGTCGCTAAACTTGTCACAAAAATTTTGCGAGGCCCTTTTTTGCTATGGCACATATTGGTCAATAATCCATCGCCGAAAGGCTACAGTGATGGAATAGCGATGAAAATGCCCGTTGTTGATGCCAGATTTTCTAGTAGTGATGATTCGTCACGAAACATATATGATTCGTCACGAATCATATATGATTCGTCACGAAACATATATGATTCGTCACGAATCATATATGATTTTCAGAAAATCATATATGATTCGTGATATGAATCATATATGATTTTCTGAAAATCATATATGTTTCGTGACGAATCATATATGTTTCGTGACGAATCATATATGATTCTCTCAGACGTGACTTAAGAAAAAAAGTCGAAAAAAAAGTTTGTCGAAAGTATATACATGTGCCCCTCGTTTGAAAGATGATTTAATTCTCGTCACGATGGTATGTTTCGTTTTGCGTAACGGTTAACGGTTTGTGAAATATTAAATTTTTAAAAAATATATTTTTATTGTTAGATGAAAAAAATAGGTGGTTGTGATTGGTTGATTGAGTATATGCTAAAGAAAGGGTCTATGTAGATCTTTTCAACGGTGTGAGTTGCATCATGATGCATTAGTTTGATCTCATGTGCCACGGAAGTCTCAACTCGAATAATTCAAAGAACAATCAAAGATTGAAATCATAAATTAATATTTATTAATAATTATAATTTACATATTAGAAGAAGTCAACGGACAACAAGCTGCGACGCTAGCCTTTTTTATATAACAAAACCAAGTCTATTAAATACAACGTTTGTGGATTTAGGAGTCAAAACATTAATATCAAAGATTAATATATAAATTTCAAGTGGTCATGCCGGCCTCTTTAAAAAAAGAACTTTATCCGATTTAAATCTACGATACGTTTTTATCTAGTAAATTAGTCATTCAAAGTGTAAAATCAGATCCACAAATTTTTTTAAAAAGTCAAAATTCTTTTTCCCTCTAGACGACATTGGCAATAAAAAAAAAACAAATAAACCCTAACAACGGCCATAATATGACGTTTAATTGTTTAATAGACATGAATCCTGATTTATTTTTGATTTATACTCGTGTATAATCAGTTGTCTGTTGTTGTTTCGTTGTCTACTACAGTATAATTTTACTCTTTGGTGATTCTAATCATCATTAGGGTTTCTTTATTAAATCGTCTTTAGGTGTTGGATTAAGCCTTTATCGGTCTATTTTTTTGTTGTTATTTTGGTGATCGTGTTTGTCTGATTAACTTCTACAATATTTCAATTTGCATAAGCTCTTGGTTGGCGTAGATCTATTGAATTACATGACGTGTTTGTGGTTTTGTTCTTTATTGTGATAATTTAGGTTTGCATGTAGTGAGAAAGAAGGAATTCTTTTTGGATCGAGTAGGGAGGGAGAAGATGAGTTCAATGAGAGGTGATTATCTAACTCTCTTATAAAAGAGATTAATATATATCTTCTATTAATACAAAAAAAGTAAATAGTACTACTAAATTAACATGATTTACCTCATTTTAAAGCACAAATTAAAATATTATTTAAATAATACAATTTAATAAGTCAAGTGTACAAGTGTCTCACCATACAATAATTACAAACTTTTTAGTGAATAATTAATATTCTTAATAAAACATCCCATTATAAAAATATACAATATTATATGCATATTGTACAAACATTAAATAACATCTATAGTATACTAATGCATCAAATAAAAAATCTAATTGAAAATTGGTTTATTGCATTTAGTTTTTTTTCCTTTCACTACAAGAAAAAAGGGCTTTAATGACGAGCGAGAATTCGTCATTAATAGAGGAAAAATCGTCACTAAACCAACTTAATGACGAAAATCAACGTCGTCACTTGTCGTCACTATAGCTCCGTCACAAATAAAAAAGTGACGAAATTAAAATTTGACACTAAATTGGTGACGAACTAAATTCGTCACTTAAGGCAGTGTGACCACCCATTTCTTTATCTGATTTCATCACTAAAGCGGCTGATTTTGTCACTATTGATATGACGAAAAAAAGCGTCACTTATCGAGAAAAACTAACGAACGTTAATTTCCAATAGTGACGACCATTTCGTCACTTTCTAAAATGCTAAATATCCTACAAATGTCGATATTGGGCTATTTGTAGACCAGAAATTACAAAAAACTTATATAGAGGCTTGATCCATACATCGTCAATATTAAGCAATTACTTGATCCATACGTCAAACAATTATTCAATTTGTACCATAGGTTTCCAACAAGGTATAAAATCTTGCTAAACTATTTCTACGAGCATGTTATCCTCCATTTAAACTACTACATTTGCGGATATTATCCTCCATTTAAACTTCACCTAAACATCATCTTGAGCCTCAAAATAATCTTCATAATCTTCGGTATCATAATCCACACTCCCCTGCATAACAACAAAGCACATTAGTGACGTGTGACCTGAACACTACAAGTTCAGAATTCTAACAGTACATATGAGACATGAAAGAGAAGTTGAGAAAAAATGATGGCATTCTGAATTTAGATTGCAATTGTAAACTTGGATCACTTAAGTCTCAACCAAATAACTATTTCACACATGAAGCTGGCATCATATATGGCATAATATACATAACGATTGAGATTAATAAAACACACGAGTGAGTTAATCTTCCCCTAAAGGTTACACTAAGTCATGTGTTCTGGGTTGTTGTCATACTCCTGAGTTCTAACTCTATTATAAGAACACATACACAAACACATGCACCCTGTACAACCCTCTTTCCGACACAAACTAATACACAGCCCTAGACCAAAGCCTAACAGTTATATCAATCAACGAAAGCTTGTTATATTCGTTCTATTATGTGCAAACGACTTTAATCAGTCTAATATTGTTTCATCTGTATGCATCTAACCTTTTAGTCTAGCTCATTATAGATATAAATATAGCTTAAATAAACACATTCATAAGTAAAGGATGTATGATACCTTTTAAAGCTCCCAAATCTTTCAGCACCTTTTCTCCTATGTAAATCTACGTACCTGCATAGATAATTTGATATAACAGAAAGAAATCAATATAGAGATCAATGATTGCAAAAAAAAAAATAAAAAAAAATCATTGTGCGAGATGAGTAAAACGTTTATCATCACGCTGAGTACAAACAAAATACAGTTTTATTACCCATAAATTTCAGACTTATTGTTGAGATGACCACCTGATAATAACATAATCAATGAGACAATTAAAGACCATTAATCGTTGTTAGTTTGAATATCCAAAGATTTTGAAAAACAGGGTACCTTATCAACAACCAAGAAAGATGATTAAAACCCACCCTAAATTGACCAATAAAATTTCTGTGTGTACCAGCATCTCCTGCGAAAATTTTTGGAGTATAAATCAATGTTAGATGGTTTACAAAAAGGCATGAAAAACCTATTTAGAAATTTGAGTCTATAACTCTTAATACGCAATATAATTACATCCAGAATTAAGCTAAATGTCAAAGCTTCTGTAAATATGTAAGACATGCCTGATAAGTTTTCGAAACCTCTTTGTTGTTATAAAGACTGAACAATAAGGTCCATAAGCCGACTTACCTGCAACAGAACATAAAACACCATGTTAATGAATAATATCTACAGAAAATTTAACTCCATTGAGGAAAAGAACAAACTTCATACTCTCTATTTCCATTTAACCTCTATATTCGTCATTTCGTTTTTGTCAACTAAAAAACATTACTTGATCTGAAAGTAGCACAAGTTGAAATTACTAAATCTTTCACTTATTCTTATATATGCATTTGACTTGTGCTTCTATATTAGTGGAATCAGGGCTAACTATCATTTTTTAGACATCAAAAGGAAAGCATTGGAATATACCTTTTTTACAAAAATAAGCTCAAATACTCAACTGTAAAGTTGTACGTTTCACATCAAAGGTTGTCATAACAAGCAAAAACCAAAAAATTAGTACCTGAAACCAGAAACGAGACAAACATAAAAAGGAGTCAGTCGGGTTATGTTAAAGTACTCAAGTCAAAATGACCAAAGTTGACATTTTTATTAAAGAAAACCAGAGCGGATTTATTGGATATTAAATAATCTCAAGTTAGGTTAAAAGAAGGGGTATATAAGTAGTTTTATCCCATATTTTCACCCTTTGAGCTCCACATTGCCGTTTGGTTTATAACTAACTAAAACAAACCGATTGCATCCAATTTCATATAATAGATAACTAGTTTCACAATGTAATACAAACACCACTCTACAAAGTGTTCGGACAGAAAAGTGTTGGCGGAGATCCAAACCAAAATTCTCTGCTTCATAGGATTACTTTCGATCCGTTACAAAACTGACCTTTGAGATAAGCACGAAGATGAGACAGGGTATCATGTTGTCAATCAAGTGTAACAGAAACACGTTGAACCTTAAAGTTCTGTTTTAAATCAGAGGAAGGTAATGTATTGATAGCCTTTGTAAATGCAGTGCCGATAACCAAAGTACAGAAGTATCCAATTTGGATATGTATTATGCCATCTCATCCCACTCACTCGTGTTCAGTAGCATTAGCAGGCTAATGTAAAAAACACAAGACTTTAAGACAAATTTAAAGGTGAGAAAATATGCACTTGCGTGACTTAAGTTATCAACACACTAGTGGAACCATTTTAACCGAGCTAAATATTCGTCAAAAGATGGATATATTTACAATTATCTACGGTCTTAAATTGCAAGCATGGTCTTAACTTAAATTTAGCTTGACAACTGTAATTCCACAAAGCGAGACTATAAACGCTATTCTTGACCGAGGTGATAACTGAGTATACACGAAAATACAGATTATTACAGTACCATTTAATAGTATCCGTGTGACCACTTTTGACATTATTACCTATAGTATTTCAGTGCAGCTGAACATATTGTTTTAATATAAATGCAATGTTGAGACACTCACAAATTAACTATTACTATAAATACATACAGAGTATTGTCAAACACAAGTAGTCGGCTTATGCTTATATATCTCGGGGTTGTATCCATATGGTTAACGTTAATAGAATATTCAAATGCCCGACCCCTGATATCCCTTTTTACGAGTATACTTTAACTGTTATCCTAATAACACAATAACACGTACCATTACTAACATGCACACTTTATTCAAAAATTTATCATTAATCGTTGATTTCTTTTGATGGTTCAATACGTATCCATATGGTTAACGTTAATAGAATATAGAGCAACATGAGTGCATACCTCTTCTACCAGAAGAGTCGAGTTTCGCTTGAGCATTTCATCGAGCATTTTGCGTTCATTTGTATCATTTATCATATACGAATATGCATGTAAAGTGTTGTTTGTATTACTAGACATTCTATCAAACACATGGTATGCAACGTTTTAATATCCAATATTCGGATCCACTAAACCTAAACACTGTAAACTCAAACTAACGATAAAATAATTATTCAGCCCTATAGCTCATCAAAATTAAGTCATAATCGAATTTTAGCCCTAAACCTTATCGATATTAGGTCAGAATCAAATGTGTACAATCAAATTAGGTTCATGGACTCATTTAAACAATCAAATCAACAATCAAACAATTAAATTAAGCACAAAGACAAAAATTTAAAACTGATATAATATCTTCGTAATTAAATTGAATTAATTCGTAATAATTAGGGATTCGATATAACCTCAAAAAATTAGGGGAAAATAGTGAAATTGAGATTCAAAATATTTCAGCCATGGCGGAATGATCCGAGTGTGTGTTTTTATTGTGTGTTTGGTGTGAAATGAAATGGGGGAGAAGAAGGTATGAAGAAGAATGATGTAACCGTGTTTTTTTAACGGTTTATAAAGTTGTGTATATTTTGTTAGTTTTGGTCCCTATATTTTAAGTGAATGATGTATGGTGCAAGTGAGTGACGAACCATTTCGTCATTAAGTTTGTGTAAGCCTTGTGACGAAAATTTCGTGACAAAGTGCAACAAGAAATGAGTTAGACTTCAATATTAGTACTTAGTGACAAATAGTTCGTCATTAACATGTAATTTAATGACGATTTATTATTTCGTCATTAAATATAGGCAAGTGACGGGAAATAGTGACGAGAATTCTATATCGTCACTAAAATTGTGTTAATTGTGACGAAAAATAAAGTTCGTCATTAAATTTCCGTCACTATAGCCCATTTTTTTTGTAGTGTTTAATCATTTACTTAACTTTACTTGAATTTTCTCTATATATTACATATAATGCTAAAAGTAATAATATCACTCGATTGAAATCACGTTTTTAAGACACGTTTTTAAATGAAAACTATTGATTCAAAACTTATAATTAAAAAAAATACGAATTATAACACCTAACAATTTAGTCACAGAGTACCCGCTGCCGCATCGCGCGAGTACCCTTCTAGTTTGTTTAAAATCATTTATACAAATAAAAATGTAATAAATCATGAATAAAAAAACAAAGGTTCCTATCAAAGAGTATATAAGATTATTAGTATAAAATGATATGGTTGCATGCTATGCAATACGATGTGCTCAAGATTTAGACGTACTATAATCAAACAGCCCCTCCTTTGTATCTCTAAAACACCAAATTTATCAAATTCATTTCAAAACCAAACACTACCTCAATTTTAAATAATGTAGCCTTATAACTTTCTTCGATTTTACAATAATAAAACATAAATCATCATTGCAATTTTTATATTCTTTAGCATAAAATCAACTTAAATATTTTACTATACACCAAGGGTTTGTAAAAATGTGTCAACCACAAAACATACATTAAACACATCATCCCTTTCTTTACAAACCCATTTCATATATTTTAACCACTACATTTTCATGACATCCTCATCTACCTCTTCGGACGAAACTTGGCCGTGTTCGTTTTAGGGATTTCATTGTTGCCCGGATCGCTAAGTGGACAATAAAGGGTTTGCTAATTTGTTTTCTCATATTAATAGGATACACTTTTGTTGTCCCATATATTTAGATGATTATAGATAGAAAATAGATGAAAATAGATGGATTCCTAGAGAGAGAAAGTAGTGAGAGAAAGTAGAGAGAAGGAGATGATTAACTTGGTGAATATTATATTAAGAAAGAATAAAGTGAACAACCAACCCTCCTAACATGCTAGGAGGGGAGTATATATAGTCCACCCACATGCGTGCTTTAATGGGCTATATATTGGGTCGGGCTTGTCTTTTGAACTTTAATTAGTTTAAATCCAAGCTCGTAAACTACGACTAATTAACTACCTATTACAACGTTCTAATTAATGTTACAATAATAACCTATGACCGAGCATTCTTGTTTGACTCAATATTTTGAGACTAACAATCTCCCCCAATGTGAGGTCATACCCTTTTGATATTTGGAGATCAATGAAGATTTATGAATTTCGTCATAAATGAGTCTTGAACGTGTAACAGTAGTTTTGTTCTTTTATGCTGTGATCTTTGAGCCTTTGTCATTGTCTTTCGACTTAGTCTTTTATCTTGAGATCTTTAGATCATCCTTGACTTGTCTTTGCCATCTTGCGATCTTGTGTCTTTATCCACATGCTCACACTATTAATTGTTGAATAAATCTTTAGGCATGAATATGTGGTTTTTTTTAATCTTTGACTTTGCTGATTACACCGTGACGCCACCTTCTCGAGACAAAACATAGACACGGACTGAATGGCTTTGACATTCGTCCTAAATCGGTAGCGTTTTACCTCCGGTCGGTGAAGACCGTTATACGATATTAAATACCGTACCTGTGATTAGGTAGATTCAATTAAGAATCTCCTTGACAGGGTTTCGCGGATGTACTAGCCGATCTCTTTACTCGACCGTCTCAAAGCAAGACTGCGAACATAAAGAGTGAATCAATTGGATAAACATCCGCTTGATTAAATTCGTCAATTCAAATTCCTGGAACAAGTTTGATTCATTAAGAATCTTACCATTGTTGCTTTCTAGTTGACACAAGTTTGATTCATAAGAATCTCACAAGTCACCTACCGTAGCGCTGTTTGGTGTTGACGCTAGAAGGATTTCCATTCGTCACTGTGAATATTAATGAATATCACTCTGAATGTTCTGGCAAGACCATAAAGATATTGCGTAGAAACCTGAAATGAGTTTGAATCAATTCAGAATCAAACCACTGTTGCTTTTCAGTTTTACACATGTTCAATTCATAAAGAATCTTGCATATGACCTACCGCAGTGCTGTTTGATGTTAACACTGGAAGGATTTCCACTCATCATTGTGAATACTAAGTAGTATCACTATGAGTGTTCTAGAAATATCGCAAGGATATAGCGTAGGACTCTCTTTATCTTCATCCGTGTGTCCTAACGAGATTTGATTGATCTCTTGGCTCTAGACTCGATTTGTGCACTTTTAGTGGTCGGAGGCTGGAGCAGATGCCACCTATTCAATATCAACTATCTTGGAGTGAGAAATTCAATAGAAGTCGTGTTGATCTCCGTGACAATAAAACAAACTTCTTTTGAGAGAAGCCTGAGTAGCTAGGAAAGGGTTGTGCTTCACATCACTGGGTCCATGATGATTTTGTCTTCATGATGAGTTGACCCGGTTTCTGGCTAAGTTGTATGGAGGGCTAATTTCTTTACACCCTTTATCCTTACATTTCTTTTTCATTCTTCAACCCCTTCAATGCTTACGGAGACATCATTAATAGCACCTTGTTGTGATTGTTCTAGTGCTATCATCAGTACTTAGTCGGCATTCCGTTCACATTCTACTCCGTCTTTCCTAAGGACTTCTAATAATCTATTGGATTATCCCTGGGAAGATCCCTCCAGTTCTGGTTGGATCATAGGACTTAACCTAACCACCCTTTTGAAACCAATAACGTCGTGAATTAAAGATGTTGTGGGTATTTGATCGTAACCATGAAAACTACTTTAAATTCTAACAAAGTGTTTGAAACACATTTAACACCTTGCTAGTTTTATCGTTTCAGAAATGCTCCCCCTTCACATGTGCATCGATAATCGAAAGTGTTTCGCACATGTAGGTAAGAGTTAAAGTGCTTGAGTCTTATATAAGATCACATTTTAATCACATTTTCTCCCCTATCTCTAATATATAAAATCTTTTGATATTAGAGATACCAAATTTGATTAAAATATATTGTAAAAAATTGTCTTGAAAACTTTCGGGAGAAAAATGTGTCAAATATAGCATGAATTTTGGAACGCTCCCCCTTAAAATTGATCCAATGGAATTGTCATTACGAGGATATGATCCACATTAAACTTTTGAGGATAGGAGTTGTTGAACACACAATTTTTGAAAGATTTTGAATATCATTGAGAAATTCTTGAAAAAATTGTGTTCAATGCTTTTTGAAAATCAATTCTTTTTGGCAAAAAGGTTTTTCTAAAGCATAAACTTGAGTTCATAGACTTTGAATGTCTTGACGAATCCACTCAAGTGTAAGAAGATTTAACTTCTTTTGCTAAGGGTGATAGGTGTGAAAACACCCATCTTTTTACCACTTAATTACAATAATAACCAAGCCAAAACGTGTATTTTATGTCGTAAATGTCGGAATTATGCGTGGTTTGTGTTTTTATTGTGATTTAGGACGAAAAGGTGAAAAGTGGAGAAAACACGGGCATTCACAGGCTTTTATAGAAGAAAACGACAAAAGACGAAGTCAAGAGATCAAGAGTGCAAAAAGAACGGAAGTCCAAGGCCTATTCTGAAGATTTATCGAAGAACAAGTCTAAAAGACGGAAGTTTACTTAAAGCCGAAAAACTCGAGTCTAATAAATAAATAAATTATAAGACGAGTTTAATTAATCCCGAGACAAAGTCGATAAAGTCGAAGAACTTAAAAGACGAGAAGACGTGAAGAAAGAAAGAAAGAGAAGGCAACACATGCACCCCCCATTTCCTATAAATACCCTCCTAAATTCATTTAGGAGGGTTGGTTAGATTTAGTTTAGCTTAGTTTTCCTTTTCATTTTGTAGGTGATTCTAGAGAGAGAAAGTGACAGTTTCTCTCACTAGGATCCCAATCTTTCATCTTCCTTTCTTGTTGTTTTTAATCAAGTCTTTACCTTTGTTAATTAAATTCTTGTTTTAATCTTTATCTTATTCTACCTTTCTTAGCTTTTCACTTGTTCTTTACCCGAATTTCTTTACACGTTTTGTTTAAGCTTTATGTTTGATTTGTTAAAAAGATTTGTCTTTTGGTTAATCTAAGTTTCCTACGAATCAAGCTTTAAGCTTGACATGCTTATTGGCTTAATTTGTGTCTAGCTTATTGTTTTAAGTTTTCTTAAAAAGTTTTAGTCTTTTTAAAGTTTGTTTATTTTGTGTTTTTATAAAGTTTATGAATTTTGTCTTTTAAAAAGCTTTCAAATTTATGCTTATTAAGTTGTTCAAGTTTCGGTTTAGTGTGCTTATTGAAAGTGCTTATTGAGATTTTCACTTATCCCCATTTTCGGATTTATTGGTTTCCATCGCAATATAAGGGTTTTATACATTCCGACGGGCGGCTTTTGTTCCATCGCAATAACCCTTGTGGGTTCTACTTTGCGATGGGTTATGTTTTCATCCCCCTATTCCGATCGTGATTCCGATCGCACATTGCGATCGGGATTGCGACGGGGTTTAGGTTTGTATTGCGATGAAGTGCTGCCCAATTTTCTATAGCCACTTTCCGATGGATTTTTAGTTATTCCGACAGTTTTTATTTTTTAGACATTTCGATAGTTTTAAAAAAAAAGGAAAAAAAAAAAAAAAAAAAAAAAAAAAAAAAAAAAACATTACGATAGAATAACTTAAACACATTCCGATACTACAACCACATTCCGATACATATTAACTAAAATGTCGTGCCTACCTGCTAGCTTCATTTTCTTTCCCGCCAATTTCAGCAGGCAGCTTGGCTGCTTGAGCTAGCTGCCTGCTAGCTTGCTTATTCATTTATTTTGTTCCGTAATTGTTTAGTTTAATCTGAAAGTTGTTCCGACTTAATTTCTGAAAGTTACATATTTTTAGTTAAATTTTTCTTCTAATTTTAAAATTAATATTTTTTCGTAAAGTTCAAGTTTTATCTTTCATTTAGTACCCGCTTTAGGTTTTGCCTCGTTTAGCTTTTAAGTACCATTTTAGTTTTATTCTCTCCATTTTCATTTATTAAACTTTATTTTCGAGTCGATAATTAATTTCGTCTTTTAGTTTTATTTTTATTAATTGTTTCGCTTTAAATTACGTTTTATTATTTGTTTCTCTATTAGTTTTAATATCGTTTTAACTTTTAGTTTTTAATATTCACCTTGTTTTACTTTTATTATTTGTACTTGTCTTTAGTTTGTTTTTAAATACTTCTCGCATTTACTTTTTAATTAGTTTTAGATAATCAACTTCCCTTTTTCTTAACCAAAAACAATTGAGTCACACATTTAACCGGAAATCAATTCGAGAAGATACCGAGAAAACGAACTTTTTCAACGAGTAAAAATTCAGTTATTAAATTGGCGCCGCTGCCGGCTCTTTTCGTGAAGATCGAAGGTTTTTTGTGAGTGACGCGTTGGCTTTTAGGATCCGTTCACTTGTGAACGTTATTTTTCGTGTCCAAAAATTTTCAAAAATTCCAAAAACATTTGAAAAATCATAAAAAGCATTTCTTTTTCAAAGTTTTGCACCAAAAATATTCTTCTTGCTTATCTATCTTTCTTTATGGATTTTTATGTCCATTGCGTCCGGTGTGGGAAACAATTATCTGGGAACAACTCTTGTCAATGGTGTACATGTGAGCAGTGTGGAAATGATATCGACTACACACAATCCGGATTTTGTCCCTTGTGCAACTCGACTAATTCATTCTTTTTGAACCCGCATCCTGTTCCCCCGTACATCTATTGTGGAAGCGATTCTCATTGGCATGTTTCGTGCCCGGTTCGATACCCGTATGGTCACGGGCAAGAACCGGGGTACAATTATGACAATGATAATAGCTATCCACAAGACGCACCTGATTTTTCTCCACACCCGGTTTGCAAAAACTGTGGGGGTCCTCACGATACCTATTATTGTCAACCAATGAATTATTATGAGCAAAATCCGGATCCTCAGTTTTCTTCACCTACGGATTATTATGAACCAAACCCGGTTTCTAATTCTTCTCAACCGATGAACAACTATGAACCACATCCGTGCTATAATTCCGGTTTTCAAAATTTTGAGCCCCCACCGCACTCACTCGATCATCAGCCTCGTCACGGGATGAGTTACCAAGAACCAATTGTCGATCTTGATACAGCCTTTCAAGAACAAAGAAACGATCTTGCTACAGCTTTTCAAGAGCAAACGAAAGAGCTTTTACACACGCTGCAAACTTGTATGGAGTCACTTTTACAGCAGCGAGATCAGACAAGTACTCATATCCCTGAGCATATTATTAGCCTTATAGATAAAGAGGAGAGCGATGACGATATTGAGGTTATTTTCGACGAGGAGGAATTTCTAAAGCAACGTAAGACTCCTTCACCTACCCCTCACATTCCTGAGATCGATGAGTTTCTTGATATTGATACACCCGTGGAATACATATCCGGGTATTCTGATGTGGAGGGAGATATACTTTTTCTAGAAGATTTATTACACGATGACACTACACCTTCTATCCCAGAGGTGGAAAGATGTGAATCTACTGAAAAAGGGACGCAGGTGGAAGGTAATTGTTCTCATACTTCTCATATTATATTGCCACCTCATCCTCCCACGTGCAAACCCAAGAGGGTGATGTATCACTTTTACTCTACTCGTTTTATACCGGGAAATGAGGATGAGTGCTTTGACCCGGGAGGTGACATTGATTATACTATGCTTGATAACAATACGGCTTTGCCGTTTGCTCAGCATCCATTGTCTTTGGGGGATGACAATGTGCTTACTATACCCAACCCACCTCCCGTGGATCTTGAATTCACATACTATACGTATGTTGAAAGGACCTTTCTCCCTTTCAAGACTTATCCCCCCGCCTCTCCTTTGTTGATGTCAACCGGGAACGAGGACAAGGTCTTTGATCCCGGTATCACATTCGAGGCTTCCCCATGGACCATTTAATTCGGGGACGAGTCAGGCTCGTGACTCGGTCAACAAAAACAAGCGCTTTTTGGGAGGCAACCCAATTATCTATCTATCTTTCCTGTTTTCACCATAAGTGTAGGGGGAGCCCCGTTGGTGTTTCTTGTTCTCTTTCTTATCATGTTCAGGGATTAGAGCTTCAAAGACACACTCTTGATGACTTTTGACGAACCGTGATTCCGTGTTCCCTTCTTCCCGGTTCTATCCTAAACTCTTTTCGATTCACTATTTTATATTTCTCAATATTAAAATAGGAATCTCTTTAGTTGTCTTTTCCTTAACGAGATTTAAAAAAGTGCAAAATGTCCTAAGTGTAGGGGAGTTTACTCCCACATGCTTAAACATTGAGGACAATGTTTATATTAAGTGTAGGGGGGACTTCTATCGAAGTTAAGTGGTCTTTTCCTTGTATTTGCCCTCATTTTAACCAGAAAATCAATTTTTCGACATTTTTCAAAATTTTTAATCTATTTTGGCCTAGTTGTAGTCTCCTTTATTTTTGTTACTTTCTAGCATTTTAATAAAATGGTTTTAGCAAGTTTAGATATCTTAGATATATTAGGCCCGTTGTGAATATTTTGACTCAACCCGAGTTTACTTATCCAAGTTCACTCTAGCTAGTATCCTTAACCATGTAGACCTTAATTGGTTTATTAGGCTAAGCATCCACGAGTCTCATTCCTTGAGATTTTAAATTGTGGAGAACGAGAAATGATAGAGTTGGTTACAAGTTTGGTATTCTCTCATTAACTTATGTGAGTTAATTATGATCTTTTTCTCCCATCACTTGCTAATAAATTATCTGCAATAAGTAAGGTCGTACGATTTGAAAAGTTACTTAGCTTCTAGCCCAAGATCGTTTAAAAGTTGCTCGGTAATGACGAGAGTTCATAGCCAAGGCATAACTTATGAAGCGGGGCGCGAAGATTGGCGAGTCCGAAAAGGCCCTAACAAGGCATGAGGATTCCATTTTATTGCTGAAGATCCAAGGTGATGTGAAAAGCATTATTCCCAAAATCAATATGAAGGATCAAGACTCACGACGAAAAGCAATCAACTCCCATAAAGATCATGGAGAAGTCTATCCGAAAAGACCCTAACAAGGTATGAGGATAAATAGATCCAAGTCCGAAAAGGAGGCGGATCGTTGTATCTCAAAGTCCCAATTAGAAATTGAAGAAATAATCATGAAGTCGTGGTCAACAAAGTTGGAGTACCCCTAAAAAAGTCTCCAAGTGAAGAAACTCTATTACGATGAGAAGACCATTATCTCAAGAACGTCTCTCAAGATATGAAGTATGAAGTACATGCCAAATATCGGCCCGAGAAAGGTCTCAAATCGCGAACCAAGTTATGCCAAGATATGAACTTTTTGATATCCCGAGAAGCAGTTTTAAGAGATTTTGTCCTTTAGCTAACTATTGATCAAATCGTCCTACTTTGCTTTCAACCTAAATAAATTATCGAAATAAGTCAACAATGCATCCTCGTGATCATTCAAGACATCAATAAAATATAAGAGATACTCGTAGGAATAAGGGAGTTGAAGTGATTAATTGAACCACATGAGTAGATGTTTGTTATGCTAACTTGTACTAACAATGATCTTGTTTTTAAGCTTGGCATGGGGAACGTGAAACTTGAGGGTGATAAACATTCAAGACACACAAGCCCTAATGTAAGTCTTAGATTTCTTTACAAGCTTCTTCCTTGTTGCATCTTGTTATTTTCTATCTTTTTTATTTTCCTTAGTTGTTTAATAAAGGCCAAGGGAGGTTGATTATGATGAAAAATGTAAAACGTGCTTTGTAACTAATGCATTGCATGAGGACATTGCAATGGTTAAGTGTAGGGGATTTGATAGGTGTGAAAACACCCATCTTTTTACCACTTAATTACAATAATAACCAAGCCAAAACGTGTATTTTATGTCGTAAATGTCGGAATTATGCGTGGTTTGTGTTTTTATTGTGATTTAGGACGAAAAGGTGAAAAGTGGAGAAAACACGGGCATTCACAGGCTTTTATAGAAGAAAACGACAAAAGACGAAGTCAAGAGATCAAGAGTGCAAAAAGAACGGAAGTCCAAGGCCTATTCTGAAGATTTATCGAAGAACAAGTCTAAAAGACGGAAGTTTACTTAAAGCCGAAAAACTCGAGTCTAATAAATAAATAAATTATAAGACGAGTTTAATTAATCCCGAGACAAAGTCGATAAAGTCGAAGAACTTAAAAGACGAGAAGACGTGAAGAAAGAAAGAAAGAGAAGGCAACACATGCACCCCCCATTTCCTATAAATACCCTCCTAAATTCATTTAGGAGGGTTGGTTAGATTTAGTTTAGCTTAGTTTTCCTTTTCATTTTGTAGGTGATTCTAGAGAGAGAAAGTGACAGTTTCTCTCACTAGGATCCCAATCTTTCATCTTCCTTTCTTGTTGTTTTTAATCAAGTCTTTACCTTTGTTAATTAAATTCTTGTTTTAATCTTTATCTTATTCTACCTTTCTTAGCTTTTCACTTGTTCTTTACCCGAATTTCTTTACACGTTTTGTTTAAGCTTTATGTTTGATTTGTTAAAAAGATTTGTCTTTTGGTTAATCTAAGTTTCCTACGAATCAAGCTTTAAGCTTGACATGCTTATTGGCTTAATTTGTGTCTAGCTTATTGTTTTAAGTTTTCTTAAAAAGTTTTAGTCTTTTTAAAGTTTGTTTATTTTGTGTTTTTATAAAGTTTATGAATTTTGTCTTTTAAAAAGCTTTCAAATTTATGCTTATTAAGTTGTTCAAGTTTCGGTTTAGTGTGCTTATTGAAAGTGCTTATTGAGATTTTCACTTATCCCCATTTTCGGATTTATTGGTTTCCATCGCAATATAAGGGTTTTATACATTCCGACGGGCGGCTTTTGTTCCATCGCAATAACCCTTGTGGGTTCTACTTTGCGATGGGTTATGTTTTCATCCCCCTATTCCGATCGTGATTCCGATCGCACATTGCGATCGGGATTGCGACGGGGTTTAGGTTTGTATTGCGATGAAGTGCTGCCCAATTTTCTATAGCCACTTTCCGATGGATTTTTAGTTATTCCGACAGTTTTTATTTTTTAGACATTTCGATAGTTTAAAAAAAAAAAAAAAAAAAAAAAAAAAAAAAAAAAAAAAAAAAAAAAAAACATTACGATAGAATAACTTAAACACATTCCGATACTACAACCACATTCCGATACATATTAACTAAAATGTCGTGCCTACCTGCTAGCTTCATTTTCTTTCCCGCCAATTTCAGCAGGCAGCTTGGCTGCTTGAGCTAGCTGCCTGCTAGCTTGCTTATTCATTTATTTTGTTCCGTAATTGTTTAGTTTAATCTGAAAGTTGTTCCGACTTAATTTCTGAAAGTTACATATTTTTAGTTAAATTTTTCTTCTAATTTTAAAATTAATATTTTTTCGTAAAGTTCAAGTTTTATCTTTCATTTAGTACCCGCTTTAGGTTTTGCCTCGTTTAGCTTTTAAGTACCATTTTAGTTTTATTCTCTCCATTTTCATTTATTAAACTTTATTTTCGAGTCGATAATTAATTTCGTCTTTTAGTTTTATTTTTATTAATTGTTTCGCTTTAAATTACGTTTTATTATTTGTTTCTCTATTAGTTTTAATATCGTTTTAACTTTTAGTTTTTAATATTCACCTTGTTTTACTTTTATTATTTGTACTTGTCTTTAGTTTGTTTTTAAATACTTCTCGCATTTACTTTTTAATTAGTTTTAGATAATCAACTTCCCTTTTTCTTAACCAAAAACAATTGAGTCACACATTTAACCGGAAATCAATTCGAGAAGATACCGAGAAAACGAACTTTTTTTCAACGAGTAAAATACCAATATTAAAGGGTAAGAGCACGAAATTGTACACTCCCCCGTGAATATAGTTCCGGGTTGCAATCTGAAAGTGATTACAAGCCATTGTGTTGAGCTCAAAACGTTGAATGTTTTATGACAAGCTCAACCCGAGATAGATTTCTCTACCCGTTGTTTAGGATAAGTTATCTTTAAAGATACACTTTCCTTTATTTGAAGTTCGAGTTACAATCTGACATTTAACTGTAAGTCGCTTACATGAGCTTAAAAACTTTGAATGTTTTTATCGATAGCTCATGACCGAGAAATTTAAGTTTCCCGTTGTTGAGGATAAGTAATCATCGTGATCAACTTTCCTTTCTTTGAAGTACGAGTCACAATCTGAGGTAATTGTAAATCATTGAAATGACATGTTTTGAAAAATATTTACAACTTTCATTCGAGCTTTATGTACACACCCGTGTCGTTATTGAGCGACGTTTCTAGGCACGTCCATATTATCGAAACTGAAAGACATGTCGAGAAGAATATTTTTGGTATTTTGAAAGGTTTTCTATTTTTTTATTTTGTTTTTCTATGGATATTTACGTTTTATTATATTTTTGTGTTTTCTCAAGTTTTTCGAAAATAATCCAAAATAGATTTTTGTACAACAGAAGAATGTGATATCGAATATACAGAATTGGAACCCTTTGAAGGAGGAGAAGTGGGTTCAGAAATCGCTGTTGTGCCTGCAATGACAAAAGAAGAGTTTGCACAAATACTAGAATTAGGAGTAACAAATTCCTTTTCAGCGTGTAGAACAATAGCATTAGTGCTGGAGCAGGTTTCAACACTCTTCTATGTGGGAATCCATTTAAGACCAACTTCTTTGAAGATTCTACCCGTTGGTTTCCACTGAAGACTAGATTTAGGAGTAGTTGTCTCTTGCACAGCGAAAGACTTCTTTGGAGAGAAACTATGTCCTTTTTGAATCCATGTTTCTAATTTGTTGTTAGTGCTTTTCTTTGCAACGGGTTTGTATCTCCTTGTGGTCTTACGGGATTCTGTATTCGATCTCCGTTCAAAGGAACGAGATTTAACCTCATAGAGGTATTGCAGAATGCAATGATCATGATTTCCATTGTGAATGCCGTTTTTGCAAGTGGGACATACAGGGAATTTGGGATTCACGAAAGTACTTGTATTCCTTGGTTTTCCAAATTGTTCAGGCGTAGTGTTCGAAACACGAGTACTCATGGATGGTTGCCATTTCCTAGGTTGCTGGAAAGGGATCCTAGTTTTTGGTTGACTACCATTAGGAGTGTGTTGAACTCTAGCGGGATTTGGTGAACTAGGTATTGAATACTTGGGTTTGTCTTCCTGAATCTTCCCTTTTTGCTTAGCATCCTCTAGGTTGTCGGTATGAACTAAATCATTTGAACCTACAGATTCCTTTGTGGACGTGAATGTCACATGTTTTGGAGGAGTCCTAGAAGTGCTAGGTACATTCACATGGTTGGGTTTAGCAACAATGTGCTTTCTAAATGGAGGAACATAGGGTGTTATGGATGGTTTTGGAACACTTGGTTGCACATCAGTCTTAGGGGGTAACCTAGATTTCATATGAGAAGAATTGGAGAACGGAATCGGTTTTCCTAAGATAGACGGCTTTGGATCCTTTTAGGCATTGGGTTGTCGAACAACAGGTTTCACAACTTTAGGTTCCACAGTTTTCCCACCCATCTTAGCAACGAGTTTCTGCAACTCTGCTATCGCTCTTTCCCTGTCTTGTAATTGAGCTTTCAACCCTTTAATTTCCAAATTCTGTTCATTCATTTCTCGAAACGTTTTGGAAAGTTTTTCTTGCAAGTTATTATCATGTGGAAAACTACCAACGTCTTTTTGCAAAGCAAGTTCAAGAGAATGACAATGTTTTTGAAGGAAATCAGTTTTGTGTTGAAGTAACTCAAAAGCCTTTTTATCAACATTTTCTTTACGTTTCGAAAGCTCAAGTTCAAGACGCTCACACTCTTTGATCTTATCAAGATATTTGCATGCAACATCAGAATATTCATCAATATCAGCACAAGATGTAAAATAAGCACACATAACATCTTTAGAAACGCATTCTTGCAAGAGTAAATCATATTCATCTGAAAAATCAGACTTCTCCATTTGAAGATCATCAATGTGTTTCTCAAGAGACTCAACATATTTTAAATCATCAAACATTACAGTCTGAATGTACTCCTCAAGTTGAAGAACAGTTTCTTTAATCAACGCCGTGTTTGGAATTAAGAGTTCTTTCACAAGCAAGGTAATATCTTGAGGAATCGGGCATTGCCACTCAACATTTTCACGTTTTGCCCAATCTCTTTCAACAATAGATTTAACATTATCTATGTGGTATTTAAGAATACCTAATGTTTTCCTACTCTTGCTTTTGGACTCATCTAGAGGAAGGTAGTTTATATATTTGTAAACATTAGATTTCTTAGTGGCAAATGCTTTCTTCCATTGAAGTCTCTTTTGCTTGCATTCTAAAAACACTTCCTCACGGGTTTTCTGAGTTTGTTTGTTGAAAAGACCATAAAGACTATTCATATAAGCATAATTATATGGTTTCACAAACTCCTTATTGACAAGTGGTCGACTATCATCATCCCAAAGGGCAGTCTCGTCACTATCGACACTAGCAGGCATGCAATCAAGATCGGTCCTTTTAGTCTCATCAAGATAAAGACGCGAGTTCGCAGCTTGAGCTTTGGCAAGGTACTCAGGACTTGCAAAGCTAGCTTGGCCCTTAAACATCGACGGAGGTGCTATCATTATTACGGTTTGAATAGAATCATGCGTTTTATAAATGATTTTCTTCAAAAATTCGACTTATTCTTCTAGTTTCGTTACTTTTTCAGTTTCTTTGTCATATCTACTTTTGAAGTCTTGTTTTAACGCTTCTACCTCTTGTTTCTTAACCTCTAGAATTTTAGCATAGTCGGTAGTGGTCATAGAGAGCTTTTGTTCAAGTTCATTAACTTTGGTAGTGGCAAGGTACGTTTTTTGACGTTCATCTATTAAGAAAACATTATATTGACGCTTCTCTTTGGCTAATAACTCAAGAGTTGTGTTATATTTGTTTTCAAAATCATCCTTTTGACTTTTTAACGCACTACCCCTGTACCCCTCAAGCTCTTTGGTCTTTTGAAGAAGCTCCGCTCTATAGCTATCTATAGTTTCACTAGACTTAATTAGAGCAGCTTTGCATTCTTCAAAATTTTGAGTGAGTGTTGCGTTTGCCTTCTTTAATTGCTTTTGACTTTTTATTTTCTCTGACATCTTTTTGTAAAGTAGAAATTAAATTGGCTAGCACAATACGCTCCTCGTCATCATACTCATTTGCATGTTGATCATTGTCAGACGATTTATTGCACGTGTCTAATGGATCAGGTATGGTATTGCTATCAACCTTTTCCGTCATACATGTGGGAATAATGTTTTGAGTTTGGTCACTATGCTCATACGTATTAGCATTTCCAAACACATTATATTCATCATAGTGTACCTCTTCCAATGGCTCAAAATTGAAAACAGGACCATTATCATAGGAAGGTGTATTTTTTATGACAGTTTCAGAACTGATGCCTTGTGTGCCAGTGCTGCGGCTTCCATTCCCATGTATGGTATGATCATTCTGCGCACCAAGCGTTGTGTTCCATGTTCTGCAGCTGTCAGTTGCATTACTCGATATTGTCCCGTTACTTACAGTTGAGACTGGACTCGTGTCCACTACATGAATCTTTGCAACCGTGCACTCTTCCATTTTCAGCCTTTTGTCATTCATCTTATTGATCATGTTTGTTGCATGAAGTAAGCTGCATCCATAAGTCTCTCAATTGATTCCATGTTCCAAATATCAAGTCTCTGAATGATTTTGCTTCAATTGTAGTGTAGTCTTTGAAGTGTTGGTTTGCATCTCGAACTTCTGAATCAAAATTGGGATTCTTGAATAGTTTTGAAGCAAAGAATGGTTGAAACGGTGTTCTGAGTGTTTTGAAGGCTTTCTTGGAATTTGTCTCATGAAGGTTTTTGTTGAGTAATTCATTCTCAAGATTCTTCAAGTGGTCTCTTAAGTCATAAGTGAACGTGTGATGATCATTTCTGAAAAAGGAATGAAAAGCATGCATATACAAAGGATTGTACGAGAAGGTCTCTCTTTCTAGACGTTTTAGATTCGTTTTAAGATCACTGAAAGCTTGCATACAACGTTGTTTAAGGACTTGTTCTTGTAGTTGCATCTCTCGTTCTTCTTTGTCTGAACACGCATTGCTCGTTTCCATGATGATGGTGTCTCAGTTGATGAAGTGACTTCGGATCTTAAGTAGATATGGTTTGATTGTGTTGTTGTTGAAATTCTGAAAATTTGAAATTTTTCTCAGTCCGACAATAAATATCTCAGTCCGACAGAACGGTAGAACTAAAAATTTGTAATCACCAAATTTTGAAATCGAGCTAGAAATAGCCTAAAACTAGTATGGAAAAAATTTGATTTTACATGACCTAAAAATTTTAACTCTTTTTTTTCTTTTTTTTTTGATCTTCGTGTAAACTATGTTCCGAGACTAGTCTAGGTACTGGCTAAGTCTAAAAGTGCTTGGATCGAAAATACGGTTGGGATGAATAATTCCGCAATAGGTGACTTAATTTCGCAATTGATAAATTTCGCAATCACTCAAGTTCAAATTCGTAATTACTTCTAGAGTCACAAGATTCCGCAATCCTTTTCATACAAATCCGCAATGCCTTCGAAGAACAAATCCGAAATTCTTTGAAAGTATGAATTCGCAATCCTTTAACACACAATTCCGCAATTACTCTTAATTCCGAAATTGTACAAATTCCGCAAAAAAATGGCAAGATTTCGCAATGAGGATAATTCCGCAATATGGCAAGATTTCGCAATAAGGATAATTCCGGAATTATAGAATGATTTCGCAATACACTAGTATTCAATTTCGCAATTCAGGAAGGCATTCAATTTTGCAATTCTTAGACACATACAATTCCGCAATAGGAAGAGTATACAATTTCGCAATTGGAGACAAAGTTGCGAATTTGTAACAGTTTTCCTAAAAAATAGGAACAAGGATGAACTCTTATGAAATTCGTGATTTCACACCTAAAATTCAAACCAAACACCACAAAATTTTGCATTTTTAACCGATCTAAGTAACCCAAATCACTACCACGCCTATGTAGATGATTTGTCTACTCACTAACACCACAAAACACAAAATTTTTGATGATTCGAGCAAGAGAGGTGAAGAAAAGCTCACGAACACAACAGGAATATCAAAACCAATCACGTATCTACCCCATGGCGATTAATACCAAATGTTTTCCCATATATTTAGATGATTATAGATTGAAAATAGATGAAAAGAGATGGATTCCTAGAGAGATAAAGTAGTGAGAGAAAGTAGAGAGAAGGAGATGATTAACTTGGTGAATATTAGATTAAGAAATAATAAAGTGAACAACCAACCCTCCTAACATGCTAGGAGGGGAGTATATATTGTCCACCCATATGTGGGCTTTAATGGGCTATATATTGGGCCAGGCTTGTCTTTTGGACTTTAATTAGTTTAAATCCAAGCCTGTAAACCACGACTAATTAACTACCTATTACAACGTTCTAATTAATGTTACAATAATAACCTATGACCGAGCATTCTTGTTTGACTCAATATTTTGAGGCTAACAAATTTTCGATCGATAAACGTAAAGATGCATTATGTTAGGCTACTTCTACGGACCATGTACTATATATGGCAGTCGAGGAAAATTTGAAGGCATTAGTTTTGTAGGAAGTGTATGAATTTACATGCCGTGAGTCAGTCTTGTCGCCACGAAGTTGGTCTTGTTCGTCCCTCTAAATAGCCCGACGACATGAATGGTTACATTGTTGTCATTTCCAAGCCTTCTTATTAAGAATGAAAGATAGAAGTAACTGAGGGGTTCACTTTGGATATTGAGCTTCTTGATTATGTTTTTAAATTGCCTATCACGCCTGTCAAGAGTATTACTCATGGATGTTGTCTCGCTTTCTCTTAGGTGTTAAAAACAGTTATTTACCAAGTGGTCGCCCTACCCGATACTGTTGATGTGTCGGTCAAGTTGTTAATTATACACGATGTATACTGCATGTGTCTAGGCCCAAGACTCGACAAGAACGTAGGTCCAAAAATAGAAAATATTTGCAACAAAGTTCTATCTTGAAGTCAGTAGTTGTATGGGGAAAGATGATGGTATTACAACGTTAGTTAAAAGCATGTTGGATGTTGTTGGGCCAGGTTCCTTAGGCCAGGGTCGAGTTGATTTAATGTAGGATAGAACAACAGACAATACCAACATCAGGCAATATCTTCGCAAGGTTGCAGATGGACACTTCAAAACTGCAGTAAAAGTTCTACCTTCTTCTGGTGTAGCTCCATACTCTGACGATACCATTAAAGCCTTTGAGGCTAAGCATCAAATGAGACTGCTTATATACATAGTCTCATCGTCCAAAACGGGCTTAAAATGCACTAAATATCATGAAAATGGTCAAATATATGCTTGTGTTTGTTGCTTGTGTATTTTAGGTACGGATATTGAGAAAATGACAAAAGATCACAAGAATCATGCAAAAACGAACACGGGAAACGAAGCCGCACAATGAACCAAGCCCTAATGAAGATTTTCCAAGAAAAACCCTTGAAGATTTGAAGATTATGCAAGAAGGGTCCTCCAATATTGAAGAATTGACACTTTAAACCCTTGTATATTCATAATTACAAGATTGGTCCTTAAAGTTTGTCAAATTTACAAAAAGGGCCCTTAACTTTAAAGAATTAGCAAAAACGGTCCATCATAAATTATGACTTGTCAATTTCAGTCCTCCAAGAAGTCAACCATACAAGTCAAGACCATAATCTATGAAGAAAATGCCAAAACAACCCTTCAAGAATTAGCAA
Organism: Glebionis coronaria; assembly: GCA_025667525.1. Taxonomy (NCBI): domain Eukaryota; kingdom Viridiplantae; phylum Streptophyta; class Magnoliopsida; order Asterales; family Asteraceae; genus Glebionis; species Glebionis coronaria. The sequence goes on from CM046881.1 coordinate 93,334,884, forward strand.
TTGACAAGAAATACCTGTGAAACTACTTTACAAAACTATTTAGGGCAAAAGTCTAAAAACTGAAACTTCATTTACAAAGGAATTTCAGTTTTGGCTATTTAAACAAGGAATGAAAGAAACAAAGGAGAGGAGGGGCTAAATCTGGCAGACAAGAGAAGTTACCTAGTCCAACCACACCTTGACACCTGTCCCACTCACCCTCTCAACCAATAAGAACCCATCAATTTGCCACCTCAAATCCCACCCAAATTCGGTTATAACTAATTTTTATTAGTTAATTCAAATGGCGCCTAACATGTTTTCAAACCTTAAACCGGATTAAAACCTCCACTATTCATCATAAGAACACATTTGGGTATTTGCTTAATACATGAAATTAAACCCTAATATTGTGCAGATTTATAATTAAGGGTCTCATAAACAAAACCCACACCTTAAACTTGCCACCTCACCACTCACAAGTTCACTTGGGACATGCCCTGCTCACATTTTTTGGGGAAGAAGCCAAAAGTGCCAGAAAATCTACCACCCACAATGTAGCTTACAACATAAGCTCATTGTGAGCCCTTTGATCAATTCCAACAACTACCAACTCACACAAACAGCCAAGAATCCATCACATGTTCAAGCAAGTTCAAACTTCACAAGGGGCAATTTTGGACTTCTACATCATTAGGGTTTACGTTTTTATGATTTCTAGACACTCCTTGTAGCCTATAAAATGCATAGCACTCATTAGTTTGTAGTGGCTCTTGAATTTTTCCTTGTTTACTTTTCTGTAAATCTCATTTTCAAGTTAATGAAATGTGTTTGAAATTGTGAAGAAAAGTCAAGTGCCAATCTTGTTTACTGCTTGTTATTGTCATATGTTAACTAATCTTGAATCTCAAAACTTGTTTTCAAACCTTGTGCAATAAATTACACAAGAGTGAAAAATCTGATATTTTGCTAAGGCTTGGTTTAAACCTTGGATTTCTTGGGCTATACGTGATCTATACACCCTGATAAGGAGCTTATCAAGGTGTTGTGAGCTTATAGTTTGGGGATAATCAAGTGTGGGAACAAGGTTGCATCAATGAGATTTATTTTGCCATTTTTCACCTTTCTGTTTTTGATTTATTTGTTCTAACTTTGTTCCATCTTAGCAGCTTGATATTGGAAGCTTGTGCTTGTTCTTGCTAGCACATAAGCTCAAACATACGTGGGCGTGGATATACATCCATGAGGTTTGAACCCTTAATCTCAAAATCTGATAACATTTTTTATGTTTGTGATATTTGAGTTCTGCTTGTGTATGTGTTGTTCTTGGGCTCCAAATCTTGTTGTTTCTGTTTATGTTTAATGTCTTGATGCTTACGTATGCATGTGCTAACCTAAATCATACTTTTGATTTGAAAATCTTGATTTGAAAATATAAAAGGGTGTTTGGGTTAACCTGTTTTGAATCATAGTTTGTTATTTTGTTTTTGGAAAGTGTTGTTCATTGTTGGTATCTGCTATTCACTTGGTTGTGTGCTAAAACCTGCAAGTTTTCAGTCTTATAACTCAAATTAAAGATTGTGCCATAACTCACTTGTTTTAACTGATTTTGACCTAATATTTTGAAAATACCTAGAGTATATGCATGTTTAGGGCTAAAAGGTGTTGAATCAAAGTTTGTGTAACCTGATTTGAAGATTTGAGTGCTTATAATTGGCTTGTTGGTCAAGTATATCAGCAAAGTGAAAAATCTGCTTGTTTAGTGTTCATCAGTAACTATTTTGTGCTTGAATCTTGATTTAGGTCTTGAACCAATGCATGTAACTTGTTAGTTTATGTTCATTTGAATTAAATATAGCTTGTGTATGCTTTTGGTGCAATTTGGTAGGCTAAATTTTGCTTAAACAGCTTATTAAGTTCATAACTGCTTATTGTTCATGTCTGTGTGACATCTGGTGATAAATTGAATTAACTACACTGATTGGCTGATTGGAAGTGTGATTTCTTTGTTGTTTCTGACTCCTTGTGATTCACTGATCACAAGGGTGCCTTGTTTGTAACTTGAATCCAACAAAAAGTCACTAAAGACAAAAAGTCAAGAAAGTCAAGCAATGGGAAAAGTTCCCACTGCTCAACACCCAAAACTATCCCCTGGTAGTGTTAATTCTTTTTCAGCTTATTTATAAGTCATTTGGCTTATCCAGACTTGCAGCAACTTATTTTTGTAATAGATCTCCCTTATTTGACCCATTTATTTGATCTGGAGCTTATCAGACCTTGGCTTTGACTTTTTGCTAGAAAACTCATAAGGTTGACTTTTAATTAAGTGCTTATTTGCTTATTTCATCTTATTGAGTGTGCTTATTGGAAAACTTTTTGTTGATTAAGCTTAGTTAAGTCATTTAAAAGCTTTTGAAAGTTGAATCAGCTCTAGGGGTGGCCTAGAACTCGAAAACGACTATTTTGTCGTTTTGTGAAGATAGCTTTTAGCTTATTTAGGCTTATTCCTTGTGCTTTTTCCAATTTTCTTTTTACAGATCTCTTAAGTAACTCAAAAGAAGCTTGTGTGTCAAATTTGAGCTTATTGCATCAGCTTATAGCTTAATGGGCAAAAAAGCCCATTAAGAATAAGCTGCTTTGAAATAAGCTAGCTTAAACACATTTTCAGCTTTTGGGCCTTCAGATTTTTGTTATTAAAATCAAATTTTAAGTCAGATGGGAGCTTTTGGGCTTATTTGGACAATATTTTTCTTATTGGGCCTTAAATAGCCCATTAAGGAGTCTGTTTGGACTTTTAGCCTATTTCTAGGCCCATTAGGGGTATTTTGTAATTTCAACTTCATTTCTATGTTATTTAGGTTAAAATAAGCTAGTTTGTAACTTTTTTAGAATTTTTTATAAATTTTGGATTTTTATTAATATTTTATTATTATTTTATTATTATTTTATTATTAAAAATTAAAATTTAGATTTTTCAAGTTTTTTCACTTTTCCTAGTTCAAATACATTAAGTTAGTAATTTTACAACTTTTAGAATATTTTATTGTCATTAGATTAATTTTTAGAATTATTTTAAGTTTAAATAGTTTTTAATTGCTTTTAAATAGTTTTTATTAATTTTAAAATTTTCAAAAATTGCTATAAATTTAGTTAAGTCATTTTAGAGGTCTACAAGTTAAAAAATCTCATTGTGGGATTTTTATTAATTAAATTGATTTTTTGGGCTTTAATTAGCATTAAAAATTATTATTTAATTAAATAAAAGGTTTGAGTGATTTTTGATTTTTTGTAAACTCTAATTACATTTTTTAGGATTTATTGCAATTTTCTAGGAATTTTTAGGGTAAAATTTTAATTTTGTCACTTTTTACGGTTTTACGTGTACGACTTTTCGTCTTAGTTTTAATACATAATCGTAACCGTCATTCTCTTCTAATATCTTTTCTTCTTTTCTTTTCTCATCAATATAATCACAAAAGTTAATCATCTCTCAACACAACACACTAGCCTCCTTGGGAAACGAACTTGAACTTCATTGGTCATTAGTGCTTGGTTTTCCTAAACCGACACTTAATACTTTCCCTATTTTGCTCTCTTTTCCTAAAGAGTAGTAAAAACACTACACCAATTTTGGCGCCGCTGTCGGGGAGGCCTGTTGTGTTTTGATTTGGAAATTGATGTTTTTATATATAGTCATAATATCTATTTGTATTAGTAGCACTCTACTAATACGTATTATCGGTTTTTTGTTTTTTGTGTGAATATTATTACTATATTGTATACGTAGAACAATAAATTCACAAGTACTCCAAAAGTGTTAAAACACAACCTTGATTGGGAGGTCATTACTCAATCATTGTATTCGAATCTCAAACAAGAAATCAAAGGCAAAATAGATAAATACTTTCGTGAAGCTTAATTTTGAAAAACACAAACTATAAGGTGGGTATAAGGCGGGTATTATAAAATATACCCTAAGGAAAAAGGCTCTTAAGTGCTTCGCGCCGCCTCGTTTCCCCGCTTGCTTGTGAGTGTATAGATAAAAAGGGCTAATCGAGGATTTGCCAACCAAAGTATTATATAATTATCATATATATTTTCTTGGTTTCATTTGATTAAACCCCCTTGAACGTTTTGGTGTTCCACCAACGTTCTAAAGTCATCGAAGGTGTTCACTTCACGTGATCGTTTTCATTCCTTGAGGTTTCTTTAATCAAAAGATTCGATTAAGGAGGAGATTTGTAGATTTTTGTCTACTTAATACAATCTCAAAAATCCAAAAAAAAAGTAAAAACAATCAAAAACCACAAAAAAAATTGGAAAAATACAAAACACCAAAAAGAATCTTCTTTGCTCATCCCCACGTTGTACGTGACGTTTATGCAAACTCGCAACCAAGAAAGACGTGCACGTAAACGAAAAAACCGAAAGGAGTCAACACCTACTCCTAATCTTTCGAGTGAGGAGTCTCCTATTGACGAACCTATCGTAAGAGAAGAACTAACCATGGTGAATCTAACTATGATGGAGTTACTTCAAGCACCCACCGAGGGTTATGGAGAGGCTATTGTGATTCCCGCTATCCTTGCGGAGAATTTTGAAGTGAAAACGGGTTTGTTGTCGATGATCCAAAACAACAAATTCTGTGGTGATGAAAAGGACAACTCACACAACCATATCCTCCAATTCAATCGTCTTACCGCCACTTGCAAATTTAAGGATGTTGCTAATGACTCGATTAAGATGATGATTTTTCCGTATTCCTTAGAGGGTCCCACTAAAATTTGGTTAGAGAAAGAGCCACCCAATTCTATATTGACGTGGAAGGATCTCGTTTCTAAGTTTGTGAACCAATTTTTCCCGCCCTCTAATACTACGCATTTGAAAAACGAGATTTCAAAATTTTCACAAGAATTTAATGAGAGTTTTTCAACGGCTTGGAATAGGTTTAAGGAAATGTTACATGAGTGTCCTCATCACGGTTTTTCCGACTTGCATCAAATTGACACGTTTTACAATGGACTAAATGATCATGAAAGGGATTATCTAAATGCCGCCGTGGGTGGTAATATTTTGTGTAAAACGGTTGAGGAAGCCTTGTTGATAATTGAGAATTGATCTAAGGTGTATAGTCCTCGTAACACATCGAGTGTTCGTAAGGCTTCGTCTTCGGCTTCACCTTCTTTGTCTAATACCATCGATGCTTGCCAAATTGAGGCGAACTTGGAAAACAAAATCTTTGATAAGCTTAAAGGTCTTTTAATTGAATTCAAAGTTGGAGAACAAAGTGCTCCCGCCACGGCTAAAGCGGTTGAGGTTTCATGTATGTATTGTGGTGGAGGTCATGATTTCTCCGAGTGCATTACCAACGGTGGTAACACTTTGAGTGCCTACGCGGCCACAGGAACTTACAACCAAAACGGTCAAGTTACCCGCTCTAATCAATTGACTCCACCGGGTTTTGCTCCCAATCAAAATGCTAACAACAACTATCGAAACAATCAAGTTGGTTTTAAAAACAATTACAAAGGAAACTATGGGAATCAAGGGGCTAATAATCAAGTTTCAAACAAAAATGATTTTCAAAACAACAACAAGGGTTTGCAAACTTTGAAAGATCTTCCAAATGAATTTGTTGAATACGCTAATGGAAACGATGCTAGGTTTGACAACATTCAAAGAGAAATCATTAGCCTAAAATCCGATTTTAAGAACGACTTGAAGAAGGAGTTGAAAAACGAGTTAGCAAATGAGCTTAAAATCCATACAAACAAAATGGAAGGAAATATAACTAGGTTACAACAAAACCAACAAAAAATGGAACAAGGGAAACATGAAATAAAACAAGAGATGATTAAGGCCGAGAAGAGGCAATCCATGTTTGAGGATAAAATTTCATCTATGTTTGAGGCTATTATGTGCAAACCGTCTTCGAGTAGTCTTCCTAGCAACACCATATCGAACCCTAAGGGAGGGATGAAAGTGATTACCACGCGTAGTGGTAAGACACTTAAGGAACCGACTCCTCAACCAATTGCTCCTAAGGAGGATGAAATTGAGGAAGAACCCGAGGTGGTGGTCGAAAAGGAGCATGTCCCAATCCCACGAAGTACCGCTCATGCCACACCTACGGTTGACCCATTACCACATTTGGAACCCGAGATTCCAAAGGCTATGCCTATGCCTCAACCCACACCACCTTTGCCCTATCCATCGAGGCTTAGAAAGGAGAAACGTCAAGAGCGCGATAATTATCAATTTGAGCTTTTTATGAAAATGTTTCGTGACGTTCATTTCAATGTGAGTTTTGTCGATGCTTTGGTCATGATGCCTCGATTTGCCGCTAACTTCAAGAGTATGTTGAACAACAAGGAGAAATTGCAACAATTGTCTAGTTGTTCATCGGTTTATCTTAACCGCATACCTCAAAAAGTCGGTGATCCCGGTAAATTCTTGATTCCTTGTGCAATCCAAGACATTGAAGAATGCTATGCCTTGGACGATCTTGGTGCTAGTATTAACTTGATGCCACTTGAAATCTTCAAGTCGCTCAATCTTCCTAATCTTACTCCTTCACTAATGTCTATCGAGTTGGCCGACCATTCCACGATTCCCGCATGTGGATTGGCGGAAGACGTTTTTGTGAAAGTGGGAAAGTTCTATTATCCGGTAGAATTTATCGTTGTCGATATTCCCACGGATCCTCAAGTTCCTCTCATTTTAAGTCGTTCGTTTTTAGATACGTCTATGGCTTTAATCGATGTGCATGCTAGAAATATCACCTTACGTTTCAACGAAGAGGAACTTGTTATAAACGCAACTCAAAATTCTCAAATTTCTCATGTTTATTCTGTTGCAACCATAAACCTCGTTGATATGATCGACGTTGTTTGCGAGGAATTTTCACAAGAAGTTCTAGGATTTGGTGATGATGAAAATAGTGGCAATCCCACTATGTTAGATCCCATTCTTGATAACTCGACACCAACCTTCACTCTATTTGAAGGTGGTGGTTTTACGTTGGAAGAATTCGATGTTCCACGTACTTGTGACGAAGACCTCGAAAATGATGAGGACTTCCCGATTATCAAGGATTTTCTTAACGATTTCCCATTTCCTCCACCCGAGGAGGTTATGAGTATCGAGCCCAAATCTTCAATTGAGGAGCCACCTATCCTCGAGTTGAAAGATCTACCTCCTCATCTCGAATATGTCTTTTTGGAGGAGGGCGACAAGTTGCCGGTTATTATTGTGGAAGATCTTTCGGATGATGACAAAACCGCACTTGTCGATGTTCTAAAGGATCACAAAGGGGCAATTACGTGGAAGTTATCCGACATTAAGGGGATCGATCCCAAAATTTGTACCCACAAAATCTTAATGGAGGAGGACTACAAACCCGCAATCCAATGTCAAAGGAGGGTGAACCCCAAAATTCACGACGTCATCAAAAAGGAAATCCTTAAACTCCTTGACGCGGGAATGATTTACCTTATTTCCGATAGCCCTTGGGTGAGTCCTATTCATTGTGTCCCTAAAAAGGGAGGAATGAATGTTGTGCCAAACGATGCCAACGAGTTAATTCCCACTAGACTCGTGACCGGATGGAGAGTGTGCATTGACTATCGTAAGTTGAATGAAGCCACTCGAAAAGACCATTTTCCCTTGCCCTTCATGGACCAAATGTTGGAGCGTCTTGCGGGAAACGATTTCTATTGGTTTTTATATGCTTTTTCCGGTTACTTCCAAATTCCCATCGATCCTCGTGATCAAGAAAAAACTACGTTTACGTGTCCATATGGAACGTTTGCCTATCGTAGAATGCCATTCGGACTTTGCAATGCACCGGGAACCTTTCAAAGGTGCATGATGGCTATTTTTCATGACATGATCGAGAAGACGATGGAAGTCTTCATGGATGAATTTTCCGTGTTTGGTAGTTCGTTCACTTCGTGTTTTTCGAATCTTGAGAGAATGTTGAAGCGTTGTGAGGAAACCAACCTTGTGCTTAATTGGGAAAAATGTCATTTTATGGTAAAAAGTGGAATCGTCTTAGGGCACAAGGTTTCGAAAGCGGGGATTGAGGTAGATCAAGCTAAGGTAGACGTCATTGCCAAATTACCTCATCCCAAAACTGTTAAGGGAGTTAGGAGTTTCCTAGGACACGCGGGCTTTTATCGTCGATTCATCAAGGATTTTTTGAAGATTTCTCGACCTATTACACATCTCCTCGAAAAAGATGCACGTTTTGTCTTTGACGAAGATTGTGTACGAGCCTTTGAAGTCCTTAAGAGGAAAATTACCAAAGCTCCCATTCTTGTTGCTCCCAATTGGAACCTCCCCTTTGAGCTCATGTGTGATGCTAGTGACTACGCTATTGGGGCCGTATTGGGGCAACGTCATGAAAAACACTTCTTTCCTATTCACTATGCTAGCAAGACGATGACCGAGGCTCAACTAAAATACACTACAACGGAGATTGAGTTCCTTGCCGTTGTGTATGCATTTGAGAAATTCCGACCTTATCTCGTCTTGACTAAATGCATAGTGTATACGGATCATTCGGCTATCAAGTATCTTATGGCTAAACAAGATACAAAGCCGAGATTACTTCGTTGTGTTCTCCTCCTTCAAGAATTTGATCACAAAATCGTTGACAAAAAAGGAGCCGAGAATCTAGCCACCGATCATCTTTCTCGTTTGGAAGATCCTCACCAAAGTTTTTACGAGCCCAAGGAAATCACCGAAACATTTCCGCTCGAGACACTTGGTGTAGTGAATTCTAAGCTTGATTCTTCCACCCCATGGTTTGCGGACATCGCAAATTACCATGCGGGCAACTTCATCATCAAGGGTATGACGACTCAAGAAAAACGAAAATTCTTTCGTGACGTCAAGTTCTATTTTTGGAACGACCCTTACTTGTTTCGAACTTGTGCGGATCAAATTATTCGACGTTGTGTCTTTGGTATCGAAGCTTCTAACATCCTTAGAGCTTGTCACGAGGGACCCACGGGTGGTAACCATGGTGCTAATCTCACGGCTAAGAAGGTCTTTGATGCAGGTTTCTTTTGGCCTACTATTTACCGAGATGCACATGAGCTTGTGAAGTCGTGTGACTCATGCCAACGACAAGGAAAATCCTCACAAAAAGATGAAATGACATAAAATATCATCCAAGTGTGTGAGATCTTTGACGTTTGGGGCATTGACTTTATGGGACCGTTGCCATCATCTCGTGGTAATAAGTACATCCTTGTCGCCGTTGACTACCTATCTAAGTGGGTGGAAGCTAAGGCTTTGCCCACCAATGATGCTCGTGTGGTAGTCAAGTTTTTGAAAAGCTTGTTTTCTCGGTTTGGAACCTCTCGTGCGATCATAAGCGATCGTGGAACCCATTTTTGTAACGACCAATTCGAAAGGGTCCTAAGGAAATATGGGGTTACACATCGTCTTTCTATGGCTTATCACCCACAAACGAGTGGGCAAGTCGAGGTTTCAAACCGAGCGTTGAAGAGGATCTTGGAGAGATCTATTGGGGAAAACCGAAAATCTTGGTCGGATAAGTTGGACGATGCTTTATGGGCCTTTAGGACCGCTCATAAGACGCCCATCGGGTGCACTCCCTATAAGCTTGTGTATGGGAAGAATTGTCACTTGCCAATTGAACTCGAACACAAAGCTTATTGGGCCCTTAAGCATTGTAATGATGATATGGAGACCGCGGGAAAACACCGGAAAATGCAATTAAATGAATTAGATGAATTAAGGGATATTGCTTATGAAAATTCATTGATTTATAAAGAAAAGACTAAAAAGTTTCATGATTCAAAAATTAAAAACCGGGTTTTTAACATTGGGGATCAAGTTTTGCTTTTTAACTCAAGATTGAAAATCTTTTTCGGTAAGTTGAAATCCCGTTGGTCCGGTCCATTCACCGTGACTCAAGTTTTTCCATATGGGACCATCGAGCTAGCTCAAAATGATGGCCCCAATTTCAAGGTGAATGGACATAGGTTGAAGCACTACTTTGGCGGGGAAGTTCCATCCTTGAACTACCTCGACCAAATCACCTTCCCCAATGATAATTAGTATTGAGGGGATCGATTCGAGCTCATGACTCGGTAATCAAAAACGAGGTGCCTTGTGGGGGAGTCCCATGCTTATCCTATGTACATATTATCGCTTTCTAATGTAGTAACGCGTGGGGATTTTTGCCCTTCCAACCTTTGTTCCGTGGTTGTTTGTGAATTGTGGATTTTAGATGATCATTATCTTCACGATTGGAGCCTCTCGTGTTCGTTTTATGGGAAGCACTCGATCGTTTGCTTTGAAGACTTTCTTAATATCCATGATATATCCTTTGATGTTCTAACCTTAGGTTTATAGCACACTTCATAAACGGCTTTAAATTTAACGGTTACACCCTTTCCATGCTAGATTAGGCATTCGACTTCGTCTCTAGTATGGGGGTTTTTCAACCCTTAGACTCGAAACATTGAGGACAATGTTTAACTTTAGTATGGGGGTGAATAGATACTTGCCTTGCCAAACCTTCACGCTTTCTAAAGTTTATCTTTTTGTTTATCGTTTTGTTGCAAAATAAGACTAAAAATGGCCAAATTTTAAATTTTTTCTCATGTTTTATAAGTGTTTGAAGACACGAATGTAGGTTTTCTGATGGCGAGAATAAGAGTAATTTTTGACTCGACCGTGCGTGTTGAGCACTTAGCTTCGATTCCTTAACTTTATATTAGGCTAAGTCTCTTAAATGAGGACGAGAAATGATAGAGTTAATTATAAGTTACTATGCTAAACGTAGAGTACTCGTATTCTTTCAACTCATGTGTTCTCGTTGTTTGCTTATTCTCCCTTCGCTTGTAAATATTTTTTGCTTAATTTAGCGGTTTAGTCTTGATTGTTGGTTTCTAGTCTTTTCTAGTAGCTTCCATGTAATTAAATTGGGAAGACATTAAGGTATCGCCAGCGTCACGGTTTTGAAGTATTGGCAACCCGAATAATCGAAAGCTTCACCCAATAATAAGATTTCAAGTGCTCACCTAAATCAAGCAAACAATTTGAAGCTCACAAGGCCGAAAAATCTATGCAAAATTGAAAGTGAATCAAGCCTTAATCTTTGAAGCTTTAAAGATCCAAAATTCGCTTTTAGCGTGAGGATATACGTCTTTTGCCATAATAAAACCACCGATGAGGAGGATAATAAAAGGCAAGGCAAGACCGAAGTCATAATAAAAGCTTCATGCCGAAGTTGAATAAAAGATGGAGGTAAACCTATGATAATAAGGCCCTTCCGTTAGGGGGCGTATAAAAGTCTTGGTAATAAGTCTCATGTTCAAAACCGTTATAAAACCGTGTTTATCGATCCTTTTTGTTGACTTAATTTTTTGACATCGTTGTCTATTAGGAGGGGTTATTAATTTGATGGTCTTGGTTACACCGTTGAGGACTCTATTTTTAGACCTAAATCTCTATTATCGCATAATTCGAACAATGTATCCTCGTGAAACATTCAAGACAAAATAAAATATAAGAGATACAACTTAGGAAAATAGGAGGATAAGTACGTGATTAGGGCATATGAGTAATGTTAGCATTACTAACTTATAATGACAATGATCTCGTTGCACGCTTAGCATGGAATTGGGGTGAAAATCGAGGACGACAAAATTATTTCTAACGAAGCATTCACGTGTTCTTGTTCTATGAACCTAAATGTCCCATTTTGCGATGAAAATCATACATTATGTCTAAAACGCAAGTAGTAGCAATAGTAGTAGTATAGCTAGTTTATCATTCAATAAAAGTGAATAAAAATGAATTTTGGAGGTGCTACGATACTTTATTCTAGCATTGTGTGAGGGCACGGCAATGGTTTAGTATGGGGGAGTGATGAGACTGCTTTTATACATAGTCTCATCGTCCAAAACGGGCTTAAAATGCACTAAATATCATGAAAATGGCCAAATATATGCTTGTGTTTGTTGCTTGTGTATTTTAGGTACGAATATTGAGAAAATGACAAAAGATCACAAGAATCATGCAAAAACGAACACGGGAAACGAAGCCGCACAATGAACCAAGCCCTAATGAAGATTTTCCAAGAAAAACCCTTGAAGATTTGAAGATTATGCAAGAAGGGTCATCTAATATTGAAGAATTGACACTTTAAACCCTTGTATATTCATAATTACAAGATTGGTCCTTAAAGTTTGTCAAATTTACAAAAAGGGCCCTTAACTTTGAAGAATTGGCAAAAATGGTCCCTCATAAATCACGACTTGTCAATTTCAGTCCTCCAAGAAGTCAACCATACAAGTCAAGACCATCATCTATGAAGAAAATGCCAAAACAACCCTTCAAGAATTAGCAATTGGCAAGAAATACCCCTAAAACTACTTTACAAAACTATTTGGGGCAAAAGTCTAAACACTGAAACTTCATTTACAAAGGAACTTCAGTTTTGGCTATTTAAACAAGGAATGAAAGAAACAAAGGAGATGAGGGGCTAAATCTGGCAGACAAGAGAAGTTACCTAGTCCAACCACACCTTGACACCTGTCCCACTCACCCTCTCAACCAATAAGAACCCATCAATTTGCCACCTCAAATCCCACCCAAATCCGGTTATAACTAATTTTTATTAGTTAATTAAAATGGCGCCTAACATGTTTTCAAACCTTAAACCGGATTAAAACCTCCACTATTCATCATAAGAACACATTTGGGTATTTGCTTAATACATGAAATTAAACCATAATATTGTGCAGATTTATGATTAAGGGTCTCATAAACAAAACCCCACACCTTAAACTTGCCACCTCACCACTCACAAGTTCACATGGGACATGCCCTGCTCACGTTTTTTGGGGAAGAAGCCAAAAGTGACAGAGAATCTACCACCCACAATGGCTTACAACATAAGCTCATTGTGAGCCCTTTGATCAATTCCAACAACTGCCAACTCACACAAAAAGCCAAGAATCCATCACATGTTCAAGCAAGTTCAAACTTCACAAGGGGCAATTTTGGACTTCTACATCATTAGGGTTTACGTTTTATGATTTCTAGACACTCCTTGTAGCCTATAAAAGGCATAGGACTCATTAGTTTGTAGTGGCTCTTGAATTTTTCCTTGTTCACTTTTCTGTAAATCTCATTTTCAAGTTAATGAAATGTGTTTGAAATTGTGAAGAAAAGTCAAGTATCAATCTTGTTTACTGCTTGTTATTGTCATATGTTAACTAATCTTGAGTCTCAAAACTTGTTTTCAAACCTTGTGCAAGAAATTGTACAAGAGTGAAAAATCTGATATTTTGCTAAGGCTTGGTTTAAACCTTAGAATTCTTGGGCTATAAGTGATCTATACACCCTGATAAGGAGCTTATCAAGGTGGTGTGAGCTTATAGTTTGGGGATAATCAAGTGTGGGAACAAGGTTGCATCAATCAGATTTATTTTGCCATTTTTCACCTTTCTGTTTTTGATTTATCTGTTCTAACTTTGTTCCATCTTAGCAGCTTGATATTGGAAGCTTGTGCTTGTTCTTGCTAGCACATAAGCTCAAACATACGTGGGTGTGGATGTACATCCATGAGGTTTGAACCCTTAATCTCCAAATCTGATAAAATTTTGGATATTTGTGATATTTGAGTTCTGCTTGTGTATGTGTTGTTCTTGGGCTCCAAATCTTGTTGTTTCTGTTTATGTTTAATGTTTTGATGCTTATGTATGCATGTGCTAACCTAAATCATACTTTGATTTGAAAATCTTGATTTGAAAATATAAAAGGGTGTTTGGGTTAACCTGTTTTGAATCATAGTTTGTTATTTTGTTGTTGGAAAGTGTTGTTCATTGTTGGTATCTTCTATTCACTTGGTTGTGTGCTAAAACCTGCAAGTTTTCAGTCTTATAACCTTAAATTAAATATTGTGCCATAACTCACTTGTTTTAATTGATTTTGACCTAAGATTTTGAAAATACCTAGAGTATATGCATGTTTAGGGCTAAAAGGTGTTGAATCAAAGTTTGTGTAACCTGATTTGAAGATTTGAGTGCTTAAAATTGGCTTGTTGGTCAAGTATATCAGTAAAGTGAAAAATCTGCTTGTTTAGTGTTCATCAGTAACTATTTTGTGCTTGAATCTTGATTTAGGCCTTGAACCAATGCATGTAACTTGTTAATTTATGTTCATTTGAATTAAATATAGCTTGTGTATGCTTTTGTGCAATTTGGTTGGCTGAATTTTGCTTAAACAGCTTATTAAGTTCATAACTGCTTATTGTTCATGTCTGTGTGAGATCTGGTGATAAATTGAATTAACTGCACTGATTGGCTGATTGGAAGTGTGATTTCTTTGTTGTTTCTGACTCCTTGTGATTCACTGATCACAAGGGTGCCTTGTTTGTAACTTGAATCCAACAAAAAGTCACTAAAGACAAAAAGTCAAGAAAGTCAAGCAGTGGGAAAAGTTCCCACTGCTCAACACCCAAAACTAGCCCCTGCTAGTGTTAATTCTCTTTCAGCTTATTTATAAGCCAATTTGGCGTATCCAGACTTGCAACAACTTATTTTTTGTAATAGATCTTCCTTATTTGACCCATTTATTTGATCTAGAGCTTATCAGACTTTGGCTTTGACTTTTTGCTAGAAAACTCATAAGGTTGACTTTTAATTAAGTGCTTATTTGCTTATTTTAGCTTATTAAGTGTGCTTATTGGAAAACTTTTTGTTGATTAAGCTTAGTTAAGTCATTTAAAAGCTTTTGAAAGTTGAATTAGCTCTTGGGGTGGCCTAGAACTCGAAAACGACTATTTTGTCGTTTTGTGAAGATAGCTTTTAACTTATTCAGGCTTATTCCTTGTGCTTTTCCCAATTTTCTTTTTACAGATCTCTTAAGTAACTCAAAAGAAGCTTGTGTGTCAAATTTGAACTTATGGCATCAGCTTATAGCTTAATGGGCCAAAAAGCCCATTAAGAATAAGCTGCTTTGAAATAAGCTAGCTTAAACACATTTTCAGCTTTTGGGCCTTCAGAGTTTTGTTCTTAAAATCGTATTTTAAGTCAGATAGGAGCTTTTGGGCTTATTTGGATAACAATTTTCTTATTGGGCCTTAAATAGCCCATTAAGGAGTTTGTTTGGACTTTTAGCCCATTTCTAGGCCCATTAGGGGTATTTTGTAATTTCAACTTCATTTCTGTGTTATTTAGGTCAAAATAAGCTAGTTTGCAACTTTTTAGAATTTTTTATAAATTTTGAATTTTTATTAATATTTTATTATTATTTAATTATTAAAAATTAAAATTTAGATTTTTCAAGTTTTTTCATTTTTCCAAGTTGAAATACATTAAGTTAGGAATTTTACAACTTTTAGAATATTTTTATTGTCATTAGATTAATTTTTAGAATTATTTTAAGTTTAAATAGTTTTTAATTGCTTTTAAAAAGTTTTTATTAATTTTAAAATTTTCAAAAATAGTTATAAATTTAGTTAAGTCCTTTTAGAGGTTTACAAGTTAAAAAATCTCATTGTGGGCTTTTTATTAATTAAATTGATTTTTTGGGCTTTAATTAGCATTAAAAAATTATTGTTTAATTAAATAAAATGTTTGAGTGATTTTTGATTTTTTGTAAACTCTAATTACATTTTTTAGGATTTATTGCAATTTTCTAAGAATTTTTAGGGTAAATTTTTAATTTTGTCACTTTTTACGGTTTTACGTGTACGACTTTTCGTCTTAGTTTTAATCCATAATCGTAACCGTCATTCTCTTCTAATCTTTTTTCTTCTTCTCTTTTCTCATCAGTATAATCACAAAAGTTAATCATCTCTCTACACAATACACTAGCCTCCTTGGGAAACGAACTTGAACTTCATTGGTCATTAGTGCTTGGTTTTCCTAAACCGACACTTCATACTTTCCCTATTTTGCTCTCTTTTCCTAAAGAGTAGTAAAAACACTACACCAGCATCCTTACAAGCCACCCCATCCATGCCGAGTAACACATTTTATGAGCCTCATATTGTAGCAGATATTGATTGTGTCTTTGGTTGCATTAAATATTTTCCTAAAGGCACTTCATGTGGGAGAGATGGTTTGAGGGCACAATATATCTTAAACATTTTTATGGAGAGGGGTCTGCGACTGCCAAGGATCTCCTAAAGGCCATCACCTCGATCGATATTACTTCATGAAGTTAGGGTGAGGTATTCATCTATTTCTTTCTGGGTGAACTTCTTATATGGTTAGACAACGAGGTTGTATACCGAAAACACGCATATTTGGTCTACCACGGATCTGAAACAAGGTGACCCATTGGGACCTCTTCTTTTTGCTCTTGTAATGCACCTGCTAGTACAAAAGATCATATACATTTACAAGCTTCTTCTTTAGGCTTGATATATTAATGATGGAACCGTTATCGGATCAGAAGAGGTATCTAAGGTTTAGATTCTAAACTATAAAGGTGTTTGGTCCAGCTTTGGGTCTTGAACTTAATATCAATAAAACACGGATACTTTGGCCCTCTTGTTATGGAACGAAGTTTCGGGATAGTTTATTTTTTGTCGATATTCGAAGGCCTTCTTTGGGTGTGAAGCTTTTTGGGTGAGCCGTTAGTATAGATGCAGATTTTATTAGTAGGTTGGCTATAAGGAGAGTCGTAAATACTGTTGATTTGATGGGTCTTCTTCCACAGTTACATGACGCGCACAGTGGCTCCTTTTGCTTCGATCATGATTAGGGATTGTTATTTTTTTTTTGTTTAAGGACCTGTCAACCTATGCACATGAAGAAGGCGGCACTATTTTTTGACAAAGGTTTGCGTGGGTCAATCGAGAATATAGTGGTTTGTGGGGGACTTTTCTTTGGTGACTTGTAGTAGAGACTTGCTTCTTTACCTATTTGTCTTGGTGGTATGGATGATAATTATGTTTCTGCTTTGGCATGTCTTCGTGAAACGATTCCAAGTTTTGATTTTAGGTTTTTTCAAATAAGGAAACCTCTCCATCTAAAGCCCAAGAAACACTGGCGAGTACCCTTTTAGTGAGGCTTAAAGATATGGAAGCCCACTTTGACATATTAGACATAAAGCAGTTTTTGAGTGTTTATGCTCTCCAATGCTCAAGATTTTATACTAGCTATCCCTATAGACGTCGGTTAACATATGTCGCCGGTAGAATACCGCACTATACTTAAGTATCGCCTTATGATTCCCATATATCCGGTTGATGCGATAAGCCCTGTTTTTCGCAAGGCATGTTTGGATTCTGTTGGGGAACACGTGGTTCATTGTAAAGAACTTTCGGGCTTCAAGAGCGACACGATTTTGTTAGGGACGTTCTTTTCAACAGTTGTAGGCGTGCCGGGATCTCCGCAAAAAAAAAAAAAAAAACTCTGAATTTCTTGACCGACTCATGGAAGATCCACACTCAGACCCGCTAACGTTTTTAAGTTTTGGATAAGTTGAAGGTAAACATGCATGCGTTTATTTGATAGAGATTTCTTATTTCGTAGGATTAAACAGTCAAGATTTTACAGTGGGTCAGACTTCTATAAAAACTGCCTCGAGCAAATTGACTGAGCACGACCAACTATATCATGTTAGATATAGCTTGTTTGAATTTACAATCTTACTACGCATGATAAACACGTACAATAGTCTCTAATAATCCCTTTTATAAAATAGTTGATAATACGAAAATCTTAAAAGAAATAATTTTCTTACAATAAGCAATAGACGCAAAAGAATTTAGCAAATCCCAGTATTAAGTTGTTTCTTTTTACAAGAAATCGATCTAATGGTGGTAAAAACGTTTCATCAACCATGAAAAATCTTTTGCTCTTCAAGACAACCTCTTTTGAAAGTATAAATGAGTACTAGTGGCTAGAGAATATGGAATCTGTATCTATATGATATAATTTACACTGTAAACGTAACAAGGAATTGTTCACATCAAATCAAAACAGAATAAGATTCGAGGAACATAATATTCGTACGTATGACTATAACCCCACGAAGGATATATTAGCAGCTGGCATGATGTTAGTTTTTCAAAATTCCATTCGGTCGTTTACCTGCTATCAACAGTACACAACTACACATGTATACGTAACACCCATTTAATAACATGCTCGAGAATGAAACTATATAGAATAAAATATTAACAAAGGTAGACGTTTGTCGTCAGTGTAATAATAAATACATCACCCTCATATTCCTAACTCCAAGGTGTGCGTGTGTGTGTAAGAGAAAAAGATATAAACAAAGAGTGTTTGTGAAAGTCAGGACCACACGAGTGCTAACAAGCTATCAATCGGAATCGCATTATCGTCATATATCATTTCTATTCCTTTTACGAATAAATCCATCCAGTTTTCGTTTAAAGTGCGCTAGTGCCTTATGTACGAGAGGAATCTTGCAAAACGTTTAGTGCGTGGTGCATGGTTTCTTATCAGTACAATAGTAGTAAGCAGTAGCTGTAATGGAAGTTACACGGGTAGGAGTTAGGACTAGAGCTCAAGCTAAGACGACAAAGGTGGTGGGTAAGGAGCTCGCAGATAATTTGGGGTCGAGGAAGAGAAAGAGGGTTTGTGATGAAAAAAAGAGGTCACGTTCATCATCGTTTGTGCAAACACGAAACATTAATCATGAGATTTATGTTAACTTCACAAGCGACTCTAGCAATATTGCGGCGAGCCTTCGATCTAGAAGTGCTCCAGTGTCTTGTTGCTCTAGTACCGGATCAGTTGAGAAGCTTAAGGTTTCAGATCTGGAGGTATGCCATTTGCCAACATTTTTCTCATAACTCTTTTTTTTTTATATATATAAGTAATCTTGTTTGATTAACATGGTAGCAATCAATTATCATCTTTCAAAAAACTAACCTATGTTTTAAGAAACACTAACTAATAAGAAGACAAACACTTCATAAAAGCAGTTACTTACTTAAACACAATTACCATAGTTTGTGTATATTTAATGTTTTTTTTGGTTTCGAATTTGCAGGAGGTTATTAGTGCTGAAAATGAAACAGTCGTTCGACATAACTTCGATGGAAGTGAAAGGTTCTTAATTAATGACTGGTCTTCAATTTGCTCATTAAGTTACATACTTTTAAAACTTGTTAGAAACTGAAACATTCACTTCTCTAGCAAGTTCTTATTATAACATGATGGACTGTTCTTTCAGCACACCAACCATGGAGGTTAAGACGGAATCAGTCGAGCTTGACTCCTGTACACCAGATAAACCATCGGTAATGGCTCGTTCTTGCACCAAGATGCCAACTGAAGCTGAGCTAGAAGAATTCTTTACGGCTGCAAACAAAGACCTTAAGAAACGTTTTACAGACAAGTGAGTAGTTTTATGCTATCAGTTTGCTTGTTTCCATGTATCATTTACAGAATTTATGAAAATTATATGTAGCTAACAATATCAGTAACAATGTTGCTTGCTAATCTATGCAGGTATAATTACGACGTTGTAAATGACATTCCCTTGAAAGGCCGTTTCGAGTGGATCCAACTCAAGCCAGCAATATGAAGACTTGGCGACTAATCAAACTTAACACGCGCGGGGTTGTAATCAAGAAGTGTTTCTATAATTCGGAAACAAATTAGGGTCTAATATAGTAGTTATAGCTTGAACTTAAATTGTTCTCTAGCAAAAGCTTGTATTCATATTTCATGGTATAATGCCACTCAATGTTAAGGTAAAATTATTTTCCACAGTTACTTTTGCATGACCTTCCCATGGTCTATTTTAACTTTACTTCATTTTACCCTATTAACTACTTGAGGGTGGCCTGGTACAAGAAAAGAACTGACAACTTGCCGTGTAAGCTACGAACACGTGTTTGAATGCCGGAAAGCATATATATGACTCCCATGTGGATCCTATCGAAATGGTTAAATGTGTGTTTGTGTGTGTGTTTTTCAGTACCTATGTCCAACCCTTTTATCACTCTAAAGTACATATGCCATCACATGTTTACAGTTTGGTACACTGGTAAATCTTCTATTTATCTACTTTCAGATTTAACACGCAAATATATATTTTTTCGTATTCCATGAGGTGTTACTTACATATATTTCACACGGTGTGTAGATTGACGAGAACACCTTTTGGATGTTTTTTGGCATAAATCATTACCCATCCTACAATTAATAGCTTTGACAACTCTAGCTCAAAGAAGAAACACTTGAAGTGAGACAAGTCGAGACTCAACCCTCAAACTCATAGTTTACAAAGTTTTTCTAATTTGCCTCATGCGAACAAGACTTGGGATCGCGGCTCATACCAGTAAAGCCACAGAAATCAAAGAAGGCATAGATTTTACGTAAACAGATAACTATTTGAAGCAAATGCCAAAAATAAGACTTTGTGTTTGCAAATTGCATGAGTAGTGTATTAGCAGTTTGCATGGATTTTTAGTCTACATATATTTTGGCATGAAATGTTTTTATATATAAATATAAAAAAACATATTACTCATATACATATTAAGTTGTTCATGTTTATTTTTTAGTTTCGAATAATAATAGTAATAACAAACCATATTATACACATGAGAATTTAAATGTTTGAGAAATATATCGATGTAGTTACAAATGTTTGGAAAAGATATTGATGTAATTACAAAATTTTAAAAAAAGATATTGACGTAATTACGAAAATGAGAAGGACATTGATGTAATATTAAACTTTCGAAATGTATGTAAATGCCCCTTAAATCTATGTCAAAACAAAACACAACATTTTGACAATAGAAAATAATTTCATCTGATCATAAAACATACTTGAAAACTGAAAGTTTTTTTCTATCTTTGATAGAACTTGAAGCAACTTTTCTACTTTAGATAAGGTTAATACCGCCTAACTCTCAATCCCTTCCATACATCATGAAAGACAGTATAGAAATCCATAACAAGTAAAAGATGATATTAGGAGTTGTTCTTTTATAAAAAAAGAATAATCTTAATCAATTACTATTCAAAAACAAGTTATAATCTTGTATATATTTGCTAATTAACCGAGGGTGGAGCGCTCGAGCTATGACTTTCAAACGACATTGTACAAGTTTTTCTTAGTGGTTATGTTCATGTTGAAACACTTCCAAGCTATCAGTACTCTGTAATTCAAATTAATCAAGTATAAAAGTATTAATAGTTGGTTAATTAGAAGTGTATACGTCAATGTCATACCATGACCTTTTTCTACTTACCTCACACCTATTAAAAGCACACTTAATTATCTTTTTTTTTCATTCTCCCCGCCTCGTGGTAGCCACCACCACACGAAGCTAAAAACGGTACTTCCATTCATGGTGTGGTGCCTGCGGTGTAGCAAGGAGCATTCATTGTCATACCCTTTTCACGCATGTATTGGGCACTATTACGTCTAACTTTAGTCATTGCCTAACAATTATCGTGTAATTAGCCTCAGATCTCTATTTTACAATGTTTTAGATATATTATATGAAATTACATGCATTACAAATTGAAGAATAAATTAACTTCACCTTCGCGCGCGCGCGCGGGGGGGGGGGGTGTAAAACCCACTTTTAATCTCACATTTTTCTCTTCTCTCACCAACTTACTAAAAACTCACCTTGTAATGTATAAACGAAAAAATCACCTCAACTCACCTCCGCATCACATTTCCACTATCATTTTATTATTTAGTTATACTTAAAACTTAAAAAACACGTAAACGTAAACGAAATTAAAAACTTTTATTGATAAAGTTAAAAACGACAAGGATAATTAAAAATGATACATGGATAATAAAAAACGATACACAATAATTAAAAATGATACATGGAAAATTTAAACTTAAACATACAAAATTAAGCATTTAAACGTGAATTAAATTGCGGACAAGCTTGCAAAACCTCCCAACAATGGAGGTGCTTAAACCGCATCCTTATTCAGTTTCATATTCACGATGTGCGTTATTCATAGCATCTGTGTCGGCTCCATTCACCCGCGTATGCATGGCGTAGATGTACAATTAGCAAATCGACACACGTTTTGTGTATATTATCGAACGATCATTTTCCCAACTCCTCTAATTTGTCCTTTATGTATTGCAAAATCTAAATCTCGGCCCAAAAATTACGAGAATGCCTTGCGTAATCTATCATGTTGTTTGCGGAAACAAAAACTCAAGCGTCACACAACGCCATTTCTTCCTCGGGTGTCCATGAAAGCAACGTCATTTTTGATAAATTAACGAAGTTTTGAGAATATTATAAGTTCGGAGAAGATGTTAGAAATGGTTTAAGTTGATATGTTTTAAAATTGGTTAAATGTTGGGTATCTGTGGATAAAAAAATTGTTAAATGATTTTTCTTAAAATCGTAACAATATTGTTATTAGAGGTCCACTTTTTATGTAAACCGAGTGGTGAGTAAGTGACCATTCATCACTTTGGTAGGTTAAATTCACGCGTGACTTTTGAGAGGTGGGATGGAAACCCACACGTAGATTCTGGTCATGTGAGAACTCGCTCCAAACCCACCCTTACTCCCCAACCTTAGGTATACTTTTTGTGCAAACATGTGTAGTGCATGAATCTTAATTTTTTAACATAAAATTATCACGTGTTTGCGAGAAGAAATTATAACAATGTTAGTATAAAATTTGTGATGGGTTATAATGTGTGGTTGATTAATTTGATAGAGGGACTTTTTAGCTTACTTTTTGTTAGATTTTTCACTAATTGAAAATAAATAATGATTTTTTGCATAAACAAAGGTAAATCGTTAGCTTTATTGCGAGGGAGAAGTTTTCACGATTAGACTTCAACGTAAGAACGAATACACACTCTATTTGTGATATGTGTATATACGGTGGAAAGTGTTTAATGCACTCCTTTTATAGACGAGTGTCGTTTTCCATTGTACGGATTTCGTACGCACTCAATAGTCACGTCCACTTCTCTGAGTGTGTTAGGCGTTGTAGCGTATGACTGGATATTGTACGGTATTGACTCTTATCCATTTTGAGTTTGTTAACATTTCTAGTCGAGTTCCTTGTACAAGTATATTGTTATAATTAGGTTTAGTCATGGGGTTTTTTTGTCGGGTAGCAATTCGTGGGCATGACTAGTTATTGCGGAACGACACGAGTTTGGTCTCGGTGTGTCTTCGTATGCCATTTGCGTAGCTAGGCTGGGACAAGTGCGGATAATATGGCCCAAATCGGAAAACCGTGTGTCACTATACGTAATCAAACAAGATGCTGTTTCGAAGTGATTATATACCTAACTAAAGACCAGAATTTCTCATTGAATAATTCACACCCACACATCCATTTTAAAGTATTAACCAAATTTACTCACGATACATTCATTTTAAAATATTAACCAAACTTACATAACATATGCCTTAAAAGTATGCAAAAAAAGTATTAAAATGGAATCGAATTTTAGTCTGTTTATTTATGACTTTCTTATTTTACAAACTTTATTTATCAAATATGAAAAACATGTGTATCATTTTATTCGGGAAAAATATACCATTAAAAAGACCATTGAATTTTGGACACAACAAGCCCAATATTGCATAGCTTCTTACATACATACCATTAATTTATATTCTAAAAGAACTTACACTCGAAGGTTGGCCATATGTAGCCGCATACTCGTAATAATAATGAGGTCCACCACAAAATGTACACAAAACTTCAACCGCTTTCACGTAGCGGGAGCGTCTTTCTTTTGCATCTCAATCAAGAACAACGTAAACACATTCGTCAATTTATCGACTTTAGCGTCAACCCTCTCAATATCGCGATTAGCATGGCTAACATTGGCAACACTCGGTGTGCTACGGAGTTGAAAAACCATAGATTTATTATCGATAATCATTAACTCGTCTTTCGGAGTTTTACACAAAAAGTTACCGCCCGCAACGGAATTTAACGAATAACTCTTGAAATTATCGTTTCGCTACAAAGTTAATCTATTAAAACTCAAAAACAATTAACATAAATAGTCATTGAAGTCATCAGTCCCCAACAAAATTAATCGCATGTATTTTACGACAACTGGCTTAGCTCAGTTAGCTACCAAAGTTTCAATAAGTGGTTTCTTTGGGGAAGGTTTTCTGGAGGTCTTGGGTTCAAGACCTGCCAAGGGTTTTTCAGACGAAGCGGATAAGGAGTCTAACATAACTAGGCGAGGATTTGAAGAAGACATTCTTCCGCTTGGATGTTATTGCACGACTTGACCCACTAACCACTAACATTTTCCCTTTAGAAAAAAAAACCTGTTACTTGCTGTATAACATACTCCTGAACAACTGAAGTGATCTCGAGCCAATTATGCACCAATAACCTCCCTCATACAACTATCAAACATTGATAACTTGATATGAATCTAACTGGCAAAAATATTAATACACATTTTGATATATACAATTTTTTATATTTACATATTCATTGATTTTGCGTACAATTAATCTTTATATGTACTATTTTACATTTACTATATATGATATCACCCGATAATATCTGAGTATGTCGTATTTACTTTAATTTTGGTCTTGTGCAGACAAGTGAGCCGTGAGGAATATACTACGCATCATAGCTAAAAGGTAAGGACCACATATGGACATGTGATGCCTCGTACCACTATTCGTATGAATACAGTCACCTTATCAATTTCGTGGAGATTATTAAGTCATATGTTTAGTTTACCCTGTGAATATGGATAATTTAGATTTGATATATATTTTGTTATGAAAATCAGGCTATCGGGGGTAAGTTAAATATTCTCATGTCCGTGCATGCGAGTTGTGTTCGATTTATAAGTTGCAATTTCTTCTGGTTATCATTTGATCTCTCAAAAAGTAGCATTAAGTCTATTACAAAAAGAAGAGAGTCAAGGCTCAAGTCTCAAGTAGAAGCTAAACTTTTATAAAGAAACTCGAGCTCGAGTTTGAACTTTTCGAGCCAGACTTTTATTAAACTTGAGTCCGGGCCTAATACACTAGCTCGAAACTCATAACAAGTCGAGCTCGAGTTTTTATCGAAATTTTTCTAACTTTACTTTTAAGTACATATTTTTTTTGTTATACTTATTTATATAAACAACGTAAATGCTAATATGAATATAGATATAATAGTTAGTCGTTATTGTAGAATGATTTTTGAATCCTTATGTAAAAATGTTTTGTATAAATTCTTTATTTTTGAGTCTGTCACGTATTTTTGTCACCTTAGTAAGTTTCGCAATCAAATACAATATTTATGAATAAATTCAAGCTTTAAAGCCAAACTCGAGCATTTTTTAAATAATACTCAAGCCGAGCTCAACTTTGATGATTAAAGTTTGTTGAGTTATTGAGCCGAGGTCGAGCTTAACTTGTGATTTTCAAGCTGAACTTAAGCCATGTCAAGCTCGAGTTTGAATTAACTTCACTTGCAACCCTATACCCAAGGGAGACTCAAGGGACTACATGGGCTCCGACCTTATAATCTATTGCCTAATAGACTTTTGGCCTTACTTAAAAGTTACAACCGGTAATACCACTTTATTAAACCCTAAACTATTGTACTAAGGTTGTGATTTATAAGTAGTAAAAAGGGAAGGAATATATGTTGGGGTAATGATTAGGAAAAAAGGTGGAAAGTAGCACGTGGTATGAAGATTCTCACAAGATGATGATCCATATATCCGATCCCACTTCTGTCTTTGTGCACATTCTTGCTCTTGGCTTCCCTCATCCAGCCCCGGTCTCTAGTTTTATTTGTTTTTCTGAGATTGCTTTTTGATTTTTAAGTCATGTTCATATGCAACCAGTTCAACTATTGTCATGTATTCAATTATGTGTTTGGTGCGGAGTATTTAGAAACGGTGAACCATGAGCAGGAACGGAACTAGGGTGGGTCTCGGGGGGTCCCGGGACACCCATGGATTTTTGTTGCGTAGTGTTAAATCTATGAGAAAACTTTGATTTTTGTATGATTTGGGCTAAATGCACATGGTCCCTAAAAATTATGTTCGTAGTAATGTTTAGTTTATTGTAAATGTACCTGGTCGTTTTATGTCCTGGTTCCGTCCCTGAGCATGAGGGGTGAGCGGTTTTTGATGTCGATTTGACAAACAAGAAATACATTTATCTATTTTTTCGAATGCTTATTCTTGGACGTTTAATGAATACTTCTTTCGTTTCATAATAAGTGTCAATTTAAAAAAAAAATCCTTTTTATCGACTTTGATCTTAAATATATATTTTTGTATGATAAACATGTGATGAAATTTGTACCAATGAAAATAAATATAAAACTTAATCCATTCATATAATTGTATAAAACACGTGAAAATAGTAAAGGTCAAAGTTAAACCAGTTTGATTCTCAAAAATCAAACTAAACACTTATATTGGAGGAACTCGGGTAATAGAATTTAATAACGTTAAAATTTTAAGAGTTGTTTTACACGTTATGATTACATCTACAACTCTATTATTCATTGTCTTATTGAGAAAAAAAAAGATTATTGTCTAACTACTTTCCGCTACCAATTAATGTTATTTTACTTAGTCCGGTTCCTACTGTTGTCAAACACACCAATACACCAATATAAATATAGTTAGACACTCTATCTTCTTTCACAAAATAAATATGATAGTTTTTTTTTGGGATAATTCATGAAATGCCTAAGATTATTTGCTCTTTGTTTTTTTTATACACATCAAATCCAAAAAAATATTTTCTATACAATTTATGTAACTCAGTATAAAATAATAAAAATTTATTTAGGAAATTTCAATAATTTGCATAAGTCATATAGATTATTTAAAAAAAATTTAGTTTGATAGGTAAAAAAAACAAAAAAACAAATGATGTTGAAACATTTCAAAAATTATCTTCTTTTTTCTCGACAGATAAGTATAATGTTTGTCTTCCAATCTAATTAACTAACTTTTGGATGGACTATATATCACTTCTTTGTAACAACATATATACTGGTATTTGGTATTATGAGATATATTATTTATATAGTTCATAACAATTATAAAAACACAAGTAAAGATCAAAATACGTAATAGCGGAAGTGGTTTAAATAAGATCATATTAATAACACATTCATAATTAATCGATTAAGGTTATGTACCTTTTGCAATGCAATATTAACGAACAAGAACAAATCTTCAATTTAAGGTTTATGAGGATCAATGGTTAACCCCTTACCGTTTTTTTAGTCGATCCAAGATATAATCTGTAGTGAGATTATATTACGTTCTTGCACACGTATAATAACGAATTAACCGTAATACTAGTACGTAGCAATACGTTGAGTGGAAAAAATCAAACCGAAACCCTTAGGGGTATTCAGCCGATTGCAAAGAGAGAGGAGAAAGAAGGGATGAAAAACTATGAGAAATCTCATGGGTATTTATAGGGTATAAAACTTAGGGCTCAAGTTTAGCAATTCTATTAGGATTATGAAACAAACTTTCCTTTTCCTCTTCCCCCTTCTAGCCGATCGGAAAATACCCCTTATAGGTGTTTCCGGAACCTTCTTTTCTCTTCTATTTTTATCCACATTAAATCGTTTAGTCCTTAACTATTAAAACTTAACGACCGTTAAAACGTTTTAAGCTTGTTTTAATTAATAAATATATATAATACATTTATTAATAAATTAACTCTTTACGTATCATGTGCAACCCCGTAATCTCGAGTTCGATCCTAACACGCGACTATTAAAATTAACGTCCATAAACTTACAGCTCCCACTTGGACATATTTTAATAGTTTGATCACATCGGTTAGCGTCTAGTTATAAGTTCTCCTGGATAAAACTTTATTAATGATTCATCAATATTATTATTATCCTTTCATTTCTAATACAATGTTAATAAGGATATGGATCTTAGTCATTCCTTAATTAACTATTATGTTTCTCGTTTATCCGAGCAAGATTACCAAAATTTCTAAACATAGTTTAGAATGACTGTGGGTGCGGCCACACAAACACCTGACTAATCCCACGAAGAGCCCAGCTGTATTAAACTCCAAAAATGAATTTGAAGGAAACAAATCCCATATTGACTACAAGCAAATCTTATGAATTTTGCAACACTTCTGAAAATAAATTTTATGGCCACTAGTTACGTATAACTTTAGATTATTTCACAGAAATACACTAGATCCATGACAGTTTTCTGGTATCTCAGGTCTCAGGATAACTATTTATGAATTACTTGATGACAAAGATCCATAAAGTAAAATCATCTAGTTCGGATAAGTCCTATATTCAATTCATTGATTATCATCTAAATTTGATAGGTAAACACATCATATACTTTCAAGTATATTCTATCACAATTTAGATCTGTCTTAATTTAATAATACTCCCATATTATTAATCGACAATGGACATTTAGAATAATTTAATATTCATGGATTAAAACATGTAAAATATGACACAAAATTAAATAACAAGAATAAACACAACCAATACTTTATTTCATTAAATAATAATGTCTAACATCCTTTATCCAAATACTCATCACAAATTTGCATGAAATCACTAGCTAAATGAAGCCCAATTCCATTGACATGTTCAATGACCTTTCCTCTAGGCAAAGCCTTAGTAAAAGGATTAGCTAAGTTATTATCTTGTGAACTTTTATTAATCTGATTTCACCAGCCTCGACTTGTTTTCGAACATAGTGATATCTACGTTTAAAGTGTCTAGTGCCCCTCATGACTCCAGGATCATTGGCGAATATGATTGCAGCAGAATTGTTACAATACATATTAATAGGTTCTTTCATTGAAAGCATCACTCCAAGATCTCTAATAAACTTCCTAATCCAAACCACATTCAGTTATGTATCTGGATTCCCTCGTAACACTAAAACCATATCTTTTGTACTCCTCAAGTACTTTAGAATATGTTTAACAGCAACCCAGTGGAGCATCCCTGGATTCTGTTGGTAACGACATACTAAGTTCTGAGCAAACGCCACATCTGGTCTTGTGCATCTTACAGCATACATGATAGATCCTACAGACGAAGCATAAAGCACTTTCTTCATGTATTCCACCTCTTCAGTTTTTGATGTATCAATCTAATGACTTAAATCATGCTTAACCTCTATAGGTTGAAAACCTTTCTGTTGGGAATAAATCTATGTATATTTGTTACCCCTGCTAGTTGGTCATTTGTCCCCCTGCTAGAGTAAGTTCCCCCTGCCAAATAACAAAGGCAGGGGGATTGGTTCCCCTGCTGAAGTCAAAGGCCCTGCCGCTAGAGATAAACTTGGAGTAGATTTTTACGCGTTTCTGTTACTAATCCGAGATACTTTCCAAGTTTGTTAGTAGTAATCTTGTACGTGAGTCCTTATGCCTATAAAAGGACTCACTAGATTATCATGCAAAGTGTGTCTTTCTCTATTGTCTTTCATTTCATACTTTAAGGTTTTTGTAAACCCTAATACCATTATTGGGTATTCGTATATCATTGATATATTAAAGTTTAATATTTGCCTTAATCATTTGTTCTTGTGCTAAACACTATATTCCGCATCTTGTTTAGTTTCTTTGTGTTGCAAAGTTTCTCTAGTGTTAGATTGGATTTATTTTTTCTATCACAACCCTTAAACAAGCTATAAAGGTATAAGATCTGAGTTTGGGATCAACAAGTGGTATCAGAGCTTGTTGAGAAACTTTGACTAAATCAAGAAAAAAACCCTCATTACAACCATGTCTTCAGACTCTTCCTCAAACAACAACAACCACAACAACCTCAAACTACCCATGCTGGATCCTGAAAACTTTGAATTATGGGAATTCATAATCCAACAATACCTCAAAATGGAACGTTATGTTCTCTGGGAGATCATAGAGTTTGGTGATCAATTCACCAAAACAATGGCGGTTGAAGATGGCAAGGGAGAAGAGAAAGGTGAAAGTTCCAAAGCTGGTAAGGACAAGAAGAAATCTGCTGCTCTTTGTGACAAGGAAATACTGGCCAGAAGGCATGATGTCAGAGCTCACAGTTCATTGTTGTTGGCTCTACCTGATAGACATCAACTAAGATTCAGAAAGTACAAAACAACTAAGGAACTCTGGGAAGCCATAGGCACAACTTTTGGAGGAAATGAAGCTACAAAGAAGAAGAAGAAGAATCAAATGCTTGATGAATTTGCTTCTTTCAAAGCAATTGGTGATGAATCAATTGGTGCTATTTACAATAGGCTTCAAGATATGGTGGCTCAGTTGGAGTTCTTTGAAATTGAAGTGACAAGAGAACAGGTGAATACCAGGTTTCTTAACAGTCTTTCGAAAGAATGGTTTGTCTACAAAGCTATTTGGCAGAATAAGGATGACTTAGATAACAAGAACATTGATGACATATACAATAACTTGAAAGTTTTTGAACCTGTTGTCAATGAGATAAAGTCAAAAGGAACAATTCCCACCAACTCAAGCGGAACTACTGATTCCCTGACTAACATGGCGTTCATATCACAAAGCAGTGGAATCTCCAAAGGCAGTGGAATCGATGTTGGCCCTGCTACCTATTCCCCTGCTACCAGTTCTGGATCATCTTATGATGAAGAAAGGCCTGCAACATTCAGTCTTGACACTGCTTGTGCTTTTATAGCATCCTAAGGGCCACTAGGATCTACTGTGTTACACGAAGATCTGAGTCAAATCAGTAAGCAAGGACTGGAGGAGATGGATATCAAGTGGAACATGGCTCTGCTTAGTATGAGAGCTAATAGGTTTTACAAGAAGTATGGGAAGAAGATCTCCATCAATCCCTCTGACGTAGCTGGGTTTGACAAAACAAAGGTTGAATGCTATAACTATGGCAAGAAAGGTCACTTTGCTAGGGAATGCAGAGGACCTAAGACTGGGAACAGCTATAGGAAGGAAACCAGAGATGATGATTCTGGCGCTAAGGCTATGGTAGCCATGCAGGGGATAGATGGAGCAGGTGGATGGGATTGGAGTGTCATGACAGAAAGTGTGGAAAGAAATCAAGCATTGGTTGCTGAGGAAAAAGAGGAAGATTTTGCTCTTATGGCCATGTCAAGCTCCAGCTCAGACAATGAGGTATATGATGATTCATATTGTACTAAAGCTTGTAGGAAAAATACTGAGTCATTGAATGATCAAATAAGAAAGATAAAAGTTGATTATATCAATTGTGACAATGACCTTGATAATTACAAACGTGCTTTAGAACAGCTAGATTCCACCATAAGAGAGTATAATCAAAGAGAAAGTGATTATAGAGATCACATTGTGATTATAGAGAGAGATGCTAAGGAAAATAATGATTCCATTAAGGAGTTGACTGCTGAACTTGAAGTTTTTAAATCTAATAAAAAGATAGATGATGAAACTGTTGAAAAATTTGGAAAAGCTTCTAAAGATCTAACTAAAGCAGTTAAAATTGGTCAATCTCCTAGGGACAAAACAGGTTTTGGGATTAAAAATGAGCATGCTACCATACCACCACCTCCTGCCAATATTCATGCACCTTTTCCTAGAAAAGACTTGTCTTGGACTGGTCTCTTGTTTCCAAAAACAGGAAGATATTGAATTTGACTTGAGTGCTTACATACCTAATAGTCTTGAAACAGAAGAGCCACTAGTGAAAACTAGTATTATTAGGGACTTTGAAAAGGAACAGATTGCTTTAAAACAATGGAAAATTGATAACCCTATTCTCTTTTCAAGAGAAGGACTTTTTGGTAGTGATACTAGTTCTAAGAGTAGTTCACCCAAATCTAAAACAGGATCAAAATCCTCTAAGTCCACTGTTAAATATGCTGGTATGTATAGGTCTGTCAGGGGTAATCAGAGAAATTGGAATGACCAAAAATCCCACCAATTAGGAGAAGATTTTGTGATAAATACCAAACCCTGTTTCACATGTGGCAGTTTTGATCACACTTATCAAGAATGTCAGGCACCAATGGAAATTGTGGCTGCAAATCCTTTAAAGGATATGCAACCTAAAGCCATTCTTCTAAATGCAGGGGCAAAATCCTTTTCCCCTGCCACGTATGTTGCCCCTGCTTTGAGAAACAGAGTTACTGACAAATATGTTGTTCCTGCTCTAAGAAAGGTAGATGATATTCATCCCAAGACCAACCCAGCACCTCATAATGCATATAGATCTGTCCCTAGACCTTACCAACACATAAATAGAGGCCAAAACAATAGATGGGTTCCCTCTGCCAAGCATAGGGATTCCCCTGCTAAATCTGGGGTATCCCCTGCTAGCAAAGTTTTGCCCTCTAGGAATATGGGCAGATGGGGGAAAGCTGTGAAAGCCTCAGCTCGTTGGGTTTGGGTACCCAAAAGGGGTGCTCAGTCTAATGGTGTATCTCTAGTTTTTGATAAGCTATCCTACATTGATACACGAGGTAGATCCAAGTCTGTAATGGCTTGGGTCCCCAAGAAAAACTAATTTGTTTTTCTTTTTGCAGGTGACAAAGAAGACAAGGGATGTTAGAGCATATTGGGATAGTGGATGCTCAAGGAGCATGACTGGACAAAAATCTTA
Organism: Glebionis coronaria; assembly: GCA_025667525.1. Classification (NCBI taxonomy): domain Eukaryota; kingdom Viridiplantae; phylum Streptophyta; class Magnoliopsida; order Asterales; family Asteraceae; genus Glebionis; species Glebionis coronaria. The sequence goes on from CM046881.1 coordinate 93,367,427, forward strand.
TCTGTCTAACTTTGTGCCCCTGCATGACAATGATGGTGTTTCTTTTGGAGATGGGCATGGAACAATCACAGGAAAAGGAACTATTGTCACCAATGGGATGACCTTTGATAATGTCTACTTGGTGAAAGAACTCAAGTACAATCTATTCAGTGTATCATAGATGACTGATAACAAGAATTTTGTCTTGTTTACTGATACTGAATGTATGGTGTTAGGAAAGGAGTTTGTTTTACCACCAAACACTCCTATTGTACTCAGAACACCAAGACAAAAGAACATGTACACAATTGATCTCAAAGACATCTCTCTTCAAGACAATGAAACCTGTTTCATTGCCAAAGCCTCAGTTGATGAGTGTAAGAAATGGCATAGAAGACTTGGTCATCTTAATTTTAAGAACATGAACAAACTGGTAAAATATAATCTGGTTCATGGTCTTCCTTCCAAGTCCTTTGTCAATGATCATACCTGTGCTGCTTGTCTGAAAGGGAAGCAACATAGAGCATCTTACAAATCAAAAACAAGTATGTCCACTACCAAGCCATTGGAACTACTACATATGGATCTTTTTGGTCCTACTTCTGTGGCAAGCATAAAGAATAAATGGTATTGCCTAGTGATTACTGATGATTTTTCAAGGTTCACATGGACATTCTTTCTATTTGAAAAGAGTGACACAACTGATGTACTCATTGGGTTCATCAATCAGATTGAACTATCAAAAAGTATGAAGGTAGTGACCATGAGATCAGATAATGGTGGTGAAATCAGAAATCAGAAACTGGACACTTTCTGCATAAACAAAGGAATCAAGAGGGAATTCAGCATTGCAAGAACACCTCAACAGAATGAAGTTGCAGAAAGAAGGAATATGACACTCATTAAAGCAGCAAGAACTATGATGTCTGATTCCAAACTTCCAGTTATCTTTTGGGCTGAGGCTGTATCCACTGCTTGTTATGTCCAAAACAGGGCCTTGGTGGTTAAGGCACACAACAAGACCCCTTATCAGTTGTTCAATGGAAGACCTCCTTTAATTAACTTCTTTAGACCATTTGGATGTCATGTGATCATTTTGAACACAATTGACAATCTAGGCAAGTTCAGTGAAAAGGGGGATGATGGATACTTTGTTGGTTATTCATTAAACAGCAAGGGATATAGGGTCTTCAACAAGAAGACAAGCAAAATAACAGAAAATCTTCATGTGGATTTTCTTGAAGACAAGCCTGAAGATGTTCAAACAGTCCTGATTGGTTCTTTGATATTGAGGTTCTTTCAAAATCTATGAATTATGTACCTGTTGCATTGCAGAATACTAACATTTCAGGTACTCAAGAACCAACTAGTGTGGAGAAGCCACCATTGAGGTACATGAATGTACCCTCACTATTTCCCATTGAAGCTGCTTCAAAAACAGGTGAAGAAGATGATACCTCTCAAAGGAAAGAACAGACAATCTCTTCCCCTGCTAAGTCACTTTCTGAAAGTAGTGGAATGGCTGAAAGCAGTAGAATCCAGGATTCCCCTGCTAGATCAATTGCTTCCCCTACTACAAAGGATCCAACTGTCAATAATGAAGAAAGAGAATCCCCACTCATTTCCTCATCTACACCCATATCTGATGGTCCTCTCATACCCAGTAGTGGAAGCAGAATAATTAAGAGTGGAGGTCCAAGTTATTCAGAGCTGCATTCAGCTCATCAGCACCCATCTCTAGGTCATGCTGTATCTTTTGGAAGCTCTTTTGAGGAGTTCTTTCCCAATCAAGATAGCCCCATCAATTCTGATTTGGAAGAGGATGAAACAGAAGTAATCATGCAGCCTACCTACAAAATCAATAAGGATCACCCTCTCTCACAAATAATTGGTGATCCTGAATCCCCTAGACATACAAGGTATACATCAAAGGAGCACAACTTCATTGCTAACATCACCATGAAGTTTAATCATGACAACATGCTGTGTTGTCTGTTTACTGCATTTTTGTCACAAGAAGAGCCAAAGAAGATTTTTTAGGCTTTAAATAATCCAAGTTGGGTTGAAGATATGCAAGAGGAGCTCTTACAGTTTGACATTCAAGAGGTTTGGATTCTGGTAGATTGTCCAAAATGGCCAAGGCCTATTGGGACAAAGTGGGTGCTCAGGAACAAAAAGGATGAGAGGGGTATAGTAGTCAGAAACAAAGCAAGACTGGTGGCACAAGGAAGAAGGGATTGATTATGAGGAAGTGATACAAGTTATTTTGCATGGGGTTCAGATTAAGTCTCGGAATCTTCTCGAATTGATCACGGTTTAAAGTGGAATAGTTGTTCTTGGTTACTAAAAAGGGTTTGGTTTCTATTCTACTAAAAAGGTTTAAATGCACAAAGAAATAAAATTAGACTAAAAGCAGTTAATAAAATAATACTGAAATCGAATTAAAGTTAAACAGTAAAACAAAAACAGTAATACCCGTTACTAGAAAACACTTCATTCGGAATAATGTTGATCCGGAATACATCTTGATCCGGAATAAAATTGTTGATTCGGAATAAATGATAGATGCGGAATAAACTGGAAAGGAGCTTGATCCGGAATAATGGAGTTGATCCGGAATGTTGGTTGATGCGGAATGTTGAGCTTGATCCGGAATATTAGATATTCCGGATGGAAAAAGTTGATTCGGAATATGGAGCTTGATGCGGAATAAAAGTTCTACCCGGAATAATTGTTGATGCGGAATAAATGGTGTGATCTGGAATAATTGATTATTCCGGATGAAAGGAGTTGATCCGGAATATAAAATATTCTGGATGAAAGGTTTTGATACTGAATAATTAATTTGATCCGGAATAAAAATAAGAAAGATCTTGATCCGGAATATCCGGTTGATCCGGAATACTGGGGATGAAGAACAGTAAACAGAAAAAACAGGGTAATACGATTTTTATCAAATCAAGCCAAAATAAATCAAAAGATTTAAACCACACTAAACACTAATCACTTATCAACCATAAACATCAAATCCCAACAATAAAAACACAAAACCCAATAACTTTTGAAGATCAAATCAACCAAATAAGAACTTTAAACTTTAAATCAAAAAGATGAAGTTGAACAAGATTAATGGAAGGATTATATTGAAAGATTAATTTTAAACAAACAAAGGGAAAGATTAAAAACTTACAAGATTAAGGATTCAACAAAAATGAAAAATCACCAACACCTTAATGGTGTTGGCTTCCTACGAAAGAAAAGAAAAAAAGCTGGAAAGAAAAACTAAACTAGCTTAAAAAGTATGAAGGGGATGTCTTTATATAGCCTTGTCTTTGGTTGGTGAGTGGGCTTTCTCCCTTTCTTCTTGTCTTCTCGTCTTTTCAGAAAAGTTGACGTTTTCGATTCTGATTCGGGATTTGTCAGCGATTAAATCCAACTCGTCTTTTAATTTCTTCGTTTAATAGACTTGAGTTCCTTCGACATATGTAAATCTTCCATCTTTGGTCCTTTTCTTCGATAAATCTTCAAATAGGCCCATTGACTTCAAATCTTTTGCATCTCTTGGACAATAGACTTCGTCTTGAGTCTTTTTCTTCGATAAAACCCGTGCAATCCCATGTTTTCTCCATTATCCATCCGGTTGGCTCTGAAAACACAATAAACACAAAAACCACGCATAATTCCAAACAAATGATATTAAATACGCGTTTTGTTCTCGTTTTAGCCAGAAATAAGTGGTAAAAGGATGGGTGTTTTCACACCTATCAAATCCCCTACACTTAACCATTGTCATTCCCTCATGCAATGCTTAGTGATAAAGCAAATTTACACTTTTCTCATAATTAATCAACCTTGGCCTTATTAACATACTACTAAAACAAAACTTAGAGTACTAAGAGAAATTAAAACTTTAAGGAAACAAAAGGATAGAAAACCATTTTCACTTGAAAATAGCTACATGGAAATAACTTGCAAAGAGATCTAAGACTTACATTAGGGCTTCGGTGCTGCGAAGATTTATCACCCTCAAGTTTCACGTTCCCCAAACTAAGCTTAAAAACGAGATCATTGTTATTATAAGTTAGCAAATCAAACACTTACACACATGGCTTAATTAAATGCTTAAACTCCCTTATTCCTAGTTGTATCTCTTATATTTTATTTTTGTCTTAGAATGATCATGAAGATGCATTTTTGGACTTATTTCGATATTTTATTTAGGCTGAAAGCAAAGTAGGACGATTTGATTAATAGTTAGCTAAAGGACAAAATCTCTTAAAACTGCTTCTCGGGATATCAAAAAGTTCATATCTTGGCATAACTCGCTTCACGATTTGAGACCTTTCTCGGGCCGATATTTGGCATGTACTTCATACTTCATATCTTCGAGAGACGTTCTTGAGATAATGGTCTTCTCTTCATTAATTGAGTTTCTTCACTTGGAGACTTTTGAGGGATACTCCAACTTTGTTGACCACGACTTCATCATTATTTCTTCAATCGCTAATTGGGATTTTGAGATACAACGATCCGCCTCCTTTTCGGACTTGGATCTATTTATCCTCATACCTTGTTAGGGTCTTTTCGGATAGACTTCTCCATGATCTTTATGGGAGTTGATTTCTTTTCGTCGTGAGTCTTGATCCTTCATATTGATTTTGGGAATAATGCTTTTCACATCACCTTGGATCTTTAGCAATAAGATTGAATCCTCATGCCTTGTTAGGGCCTTTTCGGACTCGCCAATCTTCGCGCCCCGCTTCATAAGTTATGCCTTGGCTATGAACTCTTATCATTACCGAGCAAATTTTAAACTATCTTGGGCTAGAAGCTAAGTAACTTTTCAAATCGTACGACCTTACTTATTGCAGATAAATTATTAGCAAGTGATGTGAGAATAGGCAAATAATCACACCAAGTGAGCTTGTGCAAGAATACCGACTTATAATTGACTCTATCATTTCTCGTTCTCCACAATTTAAAATCTCAAGTAATGAGACTCGTGGATGCTTAGCCTAATAAACCAATTAAGGTCTACATGGTTAAGGATACTAGCTAGAATAAACTTGGATAAGTCTATTCGAGTTGAGTCAAAATAATTGCAACGGGCCTAATATGTCAAAGATTTCAAAACTAGCTACACCACTTTATTAATATTTTTGACTTTATTATGGGATATATACATATGAAAGCAACGATAAAAATTTAAAAATTACGACTATATGGCCAAAGTTAATTAAAAATTTGAAAAATGCTGAAAAAGATGATTTTCCGGTTAAATGAAGGCATTTTCATGGAAAAGTCCACTTAAAACTTCGATAGAAGTCCCCCTACACTTAATATAAACATTGTCCTCAATGTTTAAGCATGTGGGAAAAGTCTCCCCTACACTTATGACATTGTGCACGTTGGTTAAATCAAGTTAAGGAAGAGACGACTAAAGTGATCAATTTCAAATGTGAGTATGAAGAAAATTGAATCACGATAGTTGAGAGATAGAACCGGATTTCGGATAACACGGGAGCACGGTTCTTCAAAGGTTCCAAAAGTTCATTCATCCCTGTAATCACATCACCACACAAACACAAACAACCTATAGAGGTCCCCCTACACTTAGGAGGTTAAAACGGAAAAGGATAGATACTCGGGTTGCCGTCCGAGGAGTGCTTGTTTTTGATAACCGAGTCACGAGCCTGACTCGACCCAAAATTAGTTCATGGGAAACGTGGTGAGGGATGGAATCATCTCATGAGAGATGTCCTCACCAAAGTACAACTTCACTCGTTGGCCATTCACCATAAAATTAGGTCCATTAGGTTGAGCGAGCTCGAGAGTACCATATGGAAAAATTTGGGCAATGGTGAATGGGCCAGACCAACGAGATTTCAGCTTGCCCGAAAAGATTTTCAAGCGAGAGTTAAAGAGTAAAACTTTGTCTCCAACTTGGAACTCTCGGTTTTTAATCTTAGAGTCGTGAATGAGCTTAGTCCTTTCCTTATAGATCAAAGAATTTTCATAAGCCTCATTCCGGAGTTCATTCAGCTCATTGAGTTAGATCTTACGTAGGTCACCGACTTTGTTGATATCGAAATTAGCCCACTTCAAGGCCCAGTAAGCCTTGTGCTCCAACTCAATAGGGAGGTGGCATGCTTTCCCGTACACGAGACGATATGGTGTACAACCAATCGGAGTCTTGTATGCGGTACGAAATGCCCACAAAGCATCATCAAGTTTATCGGCCCATGAGGCACGATGCTCTCCCACGGTTCTTTCAAGAATTCGCTTTAATCCTCGGTTAGAGATTTCAGCCTGGCCATTAGTTTGTGGGTGGTATGCGGTGGAAAGACGATTATTTACACCATTCTTAGCCATGACTCTTGCAAATTGATCATTGCAAAAATGAGTCCCGCGATCACTAATAATGGCACGAGACACACCGAATCTAGCGAATAGCGACTTCAAAAAGTTACAAACCACCCTTGCGTCATTAGTGGGTAAAGCTTTGGCGTCAACCCATTTAGAAATGTAGTCAACGGCTACAAGGATGTATTTGTTTCCTTTAGAGGAAGGAAATGGCCCCATAAAGTCGATACCCCAAACATCAAAGATTTCACATTCTTGTATGAAATTTTGAGGCATCTCATCTTTATGTGTGATCTTGCCTTGTTTTTGGCAAGCATCACAATGTTTAACCATCTCGTGAGCATCACGATAAATGGCGGGCCAATAAAATTCCGAGTCAAACACTTTTTTGGCGGTGTAGTTGGGACCAAAGTGACCACCGGTGGGTCCTTTGTGGCAAGCTTCGAGAATGTCAACAGCTGCCGGTCCATCAACACATCGGCGAATAATCAAATTAGCACATTGTTTGAAGAGATACGGGTCATCCCAAAAGTAAGTCTTAATGTCTTTGAAGAACTTCTTCTTTTGTTGGGATGTTAACCCGTCAATAAGAATTCCACCCGCCAAATAGTTTGCAATGTCCGCAAACCACGGGGTCTCATCTTGATTCGAATTGATAGACATTAAGGTCTCCAGGGGAAAAGAGTCATTGATCTCTTTGTTCGGATGATCCCCTTGATAAGGATCCTCAAGTCTATTGAGATGATCCGCGGCTAGGTTTTCAGCTCCCTTCTTATCACGAATTTCGATTTTAAATTCTTGAAGTAGCAAAACCCAGCGAAGAAGTCTTGGTTTGGAATCTTGTTTAGTCAACAAGAACTTCAACGCGGAATGATCGGTATAAACGATTGTGGTGGAAAGGACAAGATAGGGGCGGAACTTTTCAAAGGCATAGACAACAGCTAAAAGCTCTTTTTCGGTTGTCGTGTAATGCAATTGAGCCCCTGTCATTGTCTTGCTAGCGTAATGGATCGGTTGGAAGTGTTTATTCACTCTTTGGCCCAAAACCGCTCCAATAGCATAGTCGCTAGCATCGCACATCAACTCAAAGGGAAGCTCCCAATTAGGGGTAACCAAGACCGGTGCCTTAGTTAGCTTATCCTTAAGAAGGTTAAAGGCTTCAATACACTCGTTGGAAAAGATAAAAGGAGTATCTTTTTCCAAGAGGTGGGTCATCGGGCGAGCGATTTTAGAAAAATCTTTGATAAAGCGACGGTAGAAGCCCGCATGACCAAGGAAACTTCTCACACCCTTCACGGTTGAAGGTGGAGGCAATTTAGCAATAACATCGACTTTAGCACGGTCCACTTCAAGACCGGCTTTGGAGATTTTGTGTCCTAGCACGATGCCCTCTTTTACCATGAAATGGCATTTTTCCCAATTAAGAACAAGGCGAGTGTCTTCACACCGCTTAAGCATACGTTCTAAATTGGCAAGGCAAGCAGAGAATGAATCGCCATAAACCGAGAAATCATCCATGAAAACTTCCATAGTTTCTTCAACCATGTCATGGAAGATAGCCATCATACACCTTTGGAACGTCCCAGGAGCATTGCATAAACCGAAAGGCATGCGTTTGTAAGCAAATGTTCCGTAGGGACAAGTGAATGTGGTCTTTTCTTGGTCTTTGGGATCGATGGGAATTTGAAAATACCCGGAGAAACCGTCTAAGAAGCAGTAATAATCATTACCCGCTAGACGCTCGAGCATTTGATCCATGAAAGGAAGAGGAAAATGATCTTTTCTCGTGGCATCATTGAGTTTACGATAGTCGATACAAACTCTCCACCCAGTAACTAGACGAGTGGGAATCAACTCGTTGTGTTCATTGGGAACAACGGTTATTCCGCCCTTCTTGGGCACACAATGGACGGGACTTACCCATGGCGAATCCGAAATAGGGTAAATCAAGCCGGCATCTAGAAGTTTGATAACCTCTTGTTTGATGACATCATGAATGCGAGGATTAACCCTTCTTTGGCTCTGGATTGCGGGTTTAAAGTCATCTTCCATGAGAATCTTATGAGTACAAAAGTTTGGATCAATTCCGCGGATATCGGAAATTTTCCAAGCAATTGCCTTCTTATGATCTTTAAGCACGGCGATGAGGCGAGATTTCTCTTCTTCTTTCAAGTCCTTAGCGATGATGACGGGCGAATTCTTATTATCTTCAAGGAATACGTACTCGAGATGGGACGGCAACTCCTTAAGCTCTAAATCCGGAGGATTTTCGATGGGAGGCGTATTCAAATTCGGTGCATCGATAGAAATAACCTTGGGAGATGGTGGAGAAATATGGTCCTCTTTGAGAAGTTTCTTAATGAGACGAATGTCTTCATCCCAATCGGTGGGAGAATCGCCATATTCTAAGTTCACATCTCCCATGGTTGCTTCAAAATCTTTCCAAAGGAAATCACTTTCCCCAAATAGAGTCGGTGATGAATCAATAGAGGAAACGGTCTCAACATTAGGAGGAGAGGTAGGAATACTTTTGCAAGCATCTTTGAAGTGTTCTTCACAAGCCTCATCAGGAATGTCGATACAATTAACACTCTCGTATGAATAAGGCTGTTTAGAAAGCTTTCCCATGTTGAAGACGATTTTATCGTCACCCACTCTCATGATAAGCTCACCCGCTTCAACATCGATGAGAGTGCAACTGGTCCTCAAGAATGGACGTCCAACGATTAATGGCACCCGAGGGTCCATATCATAGTCAACCACGATGAAATCGGCAGGAAAAGTGAATTTGTCGACTCCTACGAAAACGTCTTCGGCTATCCCCACTGGATAAGCAACCGTACGGTTAGCTAATTCCAAAGTCATTTTGTTGGGGACTAGCTTAGGGAGAGATAATTGCTTCCAAACACTTAAAGGCATTAAGTTAATACTGGCACCTAGATCGGCTAGGGCCATGCAATTCTCTACTCCCGGGAAGTTGCAAGGGATTAAGAAGCAACCCGGATCACCAAGTTTGGTTGGCAATTTCCTTAAGAGCACTGCAGAGCAATTCTCGTTAAGTTGGGTATTAGAAATATCAAGAAGCTTCTCCTTGTCCCTAAGAAGATCTTTGAACATTTTCGCATATTTAGGCATGTGAGTGAGAGCCTCAGCGAAGGAGATGTTGAAATTCAATTGTTTAAACATTTTGAGAAAGTTCGAAACCTGAATATCATCCTTGCTTTTGAGCTTCTCTTTCCTCAACCTTGAGGGATAAGGTATATCAGAAGAAGAGGAAGGCTTTGGAATAGTAGGATCACTCACATCCTTAGGTGGAGGAGGGGTAGAAGTAAGAGGTGGAGGAATAGGAATAGGGGACTCGTTTTCCTTAGTCACAATCACTGGTGGAGGTATAGCAAGCTCGGGTTCCTTGGTACCTTTGCCACTGCGAGTGGTGATTGCTTTCATCTCCCCTCTTGGATTCGCAACGGTGTTACTCGGAAGAGTACCCGAAGAAGAGGATTGATTACCTTGGAAGAAACCAGCCATCATGTTCCTTAAGTCATTCGGTTGACTTGCCAAAGTGTTTCGCATATCAGCTCGAATATCATTCCCTTGTTTCACCATGTCTGCTTTCAAGTTGAGCACTTCCCGCTGGAGATTTTCCACGATCACATCATTAGTCCTCATGTAGGTTCCAATATCTTGGTGTAATGCGTGTTGGAAATTTAGTGCAATTGTGGGAACGGGTAATACTTGTAAATGGGTTTGGAGGTACGGAGTGTACACCCATTAAGTCCCTTACCTCCCTGGACTCAATATAGTGGTTGTGATATCAGTAGGAAGCTGCTCCTGGTCAGGACAGGAAGTTGCTCCTGGTCAGGAAGCTGCTCCTGGTTAGGACGTTGCTCCTGGTGATGCACAAAGTCTTTGTAACCTCTTTGACCAGTTAATGAGGGTTGAATATTGACTTGATGACCAGATTTCTGGTCATGTAACCACTATGCTTTATGAAGGTTATTATGAGATTAATAGGCCGATTAATGCTCTTAATACCTTTGACTAGGAGTTACATTCCTTAAAGGAATAGGATCACTATAAATAGTGATCATATTTTGCATGATGAAAAAGAGAAACAAGAAACACAGAAAGGCATAGAGTTCTTGATTTGTGCCTAAACAAGAACTAACTCTTGGTTTTATCCCAAGGAGGTATTCATGTTAACCCAGGCATAGGGTCGAATAATCTTCTTTGGAAAGTGATTACACGACTCCAAGGGATATCCGGTAACCATTCATTGGTACGTAGTTAGGCTATTGATTATCTTCACCCTGTTGGAACGAAGTAAACCCCAACAATCAAAGAAGATTATTTTGTGATAATCAATGGCGGCGGCAATGAAGCATATGGTGGCTAACTTCTCCAAACTGGACAAGTTTGAAGGGGTTGATTTTAGGAGATGGCAGAAGAAGATGCACTTTCTTCTTTCTACCATGAACGTGGTGTACGTGCTGACCACTCCCATTCCTGATGGTGGTGATGATGCTACTTTGGAGGAACTGAGGAAAAGGAGCAAATGGGAGAATGATGATTATGTATGTCGCGGCATAATTCTAAATGGTATGTCTGATTCTTTATTTGATATTTACCAAAATGTTGAATCTGCTAAAGAACTATGGGATTCCTTAGAAGCCAAATATATGGCTGAGGATGCATCAAGTAAGAAGTTCCTTGTGAGTGATTTCACAAATTACAAAATGACTGATTCAAGACCAGTCATGGAACAATAAAATGAACTTCTTGGAATACTTGGCAGATTTACACAACATAAAATGAACATGGATGAGACCATTCAGGTCTCGTGTGTCATTGACAAACTACCTCCTTCTTGGAAAGATTTCAAGCACACCTTGAAACATAAGAAGGAGGAGTTAACTCTTGTTGAGTTGGGCAGTCATTTGCGCATTGAGGAATCCCTCAGGGTGCATGAAAGTGATAAGCCAAAGAGCAACAATGTTGCTGGATCATCTGTTGTCAATATGGTGGAGCATAACAACTCCACCAGGTACAATGACAACAAGGGCAAACGTAAGCATCATGATAACACCAAGGCTAATCCTAACAAGAAGTCATCAGTGGCTTGTTGGAAGTGTGGGAAACCTGGACACTTCAAAAGGGATTGCAAAGGTGTTAGCATTGGCAACCAAGCTAATGGATCAGGCACAAAAGGTCAGAATATGTTTAATGAATCTCTCCAGATTTATTATGTTACATATGTATCTGAAGCTTACTTTGTGCAGGATGATGATGTTGCGTGGTGGGTTGACTCTGGAGCAACAGTACATGTGTGTAAAGATAGATGCTGGTTCAAGACTTATGAGTCAATGAATGATGGATCTATTCTTCACATGGGAAATGAGTCAACAGCCCTAGTGCATGGACGTGGTTGTGTAGATCTTAAATTTAGTTCTGGAAAGATTGTTTCTTTGTTTAATGTTTTGCATGTTCCTAATATTAGGAAGAACTTGGTTTCTAGTAGTGTTTTGAATAATTGTGGTTATAAACAAGTGATTGAATCTAATAAATTTGTTTTATCAAAACATGGTGTGTTTATTGGTTTTGGCTATTTGAGTAATCAAATGTTCAGGCTTAATATTGATTCTAGTATAAATGTTGATTATGTCCTGATGACTACCACTAAACTAAATGATTCATCACTATGGCATGCTAGACTAGGCCATGTCCACTATAAGAGGATGCAAGATATGTCTAAGGATGGGTTAATTCCAGCTTTTGACATGGACACTGATAAGTGTCAGACTTGTATGCTGAATAAAATTACTAAGAAACCATTTCAGGATGTAAAACGTGTAACTACAGTTTTGGAGCTAATCCATAGTGACCTATGTGATTTGCATGCTACTCCCTCATTAGGGAATAAGAAATACTTGGTAACATTTATTGATGATGCTTCAAGGTTTTGTTATGTCTATTTGTTACATACTAAGGATGAAGCATTAGATAAATTTAAAGTATTTAAAACTGAAGTTGAATTACAACAAGGAGTCCAAATCAAAAGATTTAGGACTGATAGGGGAGGTGAGTACATGAATACTCAGTATTTTCAGTCTGTTGGAATAATCCATGAAACAACTGCCCCTTATACTCCACAACAAAATGGTATATCAGAAAGAAAAAATAGAGTACTAAAAGAGATGGTTAACTCCATGTTGTCCTACTCAGGACTGAGTCAAGGGTTTTGGGGAGAAGCTATGTTAACAGCTTGCTATTTATTAAATAGGGTTCCCAACAAAAGGAACAGAATTACCCCTTATGAACTCTGGACTAAAAGGAAACCAAACTTGAACTATCTCAAAGTTTGGGGTTGTAGGGCTGTTGTAAGACTCCCTGATCCAAAGGTGAAAACCTTGGGTGAAAGAGGCATTGAATTCATCTTTGTTGGATATGCTGAGCATTCCAAGGCTTATAGGTTTTATGTTATTGAACCTAATGATTCAGTTTCAATAAACTCAATCATTGAATCAAGGGATGCTAACTTTGATGAGACTAGGTTCTCATCAGTCCCTAGACCAAGCCTTAGGACTCCTATAGGAGCTGAGGACACTGGTGTTTCAGTGGAACCTGAAAGGGTCACTGATGAGGTTGTGGTTCAGCAACCTGAGCCTGAGCTTAGAAGAAGCACAAGGCATAGGACTCCAAAGAATTTTGGGCCTGAGTTTCAACTATACTTAGTTGAAGGAACAAGGGATGAGGTCTCTGATCAATACTCCTATTGCTTTAATGTTGAGGATGATCCCAAAACATTTGATGAAGCAATGAAGTCCCAGGATGTTGCTTTCTGGAAAGAAGCAATAAATGATGAGATGGACTCCATCATGGGCAACAACACTTAGGTGTTGGTTGATCTACCTCCTGGTTGCCATCCACTTGGTAACAAATGGATTTTCAAAAGGAAAATGAAGGTAGATGGAACTGTTGAAAAGTTCAAGGCAAGGTTAGTCATTCAGGGCTTTAAACAAAAGTCAGGGATAGACTATTTTGATACTTATGCTCCAGTAGCACGTATCAGTACCATAAGAATGCTGATTGCGCTAGCAAGTATTCACAATCTGATTATTCATCAGATGGATGTGAAGACAGCATTCTTGAATGGTGACTTGGATGAGGAGGTTTATATGAACCAACCTCAGGGCTTCATCATGCCTGGTCATGAAGGTAAGGTGTGTAAACTGATTAAGTCCTTATATGGACTGAAGCAGGCACCTAAGCAATGGCACCAAAAATTTGATGAAGTGGTTTTGTCTAATGGTTATTCACTTAACCAAGCTGACAAATGTGGATATAGCAAATTTGATGAATCTGGTAAAGGAGTCATCATTTGCCTATATGTTGATGACATGTTAATCTTTGGTACTGACCAAGCTAAGGTTGATCAGACAAAGGATTTTTTGTCATCAAAGTTCTCCATGAAAGACATGGGGGAGGCTGATGTTATCCTTGGCATAAGGATTAAACATGAAAGTGATGGTATTGTAATTTCTCAGTCTCATTACATTGAGAAGGTGCTGAAGAAATTCAATCACTTTGATTGTACTCCAGTGAGTACACCTATGGATACAAGTGAGAAACTGATGCCTAACAATGGTCAGGCTGTCTCCCAGCTTGAGTATTCTAGGGTGATTGGTTGCTTGATGTATGCCATGACTAGTACTAGGCCTGACATTGCATTTGCTGTGGGTAAACTGAGTAGGTATACTAGTAATCCTGGTACTCAGCATTGGCAAGCAATTCAGAGGGTACTGAAGTATTTGAAAGGAACAATGGATTATTGTTTGTCTTATACTGGATATCCTTCAGTGTTGGAAGGTTACACTGATGCAAGTTGGATCAGCAATACTGAGGATAATTCATCCACAAGTGGCTGGGTATTCCTTCTTGGTGGTGGTGCAATTTCTTGGGCATCCAAGAAGCAAACTTGCATTACTGGTTCAACAATGGAATCTGAATTTGTGGCTCTAGCAGCTGCTGGTAAAGAGGCTGAATGGTTGAGAAACTTGCTTCTTGAGATTCCATTGTGGGTCAAACCTATGGCACCCATTTCTATCCGTTGTGATAGTGCAGCTACATTGGCTAAGGCATATAGCCAGATGTACAATGGCAAGTCTAGACACCTAGGTGTTAGACATAGCATGATTCGTGAGTTGATCACGAATGGGGTGATTTCAATAGAGTTTGTGAGGTCTCAAAAAAACTTAGCTGATCACTTGACGAAGGGATTGGCTAGAGACTTGGTTATAAAGTCTGGTAAAGGGATGGGTTTAAAAGTCCACTCTAGTCACTGAATGCTAGGACACCCAACTCCCTCCTGAGGAAACTTGGGAGCTGAGTTCAATGTGGAAAGCTGAACATTCAGGGGACTGAAGCACATGTTTTACATATCATCCCAAGGATGTGCTTGTACCTGCTGAAAGGAGGATGAAGTTATAAACTTCTTAATGGTTAATTTCTTTGAAAAAGTGCTTAAGCAGGAGCATGAACTAAAGAGGAACCACCTATGTAAATGTTGAGGTTTCGCCGCCTCAAGGAGCATGGACTTTGGCTCTTACAACATTTATGAATTGGATATGGACACATGGCTTGTATGGTGTCAGGAGCGTTTTAAGTGTTTGAAAACTTGGGTGTATGTTATCTTCAGGTGTTCAAAGTAGTTGAAGGGTTCAATTCTTAGAACACCCTGATTCTCGAATATTTGGAGTGATGTACTAAGATGGAAATTCAATCCTCAGGACATTTTCATTTATGCACTGGTTTTGTTAAAGTTGATTTTCATGCAAAAAGGAATTGTACTAAATTGGGGAGGATTGTTGGAAATTTAGTGCAATTGTGGGAACGGGTAATACTTGTAAATGGGTTTGGAGGTACGGAGTGTACACCCATTAAGTCCCTTACCTCCCTGGACTCAATATAGTGGTTGTGATATCAGTAGGAAGCTGCTCCTGGTCAGGACATGAAGTTGCTCCTGGTCAGGAAGCTGCTCCTGGTTAGGACGTTGCTCCTGGTGATGCACAAAGTCTTTGTAACCTCTTTGACCAGTTAATGAGGGTTGAATATTGACTTGATGACCAGATTTCTGGTCATGTAACCACTATGCTTTATGAAGGTTATTATGAGATTAATAGGCCGATTAATGCTCTTAATACCTTTGACTAGGAGTTACATTCCTTAAAGGAATAGGATCACTATAAATAGTGATCATATTTTGCATGATGAAAAAGAGAAACAAGAAACACAGAAAGGCATAGAGTTCTTGATTTGTGCCTAAACAAGAACTAACTCTTGGTTTTATCCCAAGGAGGTATTCGTGTTAACCCAGGCATAGGGTCGAATAATCTTCTTTGGAAAGTGATTACACGACTCCAAGGGATATCCGGTAACCATTCATTGGTACGTAGTTAGGCTATTGATTATCTTCACCCTGTTGGAACGAAGTAAACCCCAACAATGCGGTGGGTTGGTTGGGAGGAGCATTGTAGGCGGGTGGTTGATAAGTAGGTTGTTGGTAAACTTGGTTGTTTCTTTGAGGTGGATATGGTTGTCTTTGAGGTGGTTGGTATGGTGCTCGAGGTTGGTTTTGGTTGGGTCGGTTAAGGTTTTGTTGTTGGTTTTGATTGGGTGGGGGAAAACCGGGTGGGGAAAGAAAGTTGTTTGAGCGGTAGCTAAGCAAGTTGCGGTCTCCTTGAGGACGTGCTTGATAAGCGGCCGGATGATAGGTACCGTATGCTGCATTAACATTCTCAGAAGGGTAGTCTTGGGTGGAGGTACAAGTGGTGTAAGAGTGAGGACCCCCGCATATTTCACATGGTTGGCTTACAGCATTGACTTGAGCGTTTTTAGCGTTGATGTTGTTGGTGTTGCTAGCGGTTTGGGTAGCAAGCGATTCAAGAAGCGGCGTAATTTTGTCAAGTCGCTTGTCGTTGTCACTAGTACTAGCGCTAGCGGCATTGGTCCGAACACTCTTGGTTTGCACACGAGACTTATTTTCAATAATATCCCAAGCGACATTAGAACTCTTAACCAAAATATTACCCCCCCCCCCCCCCCCCCCCCGAGGCACTATTTAGTGAATCTTGGTCATTCATGCTTAAACCATTATAAAAAGTATTAATTTGGTGCACTTTGGTAAAACCATGTTGTGGGCACTTTCTTAAAAGGTCTTTAAAACGGTCCCAAGATTCACTAAAAGACTCATCGTACTTTTGTTCAAAATTAATAATTTCATTCCGCAAAGCGGTAGTACGAGAGGGTGGGAAAAAGTAGTTTATGAATTTGGTCTCCAAATCCGTCCACGTCAGAATACTTTGTGGCGGTTCCTTTGCAAGCCAATGACGGGCTTGTCCCTCTAAAGAAAAGGGAAAAAGTTGTAAACGGATTACCTCTTGTCGAACACCATTGAATTTAACCGTATTCGTGAGTTGCAGGAACCTTTTGATGTGGTCATGAGGATCATCAATGGTACGCCTCAAGAATGGTTGAGCTGAGACCATCTGAATAAAGCCGGATTTGAGCTTAAAGTTGTTGGTTGCAATCGCGGGTATGACAATTGGATCGTTGTTGCCCTCTACATGTGCTTGCAAAAGTTCAATCATAGGGCGATTGTCCGGTAGAGGTTCATTGTTGTTGTTATTATTGTTGTTTTGAGGTGGATTATTGTTGTTGTTGTGAACACCGGCCATGTCTAAGTTATCGAGAGTCTCGGGCTCTTGATAAGACGTTGATCGAGTGTGCATACACCTGCAAAAGAACTAACAAAGAAAACAAGAAATATTTTTGGTTTTTATGTTTTTTAATGTTTTTGTATTTTTGAAACTTTTATATTTTTTAGGGTTTTTGAATTTTTTTTTTATGAAAAAGTAACGTTCACGGTGAACGGATCCCAAAATCCAAGTTGTCACAAAAAACTGTTAATCCTTACGAGAAGTGCCGGCAGCGGCGCCATTTGATACAAGTTATTTTGCATGGGGTTCAGATTAAGTCTCGGAATCTTCTCGAATTGATCGGTTTAAAGTGGAATAGTTGTTCTTGGTTACTAAAAAGGGTTTGGTTTTCTATTCTACTAAAAAGGTTTAAATGCACAAAGAAATAAAATTAGACTAAAAGCAGTTAATAAAATAAGACTGAAATCGAATTAAAGTTAAACAGTAAAACAAAAACAGTAATACCCCTTACTAGAAAACACTTCATTCGGAATAATGCTGATCCGGAATACATCTTGATCCGGAATAAAATTGTTGATTCGGAATAAATGATTGATGCGGAATAAACTGGAAAGGAGCTTGATCCGGAATAATGGAGTTGATCCGGAATGTTGGTTGATGCGGAATGTTGAGCTTGATCCAGAATATTAGATATTCCGGATGGAAAAAGTTGATTCGGAATATGGAGCTTGATGCGGAATAAAAGTTCTACCCGGAATAATTGTTGATGCGGAATAAATGGTGTGATCCGGAATAGTTGATTATTTCGGATGAAAGGAGTTGATCCGGAATATAAAATATTCCGGATGAAAGGTTTTGATACTGAATAATTAACTTGATCCGGAATAAAAATAAGAAAGATCTTGATCCGGAATATCCGGTTGATCCGGAATACTGGGGATGAAGAACAGTAAACAGAAAAAACAGGGTAATACGATTTTTATCAAATCAAGCCAAAATAAATCAAAAGATTTAAACCACACTAAACACTAATCACTTATCAACCATAAACATCAAATCCCAACAATAAAAACACAAAACCCAATAACTTTTGAAGATCAAATCAACCAAATAAGAACTTTAAACTTTAAATCAAAAAGATGAAGTTGAACAAGATTAATGGAAGGATTATATTGAAAGATTAATGTTAAACAAACAAAGGGAAAGATTAAAAACTTACAAGATTAAGGATTCAACAAAAATGAAAAATCACCAACACCTTAATGGTGTTGGCTTCTTACGAAAGAAAAGAAAAAAAGATGGAAAGAAAAACTATACTAGCTCAAAAAGTGTGAAGGGGATGTCTTTATATAGCCTTGTCTTTGGTTGGTGAGTGGGCTTTCTCCCTTTCTTCTTGTCTTCTCGTCTTTTCAGAAAAGTTGACGTTTTCGATTCTGATTCGGGATTTGTCGACGATTAAATCCAACTCGTCTTTTAATTTCTTCATTTAATAGACTTGAGTTCCTTCGACATATGTAAATCTTCCATCTTTGGTCCTTTTCTTCGATAAATCTTCAAATAGGCCCATTGACTTCAAATCTTTTGCATCTCTTGGACAATAGACTTCGTCTTGAGTCTTTTTCTTTGATAAAACCCGTGCTCCGGTTGGCTCTGAAAACACAATAAACACAAAAACCACACATAATTCCAAACAAATGATATTAAATACGCGTTTTGGTCTCGTTTTAGCCAGAAATAAGTGGTAAAAGGATGGGTGTTTTCACACCTATCAGGAAGTCTTTGCTCTAGCTGCCAAGATTGAAGCCATTAGATTATTCCTTGCTTATGCTTCATTTATGGACTTTACTGTGTTCCAAATGGATGTAAAGAGTGCCTTTTTATATGGCACCATTGATGAAGAAGTCTATGTTATGCAACCTCTAAGGTTTGAAGACCTAGAACATCCAGACAAGGTATACAAGGTGAAAAAGGCTATGTATGGACTTCACCAAGCTCCCAGGGCCTGGTATGGAACTCTTTCTAAATATCTATTGGATAATGGCTTCAACAGGGGGAAGATTGATCAAACCCTGTTTATCAAGAAACAAAAAGGTGACCTTCTGTTGGTACAAGTCTATGTTGATGATATCATCTTTGGGTCCACAAACTCTATGCTTAGCAAAGAGTTTGCCAAGTTGATGTAGGACAAATTCCAAATTAGTGCCATTGGAGAGCTAAACTTCTTTTTGGGGTTACAAGTTCAGCAGAGGAAAGATGGGATATTTATCTCACAAGACAAATATGTGGCTGAAATTGTGAAGAAGTTTGGCATGTCTGAGGGAAAGAAGGTGTCCACACCAATGGACAAGGATCATCCATGGGTCAAAGATGGTCCTGGAAAGCTTATAGATGTAAGGAATTACAGGTCTATGATTGGGTCTCTCATGTACCTCACAGCTTCAAGACCTGACATCATGTTTGCAGTTCAAACTGCTTATGTGCAAGATACCAGGTGGCACCAACAGAGTGTCATTTATTTGCTGTAAAGAGAATTTTTAGGTATCTAAAGTGCCATCCAATCTTAGGACTTTGGTATCCCAAGGAGTCACCATTTGAGCTGATTTCCTACTCAGATAGTGACTATACTGGTGACAACAATGATAGGAAGTCTACAACAGGTGGATGCCAGTTTTTGGGAAGCAGACTTATATCTTGGCAATGTAAGAAGCATACTATTATGGCCACATCAACAACTGAAGTTGAGTATGTAGCAGCTGCTGCATGCTGTGGTCAAGTACTTTGGGTTCAGAATCAGCTGCTTGATTATGGGTATAACTTTCTTAAAACCAAGATATTTATTGACAACAACAGCACCATTTGCATTATTAAGAACCCTATTTTTCATAGCAAGACTAAACATATTGAAATAAGACATCATTTTATCAGATATTGTTTTGAAAAAAGGCTAATTGTCCCTGAGAAAATTGATACAGAACTTAATGTTGCTGATCTTTTAACAAAAGCTTTTGAAGTGGGGAGGTTTCAGTACCTGGTTGCAGGTATTGGAATGGTTTCTCCCTAAAAATTGATGTCTATTGTGTCTTGTATATCCAGGGTTGCTTTATTGTTGTTGTTGTATAAATGTTAGTCAATTTTTCCATCATCTTTCATTCCACTGCTTTTGAACAAAGATTCCCCTGCTGGGGGTCCTTCCCCTGCTAAAAGATTTTTATCTTAAGCTGGGTTTGTTCTTTTTAAAGTGGTTATATGTGGTTTTTAGACTAACAATGCAGAGATCCAAATGGTGCATAGTACATTCATGGGTGAATCAGGTATATGCCCTATGTTTTAGGGGAGGTTAGGTCACACCTTTAGGACTGAGGGTATCCTTCGGATACTCATATATGATTCTAGATCATATCCATTGGTGAGTAAGGGTTCAGAATGATGAATACTTGTTGCAAAGCTTGTTAGAATTCTGAAACCTTGAGGCACTGTAATGTGTACTTGTACTTCTATATCAAAACAGCTTGTTGTCTAGATACAGATGTTTGGTACACATTGCCAAGACTAACTGACCATATGTAAGGGAAAAGGTAGGGATGGTGACTAGGGTATGCTTATTTTCTTGGGTTGACCAGGTGCAGAGTGACTTATGTGTTAACTTTTTATTAGACCATTGCTGAATAGAGGACTCTTGAGTTTCTGTGTGTCTACCTTGTGTATATAAGGGTGTGCATTAGAGCGGAGCTAGTTAGCATTGGTCTCTCCATGATTAGTCTAATACCCCTAGGAAAGTTTCCCCTGCTTTCACCTTTTGATTCCCTGCTTAATCAACATTCCCCTGTTTGACCGTTGACCGACAATACCGTTACCCTGCTTATAGCCGTTGGGCCTGCTTGCTAAAATTTTGGTTAGGGAATATTTTATTCTTTTCAAAAGATATTTAAGGCGCTTTCTTTGCTGATTGGTAATCTTTTCTTTATTATTTCAAATAAATTACTTTTTTATCAAGATTTATCTTTGATATTTTTGCAATTTGAAAGTTTGGTCCAATCACAGCTCTTCAATTCGCCTATAAAAACTTAATTCCCTTCATCAGCAGGTCTATCTCTCCCCCTCGACTAAATCCTACCTAACTCTCACCATTATAAACCTTCAAACGTTTTCAACCTTTATCATGCCTCTCAAAATTGATGCTAATCATAATCAAATTGCTTTATTACATGATGAACCAGCAGAATTTGTTGATGCTGTGGCTTTTATAAAATCCTCGTATTTTAGAGTGGCTCTTCTCATCAACCCTAGGATTTACACCTCACACATTCAGCAGTTTTGGTCTAAATCCATGACCAAAACAGTGAATGGAGAGGTCAGAATTCAAAGCACAGTAGATGGTCATCCCAAGGTGATTTCACTTGCCTCCATTAGAGACAAACTCCTTCTTGATGATGAGGATGGGATAACCAACCTACCTGAGGCTGACATCTTTGAGGGTCTTGTTAAATTGGGGTATACTCTTTCTGCTGATCAAAAATGTAAGTTTGCTAAAGGTCAGTTTGCCCCACATTAGAAATATTTGATTCATACAATTTTATAATGTTTGTCACCTAAAACCACTGCTTTCAATGAATTTGGTAGTGAGATTGCTTCTGCCCTGATTTGCTTAGCAACAGGGAGGAAGTACTGTTTTTCTCAAATGATTTTCAAAGGAATGGTTAAAAATGTTTCGAGCAATTCAAAATTTTGTATGTACCCAAGGTTTACAGAACTTTTGCTGAATATGATTGAACATGGTCCAATCACACCCAAAAACTACTTTTCAGCAACCAAGCATACTACCAAATTGTTCACCACACTTCTTGCACCATCTCCACAATTTTCTGGCAGGTTTATTCCACTCACTTCAATCATGATGAAACAAATCAGACAGGAAGAAGCCAAGACAAAAACAGCCACACACAAACCTTCTTATTCCCCTGCCAAAAAACTATCCCATGCCAGTACTCTACCCCCTGTTGATCCACAACATGAAAGGAGATCTAAATCCAGGTTTGCCAGGTCTCCCTTGCCTGGTGAATCTTCACAAGTAGCAGAGAGGAGAGCCTCCAAGAGGTTGGAGCACGCTGAGGGTTTGGCTGCCACTACTGTCTCATCCTCAAGGGGTGAGCAGGATAGTGACACCATCAGTAAGTCCTCTCCCTCACTCAATGATATCCAAAAAGGGGAGAAATCCCCTTCTAGGATTGAGAGCAGCATGCAACCAATGACCATTTTAGAATTGACGAACATGTGCATGAGCTTGAAAAAGCAGAATGCACAACTTGTATAAAATGTCAAAAAGCAAGGTCTGGTTGTCAAAAATTTGGAAACCAGACTTGCTACACTTGAGGGGAGGAGAAAGCTCAAGCTAATCATATCTACTGATGAGGATGCTTCCAAAGGGGATGAAGTTCCTAATACAGAAGAATCTACTCAGTATTATTCATATCCTGGTGGTCAGGGTTTAAAGCAAGGGGAGTGCAACAAAAGAGATTGCTCAAACATTGCTAACTATGGGTAATCAAGAAGAAGCCCCTACTTCAAAAATTTCCCCTGCTATTGCTGATCCCACTGTTGTAAGTCATTCCTTTGCTAAACCTATTACTCAAACTTTTGTTAGAAAGAATAGAAGGCAACCAGCTCAGAAGGGAATCACAATTAGAGAACCTACACCTAAAGTCAAGCCAGCACCAGCAGTGGATCCAAAAGACAAGTGAAAGGGGATCATGGTTGAACAGCCCAAGAGGAAATACAAGCATAGAACTCCTGAACAGCAAAGGGCTCAAGAAGCACATGATGCACAGGTAGCTCTCAAGCTACAACAAGAGGAGATTGATATGCAGGATCAGAGAATGCAAAAGATGAGGCCTAGAGAAATGCTTAAGCAGGCTGAAATTATGCATAGAGAGTTGGATGAAAGGGTGCCTCATGTTCAAGAATTTCTAGATCAATGGGAAAAGGAGTTAGTAAATGCTCCTTTGGAAGACAAGTATGAGTTGATTTGTCTAGTTTACAAGTATCAAAATGAATATCTGGAAAGAAGGGCAAATCAGATTCAGAAGGAAAAATACTTGAGGTCTGAGAAGGGAAGGCTGGCACACTACAAAGTTTTGCTCAAGAGACATAAGAAGTGGAAGGATGGTGATTTCACAGACATGAATTTTTGAGGCTATAGAAAGGGCAGTCAGGCCAGTTTTAAGAGAATTGGATGTGGAGGACTTCATGACTATTAACTCTCCTAAAGAAGCTGAATATCTTAGGAGGCAAAATGAAGTGTTACAGAAAGCTAGGGAATCCAGAAAAAGAAAGGCTGAAGGAATTACTTTGGAAACTACACAAGCAGGTGCATCATCACAAGCAGGGGTATCACATCAAGCAGGTGAAAGTTTTCCAGCAATTGAGAGATCTGTACTCAATGCACAAAGGACAGCCAAAAGACTCAAGAGGATGGAATTACTAAGGAGTCTCAACGTCCTTCAAATGAAGAAATTGATAAACAGCTAATTGTGCAGGAAAATGATGATATCTCACCTAGTGAACTTGGGAAGAAATTTGCTATTATAGAATATGTTGTTTATGAACACAAGGGGAGGACTTGGTGGAAGCTTACAAGAGCTGACAATACAGCACAAACATTTCTAAGTCTAGATGTCATGTTTCAAACCTTGGATAGTAAGGACTTAGAAGATCTGTGGAAGATTTTGAAGAAGACCTTTGTTGTAGAACCTCCTACTATGGATAGTGTGGAGAAGGATTGGGTGATCTGGGAGTGCATGCATAGGATGTATGAGCATGAATTATTTGATCCCATGTTCGATGCAGTGAATGGAGGAAATTTGTTGTATTGGAAGTTGTTTACCAATTCTGGGGTCTATGAGATAGTAATGGAATGGGTAAGTGTTTATTTGATCAATCATCGTTATTATCCCTTCAATCAGGAGACCTTGAAGAAATTAGCACATGTTGACTTGATTGTAGATGCTAAAGCACCTGTTGCTTATGATCTGGTAAGGATGATGCATAGTCAGATTTGGCCAGTAAGTTTGTAAGCACCCTCATCAACTAGTATTTATTCAGAAACTTGTCTTTAGGAGAAAGCACAAGTTTAAGGGAGGATTGTTGGGAATAAATCTATGTATATTTGTTACCCCTGCTAGTTGGTCATTTGTCCCCCTGCTAGATTAAGTTCCCCCTGCCAAATAACAAAGGCAGGGGGATTGGTTCCCCTGCTGAAGTCAAAGGCCCTGCCGCTAGAGATAAACTTTGAGTAGATTTTTACGCGTTTCTGTTACTACTCCGAGATACTTTCCAAGTTTGTTAGTAGTAATCTTGTACGTGAGTCCTTATGCCTATAAAAGGACTCACTAGGTTATCATGCAAAGTGTGTCTTTCTCTATTGTCTTTTATTTCATACTTTAAGGTTTTTGTAAACCCTAATACCATTATTGGGTATTCGTATATCATTGATATATTAAAGTTTAACGTTTGCCTTAATCATTTGTTCTTGTGCTAAACACTATATTCCGCATCTTGTTTAGTTTCTTTGTGTTGCAAAGTTTCTCTAGTGTTAGATTGGATTTATTCTTTCTATCACAACCCTTAAACAAGCTATAAATGTTTAAGATCTGAGTTTGGGATCAACACTTTCTTGGAGTTATGCATATTAAACTTCTTTAATATCTTGTCAAGATAAGTACTTTGACTAAGACCAATTAACCGCTTACTCCTATCTCCATATATTTTAAGTCCGAGAATGTATGCAGCTTCTCCTAAATCCTTCATAGAAAAACATTTGCCAAGATAATCCTTAACTTCTTTAAGTCTTGGAATGTTGCTTCCCATGATTAATATGTCATCGACATATAAGATTAGGAACACTACATCACTCCCACTAGCTTTGCGATATACACATGGCTCATCACGATTTTAAACAAATCCAAACCTTTTGATTTCTTCATCAAATCGCTTATTTCATTGACCTGATGCTTGCTTCAAACCATAAATAGATCTTTAAAGTTGTCACACGCGTTTTTTGGATACTTTAGATTAACATACCCTTCAGGTTGCTATATATAGATATCTTCATCTAAGTGCAAATGAAGTCTAGCTCAGTTGGATGGATGCATTTGGTTATAGTCTCTATGTGGGGGAGGTCAGGGGTTCGACTCCTGTCATTCCCCATGTGGGGGATTTTCCCATAATTGACAGCTGGGTTTGAATCTCATCACAATGCCTTGAAGCCCCTTAATGGGAAACTGGATGGCTAGCATGGGGGTTTATATTCTCTTCGTGAGATGATTCAAACTCTGGTCGAGAGACTTGGTGCCTCGGTGGCACGCAAGATACACCAAACTACCGTAAAAAAAGATATCTTCATCTAAGCGACCATTCAAGAAGGCAGTTTTAACATTCATTTACCATATCTCATAGTCATAGTATGCTGGTATAGTTATGAGAATCTTAATAGCTCATATGTCTGCTACTGGAGAAAACGTCTCCCCGTAGTCAATGCCAAAAGTTTGAGTAGAACTTTTAGCTATTAAACGAGCTATATAGGATTGTATTTTGCCACCCATGTCAGTTTTCTTTTTGTATATCCATTTACTTTTCACTACTTTATCATTTGGAGGTGGATCTACAAGAATCCAAACTTTATTTACTTTCATGAAGTTCATTTCCTCATCCATTGCACCAGTCCACTTAACCTTTTTAGGATCAAGCATGGCGGACTTATAATTAGAAGTTTCACCAAGATCCCCTACTTCATCATCTTCATCCTCTATGTTTAGGCATAGACGGGTGGGTGCACATATAGTCCTTTCGGATCTACGGACAGGAACTAATTCCGGTGGAACTCGCAGACTTTCTGGTTCTACATGAATTTCGCTATTATTTTTAGAAGGTAATGTATCTATATGATCCTCTTCAAGATCATAAGTTTTCCCACTGAATTCTTGAGATATGAGATCTCTTTCAAAAAAATCTCCTAACCTTGTTTTCAGGTAGAAAATAAAAGTAGTAACCCATAGTTTCCTTAGGGTATCCAACAAAGATACATTTCACAGATCGTTGTTGGAGTTTATCAGCTGAGTCACGTTTCACATACGCCTCACAACCTCGGACCTTTAAATAAAACAAGTTAGGCGATTTGCCATGCCATATTTCATATGGTGTCTTATTTACCTTCTTTGTGGGAACCATTTTTAGTATACGAACAGCAGATTCTAACGCATAGTCCCAAAAGGATAATGGTGAAGTTATAAGATGAAACATAGATAATACCATATCTAATAATGTACGATTGCTCTTTTCAGGTACACCATTTTGTTGTGAAGTATAATGAGAAGTAAGATTCTAAACAATTCCATTCTCACTTTAGATAATCTTTAAACTCTTGGCTTAAGTACTCGCCACCTCTATCAGAACGAAGAGCTTTAATCTTCTTCCCTAGTTGCAGTTCTACTTCAGCTTTAACCACTTTAAATGTTTCAAATACCTAATGTTTATGCTTAAGTAAATAAACATAACCATAACGGCTGAAATCACCCGTAAATGTTAAGAAGTAGTTAGCACCTTTCCTTGACACGTGTCTAAGTGGTCCTCACACATCTGTATGTATTAAGCCAAATAGATCTGTAGCTCTTTCAATATTGCTATTAAATGGTTTGTTGGTTATCTTTCTAGATATACAAGACTCACATTTATCAAACGATTCATCGTTGATATTTTCCAACAGACCTTCATGTTGAAGCTTTTGTATGTGTGTCTTCCCAATATAGGCAAGTCTATAATGCCAATGATAAGAAGAGTTCAAGTTTAACTTTCTCTTCTTATTCATACTAAAAACAGAATTATTATTATACTTTGAAACATTATCATGCATGTTAATTTCAAACACACCATTCACAACAATTGCATTAAAATTACCATTTCTGAAAACAGAAATTCCATTACTATCAATAGTGTGAACAAATCCAAGATCCAACAAACAAGAAAAAGAAATGACACCTCTAACAATAGAAGGTGCATAATGACAATTGTTTAAGACCAGTACGAAACCCGAAGGTAAAACTAAATTAAACACTCCTATGGCTTCAACAACTACTTGTGCTCCATTGCCCACTTGCAGATATTGCTCTCCATAGGATAGCTTCCTTTCCATCTTAAACCCCTGAAGCGTATTACAAATGTTAATACCGCATCCCGTATCATATACCCAGGAGCTTAATTTGTATGCTAAATTAAATAATTCAATCATAAATAAGTTACCTGAAGCTAAAGCACCTTGTTCATACTTTTTGTTCTTACTTTCTCGGAACTCTTCGAGATACAGAGGGCAGTTCCTCTTCCAGTGACCACTGGCACCGCAGTGATGACAATTCTCATCCTTTTAAGACTGATTCTTCTTAGAAAGATTTTGCTTAGGCTTTTGATAAGTCAAAACTTGTTACTTGAGGAGTAGAAGTCGGGGCCTTGTCCTTTAAACCCTTTTCGAAGTCAATAAGCATTGGGTGTCAATCACTCACTATATTCCCCACGCAATGCATATTGAAATTTCAAACAAAATCACCAAAATCCTTGTTAAGGGATATGTTGATTAAGTTAATCGCCATATTATTGTGGTAGGATTTCCCAAGTGCATTTGGTCCATGAAACCTTTCATTTCCAAATAGTGAGCACTTACGGATTTTCCTGGGCCTTGTTTTCAGTTGTGCAAAGCATCTACTAAATCGTAGATCTCAATAGTTTGCGGCTTCTCAAACATTTTTCTAAGTTCTTCAAGCATGGTTTGTGGAGGATGATGCTCAAACTACTTTTGAAGAGCAGGTGACATTTTCCCAAGAATTAAACTAGCCACATCATTATGCTTCTTGTATTCAGCTTTCCATGCTAGCTTATCAGCGTCGGAAGCCTCCTCAGGGGGTTGGGGAGGAACTGGTGTGATCAAGTATTCATAAGTACCCGTAACTCTCAAGAAAATTCTAAGTGAGCGGTACGTGTAAAACCCGCATGCTTTTACCATGAATAGTACCCTTATAATCGTACGTACATGATTAAAACTTTCCTTTTATAACATGTTTACGTTTCACGAATATTAATTACGAGAATTACGTACGTATTATTACACGATAAGTATTAATATGTATTAATGCACGATAATTATTACCAACAATAATTATAATCACGAACGAACATGAAAACATGAACGTAAATAATCACGAACATATTATTATGTAATTACGTAATTATTTTACGACTATGTACAAGTATATATAATAACACGAACGTTTATTAATAACGTCACGAAAACACGAACACGAGAACACGTAAAATATTAGAACACGAAAACTACGGGTTTCCCCTTGGTGGGCCCATGTAGCCACGACACACACAAAGAGGAAGGGGGCCCACAAGCCCATTTTTTGTTTAATTAAAAAAACTAAACATTACAGAGTTTTCATAAAAATTAAAAACCCTAATCTCTACTTCTCCTTCCCTTGGTCGGCGGCTACCACAAGAACAAGAGGTGTTCGTTTGATTTTGCTTAACAAATCATTAGTACGTGTTCGTGTGTTAATTCCTCATTGATTCCACGTGTTTTAGTAATCCGAAAACCTTTCTTTTTATTTAGTTTTCATGATTTATGCATGTATGATCATGGGGGTTTAAATAAAACAAGGTTAAAAACATGTTGATAATCATGGGGGGAAATTTTCGGGTTGTTTTTGGGTTTCGGTGTTCGGCCGCCACACAACCGAGAGTCCCACGACTCTCGGTGTAGCTTGGTTCGCACCACCACACGAGACTAATGTCTCGGTGGTGTTGGGTCACGGTCGGCAGCAGGGAACAAGGCACCCCGACTCGCGTCGGGGGTGTCCTTGTGTTTGGCTTGAGTCGCGACAGCTACAACCCCAACTACCGGCATCAGCCGATGGCTATTTTTGGAAAGCAGGGGGAACCGCGGGTAAGCAGGGGGAACCATCGACACACAGTCGATGGGAACCCGTGGGTCAGCGGCTAGCTGAGCAAGGGCAAGACCAGCGGCACACAGCCGGTGGCAGTGAACCGAAGGCAGGGGCAACCGGCAGGGGCCGGTTTGCCACTGTTATTGGTGGGATTTTGATTCAGGCCGGTTCGTAGTTTACGGGTCCGGTTCACGACACGGTTTAATAATTAATACATGGGATCGAGTTAATTATTTTACAAGCTTAATTATTTTACATGTGCATTTATTTTTACAAGTAATTAAATTAATTTAACATGGTACTTAATTAATGTAATTAAAACATGACTTAGGTTCATTATTATTATTAGTAATACATGATTTTAACCTAAATATTTAATCATGAAATTTAGAGTAAAGTAATTAATTAATTATTAAAACATGACATGTAATTAATTAATTTTCATGACTTAGGTTATATTAATATAAATATTGTAAAGCCCGCATGCTTTTACCATGAATAGTACCCTTTAGATCGTACGTACATGATTAGAACTTTCCTTTTATAACATGTTTACGTTTCACGTATAAGAATTTCAAGTATTACGTACGTGTTAGAACACGATAAGTATTTATTACGTATTAACACACGATAATTATTCCAATAATAATTATAATCACGAACATGCGATCATGAAATCATGAACGTAATTTAATCACGAGCTAATATTATTTACGTATATATATTTATTACGAACACGAATAAATATATTAAGTCACGATCAATAATTAATTAGAACACGTAAAACACGAACACGATAAAACACGAGAACACACGAGAACACACTATAATATTTAGACACGAGAAAAGTACGGGTTACCCCATGTGGGGCCCTTACCCGCGGCATACACAAGAACATGGGCTTAGCCCATGCAAAATTAACTAACTAGTGGGTTAAGGTAAAAACTTGTGTCATTTATCACAAAACAAGAAAATAATTAAAACCTAAACGTTTTTCTCCTTCTTCCTTGTCCTCTTTGGCCGCCGGTTATACAACACCAAAAGGGGTGTTCGGGTTGATTTTGATCTTGGAAATTTTGCAAGGATTCGTGTGTGTTCATCCTTATTTGATCCACGTATTCGGTATAACTTTTAACCCTTTTCTTTTATGTTTTTGATTTAACTAATCACATAAAATCATGATGTTTTTAATTAACTAATTAAAAACAATTATTTAAACATGTTAATGATCATGGGGTAAATCAAACAAGGGTTTTAGGGGTGTTTTGTTTCTAGCCGACGCCTAACCGAGCCCCATGGGGGTCTCGGCTTGGCTTATGTAACACCACCGAGACCATATGGTCTCGGTATGGTGGTGGTGGTCCCACGGCAGCAGCAAAAACAAGGGGAACCCTGACCTTGGTCGGGGTATGGTGTTAGTTACGGGTCCGGTTCATGGTTTTAGTCACGGGTTCGGTTCATGAATCATTTTTTTTAGGTTTATGATTTTTACTAGTTATATTTTAGACTTAAATTAAATTAATAAAACATGGCATGATTAATTTAATATACATGACTTAGGTTATAAATTTAATTAGTAATTCATGAATTTTAACCTAAGTATTTATATTTAATTAGACTTTATAATTAATTAATTATTTAAAACCATGACTATAATTCATTAATTAACATGACTTAGATATATTATTAATAGTTAATAATACATGTTTTAACCTAAGTATTTTACCTTTATTTAATTAAAATCATGTTATATTTAATTAAATACTTTTAACCTATAGTTTATTTAATTTACATGTAATAATTAATAAACTATACTTTATAATCACATGACTTAGAATAATAATCAGAAAAACACTTAAGCTTATATAATTAGCTTATTTAACCAGCTTATATCTATTTATGGAAACTTTCTATTTTTAGAAACTTATTTAATTCAAGCAGCTAATCTATTTATGGAAACTTTCTATTTTTAGAAACTTATCTATTTTAAGCAGTAAGTCTATTTTTGGAAACTTTTTATTTTTGGAAACTTTCTATTTTTGGAAACTTTCTATTTTTGGAAACTTTTTATTTTTGGAAACTTTCTATTTTTGGTAACTCTCTATTTTTGGAAACTTTCTATTTTAGGAAACCTGTTATTTTTAGAAAGTTACTTATTATTACACAACAAGTATAATAATACATGAAATACAAGTAATACTTAATCAGAATATACGATAACACAGTATAAAGCTTAAAATAGTTAAATATGACATGAACATATAAAACAAGCTAAGACATGATATAAAACCAGCTACATATTTAGTAATCAGATACTTATACACGTATGTATTTATGTAGCATTAGTGAGACCGAAATAGGACTCTCTTCCGTTCGTCTTCTTCGTTCACTGGACATAAGGTACGGATTTCCGTCCTTTCAGTATGGATATTCTTTCCTTATTAGGATTTCCCCGTATGCAGCCAACTGTTTTCCCATAGTATAAGTTTATATGTTTGATTGCTTATGTTTAGTTAGAATACCTAAAGCCATATACATGCATGACCAGTTTCACCTAGTTATGGAGGTACCATAACCATAACACTGGAGGCACTGGTGTTATGACTTCCCCACGACAGAGTGATTGCTCATGGCGTCCCTTCAGCTTTTGGCCATATTATTATATTTATCATGTGGGGCGTATGGGTGCATCCTAGTTACATGTTTTTCAGCAGATTACTCAGTGTGAATGTGGTGTGTGCCTTGCATCCTTCACAAGGAGCTGATCCCTCCTACCAAAAAAAACCAGTATATTAAATTAGAGGTAGCCCCTCTAATTTGCATGACGAGGTCACCCCTCCAAGTATTCATGCACGTGCATTTTCATGACCTATATTGGCTAATGGTAAAATATGTTAAATAGTTTTTACAAGATAAATATAAGGCTTGTCAAACTATAAAACCAGTTTTACTAAGACTTAACCGGGTTATCCAGGACTTAGTTTCTTCCGTTGTTATATGCTTATATTATTCATGCTTTATTTGTACATCCGTGCACTGAGCGTATTGCTCAGCCGTTTTCCTTTTCATGTTCCCAAAACGGCAGGTACTCAGGAACGCTCGTATACTTTAAGAGTACGTGCATATTGTCACACCCCACCATGGCGGAATATGGGACGCGACGCATGGATATCATCACAATAATAGCGTGTCCATAGAGAGAACTATATGTTAGAAATGTCATAAAAGGTGACACAAATGTCATGACAATATCTCATCAATGCAGGAGTCTAGGCAAGTAGGTAACAGTCCTACCTCTTACCTAAGACAAACAAATAACACAAACAAATCAACATATAGGTTCATAGTATCACTTATTGAAACAAACAGAAAAATAAACTAAGAAGGAACGGTGATCTCCTTCTAAATGCTTTCCTACGCGACTCCAATCCTAGCCACATATGTTCTCACGCTTAACCACTTTATCACCTGAAAGAGACACGAAAACACGTCAGCATAATGTTGGTGAGAGTCATAGGTTTAGACTCCAACCGAAAACAGATTATAATAAGCTATGAACAGCCATAAACCACTAAACATATGGACAATGTGCTACAAGTATGCATTAACAACTAACATTCAAGATCAATCATTCCAAACCAAATCCAAGGCTCCCAGCCTTACCAAACACCATGGTACCATAGGCGCCCATACACCTATGTACCAATCCCAAGGCCCCGCCTTGTCATTATCCATTGGTCCCATAGATGCTCACACATCTATGTACCTCCCCAAGGCCCCGCCTTGTCAACATCCCCTTGGTACCAAGTCAAAACACAATAACTGAGACGATACGTGTCCCCCGATCCAAATCATAAACACAATCAAGAATCACATAGCAGTTAATCACATAAGTGCACACACAAGTCCATCACAAATCATAAAAACATTCACAGCATTAGTTACAAAACCATACAGTTTCTCTTCCATCCCATCTGTAAGTGAAAATCATTAAAAGATATGGGACTATGAAACTCACCTGATTGAGCTTCTCCAAAAATCCGTGCACTAGCAAAAAGCTAACAAACAAAAGCACACAATCAAAACATAAACCAAACACTAAGATGGCTCATCAACCCATGATGGACATCTAACCTTCTCCCATATATATACCTCATTTATATTCTCTAAGCAACTCATTACACCCCTCTATAAAGCCCTTAACTTAGTTTACTTCATAACCCGTCTTGTTAACATTTTACCCAAAATAGTCCCGGTTTTTAGGTCTCCAAACTATAAGCCAAACGCACACCTAACCATACCCATGATCTCTGTAAAGGAAATCCTATGCCCTTACATATGTCAGCTAAGTCCTCCCTTTTTCCCCAACCTTAAAGCTACTGTTAATGCCCCGATATATATATATATATATATATATATATATATATATATATATATATATATATATATATATACTTCTGCCTATCCGTATATTACCGATTTTGAACATACAAAAAGTTTGTTATGATTAGGGGGTCTTACCCTAAAACATTTGCTTAGCCACCCTCAGGTCTCTTATTTAATATATAAACCAACTACCATACTCATTAGAGGGCTCAAGTGTACTCCTAAGTACCCCAATCACCTTAAAACATTAAATTAAACCCGACTGATTTCAAAACTGTTTTGACCTCCGACTGTTTAACCTGTATTTGACCCACCTACCGACCTCCAATTTAGTTATCGTTTCTTGCATTTGAAATTCACTTCAAATACCTATTCAGGGATGCTTGGATCGCAAAATAAGGGTTAGTAGAACTCTAGATATGATCAAAACAAATGACATAAATTTTTGCCCAGTTTTTAAAAACGAATTTAGCACAATTAGCTTAATTAATTACCATCGCCATGTATAATTATTATCTCTAATTAATCTAATCATGTTTATACCATTATAATACAGAATTCATAATTAACTTAACCCTAGATCCATCATGTATTGATTGTAAGAGAATTAAAAACAATTTTATTAAAAAGTGTATTGAAGATTTTACCTTAGAATTTTTGAAAGAAAAAAAATTAATGAAGAACCATAAATAGACTCCATTGATTTCAACTTAAGCTTGATCTCCAGGGGATTATGATGTGTTTTTAGTTACTAAAAAAATCTTAAATTTTGAAATAAACTTTATAACTAAGTCCTAAATGACTTAAAACCATCCCGAAAAATACTCACATGATTAAACACCTTACCCGAGACCTGTAAATGCTAAAACCCAAATCAAAAAAAAAATACGATTTACTATAATACTTATACATATACGTAAAACACCAAAATAACACCATTTCATTTCATAGTCACTAATTTGTGAGCTCATGAACATGAAATAACCGTTCCTCGATTTACTTATGAGTATTTTATACCCATAAACGATATCCACACCAACCTCGTTCACGCAAAATAACATGTAAACACATAAATCACATAGTCACACATAAATTAACCTTAAAATAAGACCAAGTGACGAACGCCAAAACCACGGTTGTCACATCACTCCCTCCTAATAGAAATCTCGTCCTGAGATTTACTCCTTAGGATCGTCATTATCAATTAGCTGAGGATACTTGCTCCTCATAAATCCTTCCCGTTCCCACGTGAACTCTAGTCCACGTTCCAAATTCCATCTACCCATAACTACGGTATACAACACCAAAAGGGGTGTTCGGGTTGATTTTGATCTTGGAAATTTTGCAAGGATTCGTGTGTGTTCATCCTTATTTGATCCACGTATTCGGTATAACTTTTAACCCTTTTCTTTTATGTTTTGATTTAACTAATCACATAAAATCATGATGTTTTTAATTAACTAATTAAAAACAATTATTTAAACATGTTAATGATCATGGGGTAAATCAAACAAGGGTTTTAGGGGTGTTTTGTTTCTAGCCGACGCCTAACCGAGCCCCATGGGGGTCTCGGCTTGGCTTATGTAACACCACCAAGACCATATGGTCTCGGTATGGTGGTGGTGGTCCCACGGCAGCAGCCAAAACAAGGGGAACCCCGACCTTGGTCGCGGTATGGTGTTAGTTACGGGTCCGGTTCATGGTTTTAGTCACGGGTCCGGTTCATGAATCATTTTTTTTAGGTTTATGATTTTTACTAGTTATATTTTAGAATTAAATTAATAAAACATGGCATGATTAATTTAATATACATGACTTAGGTTATAAATTTAATTAATTTTAACCTAAGTATTTATATTCAATTAGACTTTATAATTAATTAATTATTTAAAACCATGACTATAATTCATTAATTAACATGACTTAGGTTATATTATTAATAGTTAATAATACATGTTTTAACCTAAGTATTTTACCTTTATTTAATTAAAATCATGTTATATTTAATTAAATACTTTTAACCTATAGTTTATTTAATTTACATGTAATAATTAATAAACTATACTTTATAATCACATGACTTAGAATAATAATCAGAAAAACACTTAAGCTTATGTAATTAGCTTATTTAACCAGCTTATATCTATTTATGGAAACTATCTATTTTTAGAAACTTATTTAATTAAAGCAGCTAATCTGTTTATGGAAACTTTCTATTTTTAGAAACTTATCTATTTTAAGCAGTAAGTCTATTTTTGGAAACTTTCTATTTTTGGAAACTTTCTATTTTTAGAAACTTTCTATTTTTGGAAACTTTTCATTTTTGGAAACTTTCTATTTTTGGTAACTTTTTATTTTTGAAAACTTTCTATTTTAGGAAACCTGCTATTTTTAGAAAGTTACTTATTATTACACAACAAGTATAATAATACATGAAATACAAGTAATACTTAATCAGAATAGACAGAATATACGATAACACAGTATAAAGCTTAAAACAGTAAAACATGACATGAACATATAAAACAAGCTAAGACATGATATAAAACCAGCTACGTATTTAGTAATCAGATACTTATACACGTCTGTATTTATGTAGCATTAATGAGATCGAAATAGGACTCTCTTCTGTTCGTCTTTTTCGTTCACTGGACATAAGGTACGGATTTCCGTCCTTTCAGTATGGATATTCTTTCCTTATTAGGATTTCCCCGTATGCAGCCAACTGTTTTCCCATAGTATAAGTTTATATGTTTGATTGCTTATGTTTAATTAGAATACCTAAAGCCATATACATGCATGACCAGTTTCACCTAGTTATGGAGGTACCATAACCATAACACTGGAGGCACTGGTGTTATGACTTCCCCATGGCGGAGTGATTGCTCGTGGCGTCCCTTCAGCTTTTGGCCATATTATTATATTTATCATGTGGGGCGTATGGGTGCATCCTAGTTACATGTTTTTCAGCAGATTACTCAGTGTGAATGTGGTGTGTGCCTTGCATCCTTCACAAGGAGCTGATCCCTCCTACCCAAAAAAACCAGTATATTAAATTAGTGGCAGCCCCTCTAATTTGCATGACGAGGTCACCCTCCAAGTATTCATGCACGTGCATTTTCATGACCTATATTGGCTAATGGTAAAATATGTTAAACAGTTTTTACAAGATAAACATAAGGCTTGTCAAACTATAAAACCAGTTTTACTAAGACTTAACCGGGTTATCCAGGACTTAGTTTCTTCCGCTGTTATATGCTTATATGCTTATATTATTCATGCTTTATTTGTACATCCATGCACTGAGTGTATTGCTCAGCCGTTTTCCTTTTCATGTTCCCAAAACGGTAGGTACTCAGGAACACTCGTAGACTTTAAGAGTACGTGCATATTGTCACACCCTACCATGGCGGAATATGGGACGCGACGCATGGATATCATCACAACAATAGCGTGTCCATAGAGAGAACTATATGAATTAGAAATGTCATAAAAGGTGACACAAATGTCATGACAATATCTCATCAATGCAGGAGTCTAGGTAAGTAGGTAACAGTCCTACCTCTTACCCAAGACAAACAAATAACACAAACAAATCAACATATAGGTTCATAGTATCACTTATTGAAACAAACAGAAAAATAAACTAAGAAGGAACGGGGATCTCCTTCTAAATGCTTTCCTACGCGACTCCAATCCTAGCCACATATGTTCTCACCCTTAACCACTTTATCACCTGAAAGAGACACTAAAACACGTCAACATAATGTTGGTGAGAGTCATAGGTTTAGACTCCAACCGAAAATAGATTATAATAAGTTGTGAACAACCATAAACCACTAAACATATGGACAATGTGCTACAAGTATGCATTAACAACTAACATTCAAGATCAATCATTCCAAACCAAATCTAATGCTCCCAGCCTTACCAAACACCATGGTACCATAGGCGCCCATACACCTATGTACCAATCCTAAGGCCCCGCCTTGTCATTATCCATTGGTCCTATAGATGCTCACACATCTATGTACCTCCCCAAGGCCCCGCCTTGTCAACATCCCCTTGGTACCAAGTCAAAACACAATAACTGAGACGGTACGTGTCCCCCGATCCAAATCATAAACACAATCAAGAATCACATAGCAGTTAATCACATAAGTGCACACACAAGTCCATCACAAACCATAAAAACATTCACAGCATTAGTTACAAAACCATACAGTTTCTCTTCCATCCCATCTGTAAGTGAAAATCATTAAAAGATATGGGACTATGAAACTCACCTGATTGAGCTTCTCCAAAAATCCGTGCACTAGCAAAAAGCTAACAAACAAAAGCACACAATCAAAACATAAACCAAACACTAAGATGGCTCATCAACCCATGATGGACATCTAACCTTCTCCCATATATATACCTCATTTATATGCTCTAAGCATCTCATTACACCCCTCTATAAAGCCCTTAACTTAGTTTACTTCATAACCCGTCTCGTTAACATTTTACCCAAAACAATCCCGGTTTTTAGGTCTCCAAACTATAAGCCAAACGCCCACCTAACCATACCCATGATCTCTGTAAAGGAAATCCTATTCCCTTACATATGTCAGCTAACTCCTCCCTTTTGCCCCAACCTTAAAGCTACTGTTAATGCCCCGATATATATATATATATATATATATATATATATATATATATATATATATATATATATATATATATATATATATATATATATATATATATATATATACTTCTGCCTATCCGCATATTACCGATTTTGAACATACAAAAAGTTTGTTATGATTAGGGGGTCTTACCCTAACACATTTGCTTAGCCACCCTTCAGGTCTCTTATTTAATATATAAACCAACTACCATACTCATTAGAGGGCTCAAGTGTACTCCTAAGTACCCCAATCACCTTAAAACATTAAATTAAACCCGACTGATTTCAAAACTGTTTTGACCTCCGACTGTTTAACCTGTATTTGACCCACCTCCCGACCTCCAATTTAGTTATCGTTTCTTGCATTTGAAATTCACTTCAAATACCTATTCAGGGATGCTTGGATCGCAAAATAAGGGTTAGTAGAACTCTAGATATGATCAAAACAAATGACATAAATTTTTGCCCAGTTTTTAAAAACGAATTTAGCACAATTAGCTTAATTAATTACCATCGCCATGTATAATTATTATCTCTAATTAATCTAATCATGTTTATACCATTATAATACAGAATTCATAATTAACTTAACCCTAGATCCATCATGTATTGATTGTAAGAGAATTAAAAACAATTTTATTAAAAAGTGTATTGAAGATTTTACCTTAGAATTTTTGAAAGAAAAAAAATTAATGAAGAACCATAAATAGACTCCATTGATTTCAACTTAAGCTTGATCTCCAGGGGATTATGATGTGTTTTTAGTTACTAAAAAAATCTTAAATTTTGAAATAAACTTTATAACTAAGTCCTAAATGACTTAAAACCATCCCGAAAAATACTCACATGACTAAACACCTTACCCGAGACCTGTAAATGCTAAACCCCAAATAAAAAAAAACGATTTACTATAATACTTATACGTATACGTAAAACACCAAAATAACACCATTTCATTTCATAGTCACTAATTTGTGAGCTCATGAACATGAAATAACCGTTACTCGATTTACTTATGAGTATTTTATACCCATAAACGACATCCACACCAACCTCGTTCACGCAAAATAACATGTATACACGCAAATCACATAGTCACACATAAATTAACCTTAAAATAAGACCAAGTGACGAACGCCAAAACCACGGTTGTCACATCACTCCCTCCTAATAGAAATCTCGTCCTGAGATTTAATCCTTAGGATCGTCATTATCAATTAGCTGAGGATACTTGCTCCTCATAAATCCTTCCCGTTCCCACGTGAACTCTAGTCCACGTTCCAAATTCCATCTACCCATAACTACGGTATATTACCCTTTTTATCCAATGTCCTAGCTTCACGACCCAAAATCTCTATCGGCTCTTCGATAAAACGAAGACTCGTATCCATGCTAATATCATCTAACGGTACTTTCAAGTCAGTTCTTGCTAAGCATTTCCTCAAGTTTGATACATGAAATACGTCATGCACACTACTCAATTCCTCCGGTAATCTCAACCTATACGCCACTAGCCCAATCCTTTCAAGGATTTCAAATGCACACATAAATCTAGGTGCTAACTTCCCTTTTCTTTCCAAACCGCATCACCCTTTTCCATGGTGAAACCTTTAGCATAACTTTATCTCAAATCTCAACGGCTTACGCCTCTTGTCCGCATAGCTCTCTTGTCGGTTCTTTGCTATTTTCAACCTCTACTTAGTCACTGCCACCACCTCCATAGTTTTCCGATCCACCTCCGGTCTAATACGTTGGCCGCTTCTAACTTCATCCCACTGTAACGGTGATCCACCTCATCTCCTATGAATTAACTCCAACAGTTTCTACTACAATTCCTATCACCATACCTAACGGCTTCTATCCTCTACGGATTTTCCATCATTCGGAAGTTCTCCCAACCTTAAACACATCCAATGGTATATGCAGGATTGCATAACCAAAATCTTCCCATAATATTCACAAGAAACATGTCATAACCACCACCTCATCCTTGCTTTCCCATGCTCGGCACCAAGTAACTAACCATCCTTCATACTAACATGTGTTACACTTTTTCTCTAGGTGGACGTTCCATTGTTCGTGACTACTAACCTCTTGCTCTAACGGTTTCTCTTCAATATCACCCCACTTTCTTCACAACCTCTTGCTCCCTCGAATCATTCTTCCCCCATACTACTTTTCGCTTGTCTCTCTACAATCTTAATTTCCATACCATCTTATATCCCGTCTTCAGCCTATAATTTAGGTGTTTCCTCATTTATTCCTTACATCCTCATCAAATGGGGAATATGCCCCTCTCACCGGTGACTCTCTCTTTGTAGGAGAATTCTTCCTAATATAATGCGTTCTCCAACTATCTCCAAATCTCACGCCAATGCTCTAGGCGTCTTTCTCAATTACCCCTATAGTATGCTCATAACAAACATTAGTCTATCAACGGTATACTACGCTTGCTTCCCATCGTTTCTTCCCTTGCCATAATCCTTCATAAGGCATTCCATACATATCAGGCTAACTTTTACGCAAAACCCTCTATTCCATCACATCCGTACGTAATCCTTCCAACTTCTCAACTACGTGACTTTTCATTCCTCTTGAAATATGAGATGAATTAGTCAGTCTATCGACTATCACCCAACTCTCGTCGTACTTATTCCTCCACCCCATTATGTATCCCTTTCACCAACTTCGTCCTTACATCGCCCTTTCTAAGCTACTCCTATCTATGTAGGAAGCATAGTCTACGTCCCTTTTCTCCATATGATTGTCCAAGCCACGCAACATACATGTTGACGCGTTCTCTACTTTAGACAACTCAACTCGTGCAACCTACATCCTTCATCCAAACCACCCTAATACGTCATCCATATAGTTCAAGTTCGTCTCAGCTTCACTTCATTCTTCTTATTACATGTCTCATCAACCATGCTTGCCTTTCCCAGATGGTACTTGGCCTTTCAATTTTCTTTCATCACTTAACTCCACCCATCACCTTTTCCAAATGTTCAATCAAGATGATTAAATATGTGTTGGAGACGTTCATGATCTGTATAGATCATTCTCTACGTCTCGTACCCCAAATGCCTCTAGCATTCTAGGCATATATAACAATCCAGCTCCACTAACTAAGTCTATCTAGTTCTTCCAAATCTTTAGTTCCCACAACGTATAAACAGCCGCCTTTCTTTGTCGTTCTCGTATACATCCAAATCCTTGCTCCACGTATCGTCATGCTTTGCGAATTCATCCAGTCCTTCCGATAATTCCAAGATCTGCTCATTATCCAATCCACCTCTTCAGCCTCCAAAACGCTTCCTCACCCTTCTTCACTTTGCCCCTTGTTGGTTCCACGATATGTCATCATCTCTGACTACTCGTCCTGGCCAACTTAATCCTAAAACTCACACTTGAAAATCTCACGTATAATTCCCTTTCCTAACAACTCCAAAACCAACTCATAATTCGCCTCATTCTCCTTCTTAGATTTGAATAGATCAAGATGTCGTCGATGCTCCTGATGACAACTCGTTTATATATTGTCATGCACCCCCGGTTCATTGACTCCATGAAAATTGCTAGCGCCTCGGCGAAGCCAAAATCATAACCGTAAACCCAAAGCGTTCATACAACATCCTTAGCAGTTTCAACTACGTCCTCCTTGCACCCTCTCTTAGAAGCAATACGAATAAATTTCTACCTTGTTCTACTCGCGAAAATCTACACGTATTCTAAAAGACCAATACTTCCTCTTATCAGACCACTCAACCGCTTTTCACAGCCAATCTATTGCTAAGCAACTCAAATTTTACCTTGCATCCGTTGCAATTTCTAACAACTCTTGCTTTTAAAACCATTCCATCAACAATTTCCTTGGAAAGGCACTAACTACAACTCCTCTCACTTCTCCTTCTTGCTCTATTTATGGTTCTACCTCACAGTAATAGGCAAACCTATGAAATTTTCGGAAAACTTACATGCCTTACGAACAATCATAAATACCTTTGAGGTATTATATCCCCTTCCAACACTCTCTATGGCGCGTTACTTGTGCCAATATCCATACATTATACAAATCTCTATTCATCTCCCTTGGCACTCCTAAGAGACCTCATGACCACATTAGTTTGTCTACGAACTTTTAACTCTTTCATCCCCACTAAGGGCATTCCGACCATTCCCTCAGGGCCACCTACTTAATCGTGTAGGTGCGACCAAGTCTTATTTGTCTACCTCAACGCTCCCAATCAATACGAACCCAAAACTACATCCTGAATCCACTAGATACGATCAACGAATCAAAACCACGGATAAATAACGACATTTCACGTGCACGAGTTAAAACAGACCAAAACCACGAAAACTCAAAAGGAAAACTCAAACATGTACCAATTCAAATGACT
Source organism: Glebionis coronaria (assembly GCA_025667525.1). NCBI lineage: Eukaryota > Viridiplantae > Streptophyta > Magnoliopsida > Asterales > Asteraceae > Glebionis > Glebionis coronaria. The sequence continues at coordinate 93,409,929 of CM046881.1, forward strand.
CATGACAACGAAAAATGATCCAAGAAACACTTAATGGCAACCAAAACATCTTATGTCTCGCGACATATTATTTAAACCGTGCACAAGATCGACTTTTCCAAAAGAATATTTTTTTCTTTCCTCACCACATCTATGTGACTCAAACAATCTACAAACAACCTTCTAGACGATCTCAAAACTCAACTCAAAGACTAGGTATCCCGTGCATCCCAAATCATAAAAAAACTACTATTCAAAACTCAACCTTGAACCCGTCACTTGTACCAAAATTTCGATCAAGCTACTGAACCCCATGACTATAAATACTAAATATTTGAAAATTACATTCCGAGTACATAATTTTAGGCTTTTGAATCACCCAAAAAGTATTAAAAACGAACAAGTTATGACCAAAACAGTTTTATACTAGTTGTTTTCTAAAAAAAACTAAAGAATCCTCTTAGTAATTAACGTAATCCTTTTTAAATGAAAAGAAATAAATGTATGTGAAATTTTTATGAACTTTGTTTAGTCTTGCATAAATAATTATAAATGACGTATATTGACTAAGCTCACTTATATAAACTATTTAAGTAGAAAGAAATTTTATTTCGCTTTATTTTAAAGAAAGTCCTTTAGAATTTGAAATAAATAAGTGTTGATTAAAAAAATCTTATGTTACATCTTGTTTCAAACACGACTCCAACACCTTACCCTTATTTTACCGAATACAACCAACTATCTAACTCTATAGTAGATTTCCAAGTCCCTTTTTTTCAATATATACCGACCAAAAGAAATGTAAGACCCAACATAAAAGATTTCATTAACTCAAAAGAAATCCCAAGTTATTTCAATAGACTTAAAACCAAGAACACCATTTTAAAACGTACACGTGAAATACGAAACTCAAAAAATACGCTACAACGGAGGTTTAATATAAAAAAAAAGGCGAGCTAGCCACCCTCCTAAGGATACAATCGATAATTGTAGGGGATCATACATATATAGGCATATCGGGATACATATACTTAAATCCGTCTAACATCTACTATACAAGCATGTACTAACCCTCTTTCATGCAATCATACTTAGGAATCCATTGAAGTTGTGGTACTTGTATAACTATGTTGGCCACCATACTTATACAATTACCCTTCCTCAATGCACTCCTTCCTATGATGACACTTATAAGAATTAATACAACACATAACACATATATCCATCTACTCACATAAGCTCATAACCACATAACCAAAAAAAATTCCAAAACTCCATCCATTAAAATAACATAGTCAAACTCTTGAAATACATAAATCCATAGTCTAGCTAAAACAGCATAGACTAAATCCAAAACGAAAACATAATCAGTTATAAGTCATGTCGCCCATAAGAGTGGAAACAGCTTAAAATCCTTCATATCCACCTACTCCTAATAACTCGAACCACCACATGATTCTTAGGGAACATGACTTAAACATCAAAAGAAAAATACTATACCTCAGGTACATAAAATAACCCAACAAAAGATAGAAACTACCATGTACCAAATTATGTACTATAATGTACAATTTAAGCAAAATACGACAATGACTAGCGTGGATGATTATGGTTCAACCAGCACTAGTCACACCCCGAACAGAAAATAACATGTGGCTAAGTATGAACTACTATGGTTCAACTCATACTAGTCAAAAATTAACAAACATCGCAAGTAAAAACTAATAACATCCAGAAAATTTTAATTAATATAAAATGCACACATACTCCTATGACGCCTATATGCAGGGACCCTTAAGCTATAGACTAGGTTACTAGACTAGGCAACCTAATTCTCTATAACCATTGGCTCTGATGCCATTCTATCACACCCCACCATGACGGAATATGGGACGCGACGCATGGATATCTTCACAACAATAACGTGTCTATAGAGAGAACTATATGAATTAGAAATGTCATAAAAGGAGACACAAATGTCATGACAATATTTCATCAATGCAAGAGTCTAGGTAAGTAGGTAACAGTCCTACCTCTTACCCAAGACAAACAAATAACGCAAACAAATCAACATATAGGTTCATAGTATCACTTATTGAAACAAACAGAAAAATAAACTAAGAAGGAACGGGAATCTCCTTCTAAATGCATTCCTACGCGACTCCAATCCTAGCCACATATGTTCTCACGCTTAACCACTTTATCACCTAAAAGAGACACTAAAACACATCAACATAATGTTGGTGAGAGTCATAGGTTTAGACTCCAACAAAAAATAGATTATAATAAGCTGTGAACAACCATAAACCACTAAACATATGGACAATGTGCTACAAGTATGCATTAACAACTAACATTCAAGATCAATCATTCCAAACCAAATCCAAGGCTCCCAGCCTTACCAAACACCATGGTACCATAGGCGCCCATACACCTATGTACCAATCCCAAGGCCCCGCCTTGTCATTATCCATTGGTCTCATAGATGCTCACACATCTATGTACCTCCCCAAGGCCCCGCCTTGTCAACATCCCCTTGGTACCAAGTCAAACCACAATAACTGAGATGGTACGTGTCCCCCGATCCAAGTTATAAACACAATCAAGAATCACATAGCAGTTAATCACATAAGTGCACACACAAGTCCATCACAAACCATAAAAACATTCACAGCATTAGTTACAAAACCATACAGTGTCTCTTCCATCCCATCTGGAAGTGAAAATCATTAAAAGATATGGGACTATGAAACTCACCTGATTGAGCTTCTCCAAAAATCCGCGCACTAGCAAAAAGCTAACAAACAAAAGCACACAATCAAAACATGAACCAAACACTAAGATGGCTCATCAACCCATGATGGACATTTAACCTTCTCCCATATATATACCTCATTTATATGCTCTAAGCATCTCATTACACCCCTCTATAAAGCCCTTAACTTAGTTTACTTCATAACCCGTCTCGTTAACATTTTACCCAAAAAAGTCCCGGTTTTTAGGTCTCCAAACTATAAGCCAAACGCCCACCTAACCATACCCAAGATCTCTGTAAGGAAATCCTATGCCCTTACATATGTCAGCTAACTCCTCCCTTTTGCCCCAACCTTAAAGCTACTGTTAAGGCCCCGATATATATATATATATATATATATATATATATATATATATATATATATATATATATATATATATATATATATATATATATATATATATATATATATATATATATACTTCTGCCTATCCGCATATTACCGATTTTGAACATACAAATAGTTTGTTATGATTAGGGGGTCTTACCCTAACCCATTTGCTTAGCCACCCTTCAGGTCTCTTATTTAATATATATAAAACAAATACCATGTTCATTAGAGGGCTCAAGTGTACTCCTAAGTACCCCAATCACCTTAAAACATTAAATTAAACCCGACTGATTTCAAAACTGTTTTGACCTCCGACTGTTTAACATGTATTTGACCCACCTCCCGACCTCCAATTTAGTTCTCGTTTCTTTCATTTGAAAGACACTTCAAATACCTATTCAGGGATGCTTGGATTGCAAAATAAGAGTTTGTATAACTCTAGATATGATCAAAACAAGTGACATAAAATTTTGCCCAGTTTTTAAAAACGAATTTAACACAATTAGCTTAATTAATTATCATCACCATGTATAATTATTATCTCTAATTAATCTAATCATGTTTATACCATTATAATACACAATTCATAATTAACTTAACCCTATATCCATCATGTATTGATTGTAATAGAATTAAAAACAATTTAATTAAAAAGTGTATTGAAGATTTTACCTTAGAATTTTTGAAAGAAGAAAAATTAATGAAGAACCCTAAATAGACTCCATTGATTTCAATTTAAGCTTGATCTCCAGGGGATTATGATGTGTTTTTAGTTAATAAAAAGTCTTTATATAATTTCCTAACAAGTCCTTGGCCCATTACAAAAGCATGGTTCCCTTTTTTCCTTTTTTTCCCTTTTCTTTCTTTTTAATCGGCCTAAACCGACTTTAACATATATTTTTTTATTTTTTTTTCTTTTTATTATTTATTATTATGTTATTAATAATACCTTAATTTACCTTAATTTATTTCAGCTCCTAAAGCCTCCGAAACCTTAAAATCGTAAAACTAGTCAATTTTACGCGTATACCGAAAAACGTAAAATATACAGTTTTAAAAAATCTTAAATTTTGAAATAAACTTTATAACTAAGTCCAAAATGACTTAAAACCATCCCGAAAAATACTCACATGACTAAACACCTTACCCGAGACCTCTAAATGCTAAACCCCAAATCGTAAAAAAAACGATTTGTTATAATACTTATACGTATACGTAAAACACCAAAATAACACCATTTCATTTCATAGTCACTAATTTGTGAGCTCATGAACATGAAATAACCGTTCCTCGATTTACTTATGAGTACTTTATACCCATAAACGATATCCACACCAACCTCGTTCACGCAAAATAACATGTAAACACGCAAATCACATAGTCACACATAAATTAACCTTAAAATAAGACCAAGTGACGAACCTCAAAACCAAGGTTGTCACACATATGGACTGGAAGCTTTCTATCATTTCTTTACTTTATGCATTATCTATACTTTGATACTCTTTCCATGGACATTGTTTAGTCCTTTCATTTACAGTACTTATGTTTGTGTGTGATGAGCTTTACTTTTGGACTACCAATGTTTGATTCCGGTATTTCCTTTTATGGTCATGTAATGTTTTAGACATTTATCCTTGTATGCTTTGATGACACGCCATAATCATGCGTGATGTTCCATTTATCAAAATGGAGTGTTACAATTATGGTATCAGAGCCAAGGCTTCGACATGTAGACTCTCAAAACATGACCTGTGATTAGTGGGTAGTCACTATGGTCTTCCTAGAACTGACAGTCGGTTTTCATGCATTCATCATTTTCATGCATACATATATATGTCATTGTCGCAGGTTTATGACTAAGTAATGGTTGGTACAGGACTGGCCCGATTTAGTCGCATGTGTTTTATCGAAACTTTTAAATTTGGGACCGACCCATAGGCGTCCCCTCGCCATGTCTTTTAGTTTGGGTGAACTGACCATAGGCGTTCACTCTCGAGCATACAAAAGTTTTCATAAAACTGCATCATGCATTTAGGTACAAATTTTCTTGCATAAAATTTTTATCTTGATTTATTGGTATAATTTTTTTTTCATGTATATATTTTATGTTTTAATCATGTATTTTATGTTATACTGTCAGATGGCAAACACAAACAATATCCGGGAGATGGTTGTAGCTGCCAATGCAGATTTGCAAGACATCCTTCATCAAAACGACAACTATCCTCCCCCGCCTAGCATTTTTCCCACGGAAGGAAGGAATCGGCTCATGAGAGAGTACTACACCATTAGACAGCGACCTGAGGAGGACAGCAATGACTTCATGCAACGTTTTCTTCGATTCACCGGTGTCCTGAGAACAGCTGCGGGCACCACTGAAGAGCAGGCACTACATTTTCGTTGCGCCCTTAATCCAATGATTGCCAATAACTTAGAAGGTGCTCCGTTGGATACGGTAGCACAAGTGGCCGATGCAGCACGTAAGCTGGAGATGCTGCAGGAGAGAGATGTGTTCGGGGAAGCAGAGAGACCTGAGAAGAGGTAAACATTCGTATTCAAGCGGTGACCAATCCATTTCTTTCAGTATATGTCAATATATTTCATCTCTTTAAATTGTATCTTCCAGGCAGAAGACTGGGGACCGGTCTCAGCCGGCTACTCAGCAGCAGCCTAATCAGCCCAAGGGAAACGGTCAGACTAACGACCGTTCTGCTACGGATATGCGTGGCGGTAATGATAATTACCGTAACAAGGTTGGACACTCCAACGGCACCAGGTCCTAATACTTACGCATTTTCTTATGATTTCATGTTATAACTCATATTCTGACACTTTAGCAAATCTTCTACCAGGAACCATGGAAACGGTAGGGACCAGAACCAGAGAGGTTCACAGCCTAGTCGTCCAGCTATCACTGGTATTCAATCTTACGATTATCTTCATTGTCCTTTGTACCCTATTATCATGCCTCATGTATGATGTTTTATCAGGTTCTTAGCCAGCCAGAGCACCTGCTGGAGGATATACTCATCCTCTTTGCTCTACTTGCCACCGTAGGCACCCAGGGCCATGTCATCACGACAGTGACGCATGCTTCAAGTGTGGTCTTCCTGGCCATCGCATGAAGGACTGCCGTAAGGGCGAGATGGAGGGCACATTGGGACATGCTGACACCAAGCCGCCTCCTACCACTGGACGCGTCTACACGACATCTCGAGATCAGGCCAACAAGTCTACAGGTACCATCACTGGAATCTTGTATATGTATGGTCAAGCTGCATGTGTTCTTTTTGATACGGGTGCTACTCAATCGGTCATTTCTACTGCTTACGCCAATAATGTTAGGATACTCCCCATGCCACTAGATGATATACTGGGTATTTCCACGCCTTTGAGGGACTCTGTACGCATAATCCATGTGTACAAGAGCCTTCCCCTAGAGTTTGACGATAAGGTTCGTCCTGTTGACGCACTTCCGCTGGACATGAATGACTTTGACATGATTTTGGGCATGGATTGGCTATCCAAGCATCATGCTACCATAGACTGCCATTCATATCGAGTCATCTTCGGTGATGTCAATGCACCAGAGTACATTCACAACGGGTTCGTACCTGGAAGGTCTGTACAAATCATATCTACCCTGCAAGCACGTGCACTACTGTCACATGGCTGCGAGGGTTATCTAGCTACGGTTCATGACATGGATGCTGAATCCCCATCAATTCAGAATCAGCCGATAGTGTCAGAATTCCAAGATGTATTTCCAGAAGAACTTCCGGGCATACCACCTGCACGTGAAGTAGAATTCAATATCGAGCTCATCCCAGGAGCTGGGCCGATTTCCAAGGCTCCTTATCGCATGGCTCCCATAGAGTTAAAGGAGCTGAAGGATCAACTGCAAGAACTTCTATAACGAGGTTTCATTCGACCGAGCGCATCTCCATGGGGCGCACCGGTCTTATTTGTTAAGAAGAAGGACGGCAGCATGCGTCTTTGCATAGACTATCGCGAGCTCAACAAGATTACTATCAGGAATAGGTATCCACTCCCACGTATAGACGGTCTGTTTGATCAACTCCAAGGGGCCAAACATTTCTCCAAGATTGATCTCCGGTCAGGCTACCATCAGCTACGGGTGAAGGAGCAGAACATCACCAAGTCTGCTTTTCGTACACGCTATGGCCACTACGAATTTATAGTCATGCCATTCGGCCTGACCAATGCTCCAGTAGTGTTCATGGATTTGATGAACATAATCTTCCTTGAATTTCTAGACAAGTTCGTCATTGTTTTCATCGATGACATCCTGATTTTCTCAAAGTCCAAGGAGGAACACGAAGACCATCTTCGTACAGTACTACAGATTCTTCGCCAGAAGCAGTTGTATGCTAAATTCTCCAAGTGTGAGTTCTGGTTAGACAAGGTGGCATCCTTAGGTCACATTGTATCAGCAGAAGGAATCACTATGGATCCAGCGAAGGTTGAGGCTATTACTAAGTGGCCGAGGCCGACATCAGCGACTGAAGTCCGTAGTTTCTTAGGCTTAGCTGGCTATTATCGTAGGTTCGTGGAGAACTTTTCCCGCCTAGCACTACCATTGACCAAACTGATGCGGAAAGGGGAGAAATTCGTCTGGACTGAGGAACGAGAGAAGAGCTTTGAAGACCTGAAGCAGAAGTTAGTATTTGCGCCTATTCTTACTCTCCTATCTGGTACGAGTAGATTTCAAATCTACAGTGATGCATCGGGGAAGGGACTTGGCTGTGTTCTCATGCAACATGGGAAAGTGATCGCGTACGCTTCACGGCAGCTTAAGCCTTATGAAGAGAATTACCCTACGCATGACTTGGAACTTGCTGCAGTCGTGTTTGCATTAAAGATATGGAGGCACTACTTATATGGAGAATCATGTGAAGTTTTTTCGGACCACGAGAGTTTGAAGTATATCTTCACTCAGCGTGAATTAAACATGAGACAGAGGAGATGGTTAGAGCTGTTGAAGGATTATGACGTTAATCTGCAGTATCATCCCGGCAAGGCGAATGTAGTAGCATATGCACTTAGCAGGAAGTCCGGAATGATCAACGGCATTAAAATTAAGGAAGAAATCATAAGAGACTTAGAGCGACTTGACATAGAGATCATGGTACATGGACAGCACGGTTACTGGGCTAATCTTAGAGTAGAACCCGAGTTACTCTCTAAGATCAAGGAAGCTCAGAAAGGTGATGGAGAAATCTGGGCGATAATTCAGAATTTGGAGAAGCAGACGGAATTCAGAGTAGATGCAGATGGTATCTTATTGCAGGGCACGAGAATTTGTGTTCCTGATGATCAAGAACTCCGGGAAGCCTTGTTAGCTGAAGCTCATAGCTCCTCATTCTCTATACATCATGGTTCGACTAAGATGTACCATGACATCAAGCATTCATTTTGGTGGAGTGGTATGAAACAAGATGTTGCCACTTACATCTCCAAATGTCTTACCTGCCAACAGGTTAAGATCGAGCATCAGCGATCTGGCGGTCTCCTTCAACCGTTAGATATTCCAGAGTGGAAGTGGGACAAAATCACCATGGATTTTGTTACCGTTCTTCCGCCAACCAAGAGGAAGCACGATGCAATTTGGGTTATCGTAGATCGACTTACCAAATCAGCTCATTTCTTACTGATCCGCAAGGAATATTCGGTCAGTAAACTCGCTGATACGTATAAAAGAGAGATCATGAGACTCCACGGTGCTCCATCCAGCATCGTCTCAGACAGAGATCCTTGTTTCACTTCGCGATTTTTGAAGAGTCTGCAGAAAGCTTAGGGTACACAACTTAAGCTTAGCACGGCTTTTCATCCTCAAACAGACGGGCAGTCGGAGCGAATGATTCAGACATTGGAGGACATGTTGAGGTCATGTGCGTTGGAATGGACGGGTGATCGGGGCGATTATATCTGTTTGGTGGAGTTTGCTTACAACAACAGTTGGCATGCAAGTATCAAGTGTGCTCCTTTCGAGATGTTGTATGGCAGAAAGTGTCGCGCTCCAATCTGCTGGGATCAGGTTGGTGAGCGAACACTTGAAGGACCAGAGATCATAGAGATGACTAATGAGCGGGTCATTAGTGAGAGGGTCACTAATGAGAAGAGTTACGCCCACAAGCATCGTAGGGACATACATTTTAACGTAGGAGATCACGTTTTCCTTAAGGTTTCGCCGACATGTGGTTTAGATGTTTTGGAATTAAAGGGAAGCTCAGTCCTTGTTTCATCGGACCGTTTGATATCATTGAACGAGTCGGTGAAGTATCTTACCGTTTAGCGTTACCTCCGCAACTTTCGCACATACACAATGTGTTTCATGTGTCCTTACTCAGAGGGTACCAATATCATCCCCTTCACATGGTTCAGTATCCACTGTAACAGATACGTGAAGATCTCACTTTTATAGAAGAACCTGAACGAGTTCTTGACAGAAAAGAACGAGTCATGAGAAGGAAGACGATTCCATTCGTCAAAATCCTTTGGAGGGATCATACCGAGCGGGAAGACACTTGGGAAACAAAGGAGTCTATCTGGGCTTCTTACCCTCATTTCATATTTTGAATTCGGGTATGTTCTTCTTTTCTAATTTACTTTATCTATAATTCGGGGACGAATTATTCTTTTTAGGGGGGAAGAGTTGTAAAACCCGCATGCTTTTACCATGAATAGTACCCTTTAGATCGTACTTACATGATTAGAACTTTCCTTTTATAACATGTTTACGTTTCACGTATAACAATTTCAAGTATTACGTACGTGTTAGAACACGATAAATATTTATTACGTATGAACACACGATAATTATTCTAATAATAATTATAATCACGAACATGCGATCATGAAATCATGAACGTAATTTAATCACGAGCTAATATTTTTTACGTATATATATTTATTACGAACACGAATAAATATATTAAGTCACGATCAATAATTAATTAGAACACGTAAAACACGAACACGATAAAACACGAGAACACACTATAATATTTAGACACGAAAAAAGTACGGGTTACCCCATGTGGGGCCCCTACCCGCGGCATACACAAGAACATGGGCTTAGCCCATGCAAAATTAACTAACTAGGGGGTTAAGGTAAAAACTTGTGTCATTTATCACAAAACAAGAAAATAATTAAAACCCTAAAAATTTTTCTCCTTCTTCCTTGTCCTCTTTGTCCGCCGGTTATACAACACCAAAAGGGGTGGTCGGGTTGATTTTAATCTTGGAAATTTTGCAAGGATTCGTGTGTGTTCATCCTTATTTGATCCACGTATTCGGTATAACTTTTAACCCTTTTCTTTTATGTTTTGATTTAACTAATCACATAAAATCATGATGTTTGTAATTAACTAATTAAAAACAATTATTTAAACATGTTAATGATCATGGGGTAAATCAAACAAGGGTTTTAGGGGTGTTTTATTTCTAGCCGACGCCTAACCGAGCCCCATGGGGGTCTCGGCTTGGCTTATGTAACACCACCGAGACCATATGGTCTCGGTATGGTGGTGGTGGTCCCACGGCAACAGCAAAAACAAGGGGAACCCTAACCTTGGTCGGGGTATGGTGTTAGTTACGGGTCCGGTTCATGGTTTTAGTCACGGGTCCGGTTCATGAATCATTTTTTTAAGGTTTATGATTTTTACTAGTTATGTTTTAGACTTAAATTAAATTAATAAAACATGGCATGATTAATTTAATATACATGACTTAGGTTATAAATTTAATTAGTAACTCATGAATTTTAACCTAAGGATTTATATTTAATTAGACTTTATATATAATTAATTATTTAAAACCATGACTATAATTAATTAATTAACATGACTTAGGTTATACTATTAATAGTTAATAATACATGTTTTAACCTAAGTATTTTACCTTTATTTAATTAAAATCATGTTATATTTAATTAAATACTTTTAACCTATAGTTTATTTAATTTACATGTAATAATTAATAAACTATACTTTATAATCACATGACTTAGAATAATAATCAGAAAAACACTTAAGCTTATATAATTAGTTTATTTAACCAGCTTATATCTATTTATGGAAACTTTCTATTTTTAGAAACTTATTTAATTAAGGCAGCTAATCTATTTATGGGAACTTTCTATTTTAGAAACTTATCTATTTTAAGCAGAAATTCTATTTTTGGAAACTTTCTATTTTTGGAAACTTTCTATTTTTGGAAACTTTCTATTTTTGGTAACTTTCTATTTTTGGAAACTTTCTATTTTAGGAAACCTGCTATTTATAGAAAGTTACTTATTATTACACAACAAGTATAATAATACATGAAATACAAGTAATACTTAATCAGAATAGACAGAATATACGATAACACAGTATAAAGCTTAAAACAGTAAAACATGACATGAACATATAAAACAAGCTAAGACATGATATAAAACCAGCTACGTATTTAGTAATCAGATACTTATACACGTATGTATTTATGTAGCATTAGTGAGACCGAAGTAGGACTCTCTTCCGTTCGTCTTCTTCGTTCACTGGACATAAGGTACGGATTCCCATTCTTTCCTTATTAGGATTTCCCCGTATGCAGCCAACTGTTTTCCCATAGTATAAGTTTATATGTTTGATTGCTTATGTTTAATTAGAATACCTAAAGCCATATACATGCATGACCAGTTTCACCTAGTTATGGAGGTACCATAACCATAACACTGGAGGCACTGGTGTTATGACTTCCCCACGGCAGAGTTATTGCTCGTGGTGTCCCTTCAGCGTTTGGCCATATTATTATATTTATCATGTGGGCGTATGGGTGCATCTTAGTTACATGTTTTTCAGCAGATTACTCAGTGTGAATGTGGTGTGTGCCTTGCATCCTTCACAAGGAGTTGATCCCTCCTACCCAAAAAAACCAGCATATTAAATTAGAGGCAGCCCCTCTAATTTGCATGACGAGGTCACCCCTCCAAGTATTCATACACGTGGATTTTCATGACCTATATTGGCTAATGATAAAATATGTTAAACAGTTTTTACAAGATAAACATAAGGCTTGTCAAACTATAAAACCAGTTTTACTAAGACTTAACCGGGTTATCCAGGACTTAGTTTCTCTAGCTGTTATATGCTTATATGCTTATATTATTCATGCTTTATTTGTACATCCGTGCACTGAGCGTATTGCTCAGCCGTTTTACTTTTCATGTTCTCAAAACAGCAGGTACTCAGGAACGCTCATAGACTTTAAGAGTACGTGCATATGGACTGGAAGCTTTCTAGCCTTTCTTTACTTTATGCATTATCAATACTTTGATACTCTTTCCATGGACATTGTTTAGTCCTTTCATTTACAGTACTTATGTTTGTGTGTGATGAGCTTTACTTTTGGACTACCGATGTTTGATTCCGGTATTTCCTTTTATGGTCATGTAATGTTTTAGACATTTATCCTTGTATGCTTTGATGACACGCCACAATCATGCGTGACGTTCCATTTATCAAAATGGGGTGTTACAAATATTAATACATGTTTTAACCTAAGTATTATATACACTTTAATTTAATTAAATCATGCTATATTTAATTAAATCTTATAACATATAGTTTATTTAATTTACATGTATTAATTAATAAACTATACTATTAATCACATGACTTAGAATATTAATCAGTAAAACTTAAGCTTATCTTATTAGCTTAATAATCCAGCTTATTTCTAAATATGGAAACTTTCTATTTTTAGAAACTTATCTATTTTAAGCAGTTAATCTATTTATGGAAACTTTATATTTTTAGAAACTTATTTATTTTAAGCAGCTATTCTATTTTTGGAAACTTTCTATTTTTGGAAACTTTCTATTTTAGGAAACCTACTATTTTTAGAAAGTTATTTATTATTACACAACAAGTATAATAATACAAGAAATACAAGTAATACTTAATCAGAATATCCAGAATACATGATAAACACAACATAACGTTAGAATCGGTGAAACATGACATGAACATATAAAACAAGCAAGTCATGATATATAACCAGTTACGTACACAGTAATCCGAACACTTATACACGTATATTATTTATGTAGCATTAGTGAGATCCAAGTAGGACTCTCTTCCGTTCATCTTCTTCGTTCACTGGACACAAGGTATGGATTCTCCGTCCTTTCAGTATGGACATTCTTTCCTTATTAGGATTTCCCCGTATGCAGCCAACTGTTTTCCCAGTATATGTTTTGATTGGCTTATGTTTAATTAAATGCCTAAGCCATATACATGCATGACCAGTTTCACCTAGTTATGGAGGTACCATAACCATAACACTGGAGGCACCAGTGTTATGACTTCACCACGGTGGAGTGATAGCTCGTGGCGTCCCTTTAAGCTTTTGTCCATATTACTCCCTCCATCCCAAAATTATTGTCCGTCTTTCTATTTTTGTTTGTCCCAAAATTATTGTCCAATTTATATTATCCTTGATTGAAATTGTTATTACAAACTTCAAAGAAGAATTAAATAATTAGCTAAGGGTAAAACTGCCATTATACTAAAAAGTAAGAGAGAGAAATTGTAATAAATGTACTTTTCTTAAACTGTGTGATTCTTGTCTGGTGACAATAATTTTGGGACGGAGGGAGTATTATATTATCATGTGGGGCGTATGGGTGCATCCTAGATTACATTTTTTAATAGATTATTCGGGTGAATGTGGTGTGTGCCTTGCATCCTTCAAAAGGAGCTGATCCCTCCTACCCAAACTTATATTAATTAGAGGCAACCCCTCTAATTGCATGATGAGGTCACCCCTCCAAGTATTCATGCACGTTGATATTTCATGACCTATATTGGCTAATGGTTAACATGTTAAACAATTTTTATAAGATAAACATAAGGCTTTTCAAACTATAAAACCAGTTTTACTAAGTTATACCAGGTTTTCCAGGACTTAATCAATTCCGCTGCTATATGTTATATATGCTTATGTTATTCATTCTATGCTTGTATATCCGTACACTGAGAGTTATACTCAGCCGTTTTCCTTTCATGTTCCCAAAACGGCAGGCACTCAAGGGCGCTCGTAGATTCAAAGCGTAAGTGCATATGGATTGGAAGCTTACTTGCCTTCATTACTTTATGCATTTCTTCATACACTTTGCTACTCATTTCCATGGACATTGTTTAATCCTTTTTATTTACAGTACTTATGTTTGTGTGTGATGAGCTTTTACTTTGGGGTACCGATGTTTTGATTCCGGTATTTCCTTATGGTCATGTAATGTTTAAGACAATTATCCTTGTATGCTTTGATGACACGCCATAATCACGCGTGACATTCCATTTATCAAAATGGGGTGTTACGATTATGGTATCAGAGCTAAGGCTTCGACCTGTAGGCTCTCAAAACATGACATGTGATTAGTGGATAGTCACTATGGTCTTCCTAGAACTGACAGTCGGTTTTCATGCATTCATTGTTTCTATGCATTCATATATATGTCATTGTCGTAGGTTTATGACTAAGTAATGGTTGGTACATGACTGGCCCTATTTAGTCGCATGTGTTTTATCGAAACTTTTAAATTTGGGACTGACCCATAGGCGTCCCCTCGTCATGTCTTTTAGTTTGGGTGAACTGGCCATAGGCGTTCACTCTCGAGCATACAAAAGTTTTCATAAAACTGCATCATGCATTTATGTACAAATTTTCTTGCATAAAATTTTTCTCTTGATTTATTGGTATAAATTTTTTTTCATGTATATATTTTATGTTTTGATCAGTTTAATCATGTATTTTTTATGTCATACTGTCAGATGGTTCTCACACGCGAGCAGGAACAACTCAATGCAGCAGTCCAAGCTGCGATGCAAGTTATGCTTCCTCAGCTGAGGAACGAAATTAGGGCTGAGGTGCAGGCTGCCAACAATCAGCAACAACACCCAGTACCTCATCCTCCAGCAACATTGGTCACATGGCTGGAGAGATTCAACAAGCTACGCCCTCGATCCTTCGAGAAAACGGATAGCCCCGGCGAAGCTGAAAGATGGTTGGCTGACATTGAGAAGATCTTTGATGCAATGGGTTGTGACCCCGTCTTCAAGTCGAGGTTGGCCTGTTACAGGTTCGAAGGTGATGTGCTAGCATGGTGGAAGGCACTGAAACAGTCTGAGGGAGGTGATGATTGGGTGGCTGGTTTGACTTGGGCTTAGTTCAGCGAGTTAGTGATGGGACAATTCTTTCCCAAGGCTGAGCAAGACAAGCTAAAGAGGGAGTACCATGGGATCAGACAGAGAGCTGGGGAGAACAGTGTTGGAAATTTAGTGCAATTGTGGGAACGGGTAATACTTGTAAATGGGTTTGGAGGTACGGAGTGTACACCCATTAAGTCCCTTACCTCCCTGGACTCAATATAGTGGTTGTGATATCAGTAGGAAGCTGCTCCTGGTCAGGAAGTTGCTTCTGGTCAGGAAGTTGCTCCTGGTCAGGAAGCTGCTCCTGGTCAGGAAGCTGCTCCTGGTTAGGACGTTGCTCTTGGTGATGCACAAAGTCTTTGTAACCTCTTTGACCAGTTAATGAGGGTTGAATCTTGACTTGATGACCAGATTTCTAGTCATGTAACCACTATGCTTTATGAAGGTTATTATGAGATTAATAGGCTGATTAATGCTCTTAATACCTTTGACTAGGAGTTACATTCCTTAAAGGAATAGGATCACTATAAATAGTGATCATATTTTGCATGATGAGATACAGAAACAAGAAACACAAAAACGCATAGAGTTCTTGATTTGTGCCTAAAACAAGAACTAACTCTTGGTTTTATCCCAAGGAGGTATTTGTGTTAACCCAGGCATAGGGTCGAATAATCTTCTTTGGAAAGTGATTACACGACTCCAAGAGATATCCGGTAACCATTCATTGGTACGTAGATAGGCTATTGATTATCTTCACCCTGTTGGAACGAAGTAAACCCCAACAATCAAAGAAGATTATTTTGTGATAATCAATGGCGGCGGCAATGAAGCATATGGTGGCTAACTTCTCCAAACTGGACAAGTTTGAAGGGGTTGATTTTAGGAGATGGCAAAATAAGATGCACTTTCTTCTTTCTACCATGAACGTGGTGTACGTGCTGACTACTCCTATTCCTGATGGTGGTGATGATGCTACTTTGGAGGAACTGAGGAAAAGGAGAAAATGGGAGAATGATGATTATGTGTGTGGCGGCATAATTCTCAATGGTATGTCTGATTCTTTATTTGATATTTACCAAAATGTTGAATCTGCTAAAGAACTATGGGATTCCTTGGAAGCCAAATATATGGTTGAGGATGCATCAAGTAAGAAGTTCCTTGTGAGTGATTTCACAAATTACAAAATGACTGATTCAAGACCAGTCATGGAACAATACAATGAACTTCTTGGAATACTTGGCAGATTTACACAACATAAAATGAACATGGACGAGACCATTCAGGTCTCGTGTGTCATTGACAAACTACCTCCTTCTTGGAAAGATTTCAAGCACGCCTTGAAACATAAGAAGGAGGAGTTAACTCTTGTTGAGTTGGGCAGTCATTTACGCATTGAGGAATCCCTCAGGGTGCATGAAAGTGATAAGCCAAAGAGCATGGTTGTGTAGATCTTAAATTTAGTTCTGGAAAGATTGTTTCTTTGTTTAATGTTTTGCATGTTCCTAATATTAGGAAGAACTTGGTTTCTAGTAGTGTTTTGAATAATTGTGGTTATAAACAAGTGATTGAATCTAATAAATTTGTTTTATCTAAACATGGTGTGTTTATTGGTTTTGGCTATTTGAGTAATCAAATGTTCAGGCTTAATATTGATTCTAGTATAAATGTTGATTCTGTCCTGATGACTACCACTAAACTGAATGATTCATCACTATGGCATGCTAGACTAGGCCATGTCCACTATAAGAGGATGCAAGATATGTCTAAGGATGGGTTAATTCCAGCTTTTGACATGGACACTGATAAGTGTCAGACTTGTATGCTGAACAAAATTACTAATAAACCATTTCAGGATGTAAAACGTGTAACTACAGTTTTGGAGCTAATCCATAGTGACCTATGTGATTTGCATGCTACTCCCTCATTAGGGAATAATAAATACTTGGTAACATTTATTGATGATGCTTCAAGGTTTTGTTATGTCTATTTGTTGCATACTAAGGATGAAGCATTAGATAAATTTAAAGTATTTAAAACTGAAGTTGAATTACAACAAGGAGTCCAAATCAAAAGATTTAGGACTGATAGGGGAGGTGAGTACATGAATACTCAGTATTTTCAGTCTGTTGGAATAATCCATGAAACAACTGCCCCCTATACTCCACAACAAAATGGTATATCAGAAAGGAAAAATAGAGTACTAAAAGAGATGGTTAACTCCATGTTGTCCTACTCAGGACTGAGTCAAGGGTTTTGGGGAGAAGCTATGTTAACAGCTTGCTATTTATTAAATAGGGTTCCTAATAAAAGGAACAGGATTACCCCTTATGAACTCTGGACTAAAAGGAAACCAAACTTGAACTACCTCAAAGTTTGGGGTTGTAGGGCTGTTGTAAGACTCCCTGATCCAAAGGTGAAAACCTTGGGTGAAAGAGGCATTGAATGCATCTTTGTTGGATATGCTGAGCATTCCAAGGCTTATAGGTTCTATGTTATTGAACCTAATGATTCAGTTTCAATAAACTCAATCATTGAATCAAGGGATGCTAACTTTGATGAGACTAGGTTCTCATCAGTCCCTAGACCAAGCCTTAGGACTCCTATAGGATCTGAGGACACTGGTGTTTCAGTGGAACCTGAAAGGGTCACTGATGAGGTTGTGGTTCAGCAACCTGAGCCTGAGCTTAGAAGAAGCACAAGGCATAGGACTCCAAGGAATTTTGGGCCTGAGTTTCAACTATACTTAGTTGAAGGTACAAGAGATGAGGTCTCTGACCAATTCTACTATTGCTTTAATGTTGAGGATGATCCCAAAACATTTGATGAAGCAATGAAGTCCCAGGATGTTGCTTTCTGGAAAGAAGCAATCAATGATGAGATGGATTCCATCATGGGCAACAACACTTGGGTGTTGGTTGATCTACCTCCAGGTTGTAATCCACTTGGTAACAAATGGATTTTCAAAAGGAAAATGAAGGTAGATGGAACTGTTGAAAAGTTCAAGGCAAGGCTAGTCATTCAAGGCTTTAAACAAAAGTCAGGGATAGACTATTTTGATACTTATGCTCCAGTAGCACGTATCAGTACCATAAGAATGTTGATTGCTCTAGCAAGTATTCACAATCTAATTATTCATCAGATGGATGTGAAGACAGCATTCTTGAATGGTGACTTGGATGAGGAGGTTTATATGAACCAACCTCAGGGCTTCATCATGCCTGGTCATGAAGGAAAGGTGTGTAAACTGATTAAGTCCTTATATGGACTAAAGCAGGCACCTAAGCAATGGCACCAGAAATTTGATGAAGTGGTTTTGTCTAATGGTTATTCACTTAACCAAGCTGACAAATGTGTATATAGCAAATTTGATGAATCTGGTAAAGGAGTCATCATTTGCCTATATGTTGATGACATGTTAATCTTTGGTACTAACCAAGCTAAGGTTGATCAGACAAAGGATTTTTTGTCGTCAAAGTTCTCCATGAAAGACATGGGGGAGGCTGATGTTATCCTTGGCATAAGGATTAAACATGAAAGTGATGGTATTGTAATTTCTCAGTCTCATTACATTGAGAAGGTGCTGAAGAAATTCAATCACTTTGACTGTACTCCAGTGAGTACACCTATGGATACAAGTGAGAAACTGATGCCTAACAATGGTCAGGCTGTCTCCCAGCTTGAGTATTCTAGGGTGATTGGTTGCTTGATGTATGCCCTGACTAGTACTAGGCCTGACATTGCATTTGCTGTGGGTAAACTGGGTAGGTATACTAGTAATCCTGGTACTCAGCAATTGCAAGCAATTCAAAGGGTACTGAAGTATTTGAAAGGAACAATGGATTATTGTTTGTCTTATACTGGATATCCTTCAGTGTTGGAAGGTTACATTGATGCAAGTTGGATCAGCAATACTGAGGATAATTCATCCACAAGTGGCTGGGTATTCCTTCTTGGTGGTGGTGCAATTTCTTGGGCATCCAAGAATCAAACTTGCATTACTGGTTCAACAATGGAATCTGAATTTGTGGCTCTAGCAGCTGCTGGTAAAGAGGCTGAATGGTTGAGAAACTTGCTTCTTGAGATTCCATTGTGGGTCAAACCTATGGCACCCATTTCTATCCGTTGTTATAGTGCAGCTACATTGGCTAAGGCATATAGCCAGATGTACAATGGCAAGTCTAGACACCTAGGTGTTAGACATAGCATGATTCGTGAGTTGATCACGAATAGGGTGATTTCAATAGAGTTTGTGAGGTCTCAACAAAACTTAGCTGATCACTTGACGAAGGGATTGGCTAGAGACTTGGTTATAAAGTCTGGTAAAGGGATGGGTTTAAAAGTCCACTCTAGTCACTGAATGCTAGGACATCCAACTCCCTCCTGAGGAAACTTGAGAGCTGAGTTCAATGTGGAAAGCTGAACATTCAGGGGACTGAAGCACATGTATATCATCCCAAGGATGTGCTTGTACCTGCTGAAAGGAGGATGAAGTTATAAACTTCTTAATGGTTAATTTCTTTGAAAAAGTGCTTAAGCAGGAGCATGAACTAAAGAGGAACCACCTATGTAAATGTTGAGGTTTCGCCGCCTCAAGGAGCATGGACTTTGGCTCTTACAACATTTATGAATTGGATATGGACATATGGCTTGTATGGTGTCATGAGCGTTTTAAGTGTTTGAAAACTTGGGTGTATGTTATCTTCAGGTGTTCAAAGTAGTTGAAGGGTTCAATTCTTAGAACACCCTGATTCTCGAATATTTGGAGTGATGTACTAAGATGGAAATTCAATCCTCATGATATTTTCATTTATGCACTGGTTTTGTTAAAGTTGATTTTCATGCAAAAAGGAATTGTACTAAATTGGGGAGGATTGTTGGAAATTTAGTGCAATTGTGGGAACGGGTAATACTTGTAAATTGGTTTGGAGGTACGGAGTGTACACCCATTAAGTCCCTTACCTCCCTGGACTCAATATAGTAGTTGTGATATCATTAGGAAGCTGCTCCTGGTCAGGAAGTTGCTTCTGGTCAGGAAGTTGCTCCTGGTGAGGAAGCTGCTCCTGGTCAGGAAGCTGCTCCTGGTTAGGACGTTGCTCCTGGTGATGCACAAAGTCTTTGTAACCTCTTTGACCAGTTAATGAGGGTTGAATCTTGACTTGATGACCAGATTTCTGGTCATGTAACCACTATGCTTTATGAAGGTTATTATGAGATTAATAGGCCGATTAATGCTCTTAATACCTTTGACTAGGAGTTACATTCCTTAAAGGAATAGGATCACTATAAATAGTGATCATATTTTGCATGATGAGATACAGAAACAAGAAACACAAAAACGCATAGAGTTCTTGATTTGTGCCTAAAACAAGAACTAACTCTTGGTTTTATCCCAAGGAGGTATTCGTGTTAACCCAGGCATAGGGTCGAATAATCTTCTTTGGAAAGTGATTACACGACTCCAAGAGATATCCGGTAACCATTCATTGGTACGTAGTTAGGCTATTGATTATCTTCACCCTGTTGGAACGAAGTAAACCCCAACAAATAGCAATGAGTTCATGCAACGTTTTCTTTGTTTGGCTGGTTTTCTTGGCGCAGCAACAGGTACTGCCGAAGAGCAAGCATACCACTTCCGGTGGGCTCTTCGTACATCGGTCGCCAACAACTTGCTGTGTGCTACGTTTAACACGGTGGCACAAGTTGCTAATGCAGCACGTAAGCTAGAGATGCTGCAAGAAAAAGAAGAGTTCGGGGAAGCAGAGAGACCCGAGAAGAAGTAAACATTCGTTATTCAGCGGTGACCAAACCGTATTCTTTCAGTATATGTCAATATTTATATCTCTTTTAAACTGCATCTTCCAGGCAGAAGACTGGGGACCGGTCTCAGCCGGCTACTCAGCAACAGCCTACTCAGCCCAAGGGAAACGTCAGACTCAAGACCGTTCTGCTACGGATAGGCGTGGCGGTAATGATAATTACCGTAACAACGCTGGAAACTCCAACAGCAGCAGGTCCTTACACTTACTCATTTTCTTATGTTACATGCAATAGTTCATAATTCTGACACATTAGCAATCTTCTACCAGGAATCATGGTAACGGGAGGGACCAGAACCAAAGAGGTTCACAGCCTAACCGTCCAGCTATCACTGGAATTACATCTTACGGAATTTTCTGTATTGTCCTTTGTACCTATTACCATGTCTCATGTATACTGTTCTTAACAGGCTCTCAGCCAACAAGGGCACCTGCTGGAGGGTATACTCATCCTCTTTGCACTACCTGCAACCGTAGGCACCCACGGTCATGTCGCCACGACAGTGACGCATGCTACAAGTGTGGCCTTACTGGTCATCGCATGAAGGACTGTCGCAAGGGCGAAATGAAGGGCACAACTGGACATGTTGATTCCAAGTCGCCTCCTACTAGTGGACGCGTTTACACGACTTCTCGCGATAAGGCCAACAAGTCTACATGTACCATCACTGGAATCTTGTATATGTATGGTCAAGCTGCATGTGTTTTATTTGACACGGGTGCTACTCATTCGGTCACTGCTACTGCTTATGCTAAGAATGTTAGGATATACCCTATGCCATTAGAGAATGTACTGAACATTTCCACGCCTTTAAGAGACTCTGTACGCATAACCCATGTGTACAAGATCCTTCCCCTAGAGTTTGACGACAAGATTCGTCCTGTTGACGCACTTCCACTGGACATGAGTGATTTTGACATGATATTGGGCATGGACTAGTTATCCAAGCATCATGCCACCATAGACTGCCATACATATCGGGTCATCTTCGGTGATGTTAATGCGCCAGAGTACATTCATAATGGGTTCGTACCCGGAAGGTCTGTACAAATCATATCTACCCTGCAAGCACGTGCATTACTTTCACATGGTTGCGAGGGCTATCTAGCTATTTTTCATGACATGGATGTTGAATCTCCACCAATTCAAAATCAGCCGATAGTGTCGATATTTCCAGATGTATTTCCAGAAGAACTTTTGGGCATACCACCTGCACGTGAAGTAGAGTTTAATATCGAGCTCATCCCAGGAGTTGAGCTGATTTCCAAGGCTCCTTATTGCATTGCTCCCATAGAGTTGAAGGAACTGAAGGATCAATTACAAGAACTTCTGGAATGAGGCTTCATTCGACCGAGCGCATCTCCATAGGACGCACCGGTCTTATTCGTGAAGAAGAAGGACGGCAGTATACGTCTTTGCAAAGATTATCGCGAGCTCAACAAGATCACCATCAGGAATAGGTATCCTCTACCACGCATTGACGATCTGTTTGACCAACTCCAAGAGGCCAAACATTTTCTGAGGTCGGGCTATCATCAGCTACGGGTTAAAGAGCGTGACATCGCCAAGACTGATTTCCGTACACGCTATGGCCACTACGAATTTGTAGTCATGCCATTTGGCCTTACCAATGCTCCAACTGTTTTCATGGATCTGATGAACAGAATCTTCCATGAATTTCTGGACAACTTCGTCATTGTCTTCATTGACGACATTCTGGTATTCTCTAAGTCCAAGGAGGAACACGAAGACCATCTTCGTACAGTATATTACAGATTCTTCGCCAGAAGCAGTTGTATGCTAAATTCTCCAAGTGTGAGTTCTGGTTAGAAAAGGTGGCGTTCTTAGGTCACATTGTATCAGCAGAAGGAATCACCATGGATCCAGCAAAGGTTGAGGGTATTACCAAGTGGCCAAGACCGACATCAGCGACTAAGGTTCGCAGTTTCCTAGGCTTGGTTGGTTACTACCATAGGTTCGTAGAGAACTTTTCCTGTTTAGCACTACCATTGACCAAACTGATGCGGAAAGGGGAGAAATTCGTCTAGACTGAAGAAAGAGACAAGAGCTTTGAAGACCTAAAGCAGAAGTTAGTATCTGCACCGATTCTTACTCTCCCATCTGGTACAGGTGGATTTCAAATCTAAAGTGATGCATCGGGGAAGGGACTTGGTTGTGTTCTTATGCAACATGGGAAAGTGATCGCGTACGCTTCACGGCAGCTTAAGCCTTATGAGGAAAATTATCCTACGCATGACTTGGAACTTGCAGCAGTCGTGTTTGCATTGAAAATATGGAGGCACTACTTGTATGGATAATCATGTGACATCTTCACGGACCACAAGAGCTTGAAGTACATCTTCACTCAATGTGAATTGAACATGAGACAGAGGAGATGGTTAGAGCTGTTGAAGGACTATGACATTAATCTACAGTATCATCCCGGCAAGGCGAATGTAGTGGCAGATGCACTCAGCATAAAGTCCGGAATGATAAACGGTATTAAAATTGAGGAGGAAATTATAAGAGACTTGGAGCGACTAGACATTGAGATCATGGTACGTGGACAGCAGGGTTACTGGGCTAATCTTAGGGTAGAACCTGAGTTACTCACTAAGATCAAGGAAGCTCAGAAGGATGATGGTGAAATCTGGACGATAATTCAAAATTTGGAGAAACAGACAGAATTTCGTGTAGATGAAGACGGTATCTTATGACAGGGCACGAGACTTTGTGTTCCTGATAATCAAGAACTCCGGGAAGCATTGTTAGCTAAGGCTCATAGCTCCCCATTCTCTATTCATCCTGGTTCAACCAAGATGTACCATGACATCAAGCAATACTTTTGGTAGAGTGGTATGAAACAGGATGTTGCGACTTACGTCTCCAAATGTCTTACCTGCCAGCAGGTTAAGATAGAGCATCAGCGATCTGGTGGTCTTCTAGAACCGTTAGATATTCCAGAGTGGAAGTGGGACAAGATCACCATGGATTTTGTTACCGGTCTTCCGCAGACAAAGAGGAGGCATGATGCGATTTGGGTTACCTTTGATCGACTTACTAAGTCAGATCATTTCTTACCGATCCGCAAGGAAGATTCGGTCAGTAAACTCGTCGATACTTACAAGAAGGAGATCATGAGACTTCATGGTGCTCCATCCAACATCGTCTCGGACAGAGATCCTCGTTTCACTTCGCGATTTTGGAGGAGTCTGTAGAAAGCTTGGGGTACAAAACTTAAACTTAGCACGGCTTTTCATCCTCAAACAGACGGGCAATCAGAGCGAACGATTCAGATATTAGAAGACATGTTGAGGTCATGTGCGTTGGAATGGACGGGAGATTGGGAAGATTACATCTGTCTGGTAGAGTTTGCATACAACAACAGTTGGTACGCAAGTATAAAGTATGCTCCATTCGAGATGTTGTATGGCAGAAAGTGTCGCGCCCTAATCTGTTGGGATCAGGTTGGTGAGCGAACACTTGAAGGACCAGAAATGATAGAGTTGACCAACGAGAAGGTCGTAGTAGCTAAGCAGAAATTGCAAGAAGCACGGTCACGTCAGAAGAGTTATGCCGACAAGCATCGTATGGACTTACATTTTAACGTAGGAGATCACATCTTCCTTAAGGTATCGCCGGCACGTGGTGTTAGACGTTTTGGAATCAAAGGGAAGCTCAATCCTCGATTCATCGGACCGTTTGATGTCATTGAGGGAGTCGGTGAAGTATCTTATCGTTTAGCGTTACCTCCGCAGCTTTCTCATGTTCACGATGTTTTCCATGTGTCCTTACTCAGAGGGTACAAGTATCATCCCCTTCACATGGTTCAGTATCCACTAGAACATATTCGTGAAGACCTTACCTTCATAGAAGAACCCGAACGAGTTCTTGACAGGCAAGAACGAGTCATGAGGATGAAGACGATTCCATTCGTCAAAATCCTTTGGAGGGATCATACCGAGCGGGAAGTGTTAGGACCATTGGAATAGTTATTTGTAATAGGTAGATTAGGAGGTATGTAGTTCCTCCTGGTCATAGTAGTAGTAGGAGCAAGTCGTGCTCCTGGTCTTATATAAAGTCAAACTCTATTATTTAGTTATTATTCTGTTAGGATATGCATGAGATATGTTAGGAAAGGATATGCATATCAGTTTTACACGTTTTGGTTAATGATGTATTAGGGTTTTGTTAGGACCATTGTAATAGTTATTGTAATAGGTAGACTAGGAGGTATGTAGTTCCTCCTGGTCCTAGTAGTAGTAGGAGCAAGTCGTGCTCCTGGTCCTAGTCAAAGTCAAACTTTATTATTTATTTATTATTCTGTTAGGATATGCATGAGATATGTTAGGAAAGGATATGCATATCAGTTTTACACGTTTTGTTTAATGCTGTATTAGGGTTTCCTTGTAGTATAAAAGGAACCTTAGGCAGAAGGGTTACATACACCTTCATCAAACGTAGTTCTAGTGATTATCAATATTAGAAATCCTTAGAAAGGATCAAGTCTTAAAAGTTATTCTGTTCTTCTTTATTATATTTGTATTCTGCATTCATATTGTGTATAGAGTCTATTTGTGAATTGACTTGTGATTACAGAAGTCGTTCACCGTTCTTGACAGGCTGCAAGATCCACATCTAGTGGACCCAACAAGTGGTATCAGAGCCTGGGAGGGTCTCTATACAAGAAGAATCAAGTTTTCTTATTACTGATATTTTTGTTTTATCATGTCTGCCTTAACTTCTACTCAAACAGGAGAAGACAGCACTCCTAAAACTGTGCAACCTCAGCAGATCGTGGCTACGGTTTCCAACACGAATGGTAAATTCCCTCTTCTGAAAAAGGACGAATATGATAGTTGGGCAATGAAGATGGAATGGTGGATCACCAATACTGATCAAGACCTTTGGAAGGTTATTCTGAATGGGAATAGCAGGAAGCTAACTGGAAGAGACAAGAATGGTAATATTACTCTTCTTGACCCTAAATCTCATGAAGAAATCATAGCTATTCAGAAGGAGGTCAAAGCAAAAACTATTTTGCTTCAATCTCTTCCTGATGATCACATGGGTGACATCTACCATTTGGATGATGCCAGAGAGATCTGGAATGGTATAAAAGCAAGGTTTGGAGGGAATGAGGAGTCAAAGAAAATGCGAAGATCCATGCTGAGAGATGAATTCACAAAATTCAAAATCTCAGAAACTGAAGGTTTACATCAAGGTTATGACAGGTTCCAAAAGATATTGAGCCAATTGAATCAACTTCGTTCAAAGCCTGACGATGGTGATATTAATGCAAGGTTTCTTAGAGCTTTACCCTACTCCTGGAATCAGGTGGTAATCTCTCTCAAAGCAAAAGGTGGGCTTGACTATCTAAATTTTGATGATCTTTTTCATAAGCTCAAAACTTTTAAACCTCATGTGAGAGGATATTCAAGTGACTCTTTTCCCACTCCTGCTAATTCTGCCTTTGTGAGTTCTATGGCATCCAGTCCTATGTCATATGCTAGTAGCCCAAGCAATACTGTGTCTTCTCAACATACTTTTCAGCATACATCTGCTCCTGATCCTACTGCCAAGTCTGGTAGTATGGTAGAAGCCGTTCTTCATTCTTTTGTGGCTGATGTTGATGCTCAACAACAACTTGCTTTTGATGACTTCAAACAGGTCGATAAACTTGACCTAGATGAAATGGATCTTAAATGGCAGATGGCCATGCTCACTCTTAGGGTTCACAAGTTTGAGAAGAAAGTAGGTCGAAAATTCAATTACAACCCACGGGAGCCAGCAAGATTCGATAGAAGCAAGGTTCGATGCTATAACTGTCAGCAACAAGGTCACTTTACAAGGGAATGCCCTAGCAAGAATGACCAGGAGAAGAGCAGGTACTCAGCTTTTAAGGTTTAGGAGGTAAAAGATGACAAGAAGGCATTTGTATCTGTTGACTCTATGGTCAACTGGAATGATCAATAGACTACCACTTTGGAATCAGCTGAATCCTCGACTGACGTGTTTGCAATAATTGCTGGGAATCTATCTGATGCAGAAGAAGCAGACGAGTTTGCTCTTATGGGCATCTCACCTCAGGTACAAAATTGTCCTCTTGGTTGTCATGATAAATATTCAGAATTGTTGTCCCAATTTAATGAGGTAAATGATCAGAATGATAAGTATTTTTTAGAGGTTCAAGCCTATAAGGCTTCTTTAAACACATTGGAACAACAAAAGAGGTGGCTACAAGATACTCAACGTGAGTATGAGGATAAAATTAGGATACTGAGCATCGATTTAGAAAACACAACTAATATGCTTAAATATATAGAAAAGGTAAAAGATGCCAGTATCAAAGAAAACAGGAGATGCAAGAAAGATTAGATGCTACAATGTTGAGATTTGAAAAATGGCAAAAGGCACCTAAAAATCTTTCAAAATTAATCGATAGTAGCATGTCTGGTAGGACTAAAAGAGGATTAGGATTTGATAAATATATTGATTCAGAAGATGTGTTTGATTTATCTTTTTCGAGTGTCTTTGATGCCGACAAAGAGGAAGAGGGAGAACCTAGTTACAATAGGTTTAGACCAGCAGCAGAAATGCATGTTGTCCATCCCCCTCTTACTGGAACTTTCATGCCTACTTCTAGGCATAATGACTTGGATGGATCACAGATGCATGAGTCCCCAAAAAGTTCTACTAATTCTAATGACTTTGTTTCGTGTACTTTCAGTGACAAAGCCAGTGACTCTACATCAAGTGGTTCAAGTGAAGAGTCAAGACCTACAAGTTCCAAAAAGAATGATCATGTTGCTACTAGTGTTAGGAAGTGTGAAGAGAAAGTTACTTTTAAGTCAACTGTGTCTGGTCCTGGTTTATTGAGTCCTAGGAAGTTTGTTTCTCCTAGAATTGTGTGTAATAATGTTAGCAGTATGAAACAATGTCATTCTAATAAAAGGTCTATTAAAACATGTTTTGTTTGTGGAAGTGCATTTCATTTGATTAAAGATTATGATTTTTATGACACACATGCTTCTGTTAATCAAGCATTTTCTGCTCCTGGTCCACCAGGAGCTGCCCCATATACTTCTAGAAGACTCAATCCTAGTGCTCAATCGTTTTCTTCTTCTTGAAGGTCCTCTCCATTAACTTCTGATCATTGGAGAAACATTGGATTAACAACAAATAGAACCACAAGTAACTATTTTCAAAATTTTAATCCAATTTATCCACAAAATTTTGACCATATGTATTTTGGTTTGGGAGGTTTGAGAACTGCTGTTAAGCCCTCAGCAGGTTGTTCTTGGTCAAACAATAATACCCATATGATGCATAGGCAACCAAGGAACAACGGTGGATCTCATCAATCTTCTTGGCTCTCTACTAAAGATCCACAAGGCAGGCTCAAACCTGAAAAGGTTTGGGTCCCCTTAAGACACTAACTTTTTGCATTTTTATTATCTTGTTGTTGTAGGTGACTCCATATCAAGATCCTAGTTTAGGCATTGTTGATAGTGGTTGCTCCAGGAGCATGACAGGAAATAAAAGTATTCTCTCTAACTTTGTACCATTTCAAGGCGGCAAGGTCTATTTTGGTGGAGGTGAAGGCAGGATCACTGGCAAAGGAACAATTAAGACGCCTAATCTAAATTTTGAGCAGGTCTACTATGTGGAAGCACTTCAGCACTTCAACTTGATATCTGTCTCTCAGATTTGTGACAAGAAGCAATTTGTTCTCTTCACGGATACTGATGCACTTGTGCTCTCCAAAGACTTTCAGCTTCCGGATGACTCACAGGTTCTGCTCAGAATCCCTAGAAGACACAATCTCTATAGCATCAAGCTGAATGAAGTCAACCCTACTGGTCAACTAGCATGTCTGGTTGCTAAAGCCTCAGAAGATGAAGCCACTTAATGGCACAGAAGGATGGGGCATGTGAACTTTAAGACCATTCACAAACTTGCAAATCTGAATCTGGTCTCTGGTTTACCTCCCAAGTCATTTAGAAATGATATAAATTGTATTGCTTGTAGCAAAGGCAAACAGCATAAAGCATCCTTCAAGGCCATTACTGCTCTTAGTCTTATTACTGAACCATTGCAGCTACTACACATGGATTTATTTGGTCCTACTTCCATTAGGAGCATTGACCACAAACAATTCTGTCTGGTGGTAACTGATGGATATAGCAAGTTTACGTGGATGTTCTTCATGGCTGCCAAGAGTGAGACCTACTCAATTCTTAGAGATTTTCTTACCCTTATAGAGAACCAGTTGTCCAAGAAGGTTAAAGGTATTCGTTGTGATAATGGAACTGAGTTCAAAAATAAAGACCTCATAGCACTTTGTAATGCTAAGGGCATCAAAATAGATTATAGTGCAGCAAGAACTCCTCAACAGAATGGTGTGGCAGAAAGAAAGAACAGGACTCTAATAGAAGCAGCAAGAACAATGCTTGCCGATTCCAAGCTTCCAACCATGTTCTGGACAGAAGCTGTTAATACTACAAGTTATGTTTTGACTAGGGTTTCTATTACCAATCCTCACAAGAAGACTCCTTATGAGCTTCTAACGGCCAAAGTTCCAATTATTGCTCATTTGAAGCCGTTTAGGTGTCCTGTCACCATACTGAATACTAGTGACTATTTGGGGAAGTTTGATGGCAAGGCAGATGAAGGATACATTGTGGGATATTCAGCTCACTCTCGGGCTTATCGTGTCTACAATCTCCAAGCCAAGCGGGTCATTGAAACTATAAATCTCAGGTATTTTGAAGAGAAGTTAAACATCCAAGGCAAGGGTCCTGAATGGTATTTTGATCTTGATTATCTTAGTGATTCATTAGGATATTTTTCGTTTCAAAACTAACCATGATGCATGTCCACAAGTGTTTGCAACTTCTAGTACAGGTGTTCCTTCTAGTCTTTCTGATTCAGATGACGAGGATGATACTTTTGTGGTTCCATCCTACTCCACCACCGTCTCTCCTACTCCTCCTAGTGTTACAACTCCATTGGATATATTGGATTCATAAGTAGTGCTTGACACCCTTCTGAAACAACAACAAGAAGCTACTACAGCAGCTGCTCAAGGTGGCTTTGAGTTTCCCTTGAATACGCCTACTGACAAAGCTGCTCCTGGTACCCCATCTTCTGCTCCTAGTGCTAGCTTATCACCTATTGGTACTCCAGCTAGTGAGTCTGCTTCAAATACTCGTTTCTCCAGTCCTTCTGATTTGGGGAACCATCAAAAGAAGTCTTCTACCAAGCTGGATGATATTCATAAACAACCAATAGATGGCATTTTCAACGCTGCTTCGTATGATGCTGACTTTGTTGGGGATCTCAATAACTTGGCACCAGAAGTGGAGGTAGCTTCTAATCCAGTCTTGCAATCACACAAAGATCACCCTACCACTCAAATCATTGGAGATCCTGGTTCTACTGTCAAGACACGCAGGATGCAAAAGAAGGCCTCGTCTGATCATCATGCTCTTGTGAGCTATATTGAAGATCAAAAGCGTAATAATCATACAGACTTTCAACACTGTTTGTTTGCTTGTTTTCTTTCACAGGTGGAACCTAGATCGGTCACTCATGCTCAGAGGACCAAAGTTGGGTGGAGGCTATGCAGGAGGAAATGCAGCAATTCTTGTTTCAGAATGTTTGGGTTCTGGTTGACTTACCAGATGGAAAGACAGCAATCAATACCAAATGAATTATCAAGAACAAGAAGGATGCACGGGGAATTGTCGTGAGGAATAAAGCTAGGCTTGTCGCACAGGGCCACACTCAAATTGAGGGCATTGACTACACTGAAGTTTTTGCTCCGGTTGCAAGGATTGAGGCCATTCGTCTGTTTTTGGCTTTTGCTTCTTATGTGGGCTTTACGGTGTTTCAAATGGATGTCAAGAGTGCATTTCTCTATGGCAAAATTGATGAGGAGGTGTATGTCACTCAACCTAAGGGCTTTGTAGATCCACTTCATCCCAAGAAAGTTTACAAGGTGGTCAAGGCTCTTTATGGATTACATCAGGCTCCTAGAGCTTGGTATGAGCGTCTTTCAACTTTCTTGTTAAAGAATGGCTATAGAAGAGGTACTATTGACAAAACACTATTTCTTAAGAGGAATACCAAGGACATTATCCTTGTTCAGGTTTATGTGGACGACATTATCTTTGGTTCTACTAAGGAGGAATGGTGTGATGAGTTTGAACACTTGATGAAAGGCGAGTTTCAGATGAGTGCTATGGGAGAGCTTTCCTTCTTCCTTGGCCTACAAGTCAAGCAACAGTCGGATGGGATCTTCATCAGCCAAGATAAATATGTTCATGAGATCCTTCAGAAGTTTGACATGGATCCTCTTAGACCAACAACAACTCCTTATGAAGTTGCTAAAGTCAAACTCAAGAATGAGCCAGACCCCCCGGTCAATGTTCACATGTACAGGTCCATGATTGGCTCCCTCATGTATTTGACTGCATCGCGTCCGGATATCATGTTTGCAGTAAGTGCTTGTTCTAGACATCAGGTGCTCCAACGGTTTCGAACTTGAATGCAGTTAAGAAGATTTTTAAGTATATCAAGGCTCAACCTAAACTGGGCGTGTGGTATATCCTAAAGAATCACCTTTTGTTCTTGAAGCATATAGTGATAGTGAATATGCAGGTGCTAATAATGACAGAAAGTCTACTACTGGTGGTTGTCAATTTTTGGGTCGCCGACTTATTTCATGGCAATGCAAGAAACAGACGATAGTAGCTACTTCCTCAACAGAAGCTGAATACGTTGTTGTTGCTAGCTGTTGTGGACAAGTATTGTGGATCCAAAATCAGATGTTGGATTATGGGTTCAATTTTATGAACACCAAAATTTTCATTGACAATCAAAGTACTATCTGCATTGTGAAGAATCCTGTTTTTCATCAACGTACAAAGCATATTGAAATTAGGCACCATTTTATCCGGGATGCTAATGAGAAGAAGTTGATACAGGTTCTTAAAGTTCATACGGATGATAATGTTGCTGATTTGTTGACAAAAGCCTTTGATGGTCCTCGGTTTAACCACTTGGTGGTTCACATTGGGATGGTCAATCCTTGAGGTCTAGGATTGAGGGGAGGCTAAGCCTAAGGGGAGGCTTAGTGTACATATTACTTTGCACAGACTAACATATTGGTAGATTTTAACAACATATTACATTGGTTCTGGTGGTGTGTGTTACTCCTGGTGGAGGATTTTGTTCACTTCTGGTGGTTATATTCTTTCATGACTAGCTTCTAGTCCTTATTGGTTAGCTTCTAGTCATTATTGGTTGGCTTCTGGTGGTTCAAATATCCTTCTTTGTCAAGTGAGGGTTGTCTTCTGGTACTGGTCTGGGACACTGTTCATTCTTATTGACTTTTGTTGACCACATTTTGCTTCTAGTACTGACCATTGTGCGCTTTGACTTTTAGTCAACGCTTCAAATTCTGGTATTTACACTCTTATTTAACTTTGGTAAATTGGAATTTGAAAATTATGTTAAAAGGGGCAAGTGGTTACTATGTAATAACTGTCTAATTTGAAAGGGCAACCCCCCATTATTAGGGGTCAATGAACAGTTACTACCTTCATTATTTATGGTCAATTAACCCCCCCTTGACTCATTCATTCCACTCATAACACACACAAAACCGATCCTACTCTCTCAACCCTAACAAAAATCATCTCCCATTCAATTAATCAAGATCCATGGCTGCCCTGGTATACCAACCTGCTCACAACAAGGTTGCCTATCTAGGAGATGGTCCACATCGTGATGATTTTACTGACATTCTGGACTTCATTGAGGCTTCAAACCTAAGGTATGCTTTTACTATATGTCTCACTATTTATGATAGTGTCATTCGTCAGTTTTGGGCATCTGCTCGTCTTGTGGTTGTGGTTGGTCAACCACGTGAACTCCATGCTGCCATAGATGGACGTTCATACGTGGTTTCTGAGGCTTCTATCCGTAGTTCCCTTCATCTTCAGGATGAAGGTGGGGTTGTTTCCATCCCCAATGCGGAGGTGTTGGAGGGGATGGCTACTATAGGGTATAATCATGGGGGAAGTTTAACTTCCAAAAGAATCGGTTTTCTCCCCAATGGAAGCTTCTGGTGCATTTTCTGATTCATTGTTTAAGTCCCAAGTCTGGGAGTTGGGATGCTTTCCCTACTCCTTTGGCTACTGGTCTCATATGGTTAGCCCAGGGTAGGGTATTTAATGTCTCTCGTTATTTGTTTGAGGGGATGGTTAGTAATCTATCTAGTGCTGGTTCTAGGAAGAAGTTTCTGATGTATCCTAGGTTTTTACAACAAATACTGGTTTGTATCCCTCGTGATAGGACTGAACATGTGCCTTCTAAGCTTACTGCCAAAGTGTATTATAATATGGTCCATGGGTTTAGCGGGGAGTGGAGGCCCCTTACTGCGGCCATGTTGGGGTTGGCTCATGGTCCTCCTGATGGTGTTGTTCCTCCGGTTGACCAAGCCGAGGAGGAACCGCAATTAGATGATGACCCAATGGAGGAGGAGGATCATGCTGGTGGTGGACCTCATGTGGTTGAGGAGGAGCTGGTTAAGGAAGTGGTGGTTGAAATGCCATCTACTTCCAAGGCTGCTCCTTCTTCATTGCCACATTCGTCTCCATTTGTGGAGACTCCCCCTCCTAGTCCTGCTCCACACTCTTCTGATAAGCCTACTGGTGCTAGTGCTCCTAATGTTGACCCATTTGTTGCTTCTGGTTCCAATGACGCCTTCCCTGATCCAAGTCCTCTTGGTGGGAAAGCGGAGGAGCCTATTACACTTACTTCTCTACTTGATCTTATGCACAGGTATCATGCACGGATTCTTTCCTTGGAAGCAGATTTGAATCAACACCGGAAGCTTACTCGGGAGTTTGTTCTTCCCATGGCTGATCGCATCAAAGCCTTGGAGACTCAGCAACGACGACGCAAGAAGCATATGGTTCACTCTGATTCTGATGAGGGGGTTAAGGATCGTGTTGAGGACGGTTTGACTTTGTTGGCAAAGGCTGCCTTTGCTGATAAATTGTATGATGATTTGCCGGTTCCTCCGACTTCCTCCAGTGTTCCTTCTCCTACTGCTATTCCCACACCAATGAAAGGTGCTTCTGGTCCTACTGCAGGTTCCAATGTTGGTCCATCCACTGATCCAAAGGGGAAGGCCCCAATGTCTGATGCTCCCTTACCACCTCGCACGCGTACACGCAGACAGCTTGAGGAGGATAGGCTGGGTGAGGAGGCTGCTCAACGAATGCAAGCCGAAATTGATGAATCTGCTCGGGTTGAGGAGGAAGCGCTTCAACAGTAGAGACGTGAACAAGTCCAGCATGATGCAATGCATTGGAATGATAGTGATTGGATGCAGGTGTTGACTATTCTTACCAGGGATTATTCTCAGTTCACTGATCTTTTAGGTTCGGATGTGGATGAGCATAACTGTATTCCTCGGACCATGGTGTTGATGCGCAAGCATCCGTTGGCGCTTGCTGCACAGCTTCGTGAGAAGCGTAAGAACAGACCTTTGTCGAGAACTGAGGAGCGAAAGCAGATGCAGCGATATGTGAAGTATTAGTCGGCTGCTTATTTCAAAACTGGTTGGAAGTGGGACAGGGTTCGAGCTTTGTCTTTTGATGAACTTAAAGCACTATATGAAAGAATGGTCAAGCATCAAAGCACCCCAATTCCGGAACGATTTATCTATCGTCCTTCTCCACGTGTGGTGACCACTTCTTCACCTGCTGTTACTACTGGTCCTACATCTGATCCTACTCCTGGTTCTGCTGCTATTCCATCGGTTTTTGTTGCTTCTGCAGTTGGTACCACCACTACTCCTTTGGTTGCTCCTCTAGTTTCTTCTTCTGGTCCTGCTACCACCACCACACATACCACCACCACCTTTGCTACCACAACCACCACTACTCCTAAACCTGATATGGCATCACCATCACCACCAGTTCCTGGTTCTCAACCTGTTCCTTCTTCTAGTGCAGCTCCTGTTGATCCCTTGGGTGGGCAAACTATTGAGTCTACTTCTCCTGCTCCTACTGCTGCTGCTCAGGTAAAGGTAAAGGTTGAACCCTCTCCTAGTGATCCCACACCTCGCCGTTCGCTTGGCCAGAAATCGGCTCGACGTGTTAGACGTGGCAAGACGGTCCCCTATGAGAAGCGTGCTCCCGAAAATCTTATAGATGCAGCTTCTGATAGTGACTCTGATTTTCCCTTGGGAAATGGATATATTACTGGTTGGACGGTTGCGCGTTCCACGACTCTTCCTGGTATGGTATCTCATAGAATTACACTTAGTGATGGGTCTGTGCGGTTAGCTTCGGGTCTGCAGGGTATTTTGTCTTGGGCGGATCGTAAGGATCTTATGGCTTTATATGGGTTTGTGGATACTGGCATGCCTGTTGATCCTATGGTTGTGTCTTCCTGGCCTGGTCTGTGAGTATGGGCTGATCTAAAGATGATGCTTGATGCCCCTCCTCATGCTCCTGTTTCTGGTGTCTGGAAGGATCAAATGCAATGGGTTATTCAGTGATGGAATTTATATGCAGGATGTGGTGTGCATATGTTAGAGTTGGAATCTGGTCATATGGTCTTCATGCTCACAGACTTGGAGTATCTGTTGACGATTGCTTCTATGGAGGCTATGTTGGCTTGTCACTTGCAGATTTCAAATGCTCCCTCAGGGAATGAGTCCTCTATGGCAACTGCGTTGGTGGGAGGGATCCAGGCTCGTTTGAAAGCTGATAAGAAGGCTGCTTCTGGTCTCTGATTTGGTTGGTTTGTAAGTGTTTATGTTTTGTGTTTTTGATCATTTGTTCATATTCTCATTCTTTTCACCAATATGTAAAGTGATTGGTGAATTTCATTCATTATAGTTCAAAAAAAATAATTAAAAAAATAATAAAAAATTTATACTTTTTATATAATATCTGTTTATACTTTAAACACATCATGGATTTTACACTTGTGAATATGATACCATTTGCTGATTCAAACTATGGGTTCTGGTTGCTGAATTGTCCTTGTGCTGGTTACTGGTTTCATCTGGTGTTGGACTTGGTCCTCACAACAAATGGTCCTCAACTCACCATGTCTAATCGACAAGAAAGAGTTGATTCACCTTGAGGGTACGGCTCCTGGTGCGATTCTCAAATCCGTTGATGGTTGTCAGGTTACCCAAAACTGGATGGTTTTCACTTGCCATGGTCCTAGACTAAAAAGTGGCTAATCCAAGGGGGTACGGCTCTTGGTAAAGATCTTATCAAATCCGTTGATAGCTGTAATAGCTTGCTTAAAGCTATAAGGTTTTCAACTCACCGATGCTTCATTGCTGAGAGTTGGCGAGTCCAGAGGGGTACGGCTTCTGGTAAAGACATATCAAATCCGTTGACGACTGTGATGGTTTGCCTAAAATCATCAGGGTACTCCTACTCACCATTGATTCACGTTCTAAGAGTTAGGCTGGGTTCTGGTCTCCCAGGGTGATGCTTATTCCACCAGAAAGACTGGCTAGCCCAAGAGCGAGCAGCTACTTGGTAAAGGCTCATCAAATCTGTTCATGTTGCTGTAAAGATTCAACACGATGCTTATTTGTTTCAAGCTTTGGAGAAGCTTCTAGTGTTCCATGTTGCGGCGGTTCTTCTGTTTCTTATCTTGCTGATGCTGCTATTGCTTTTGCTGATTCAATCCTCGAGCTTTATTGCACATTTTCCAGGAAACTTGAACTCAACAGGTCAAATTCAAGTTTAGGGGAGGATTGTTAGGACCATTGGAATAGTTATTGTAATAGGTAGACTAGGAGGTATGTAGTTCCTCCTGTTCCTAGTAGTAGTAGGAGCAAGTCGTGCTCCTGGTCCTAGTTAAAGTCAAACTTTATTATTTATTTATTATTTTGTTAGGATATGCATGAGATATGTTAGGAAAGGATACTCATATCAGTTTTACACGTTTTGTTTAATGCTGTATTAGGGTTTCCTTGTAGTATAAAAGGAACCTTAGGCAGAAGGGTTACATACACCTTCATCAAACGTAGTTCTAGTGATTATCAATATTAGAAATCCTTAGAAAGGATCAAGTCTTTATAGTTATTCTGTTCTTCTTTATTATATTTATATTCTGCATTCATATTGTGTATAGAGTCTCTTTGTGAATTGACTTGTGATTACAGAAGTCTTTCACCGTTCCTGACAGGCTGCAAGATCCATATCTAGTGGACCCAACAGGTTTCCTTGTAGTATAAAAGGAACCTTAGGCAGAAGGGTTATACACACCTTCATCAAATATAATTCTAGTTCTTATTTAATATTAGAAATCCTTAGAAAAGAATCAAGTCGTTATAGTTATTCTGTTCTTCTTATTCATAGTATTTGTATTCCGCTCTTATACTGTGTGATTTTTATAGATTCTCTCTGTGAATAGACTTGTGATTACAGAAGTCGTTCACCGTTCCTGACAGGCTGCAAGATCCACATCTAGTGGACCCAACAAGTGGTATTAGAGCCTGGGAGAGTCTCTATACAAGAAGAAACAATTTTTCTCATTACTAACATTTTTGTTTAATCATGTCTGCCTCAAGTTCTACTCAAACAGGAGAAGATAGTACTCCTAGAACTCAGCAACCTCAGCAGATCATTGCTACGGTTTCCAACACAAATGGTAAATTTCCTCTTCTGAAAAAGGACGAGTATGATAGCTGGGCAATGAAGATGGAATGTTGGATCACCAACACTGATCAAGACCTTTAGAAGATCATTCTGAATGGAAACAGCAGGAAGTTGACTAGAAGAGACAAGAATGGTAATATTACTCTTCTTGACCCTAAAACTCATGAAGAAATCACAGCTGTTCAGAAGGAGATCAAAGCAAAAACTATTTTGCTTCAATCTCTTCCTGATGATCACATGGGTGACTTCTATCATCTGGATGATGCTAGAGAGATCTGGAATGGAATAAAAGCAAGGTTTGGTGGGAATGAGGAGTCAAAGAAAATGCGAAGATCCATGCTGAGAGATGAATTCACATACTTCAAGATCTCAGAAACTGAAGGTATCCATCAAGGATATGACAGGTTCCAAAAGATATTGAGCCAGTTGAATCAACTTCGGTCGAAACCTGACGATGGTGATATCAATGCAAGGTTTCTTAGAGCCTTACCCTACTCATGGAATCAGGTGGTAATCTCTCTCAAAGCAAAAGGTGGGCTTGACTATCTTAATTTTGATGATTTGTTTCATAAGCTCAAAACCTTTGAGCCTCATGTGAGGGGATACTCAAGTGATTATTTTCCTACCCTGCCTTTATGAGTTCTATGGGATCCAGTCCTATGTCTTATGCTAGTAGCCCAAGCAATATTGTGTCTTCTCAACATACTTTTCAGCATACTTCTACTCCTGAACCAAAAGCCAAGTCGGGTAGCATGGTAGAAGCTGTTCTTCACTCTTTTGTTGCTGACGTTGATGCTCAACAGCAACTTGCTTTTGATGACTTCAAACAGGTTGATAAACTTGACCTGGATGAAATGGATCTCAAATGACCATTGGCCATGCTCACTCTTAGGGTTCACAAGTTTGAGAAGAAAGATGGTCGAACATTTAATTATAACCCAAGAGAGCCAGCAAGGTTTGACAGAAGCAAGGTTCGATGCTATAACTGCCAGCAGCAAGGTCACTTTGTAAGGGAATGCCCAAACAAGCATGACCAGAAGAAGAGCAGATATTCAGCTTTTATGATTCAGGAGGTGAAGGATGACAAGAAGGCATTGGTGTCTGT
Source organism: Glebionis coronaria (assembly GCA_025667525.1). Lineage (NCBI taxonomy): Eukaryota > Viridiplantae > Streptophyta > Magnoliopsida > Asterales > Asteraceae > Glebionis > Glebionis coronaria. The sequence continues at coordinate 93,448,909 of CM046881.1, forward strand.
TGACTCTATGGTCAACTGGAATGATCATCAGACTGCTACCCTGGAAACAGCTGAGCCCTCTACTGACGTGTTTGCAATGATTGCTGGGAATCTGTTTGATGCCGAAGAAGCAGAAGAGTTTGCTCTTATGGGCATCTCACCTCAGGTACAACATTGTCCTCTTGGTTGTCATGATAAATATTCAAAATTGTTGTCTCAATATAATGACTTAAATGATCAGAATGATAAGTATTTCTTAGAGGTACAAGCTTATAAGGCTTCTTTAAAAACATTGGAACAACAAAAGAGGTGGCTTCAAGATACTCAACGAGAGTACGAGGATAAAATTAGGATACTAAACATTGATTTAGAAAATACAACGAATATGCTTAAATACACCGAAAAGGTAAAAGATGACAGTATCAAAGAAAAACAAGAAATGAAGGAAAAATTAGATGCTACACTTCTGAGATTTGAAAAATGGCAAAAGGCACCTAAGAATCTTTCAAAATTAATTGATAGTAGCATGTCTGGTAGGACTAAAAGAGGGTTAGGATTTGATAAATATATTGATTCAGAAGATGTGTTTGATTTATCTTTTTCAAGTGTCTTTGATCCTGACAAAGAGGATGAGGGAACACCTAGCTACAATAGGTTTAAACCAGCAGCAGAAATGCATGCTGTCCCTCCACCTCTTTCAGGAACTTTCATGCCCATTCCTAGGCATAATGACTTGGATGGATCACAGATGCATGAGTCCCCAAAAAGCTCTACTAATTCTAATGACTTTGTCTCGTGTACTTTCAGTGACAAAGCCAGTGACTCTGCATCATGTGGTTCAAGTGAAGAGTCGAGACCTGCAAGTTCCAAGTCAAATGACCATGCTGCTACTAGTGCTAGGAAGTGTGAAGAGAGAGTTGCTTTTACTTCAACAGTGTCTAGTCCTGGTTTATTGAGTCCTAGGAAGAATGTTTCTCCTAGAATTGTGTGTAATAAAGTTAGCAGTATGAAACAATGTCATTCTAATAAAAGGTCGTTTAAAACATGTTTTGTTTGTGGGAGTGAATTTCATTTGATTAAAGATTGTGATTTTTATGACAAACATTCTTCTATACATCAAGCATTTCCTGCTCCTAGTCCACCAGGAGTTGTTTCATATTCTTCTAGAAGACTAAACCCAAGTGCTCAATCTTTTTCCTCTTCTAGAAGGACCTCTCCATTAGTTTCTGATCATTGGATAAACACTGGATTAATATCAAATAGACCAACCAGTAACTATTTTCAGAATTTTAATCCAAGATATGCATATAATTTTGACCACATGTATTTTGGGTTGGGAAATCTGGGAACTGCTGTTAAGCCCTCAGCAGGTTGTTCTTGGTCAAACAATAATACCCATATGATGAATAGGCAACCAAAGAAAAACGGTGGATCTCATCAATCTTCTTGGCTATCTACTAAAGATCCACAAGGCAGGCTCAAACCTGAAAAGGTTTGGGTCCCCTTAAGACACTAACTTTTATATATCTCTTATCTTGTTGTTGTAGGTTACTCCATACCAAGATCCTACTCTAGGAATTGTTGATAGTGGATGCTCTAGGAGCATGACAGGAAATAAAAGTCTTCTATCTAACTTTGTACCATTTCAAGGCGAAAAGGTCTATTTTGGAGGAGGTGAAGGCAGGATCACTGGCAAAGGAACGATTCAGACGCCCAATCTTAACTTTGAGCAGGTCTACTATGTAGAAGCACTTCAACACTTCAACTTGATATCTGTCTCTCAGATTTGTGACAAGAAGCAGTTTGTCCTCTTTACGGATACTGATGCACTAGTGTTATTCAAAGACTTTAAACTTCCGGATGACTCACAGGTTCTACTCAGAATCCCTAGAAGACACAACCTCTATAGTATCAAGCTGAATGAAGTCAATCCTACTGGTCAACTAGCATGTTTGGTTGCTAAAGCCTCAGAAGATGAAGCTACTCAATGGCACCAAAGGATGGGACATGTGAACTTCAAGACCATTCACAAACTAGCAAATCTGAATCTGGTCTCTGGTTTACCTCCCAAGTCATTCAGAAATGATATCAATTGTCTTGCATGCAGCAAAGGCAAACAACATAAAGCATCCTTCAAGGCCATTACTGCTCTTAGCCTTATAACTGAACCATTGCAGCTACTACACATGGATTTATTTGGTCCTACCTCTATTAGGAGCATTGACCACAAACAATTTTGCCTTGTGGTAACTGATGGGTATAGCAGGTTTACGTGGGTTTTCTTCATGGCTGCTAAGAGTGAGACCTACTCAATTCTCAAGGACTTTATTACACTTATAGAGAATCAGTTGTCCAAGAAGGTTAAAGGTATTCGATGTGATAATGGAACAGAATTCAAAAATGCAGACCTCATAGCAATTTGTAATTCTAAAGGCATCAAAAGAGATTATAGTGCAACAAGAACTCCTCAACAGAATGGCGTGGCAGAAAGAAAGAACAGGACTCTAATAGAAGCTGCAAGAACAATGCTTGCCGATTCCAAGCTTCCAACCATGTTCTGGACAGAAGCTGTCAATACTGCAAGTTATGTTTTGAGTAGAGTTTCTATTACAAATCCTCACAAGAAGACTCCCTATGAGCTACTAACATCTAAAGTACCAAACATTGCTCATTTGAAGCCATTTGGGTGTCCTGTCACCATTCTGAATACTAGTGACTATCTGGGGAAAATTGATGGCAAGGCAGATGAAGGATACATTGTGGGATATTCAGCTCACTCTCGGGCTTATCATGTCTACAATCTCTAAGCCAGTGAGTCATTGAAACTATAAATCTCAGGCATTTTGAGGAGAAGTCAAACATCCAAGGAAAGGGTCCTGAATGGTACTTTGATCTTGATTATCTTAGTGATTCATTAGGATATTTTTGTTTCAAAACTAACCATGATGCAGGTCCACAAGTGTTTGCAACTTCTAGTGCAGGTGCTCATTCTAGTCTTTCAGACTCAGATGAAGAGGATGATATTTTTGTTGTTCCATCATATTCCACCACAGTCTCTCCTACTACTCCTAGTGATGCAACTCCATCAGATATATTGGACTCACAAGGAGCTCTTGACACATTACTCAAGCAACAACTAGAAGCTACTACAGCAGCTACTCAAGGTGGCTTTGAGTTTCCCTTGAATACTTCTGCTGCCAAAGCTGCTCCTAGTACTCCAATTGTTACTCCTAGTGCTAGTTCAACACGTATTGGTAGTCTGACTAGTGATTCCACTTCCCATACTAGATTCTCAAGTCCTTCTGACCTGGGGAACTATCAAAAGAAGTCTTCTACCAAGCTGGATGATATTCATAAGCAACCAATAGATGGCATTTTCGACTCTGCTTCATATGATGATGACTTTGTTGGGAATCTTAATAACTTGGCACCAGAAGTGGAGGTAGCTTCCAATCCAGTGTTGCAGTCACATAAAGACCATCCTACTACTCAAATCATTGGAGATCCTGGTTCAACTGTCAAGACTCGCAGAATGCATAAGAAGGCCACGTCTGATCATCATGCTCTTGTGAGCTACATTGAGGATCAAAAGCGTAATAATCATACAGACTTTCAACATTGTTTGTTTGCTTGTTTTCTTTCACAGGTGGAACTTAGATCAGTCTCTCATGCTCTTGAGGACCAAAGTTGGGTGGAGGCTATGCAGGAGGAGATGCAGCAGTTCTTGTTTCAGAATGTTTGGATCCTAGTTGACTTGCCAGATGGAAAGACAGCAATTGGTACCAAATGGATTCTCCAAAATAAGAAAGATGCAAGGGGTATTGTGGTGATAAATAAGGAAAGGTTGGTTGCTCAAGGTCATACACAACTTGAAGGCATTTATTACACTGAAGTTTTTGCTCATGTTGCTAGGATTGAGGCCATTCGTCTGTTTTTGGCTTTTGCTTCTTATATGGGCTTTACAGTTTTCAGATGGATGTCAAGAGTGCATTTCTCTATGGAAAGATAGATGAGGAAGTTTATGTCACTCAATGATAGGTGTGTAAACACCCATCCTTTTTACCACTTAATTACAATAATAACCGAGCCAAAACGTGTATTTTATGTCATTTATGTCGGAATTATGTGTGGTTTGTGTTTTTGTTGTGATTTAGGACGAAAAGGTGAAAAGTGGTGAAAACACGGGCATTCACGGGCTTTTATCGAAGAAAAAGACGAAAGACTAAGTCAAGAAGTCAAGAGTGCAAAAAGAACGGAAGTCCAAGACCAATTCTGAAGATTTATCGAAGAAAAAGTCAAAAGACGGAAGTTTACTAAAAGCCGAAAAACTCAAGTCTTATTTATGAAGAAATGTCAAGACGAGTTTAAAGAAATCCCGAGATAAAGTCATTAAAGTCCAAGTATTAAGAAGATTAACAAAGGATTAAGAAGATCAAGGACTGAAGCATGCAATTAAGGAAAAGAAGAAAGAGGGGAGGAAGCTTCCTAAGCACTCCCTAATCCTCCCCTATAAATAGATTAGACTAGATTCATTTTTCTCTTGTTGGCTAATAGTGACAATTAGTTCTTCCAATTTTAATTACCTTGTCATTTACTTTTCATGTCAAATTTAAATACTTGTCTTGCACCTTAAATACCTTTAATTTCAAGTAAGTTTCCTTTTAATTCTTGTCAATCTTTATTTTTATTGTCAATATCCTATCTATCTTTCTTTATTTAATCTTTAATCTTTATCTTTATTGTTCATGTTCATGTTCTTATTTTATTGATTTGATTAAAGTGGGTTTTGATTATTGTGGTGATATTTGTTAGTTTGATTGTTTTGTATTGTTTGTTTATGATTAGTAGATGTTATTTGTTTAGTTTGATTTAATCTTTTGTTTGATTTGATTAAGTGTTGGTTAGATTCGTGTAGCTTTGTGTATCCCGTGTTCTTCGCTGTCTTATCTTTTTCCCAGGAAACATTCCGGATCAAGCCAAGGTTATTCCGAGTGATTGAATTGTGTTGTGGATATTCTGTATCAAAGGGTGTTCATCCGGAATATTAGACATTCCGGATCAGAAGTGTTTATTCGGAATAATTTATTATTCCGGATCAAACCGTTCATCCGGAATATTAGACATTCCGGATCAGCCTTTCATTCCGGATCGAGTCCACATTCCGGATCAATAGAACATTCCGGATCAACCAAACATTCCGGATCAAGGAGATATTCTGAATCAAAGGCTTCCATCCGGAATAAGTGATATATTCCGGATCAAGGAGTTTTATTCGGAATAATATTCCGGATCAAAGGAGTTTCATCCGGAATCTTCAACATTCCGGATCAAGGCTTTATTCCGGATCAAGGAGATATTCCGGATCAAGGACCAGTATTCCGAATCAAGACTTTATTCCGGATAACTGACATATTCCGGACAAAGGATTTATTCCGGATCAAGGTTTTTGGTAAATATTCCGAGTGAAGAAGAACATTCCGAACGAAGGTGACATTCCGGATGAATGTTTATTCCGAACGAAGGATTATTCCGGATAAGCTGTGTTCAGGTTATTTTTAGTTTCTGTTTTTAATTCTTTAATTTTCAAGCTTTACTTTTCCCGCCTTTTTACTTAGTCGCACTTTAAGATTACTTGCCTTAGATTTATTTTAGCCTTGCTTTAGTTTAAGTTCTAGTTGCGTTTTAAGTTTGCCTTAGATAGATTTAAGTTTGCGTTATTTACTTTTAGAGCCTTTTAATTTTCGTCACGTTTTTAAATTCTTGTCTTTTATTTTAAAATTAGAGTTAGAATTACCTTTAAGTCATTTTCATTTACGTTTTGCACATTTATTTTAAAAACAACCAAAAATATTTGTTTCACCAAAAACAACTGAGTCATACTTTGAACCGGAAATCAATTCGTTAAGATACCGAGAAACGAACTTTTTCAACTAGCAAAATCTCTACATTAAAATGGCGCCGCTGCCGGTTCTTTTCGTAAAGATTAACGGTTTTCTGTGAGAGACGCGTTGCTTTTTGGGATCCGTTCACTCGTGAACGTTATTTTTCGTGTCAAAAATTTTCAAAAAAATCCCAAAAACATTTGAAAAATCATAAAAAGCATTTCTTTTTCAAAAGTTTTGCACCAAAAATATTCCTCTTTATCCTCTATTATGTTTAATTCTTTTCTTTACCCCTCTTATTTATAATTCTTCATGGATTCGTCTTGCGTACGGTGTGGGAGACCATGGCATGGTTTTCAAACGTGTAAATGGTGTACTTGTGAGCGGTGTGGTTTTGATATCGACGATACACAATTTGGATTTTTTCCATTTTGCAATACAACAAATTCATACTTCTCATCTTACAATACTTTCTCACCTTCTCCCGTCTATGACAATCCTTATCCTCAAGATGCACCGGGTTTTTCTCCATACCCGTGGTGCTATATTTGTGGGGGCCCTCACGATGCTTCTTCTTGTGATCCGTCGAAGGTCTTTGAGAAAGTTCCGTGCTATCATCCCAGTGTGTATAACTTTGAGCCCCCACGTCACACCGTCAATCATCAACCCTTTTGAGCACTTCCTCCTGAGCAACTTGCCATAATTTTTGACAACTTTCACAAAGTTCAAGAAGCTTGCAACAAGAGCATGGAGAAATGTCAAGCGGATCAGCAACAAGAGCAAGTATCTAACCTTAATACTTATACTCCTCCTCTTGTGCCTCCATATTATTATGATAGTGATGACGATGAGAGTCCTATTTCTTGGAACGATGAGAATTCTATTCCTTCTCCCGACTTGCCGGCTCTGGAGCCTAAGGATTCACCCATCCTAGGGGATGAGGATCTTAGCACAATTCCTGCAAAGGAATCCGACGAATTCATAAAGTCTAGTGCTGATAACCTTGTCCCAATTCCAAGTGAATCTGAGTTGACATCCGACAGTGACGATGAGTATGATGCATTTTCTTCTGATGATGTCCCTTCCACCAACACTTTGGGAGAGGATTCTTTGGCTTTCTCTAATCCTCTTTTTGATCAAGATGATGATTTTACTTCTAGTGATGACGAATCACTATCCGATGAAGATGTTCCGAAGGAAACTTTCAAGATTTATTCGAACCCTTTATTTGATTTTGATGACGCTTACATATCTAGTGAGGTGAATCCTCTCTTTGACGAAGGGATTGAGGACATTGATAGCTCTTATTCTCCTGCTATTACTAAACATACTTTGTTAGCAATGCCCCCTTCTATCGCAGAGGTGGAGAGTTCTGACTCTACTGGAAAGGTGCCGCAGGTGGAAGGTAATTCTTCTCTTACTTCTCCTACTATATTGCCCCCTCATCCCACTGAATGCACGCCCAAGCGGGTGTTGTATCAATTTCACTCTCCGGGAAATGAGGATGAGTGCTTTGACCCGGGAGGTGAAAATGACCATTCTATGATTGATAACCTTACGGCTTTGCCAATTGGTCAGCATCCATTGTATTTGGAGGATGACAATGTGATTCCTTTACCCACCCCACCTCCCCGTGGATCAAGATTTCACATACTTCTCGTATGTTGAATGGACCTTTCTACCGTTTAAGACTTATCCTCCCGCCTCCCCCTTTGTTGATGTCAACCGGGAACGAGGACAAGGTCTTTGATCCCGGTATTACATTTGAGGCTTCCCCATGGACCATTTAATTCGGGGACGAGTCAGGCTCGTAACTCGGTTAACAAAAACAAGCGCTTCTCAGGAGGCAACCCGACTATCTATCTATATTTTCTTTGTTTTTACCATAAGTGTAGGGGGAGACCCGTTGGTGTTTGCTATTTCCTCTCTTCTACTATTCAGGGATTCGAGCGCTCAATGATCCACTCTTGATGATTTTTGACGACCCGTGATTCCGTGTTTCCGTCTTCCCGGTTCTATCCTAAACTCTTTTCGATTCACTATTTTATATTTTCCAATATTAAAATAGGAATCTCGTTAGTTGTCTTTTCCTTAGCGAGATTTAAACAAAGTGCACAATGTCCTAAGTGTAGGGGAGTTTACTCCCACATGCTTAAACATTGAGGAAAATGTTTATATTAAGTGTAGGGGGGACTTCTATCGAATTAAGTGGCATTTTCCTTGTATTTGTCTTCATTTTAACCGGAAAATCAATTTTTCGACATTTTTCAAAATTTTTGATCTATTTTGGCCTATTAGTTTTTACCTTTGTATAATTATTTTCTTTATTTGCTAGAATAAATTTTAATAAAGTGGTTTTAATTTTCAAACGTTGTGAATCTTTTGACTCAACCCGAGTTTACTTATCTAAGTTACTCTAGCTAGTATCCTTAACGTGTTTAAGTCAAGTTTTGCTAGGCTTTTATATAGGGAGCTATAAAACGCGAAAGTCTTAACTCTCACGGGTTAAGAACAAGAACTTTTCGCAAGTTCTTATAACTGATCCTAGAGAGTCGTTTATCAAGGGAGCTTTAAAATACGATTTCTAAACTTGAAAAAGTCTAAGAAATTGCAAGATCCTATAGGCGACTCGAAAACCCAAAACTTTGATTTAATAGGCTAAGCATCCACGAGTCTCATTCCTTGAGATTTTAAACTGTGGAGAACGAGAGATGATAGAGTCAATTATAAGTTTGGTATTCTTTCGTGAATTTATGTGAGTTAATTTATAAGCCTATTCTCCCATCGCTTGCTAATAAATTTATCTGCAATAAATAAGGTTGTATGATTTGAAAAGTTACTTAGCTTCTAGCCCAAGATCGTTTAAAAGTTGCTCGGTATGGATTAGAGTTCATAGCCAAGGCATAACTTATTGAAGCGGGATGCGAAGATTGGCGAGTCCGAAAAGGCCCTAACAAGGCATGAGGGCTACATTTTGTTGCTAAAGATCCCAAGTGATGTGAAGAATCATTTATCAAAGATCAATATGAAGGATCGAGACATACGACGAAAAGCAAAAACTCCCCAAAAGTCATGGAGAAGTCTATCCGAAAAAGCCCTAACAAGGTATGAGGATAAATAGATCCAAGTCCAAAAAGGAGGCGGATCGTTGTATATCAAAGTCCAAAATAATGATTGGAGAAAAATGAAGAAGTCGTGGTCCATATATGAAGAATCTCTCAAAACTTAAAGTGAAGAAATTCCTATTATGAAGAGAAGGCCATTATTTCATGAACGTCTCTCAAGATTTGAAGTATGAAGTCGCTGCCAAAAATCGGTCCGAGAAAGGTCTCAAATCGCGAAGTGAGTTATGCCAAGATATGAACTTTATGAGGTCCCGAGAAGCAGTTTTAAAAGATTTGTCCTTTAGCTAACTATTGATTAAATCATTCGCTTTATTTTCGGCCTAAATAATTATCGAAATAAGTCAAACAATGCATCCTCGTGATCATTCAAGACAACAATAAAATATAAGAGATACACCTAGGAATAAGGGAGTCTAAGTGAATAATTGGCCCACATGAGTTCGTGTTAGTTTGCTAACTTATAATAACAATGATCTCGTTTTTAAGCTTGGTTTGGAGAAAGTGAAAACTTGAGGATGATGATTATTCATGACATTTCCAAAACCCAAGGTATGTTTTTTATTTCTTTACTTTGAATGTTTATAATTTTCTATCCCTCTTTAATAAAGGCCAATATGGATTGATTATGATGGGAAATGTAATCTTGCTTTGTAACTAATGCATTGCATGAGGACATTGCAATGGTCAAGTGTAGGGGATTTGATAGGTGTGTAAACACCCATCCTTTTTACCACTTAATTACAATAATAACCGAGCCAAAACGTGTATTTTATGTCATTTATGTCGGAATTATGCGTGGTTTGTGTTTTTGTTGTGATTTAGGACGAAAAGGTGAAAAGTGGTGAAAACACGGGCATTCACGGGCTTTTATCGAAGAAAAAGACGAAAGACGAAGTCAAGAAGTCAAGAGTGCAAAAATAACGGAAGTCCAAGACCAATTCTGAAGATTTATCGAAGAAAAAGTCAAAAGACGGAAGTTTATTAAAAGCCGAAAAAATCAAGTCTTATTTATGAAGAAATGTCAAGACGAGTTTAAAGAAATCCCGAGACAAAGTCATTAAAGTCCAAGTATTAAGAAGATTAACAAAGGATTAAGAAGATCAAGGACTAAAGCATGCAATTAAGGAAAAGAAGAAAGAGGGGAGGAAGCTTCCTAAGCACTCCCTAATCCTCCCCTATAAATAGATTAGACTAGATTCATTTTTCTCTTGTTGGCTAATAGTGACAATTAGTTCTTCCAATTTTAGTTACCTTGTCATTTACTTTTCATGTCAAATTTAAATACTTGTCTTGCACCTTAAATACCTTTAATTTCAAGTAAGTTTCCTTTTAATTCTTGTCAATCTTTATTTTTATTGTCAATCTCCTATCTATCTTTCTTTATTTGATCTTTAATCTTTATCTTTATTGTTCATGTTCATGTTCTTATTTTATTGATTTGATTAAAGTGGGTTTTGATTATTGTGGTTATATTTGTTAGTTTGATTGTTTTGGATTGTTTGTTTATGATTAGTAGATGTTATTTGTTTAGTTTGATTTAATCTTTTTTTTGATTTGATTAAGTTTTGGTTAGATTCGTGTAGCTTTGTGTATCCCGGGTTCTTCGTTGTCTTATCTTTTTCCCAGGAAACATTCCGGATCAAGCCAAGGTTATTCTGAGTGATTGAATTGTGTTGTGGATATTCTGTATCAAAGGGTGTTCATCCGGAATATTAGACATTCCGGATCAGAAGTGTTTATTCAGAATAATTTATTATTCCGGATCAAACCGTTCATCCGGAATATTAGACATTCCGGATCAGCCTTTCATTCCGGATCAAGTCCACATTCTGGATCAACAGAACATTCCGGATCAACCAAACATTCCGGATCAAGGAGATATTCTGAATCAAAGGCTTCCATCCGGAATAAGTGACATATTCCGGATCAAGGAGTTTTATTCGGAATATTATTCCGGATCAAAGGAGTTTCATCCGGAATCTTCAACATTCCGGATCAAGGCTTTATTCCGGATCAAGGAGATATTCCGGATCAAGGACCAGTATTCCGAATCAAGACTTTATTCCGGATAAGTGACATATTCCGGATAAAGGATTTATTCCGGATCAAGGTTTTTGGTAAATATTCCGAGTGAAGAAGAACATTCCGAACGAAGGTGACATTCCGGATGAATGTTTATTCCGAACGAAGGATTATTCCGGATAAGCTGTGTTCAGGTTATTTTTAGTTTCTGTTTTTAATTCCTTAATTTTCAAGCTTTACTTTTCCCGCCTTTTTACTTAGTCGCACTTTAAGATTACTTGCCTTATATTTATTTTAGCCTTGCTTTAGTTTAAGTTCTAGTTGCGTTTTAAGTTTGCCTTAGATAGATTTAAGTTTGCGTTATTTACTTTTAGTGCCTTTTAAATTTCGTCACGTTTTTAAATTCTTGTCTTTTATTTTAAAATTAGAGTTAGATTTACCTTTAAGTCATTTTCATTTACGTTTTGCATATTTATTTTAAAAACAACCAAAAATATTTGTTTCACCAAAAACAACTGAGTCGTACTTTGAACCGGAAATCAATTCGTTAAGATACCGAGAAACGAACTTTTTCAACTAGCAAAATCTCTACATTACTCAACCTAAGGTCTTTGTAGATCCATTTCATCCCAAGAAAGTTTACAAGATGGTCAAAGCTCTATATGGACTTCATCAGGCTCCTAGAGCTTGGTATGAGCGTCTTTCAACTTTCTTGTTGAAACATGGCTATAGAAGAGGCACAATTGACAAAACACTATTTCTTAAGAGGAATACCAAGGACAATATCCTTGTTCAGGTTTATGTGGACGACATTATCTTTGGTTCTACTAAAAAGGAATGGTGTGATGAGTTTGAACAACTGATGAAGGGCGAATTTCAGATGAGTGCTATGGGAGAGCTTACATTTTTCCTTGGTCTTCAAGTCAAGCAACAGTCGGATGGAATCTTCATAAGTCAAGATAAGTATGTTCATGAGATCCTTCAGAAGTTTGATATGGATCCTCTTAGACCAGCAGCAACACCTTATGAAGTTGCTAAAGTCAAACTCAAGAATGAGCCAGATCCTCCGGTAAATGTTCACATGTACAAATCCATGATTGGCTCACTCATGTATTTGACTGCATCACGTTCGGATATTATGTTTGCAGTAAGTGCTTGTTCTAGACATCAGGTGGCTCAACGGTTTCTAACTTGAATACCGTCAAGAAGATTTTCAAGTACATCAAGGCTCAACCCAAGCTAGGCTTGTGGTATCTTAGAGAACCACCTTTTGTTCTTGAAGCATATAGTGATAGTGACTATGCAGGTGCTAATAATGACAGAAAATCTACTACTGGTGTTGTCAGTTTTTGGGTAGAAGACTTATTTCATGGCAATGCAAGAAACAGACGATAGTAGCTACTTCTTCAACAGAAGCTGAATACGTAGCTGCTGCTAGTTGTTGTGGACAAGTTTTGTGGATCCAAAATCAGATGCTGGATTATGGGTTCAACTTTATGAACACCAAAATTTTCATTGACAACCAAAGCACTATTTTCATTGTGAAGAATCCTGTTTTTCATCAACGTACAAAACATATTGAAATTCGGCACCACTTTATCCGGGATGCCAATGAGAAGAAGTTGATACAGGTTCTTAAGGTTCATAAGGATGATAATGTTGCTGATTTGTTGACTAAAGCCTTTGATGGTCCTCGGTTCAACCACTTGGTGGTTCACATTGGAATGGTCAATCCTTGAGACCTAGGACTGAGGGGAGGCTAAGCCTAAGGGGAGGCTTAGTGTACATATTCACTTGCACAGACTAACATATTGGTAGTTTTTAACAACAGATTGTATGGGTTTGTGGATGTTCGTATGCCTACTCATCCTAGTGGAGTGCCCTCCTGGCCTGGTCTGACAATGTGGGCTGATTTGAAGATGATGCTTGATTCCCCTCCACATGCTCCACATTCTGTTGTCTGGAAGGACCAGCCACGCTGGGTAATCAAGAGATGGAAGTTGTATGCTGGTTGTGGAGTGCATGTCTTGGAATTGGAGTCTGGTGCCATGGTATTCATGCTTACGGATCTTGATTATCCGTTAACTATTGCTAGTATGGAGGCCATGCTTGCTTGTCACTTGCATATTTCCAATGCCCCTTCCGGGAATGAGACTTCTATGGCTACTACTCTGGTGGAAGGGATCCAAGCACGGTTGCAAGCTGAGAAGGTGGCTGCGTCTGGTATGTGATGGGTTTGTTTGTAAGTTTTTATGTTTTGTGTTTTTTGTTCATCTGTTTATACTGCAATTCTTTTCACCAATATGTACAGTGATTGGTGACTTACATTTGTTATAGTTAAAAAAATATATATATACTTTTTATATAATATCTGCTTATACTTTAAACAAATCATGGATTTTACACTTGTGAATAATATAATATATGCTTATACTTTTTCGACACATTGGGTTCCTATTGACTGATTCACACTTGTGCTGGTTTGGTGTTTGATAGGTGTGTAAACACCCATCTTTTCTACCACTTAACTACAATAATAACCGGACCAAAACGTGTATTTTATGTCTTTTATGTCGGAATTATGCGTGGTTTGTGTTTTTGTTGTGATTTAGGATGAAAAGGTGAAAAATGGATAAAACACGGACATTCACGGGCATTTATGGACTTTTATTGAAGAAAAGGATAAAAGACGAAGTCAAGAAGTCAAGAGTGCAAAAAGAACGGAAGTCCACGACCAATTCTGAAGATTTATCGAAGAAAAAGTCAAAAGACGGAAGTTTATCAAAAGTCGGAGAATTCAAGTCTATTTTATTGAAGAATTTAAAGACGAATTCAAAAGAAATCCCGAAGCCAAAAGTCCCTTAAGTCCAAGTTTAAAGAAGATTAGAAGAAAAGGACTAATGACGCAATTAATGAAGATTAATAAAAGGAGGGACTTAAACTTGTAATTAAGAAGAAAGGAAAGAGGGGAGGAAGCTTCCTTAATCCTCCCCTATATATAGATTAGGATAGTTATCATTTCACTCTTGTTGGCTAAGTGTGACAATTAGCTCTTCCACCATTTTAAATACTTGTCATTTACATTAATTGTCAATTTAATTACCTTGTCTTGCACCTTAAATTCATTTAATTTCAAGTAAGTTTCCTTTTAATTATTGTTAATCTTTACTTTATCTTGTCAATCTCTTATCTACCTTTCTTATTCTTTGATTTGTGGTGTTTATGTTCATGTTCATGCTTTTATTTTGATCCAAAGTGTTTTTGATTATTATGGTTAAAGTTGTTTAATTTCATGTTTTTAATCGTTTGTTGATACTTATTCATTGACTCGATACTGTTTAAATTGATATGCGTGTTTGATTTTGATTACTTTTTGTTTATAACTGCTACTGTACTCATCTTCCTTGTTCTTCGGAAGTATTGCTTTGTTTCTGTGTTTTCCAGAAAAAGTTCCGAACCAAGGATTGGATAGAAGGTTTCATTCGGAAGTTATAATCTTCCGAATCAAGGGGCTTCATCCGGAAGTCAAAACTTCCGAACCAAGGTTGCTCATTCGGAACTTTAAAAGTTCCGAATCAAACTTGTTCATTCGGAAGTCAAAACTTCCGAACCAAGCGGCTTCATCCGGAACCTTCCGAGTCAGTAACTTCCGAACCAATTCCAACAGTTCCGAACCAAGAGCCTTCATTCGGAACTTCAAAAGTTCCGAATAAGGGAGCTTCATCCGGAAAGTTCCGAATCAGGGGGTGACCAAAACTTCCGAATCAAGGCAAGATCTACAAGATTCCGAATCAGCAAGTTCCGAATGAAAGATTGTTTTGGATAAGTGACATATTCAGACAAGTTTGTTCCGGATCAAGGACTTTGGTAATATTCCAAGTGAAGAAGAATCATTTCAACCAAAGGTGACATTTAGGTCGAGTGATTGTTCCAAACGAAGGTTTATTCCGAATGAGCTGTATTCAGGTTCTTATTAGCTTTTATCTTTAATTTTTATCTTCAAGCTTTATTTTACTTGCCTTTTATTTAATTGCACTTTTAGATTATTTGCCTTAGTTTTAGTCGCACTTTAAGTTTGCCTTAGATAGATTTAAGTTTACGTCATTTTACTTTAGTGCCCTTTAATTTTAGTCACGTTTTTAAATACTCGCACTTTACTTTAATTAGACTTAGATTTACTTAAAAAGCACTTTTACTTTTAAGTCTTTGCATTTAAATTTAAAATCTCCCAAAAACATTCTTTTTCACCAAAGATCAACTTAGTCACACATAGGAGCCTAGATCAATTCGTTAAGATTCCGAGAACAACAATTGAACCTAGTAAAAGCTAGTTATCAAATGGCGCCGCTGCCGGCTCTTTTCGTAAAGATCAACAGTTTTTTGTGAGAGACACGTTGCTTTTTGGGATCCGTTCACTTGTGAACGTTACTTTTCTTGCATAAAAAATTCAAAAAAAAATCATAAAAATTATAAAATTCATAAAAAAAACCATAAAAATTAAAAATTTCAAAAATCCAAAAAGATTTTATCTTTCTTGTGTATATATATTGTCTTTGTGTTTGGTTTTGTTTTCTTTTGCATTTTCAGGTGTATGCGTACTAGATCTTCTAATTATCAAGAGCCCGAGCCTCAAGAAGATTTAGATATGGCAGGTGTTAACAACAATAATCAACAACCGCACCTCAACAATAATAATAACAACAATGCTCTTCCACAGCCCGATCTTCGGACCATGGAGGAACTTTGTCAACCAACAATGTTTGGACGAGGAGGACCGATTGCGCTGATGCAAATCAACGCTCCTGAGTTTTCGTTGAAGCACCACATGATTCAGCAAGTGCAAACAAACCCATTTAGAGGATTGCCTGATGATGATGCCAACAAACACCTCGACAAGTTCATTACAATCACCCAAAGCATGAAGTTGCCAGGGGCCACAATGGATGTTCTCCGCCTACAACTCTTTCCACATACTTTATCGCATCATGCCGAGAAATGGTTTGATCGTCTCCCGAAGAATTCTATTCACACTTGGGATGATATGACTCAACGCTTTCTTTCGCGCTACTTTCCACCATCCATGGTCACAAGTCTTCGCAATCAGATCAGCGGTTTCATGCAAGATCCCGATGAATCTCTTTTTGATGCATGGGAGAGATATAATGTCTTGATCGACCGTTGTCCAAACCACAACATGCTTCCGGTCACCTTGATCGATACTTTCTACAACGGATTGACTTTTCGAGATCGTGATACGATTAATGCAGCCGCCGGTGGCACATTCATGAAAAGGAGACCCGAGGAGTGTAGAGAGTTAATAGAGAAC
Source organism: Glebionis coronaria (assembly GCA_025667525.1). Classification (NCBI taxonomy): domain Eukaryota; kingdom Viridiplantae; phylum Streptophyta; class Magnoliopsida; order Asterales; family Asteraceae; genus Glebionis; species Glebionis coronaria. The sequence continues at coordinate 93,465,243 of CM046881.1, forward strand.
ATGACTACTCATCATAAGAACTGGGATTCTTCTGCTTCTTCTAGAAACAACACGAGAGTCAATGTCTCCTCTACCTCAGCAAACCCTGAGATGACCGAACTCACCCGCATGATGGCTGAAATGAGCAAAAGTATTACGCTTCTCGCTTCAAACCAACAACAACATCAAGTTAAAGCGGTTGCTAATCCTTGTGAAACATGTGGCGGTCCTCACTCATACACCGATTGTCCTTCGACACAAGGAAATCCGGAAAATGTGTATTTAGCTTACGGTAATTATTCACCGGAAAATTACCAAGCTAGACAACAAGGGGATAGAAACCTGCTGAGCTACCGTTCAAACAATTACCTTTCACCCGGTTTTTCTCCTCAAAACCAAAACCCCGCCAACAACTACAATAGAAGCAACCAAATCCCACCTCGTGCTTCTAACCCTTATCAACCACCCACCCAACAACACCCACCCATTAATCCCGATGTTGACACAATCATGCGAACTCAAGGTGAGCAAATCAAGAATCTACAGAGCCAAATAATCAATTTGAAAGGAGATATCTTGAAGCAAGGTAATGACATCAGAACCGAGGTTCGTGAAAACCTTCAATCCTCCTTCATCACTCAAACAACTGAATTAAAGAATCTGTTGGCTAGTTTCTTGCCCGAAGCTCAACCTTCTTCTTCCTCGGGTTCTCTACCTTCAAACACCGTCACCAATCCGCGAGCTAATGTGAGTGCTATAACTACGCGTAGTGGAATTACCATTGTCAATCCACCTGATTCACCACCATTATCTACACCTCCTCCACCACCATATATCCCTACTCCTCTTACACTTAGTGATAGTACACCATTACCGTCTCCGCCTCGTCATGACGATGTATCTAGGAAGGACCCTTCAACATCAAAACCTTCACCAACTACACCTCCACCTAACCCTTATCAGCCCCGAATCCCATACCCTTCTCGCATAGGCAAGACCAACGAGCTAACCAAGAATGACTGTAATGTAATGAAATATGTGGATATGCTATCTAAAATGACCATCAACATTAGCCTTGTTGAAGCACTTTGCCACATGCCGAAATTTGTTAAAGCATTCAAGGACTTGCTTAGCAAGAAGGAGAAGTTGCTTGAACTCGCCAACACACGCTTAAATGAAAACTGCTCTGCAGTCCTTCTTAGAGAACTTCCGGAAAAGCTTGGAGATCCCGGTCGTTTTGTGTTGTCTTGCGTATTCAACAAAACTGAAGAATTTACTGCCCTTGCTGATCTCGGGGCTAGTATTAATCTTATGCCACTCAGTGTTTGGAAAACACTATCATTGCCCGATCTCATTCCTACAAAGATGACTCTCGAACTTGCAAACCGCACTCTCGCTTACCCCGTTGGTATAGCCGAAGACGTGTTTATCAAAGTTGGCACATTTACCTTCCCGGTCGATTTTGTCGTAGTTGATTATGAAATGGACCCTCGTATTCCTTTAATACTTGGTCGGCCATTCTTGAGAACCGGACGTGCTTTAATAGATGTGGCCGAAGGTGAGTTAATCTTACGAGTCGGGGATGATTCTAAAATTTTTAGAATGGGGAAGCTTACAGGCAAATCCTTTGGAGGCCGAGAATCAGTGAATATGATAAATGTGCTCGATGACTTTACCGTCTACGATAATCCTTTATTCGAGTCTTCCACTGATAATCCACTCTTTGAAGATAATGTGGATGATTCTCACTCTACTTTGGACGCTTCTCCCATTTTTGATTCTTCACCGGTCTTCGATGCTTATGATGATGATTCTAGCTCAGACTCGGATGATTTTGATTGTACTTCTGAGTATCCCGAGCTGCCCACTTTCGATGATTTCGATGAGGCCGATACTCTCTCGAGCGATTCTTCACATGATGAAGATCCTCCATCATCACTCGATCCTACCTTGGACGATTATTCATTTGAGGAAGATTTCTCTGAATTTCTCAACACATACTTCCCTCATGAGAGTGATGCTCCTCCTTTGGACTTTGAAGATTATCGCCTTGATCCTAATTTGGATTTGAAGCGCATTTTGTCAAAGGAGAAGAAACCGGTTGACACCAAAATCCGTTGCACTTATGATTTGACACCTCTTTGTCCCACTTCTGAGGACGAGGTTGTGCTTCTTTGCGGATCTTCTTCACACTCGGCTGAGCCTGAGTGCTATTTTCCCTTGAAGGAAAAGGTGTTCGATCCCGGTATTGAAGTCTTTAAGCCATCTCAGTATCCACCTGATGAAATAAAAGGAAACATCTTTGGACCCATTGAAGACATGCTTGCACCGCACCATACTTGCTTCTACTATGTTCCATCACTGCTTAAGGGAACCTTGCCACTTCTCTTTTGGCTTGCCTTGTTCGCCTTAAGCTCTTGCTTATTGATGGATGAAAACTATGTCTTTGATCCTGGTGGATTTGTTTCATGCTACTTCCGTTGATGATCAAGGTCGAGTCAGGCTCACGACTCGGTTAACAAAAATCAAGCGCTTCTTGGGAGGCAACCCATGTATCTATCTTTCCGCTTTCTTTACCATAAGTGTAGGGGGGACCCCTTTGGATTGTTTTTTCCTCTCCTCACTTCTTAATCAGGGATTCGAGCTTCAATGATCCACTCTTGATGATTCTTGACGACCCGTGATTCCGTGTTCTACTTCGTCCCGGTTCTATCCTAAACTCTTTTCGATTCACTTTTTTTTATATTTCCTCAATATTAAAATAGGAATCTCTTTAGTTGTCTTTTCCTTAGCAAGATTTAAACAACGTGCACAATGTCCTAAGTGTAGGGGAGCTTACTCCCACATGCTTAAACATTGAGGACAATGTTTATCTTAAGTGTAGGGGGGACTTCTATCGAAGTTATGTGGTCTTTTCCTTGTTTTTGTCCTCATTTTAACCGGAAAATGAATTTTTCGACACTTTTCAAAATTTTTGATCTATTTTGGCCTATTAAGAATAAATGTTTAATAAGTGGTTTTAATTTTCAAACGTTGTGAATCTTTTGACTCAATCCGAGTTTACTCTAGCTAGTATCCTTAACGTGTTTAAATCAAGTTTTGCTAGGCTTTTATATAAGGAGCTATAAAACGCGAAAGTCTTAACTCTCACGGGTTAAGAACAAGAACTTTTCGCAAGTTCCTATAATTGATCCTAGAGAGTCGTTTATCAAGGGAACTTTAAGATGCGATTTCTAAACTTGAAAGAGTCTAAGAATTTGCAAGATCCTATAGGCGACTCGAAAACCCAAAACTGTGATTTAATAGGCTAAGTATCCACGAGTCTCATTACTTGAGATTTTAAACTGTGGAGAATGAGAGATGATAGAGCCAATTATAAGTTCGGTATTCTTTCATGAATTTATGTGAGTTAATTATGAGCCTATTCTCCCATCGCTTGCTAATAATTTATTTGCTAATAAATAAGGTTGTACGATTTGAAAAGTTACTTAGCTTCTAGCCCCAGATCGTTTAAAAGTTGCTCGGTAATGACAAGAGTTCATAGCCAAGGCATAACTTATGAAGCGGGGCGCGAAGATTGGCGAGTCCAAAAAGGCCCTAACAAGGCATGAGGGCTATGTTTTGTTGCTAAAGATCCAAAGTGATGTGAAGAATCATTTATCGAAAATCAATATGAAGGATCGAGACACACGACGTAAAGCAAAAACTCCCCAAAAGTCATGGAGAAGTGTATCCAAAAAGACCCTAACAAGGTATGAGGATAAATAGATCCAAGTCATAAAAGGAGGCGGATCGTTGTATATCAAAGTCCAAAATAAAGATTGGAGAAAAATGAAGAAGTCGTGGTCCAAGTATGAATCTCTCAAAACTTCAAGTGAAGAAACTCCAATTATGAAGAGAAGACCATTATTTCATGAACGTCTCTCAAAGATTCGAAGTATGAAGTCGCTGCCAAATATCGGCCCGAGAAAGGTCTCAAATCGCGAACCAAGTTATGCCAAGATATGAACTTTCTGATATCCCGAGAAGCAGTTTTAAAAGATTTGGTCCTTTAGCTAACTATTGATTAAATCGTGCACTTTATTTTCAGACAAAAAAACTATTGAAATAAGTCAAACAATGCATCTTCGTGATCATTCAAGACAAATAATAAAATATAAGAGATACACATAGGAATAAGGGAGTCTAAGTGAGTAATTGGCCCACATGAGTTCGTGTTAGTTTACTAACTTATAATAACAATGATCTCGTTTTTAAGCTTGGTTTGGAGAAAGTGAAAACTTGAGAATGATGATTATTCATAACATTTTCAAAACCCAAGGTATGCTTTTGATTTCTCTATTTTGTATGTTTTTAATTTTCTATCTCTTTAATAAAGGCCAACGTGGATTGATTACGATGAAAAGTGTAATCTTGCTTTGTAACTAATGCATTGCATGAGGACATTGCAATGGTCAAGTGTAGGGGATTTGATAGGTGTGTAAACACCCATCTTTTCTACCACTTAACTACAATAATAACCGGACCAAAACGTGTATTTTATGTCTTTTATGTCGGAATTATGCGTGGTTTGTGTTTTTGTTGTGATTTAGGATGAAAAGGTGAAAAATGGATAAAACACGGACATTCACGGGCATTTATGGACTTTTATTGAAGAAAAGGATAAAAGACGAAGTCAAGAAGTCAAGAGTGCAAAAAGAACGGAAGTCCACGACCAATTCTGAAGATTTATCGAAGAAAAAGTCAAAAGACGGAAGTTTATCAAAAGTCGGAGAATTCAAGTCTATTTTATTGAAGAATTTAAAGACGAATTCAAAAGAAATCCCGAAGCCAAAAGTCCCTTAAGTCCAAGTTTAAAGAAGATTAGAAGAAAAGGACTAATGACGCAATTAATGAAGATTAATAAAAGGAGGGACTTAAACTTGTAATTAAGAAGAAAGGAAAGAGGGGAGGAAGCTTCCTTAATCCTCCCCTATATATAGATTAGGATAGTTATCATTTCACTCTTGTTGGCTAAGTGTGACAATTAGCTCTTCCACCATTTTAAATACTTGTCATTTACATTAATTGTCAATTTAATTACCTTGTCTTGCACCTTAAATTCATTTAATTTCAAGTAAGTTTCCTTTTAATTATTGTTAATCTTTACTTTATCTTGTCAATCTCTTATCTACCTTTCTTATTCTTTGATTTGTGGTGTTTATGTTCATGTTCATGCTTTTATTTTGATCCAAAGTGTTTTTGATTATTATGGTTAAAGTTGTTTAATTTCATGTTTTTAATCGTTTGTTGATACTTATTCATTGACTCGATACTGTTTAAATTGATATGCGTGTTTGATTTTGATTACTTTTTGTTTATAACTGCTACTGTACTCATCTTCCTTGTTCTTCGGAAGTATTGCTTTGTTTCTGTGTTTTCCAGAAAAAGTTCCGAACCAAGGATTGGATAGAAGGTTTCATTCGGAAGTTATAATCTTCCGAATCAAGGGGCTTCATCCGGAAGTCAAAACTTCCGAACCAAGGTTGCTCATTCGGAACTTTAAAAGTTCCGAATCAAACTTGTTCATTCGGAAGTCAAAACTTCCGAACCAAGCGGCTTCATCCGGAACCTTTCGAGTCAGTAACTTCCGAACCAATTCCAACAGTTCCGAACCAAGAGCCTTCATTCGGAACTTCAAAAGTTCCGAATAAGGGAGCTTCATCCGGAAAGTTCCGAATCAGGGGGTGACCAAAACTTCCGAATCAAGGCAAGATCTACAAGATTCCGAATCAGCAAGTTCCGAATGAAAGATTGTTTTGGATAAGTGACATATTCAGACAAGTTTGTTCCGGATCAAGGACTTTGGTAATATTCCAAGTGAAGAAGAATCATTTCAACCAAAGGTGACATTTAGGTCGAGTGATTGTTCCAAACGAAGGTTTATTCCGAATGAGCTGTATTCAGGTTCTTATTAGCTTTTATCTTTAATTTTTATCTTCAAGCTTTATTTTACTTGCCTTTTATTTAATTGCACTTTTAGATTATTTGCCTTAGTTTTAGTCGCACTTTAAGTTTGCCTTAGATAGATTTAAGTTTACGTCATTTTACTTTAGTGCCCTTTAATTTTAGTCACGTTTTTAAATACTCGCACTTTACTTTAATTAGACTTAGATTTACTTAAAAAGCACTTTTACTTTTAAGTCTTTGCATTTAAATTTAAAATCTCCCAAAAACATTCTTTTTCACCAAAGATCAACTTAGTCACACATAGGAGCCTAGATCAATTCGTTAAGATTCCGAGAACAACAATTGAACCTAGTAAAAGCTAGTTATCAGTGTTTCATCTGGTGTTGGACTTGGTCCACACAACAAATGGTGCTCAACTCACCATGTCTCACAGACAAGAAAGAGTTGATTCACCATGAGGGTACGGCTCTTGGTGTGATTCTCAAATCCGTTGATGGTTGCCAGGTTACCCAAAACTGGATGGTTTTCACTTGCCATGGTCCTAGACTGAAAAGTGGCTAATCCAAGGGGGTACGGCTCTTGGTAAAGATTTTATCAAATCCGTTGATAGCTATAATAGCTTGCTTAAAGCTATAGGGTTTTCAAATCACCGATGCTTCATTGCTAAGAGTTGGCGAGTCCAGAAGGGTACGACTTCTGGTAAAGACATATCAAATCTGTTGACGGCTGTGATGGTTTGCCTAAAATCATCAGGGTACCCCTACTCACCATTGATTCACGTTCTAAGAGATGGGCTGGGTTCTGGTCTCCCAGGGTGATGCTTATTCCACCAAAAAGACTGGCTAGCCCAAGAGCGAGCAGCTACTTGGTAAAGGCTCATCAAAACTGCTCATGTTGTTGTGAAGATTCAACACGATGCAGATTTGTTTCAATCTTTGAAGAAGCTTCTGGTGTTCATTGTTGCAGCAGTTCTTATGTTCCTTATATTGCTGATGCTGCTGTTTCTTTTGCTGTTCCAATCCTCAAGCTTTGTTGCACGATTTACCAGGAAACTTGAACTCAATAGGTCAAATTCAAGTTTAGGGGAGGATTGTTAGGACCATTGGAATAGTTATTTGTAATAGGTAGACTAGGAGGTATGTAGTTCCTCCTGATCATAATAGTAGTAGGAGTAAGTCGTGCTCCTGGTCTTATATAAAGTCAAACTTTATTATTTAGTTATTATTTTGTTAGGATATGCATGAGATATGTTAGGAAAGGATATGCATATCAGTTTTACACGTTTTGGTTAATGATGTATTAGGGTTTCCTTGTAGTATAAAATGAACCTTAGGCAGAAGGGTTATACACACCTTCATCAAATATAATTCTAGTTCTTATTTAATATTAGAAATACTTAGAAAAGGATCAAGTCGTTATAGTTATTCTGTTCTTCTTATTCATAGTATTTGTATTCCGCTCTTATACTGTGTGATTTGTATAGAGTCTCTCTGTGAATAGACTTGTGATTATAGAAGTCGTTCACCGTTCTTGACACGCTGCATTTCAAGTTTTGAATTCGGGTATGTTCCTCTTTTCCAGTTTACGTTATCTATAATTCGGGGACGAATTATTCTTTTTAGGGGGAGAGTTGTAAAACCAGCATACTTTTACCATGAATAGTACCCTTATAATCGTACGTACATGATTAAAACTTTCCTTTTATAACATGTTTACGTTTCACGAATATTAATTACGAGAATTACGTACGTATTATTACACGATAAGTATTAGTATGTATTAATGCACGATAATTATTACCAACAATAATTATAATCACGAACATGAAAACATGAACGTAAATAATCACGAACATATTATTATGTAATTACGTAATTATTTTACGACTATGTACAAGTATATATAATAACACGAACGTTTATTAATAACGTCACGAAAATACGAACACGAGAACACGTAAAATACGAAAACTACGGGTTTCCCCTTGGTGGGCCCATGTAGCCGCGGCACACACAAAGAGGAAGGGGCCCACAAGCCTATTTTTGGTTTAATTAAAGAAAACTAAACATTACAGAGTTTTCATAAAAATTAAAAACCCTAATCTCTCATTCTACTTTCCCTTGGCCGGCGGCTACCACAAGAACAAGAGGTGTTCGTTTGATTTTTGCTTAACAAATCATTAGTACGTGTTCGTGTGTTCATTCCTCATTGATTCCACGTGTTTTGGTAATCCGAAAACCCTTCTTTTTATTTTCTTTTTATGATTTGTGCATGTATGATCATGGGAGTTTAAATAAAACAAGGTTAAAAACATGTTAATAATCATGGGGGGAAATTTTCGGGTTGTTTTCGGGTTTCGGTGTTCGGCCGCCACACAACCGAGAGTCCCACGACTCTCGGTGTAGCTTGGTTCGCACCACCACACGAGACTAATGTCTCGGTGGTGTTGGGTCACGGTCGGCAGCAGGGAACAAGGCACCCCGACTCGCGTCGGGGGTGTCCTTGTGTTTGGTTTGAGTCGCGGCAGCTACATCCCCAACCATCGGCTTCAGCCGGTGGCTATTTTTGGAAAGCAGGGGTACCGCGGGCAAGCAGGGGGAACCACCGACACACAGTCGGTGGGAACCCGTGGGTCAGCGGCTAGTCGAGCAAGGGCAATACCACCGGCACACAGCCGGTGGCAGTGAACCGAAGGCAGGGGCAACCGGCAGGGGCCGGTTTGCCACTGTTTTCGGTGGAATTTTGATTCGGGCCGGTTCACGGTTTACGGGTCCGGTTCACGACACGATTTAATAATTAATACATGGGATCGAGTTAATTATTTTACAAGCTTAATTATTTTACATGTGCATTTATTTTTACAAGTAATTAAATTAATTTAACATGGTACTTAATTAATTTAATTAAAATATGACTTAGGTTTATTATTATTATTAGTAATACATGATTTTAACCTAAGTATTTAATCATGAAATTTAGACTAAAGTAATTAATTAATTATTAAAACATGACATGTAATTAATTAATTTTCATGACTTAGGTTATATTAATATAAATATTAATACATGTTTTAACCTAAGTATTATATACACTTTAATTTAATTAAATCATGCTATATTTAATTAAATCTTATAACATATAGTTCATTACATGTATTAATTAATAAACTATACTATTAATCACATGACTTAGAATATTAATCAGTAAAACTTAAGTTTATCTTATTAGCTTAATAATCCAACTTAATTTTAAATATGGAAACTTTCTATTTTTAGAAACTTATCTATTTTAAGCAGTTAATCTATTTATGGAAACTTTCTATTTTTAGAAACTTATTTATTTTAAGCAGCTATTCTATTTCTGAAAACTTTCTATTTTTGGAAACTTTCTATTTTAGGAAACCTGCTATTTTTAGAAAGTTACTTATTATTACACAACAAGTATATTAATACAAGAAATACAAGTAATACTTAATCAGAATATCTAGAATACATGATAAACATAACATAACGTTAGAATCGGTGAAACATGACATGAACATATAAAACAAGCTAAGTCATGATATAGAACCAGTTACGTACACAGTAATCCGAACACTTATACACGTATATTATTTATGTAGCATTAGTGAGATCGAAGTAGGACTCTCTCCCGTTCGTCTTCTTCGTTCACTGGACACAAGGTACAGATTCTCCGTCTTTTCAGTATGGACATTCTTTCCTTATTAGGATTTCCCCGTATGCAGCCAACTGTTTTCCCAGTATATGTTTTATATGTTTTGATTTGTTTATGTTTAATTAAATGCCTAAGCCATATACATGCATGACCAGTTTCACCTAGTTATGGAGGTATCATAACCATAACACTAGAGGCACCAGTGTTATGACTTCACCACTACGGAGTGATAGCTCGTAGCGTCCCTTTCAGCTTTTGGCCATATTATTATATCATCATGTGGGGCGTATGGGTGCATCCTAGATTACATGTTTTAACAGATTATTCAGGTGAATGTGGTGTGTGCCTTGCATCCTTCACAAGGAGTTGACCCCTCCTACCTAAACTTATATTAATTAGAGGCAACCCCTCTAATTGCATGATGAGGTCACCCCTCCAAGTATGCATGCACGTTGATATTTCATGACCTATATGGCTAATGATTAACATGTTAAACAGTTTTTATAAGATAAACATAAGGCTTTTCAAACTATAAAACCAGTTTTACTAAGTTATACCAGGTTTTCCAGGACTTAATCAATTCCGCTGCTATATGTTGTATATGCTTATGTTATTCATTCTATGCTTGTATATCCGTGCACTGAGCGTTATGCTCAGCCGTTTTTCTTTCATGTTCCCAAAACGGCAGGCACTCAAGGGCGCTCGTAGATTCTAAGCGTAGGTACATATAGATTGGAAGCTTACTTGCCTTCATTACTTTATGCATTTCTTCATACACTTTGCTACTCATTTCCATGGACATTGTTTAGTCCTTTTCATTTACAGTACTTATGTTTGTGTGTGATGAGGTTTTACTTTGTGATACCGATGTTTGTTTCCGGTATTTCCTTATGGTCATGTAATGTTTAAGACATTTATCCGTGTATGCTTTGATGACACGCCATAATCACGCGTGACATTCCATTTATCAAAATAGGGTGTTACAGTACCAATCGTTGAAGTTTTGACCAAACAATTATTGACGTTCAAAGAAGTTTTGAACGCCGAACCTAAAGTGTTGTTGTTTTCGGGTTGAGCTATTTCTACAGAAATAAGTTCAAGTATTAGTATTTTCGATAATACTTTCAAGAAAATAAAATTACCCCGGTAAATAAAATTAACCATAGTATTTTCTTGAAACCTAGAATCCATATTAACATAAATCCATTACATCAGTTGATCTGCTAGTAATGAATGTATTTAACATGGTAACTTGTCGAACAATTAATTGACAAACAATTTTCAATTTCTAGATTCTTTAGGGACTTACATTGCCAAAAGTTGTTGCATTGTAAACATGTTGCATCCCCTCTTAATGCCTTAAGTTACTAGATCTCACTAAGTAACTTAATTAATTCGTCTAATCTAAAGAACGTAAAACTATTCATGTGAAATCTCATTCAATCATGAAAGTTTTCTTTCCATCACAATCTCGTCCATGGTCTCACATGACGACATTGTAACTTTAAGTGTTCGTCAATTAGATGGAATTTGACTTACATATTCGGGTATTAGGTTTTGATGTGAAAAATCCAAATTTATGTATGGAAAAGCATGCATACATCTCCAGAACATAAGTTTAATAAAACATTTAGTAAACTCTTTCGGCAAGATTAAATATACATAGATTGTCGTTGAGGCATTGGTTAAACCAATTAAAGAATTATCCGCAACAAAATTCACAACGTACTTTTTCTAGAACTCGTCTAAAGCACAAAGCAATAACCTTATTCATTGTGTTTCGGATGTGAATTTGCGGCAAATCAACCTTAAAGTAATTATATACATAAATAATCGTAGGTAACTCCAATTTGACGCACAAGCGAGCCCGGAATTTGGTCAGCGACAAATGGCATAACCTCCTTCCTTAGTCAGGTTCTACCAGCGACGCCTTATACCCACCACACAGTTTGTCAAAATTGGATGAGCATTTCTAATTATTATTGCAAATTTACCAATCAACGCAATTTAATGTAACTTAGATCTCAAAATAATTCTTATTTTTTATATGATTTAGTCCGTATTATTTTACTTAAAAAAGTTATCCTTGTTTACAATAATTCATGTAATTTAAATAAACAAATAGGCAAACAAAAAAAACTAAATTATAAACACATAATAACAATTTATATGTGCAATAAATAAATCAATTAGCCACATGCATACGATTTTATTCAATAAATTTAAAAATCTAGGTTATTATATTCATATAAAAGTTTTTCGTAAATTCTAGATTTATCGAATCAAATAAACAAGTAGCACATATACGTAACAATTACCACATATAAATTATATCATCCATGAAAAACATGCACGTTCGTCATGGATCCACCCAAATCACTTAACAATTTAATTAAATCTCAACGGATCGTAACCTTATTTACATGACATAACAATTAATCATGCAATTTATCAAAGATCAAAACATGTAATTTTAGGATTTCAATTTTTTTAATAAATCGACCCAAAAAACGGCCAAAAAATAAAACCTAAATTTTTATTATGAAAACGAAAAAAACATGTACTTTTAACTCAAAACAATTATTAGTTAAAGATCTTTAGATATCGATAATTATAACATGTTAAAACGGCTGTGATGCCACTGATAGTTTATGTAGTTCATAACAGTTATAAAAACACAAGTAAAGATCAAAGCACGTAATAGCGGAAGCGGTTTAAACAAGATCATATTAATAACACATTCATATTACGTTCTTATACATACGTATAATAACGAATTAACCGTAATACTATTATGTATAAAACGAGCAATACGTTGAGTGGAAAAAATCAAACCGAAACCCTTAGGGGTATTCGGCCGATCGCACAGAGAGGAGAGAGAAGGGATGAAAAACTATGAGAATTTAATGGGTATTTATAGGGTATAAAACTTATGGCTCAAGTTTAGCAATTCTATTAGGATTAGGAAACAAACTTTCCTGTTTCTCTTCCCCCTTCTAGCCGATTGGAAAACAGCCCTTATAGGTGTTTCTGGAACCTTCTTTTCTCTTCTATTTTTATCTACTAAAAATCGTTTAGTCCTTAACTATTAAGACTTAACGACCGTTAGAACGTTTTAAGCTCGTTTTAATTAATAAATATATAAAATACATCTAATAATAAATTAACTATTTACGTATTATGTATAATCCCGTAATTCGATCCTAACACACAACTATTAAAATTAAAGTCCATAAACTTATATCTACTACTAGTAACACACTTTTGTTAATAGCTGCTTACTATTGTGGTTTAAAGTTTATGTATTTTCTTCATTATCATTATTTGAAATATTAAGAGTTATTGAAAATTATAATTTCACTTTTGAAAAGGAGCGGTCCCAAAAATGTTTGCTCAATTTATAAAGGCAAATGATGGCATTCACTAAAGGGAAAAAAGATATTGCTTTTTTCATCTGAGATCTGAATCTCATATTCTCATCTAGCTTTGTCTTGGTTTTTGCAAATAAATTTATAATAACGTTACTAATTTTATATTGTCCATAGATATATCGTAGAATGTTTTACAGAAGTAAATTTTGTGAGCAAACAATATTTTAGCTTAACCAAAATGAGTACCGTGAATACTTATCTGATATAAGGGTCGTCGTAAACTAGTTTCATTATAGGGCACGTTGAAATTTGTAATATTGTAAGAGTGATGATATTTCGCGTAACATATGCAATCGTTTAACGGTAGCCAGTTATTTTCCTCGGGCGCTCAAGTAAGTTGACAAGGGAGTTGCTGTAAGGGACACACCGAGTCTGAATGACTTAGTACGACGGTAGCAAGAATATAGTAAGAAGTTGGATGAAAAACAAGTATGAAACATATATAGATAAGTAAACAAATCATGATCTTCATTTAAATTGTTGAGAACTTGGTAAGCGTTAGTAGTTAGAAGTTTAGAACATCAACTTGTCTTTCTACTACAATCTACATCTCGTCCTATATTTAGTACAGTATATATCATACGCATCGATCTTTTATCGGTCGGTTGTTGATGCAGCTGAAGTTCCAATGAGCCAAAAGATCCGAGGGGCAAATGAAGAGATCTTATATTGCAAACATCTCAGACAAGAAATTCAAGTAATGTGATACCCTGACATGCAAAACTCGTTTCTTTTGTGTTTTCCTTGTATTCGTTTGTTATATTTGCTCTCTTTCGGGGTCATTTAGTTATGTGAGTTTGAGTTATCGAAAGTCCTAGTTATACGAAGATGATTCTTTTCCTATGCCATAGTTAGCAAGTATACAAACATTTATCTAACTTAATTGCTTCCTTTTTAACGAACTACATAGACTAGTTTGGGAATTTAGGTCGTGTTCAGGTTGATGGATTCGAGTTGACAGATTGAATGTATGTCAACTCTGACATGTTTACGCATAAACCAAACCTGACATATTTAACCATTAGATTACATGTATCAAATAGGTTAAACGAGTTTCTGATTGACTCATTTAACCTATTTTATGTACAAAAGTTAGCACATTACGTGGTTAAACATGTTAAATGAGTTTGTGAGTCAACCACTTCAACTCATTTAACATATATAATAAGGTACAAATAATTTTTAATTTAAGAAAAAATCTTAAAGAAATTGGCAGATCAACCTATTTAAATTATTTTCAATATAAACTTGACTTGTTTAATAAACGTATCAGATGAATCAATTCAAACTTAACCTAAATTTTATTAGACTTAACTCAAACTTATTAATTTTCGTGATTTCATGTAAGGTCAATAAAATTGCCACTCCTAATACAGACGACGAGCCATGGTGTATTATTAAACTTTATGTTTAAGTGTTCCTAACAACAACTTTACATCCTCATAATGAAAAACGGATAAGTATTTACTCTTATCTTCATATTTATATATATTTAGAAATACATAAATGACTTAATTATAGTAAAAAAAATCAAGCAACAACATCTAATCCAATCCTGTTAGAGAAACTGTTAGAGAAGGGTAAAAGAGAAGTAAAATGTACACAAATCTTACCCCTAATACAAAGATAAGCTCGACACTATAAAATAAATGATATTTAGTTACTAAAAATTTTGCTTATTAATAAGATTTATTATTATTTAAAATATTATAATTTTTTTTTAGTAAAACACAATGAATCTCTACTACTTATAAAGGAAAAACACCAAAACCTTGAATGTTGAAAAATGACTTAATTATGGAATTGTTGAAAAATTAAATGCATAGAAGTTGAATATTAATTATAGAATTGTTGAAAAACTAAATGCACATAAGTTGGATAAAGTAGGAAATGTTGAAAAATTAAACCATAAACAATTGCATAAGTTACCGGGTCACGAGTTTCACCACCGAATTAATTCGGTCGAGTAACTTGGTCACGGGTTCCACCAACGGGTCAACCCGGTCGAGTCATCGGGTCATGGATCGACCATCGGACCAACCTATTGAGTCACCGGGTAACGGGTTCGGCCATATGGTCAATCTTTTCGAGTCACTGGTTCGACCATCGGGTTAACCCGATCGAGTCACCGGGTCACGGGTTCGACAACCGGGTCAATCCTGTCGAGCCACCGAGTCACTGGTTTCGACCACCGGGTCAATCCTATCGAGTCACCGGGTCACGGGTTCAACCACCGGGACACGGGTTCGACCACCGAGTCAACCTGATCGAGTCAATGGAACAGGCTCGCCTACCGGTTCAACCCGGACAAGTCACCGGGTTACCGATTCGACCATCAGATCAATTAATAAATCATTAACTATCTATCGCTAGGCAATTATTGGGTCACGAGTTCGACCATCGAATCAATTAGCATATCATTAATTATATGTTTTTAGGTAATTCCGCTGCTATGCGCGGGTAATCGTCTAGTATAAAAATAAAGAAACTAACAACTTTTTTTTTACTCTTTTGCGAACTAAAAAAGATATTAAAAGTTTCACACTTTTAATAATTCTTTTGCTTACTTTTGCTTACTCTTTAGACTTTTAGCGCTCACTTTATTACTTACTTTTCTTTTTAAAAGTAGGAGTTGATAAAAAAAAACTTTTTGTTGTTTTTTTTAATAGAAATTGATAGAAAATACTTTTAAAGTTATTTTCATTACCTACTCTTATCACATATAATTTAATAATAAATGTCATAAGTTTTGTAGTACGAAAATATGAAAGACTACTTCCAAGACGTTCGACCAATAGAAAAGAGCACAGGCAAAAACAAGCACGCTAGCCAACAATCACACAAGATGAAACATACCAAGTACTCCTATGATCCGGATTTGTAGTGGTTTCGAGTTTCAACAGGGCTCATTCTAAAAAGAAAATAAAAGTTTCAACAGGGCTAATATAACTACAAAATGTGTACCCATATCAGTTGTAGTCAGGGCCAATTAGTAAAAATGGGCTGATATAGCTAGCTTTCGTTAACGGAAAGAAAAACATCGAGAGACCTAAAACTTATGACTAATTTTTTATATCTAATTTATGTGTTAGTAATTTAACGGAAAAGATCTTTACAACTAAAAAGAGAGAAAATATATAAAATAAAAACATTTAGCTCATTTTCTTTTTTTCTATTTTAATTTTGAACTGACATAAAAATGATCAACTTATACTATTAGTTAAACTCATACAAGATTGAATTACAAATTAATAATCTTCAGGCTAAGCTAAATTTTCTCATTGATAACATAGTTATCACCAAAGCTTTCCAACAAGGCAACAACTAACGAAAGTCAAACCTTGAATTCATCTAACTAATTAAGAATAATCGCCATTTTTTAGGAAATCCACTAGAGTTAGTCAAATGAATACAAGATTTATTAATACATTGTAATTAGTCCCCTAAAGGATCAAACTCTTAGCCGTTTGTTCATTTTTTATTAATCACTTTGATCATTCTTAAGACAACCATAGTTTCTGCTTCCAGTAACCTTTTTTCTCTTATGTCTTCAACAATTTTAAGGTTTATTTTACCGAAAATTTTCAATCATTATAATCGTTACAACAGCTGATCGAACTCATCAATTTGTTGCACAAGGTATCTTGCATGGTGTGATTAGTACTGTAGGTTTTTCGTGTTAATCACGTCGAAATGTAGTTTCGCTACAACTTTTACCGATGCATGGTCTCTTTTAAGCATGAGTTATCTTGTTACTTGTTAGTTTCGCCTAGTTATCGATATATTTTTATAGACTTGTTAGTTGCGCCTAGTTATTTTTATAGATATGGTGGTTAGCAGTCACGATTGAAATGTAGCAGTAAGCAGTAGCAGGAGCCAACGTTAGATACCTAGTGCTTTTATGACTTGTTTAAGTTTCAATTTATGCATTGCTATATACCTTGGAACATTCATGTGCATTTTGATGATTGTTTGAAAAGATTTATTTATTGTTTTAGCCCTTGGCATAAAAGATTATTGATTATATTTGTATAGCAGGGTGCCATAGTACTGAAATCTCGAAATATGTCTTTGGGACTACTGAGGTTGTTGGTACTTGCATGCGCAATGATATGTGGTATTTATGTATGTTCTACTTATATGAGACAAACACACGTCGAAAAAAAGAGTGAATATTTTGAGATCCAAGTAATCGAGAGACCTCGTCGTAACAATGTCGTTTATCAGTCTCAAATTGGCTACTTGCATTACCCGAAACCGGAAACCTTCGACAGGTAAAATCTTTAGACCAATGCTGTTATTGTTAGATACTTTAAGTACTACTACCCCCTAACATGAATGCTTGTGTTGCAAGGTTTGAATGTGCTAGAAATCCTGTGCGTTTGTTTGTGATTATGTCTATGCAAAGATCAGGAAGCGGGTGGTTTGAAACTCTGCTGAACAGTCATGTGAATGTAAGCTCCAATGGTGAGATTTTTGGTAGAAAGGACAGGAGACAAAATGTTTCGTCGATTATAAACACCCTCGATAAAGTTTACAATTTGGACCTGGTTACTAGTTCGTCCAAAAATGAGTGTTCTGCAGCAGTTGGCTTCAAATGGATGCTTAATCAGGTAGTACAATTTTCGCTTCATTCTCAATTGATAGTGCAATCTTTACCACTCTGTTCGTGTCATTTCTAAACATTCTTGACTATTTAGGGCTTGATGGAGAACCCAAAAGAGATTCTGGACTACTTCACTAAGAGGGGTGTTTTCGTTATCTTCTTCTTAAGAAGAAATATGCTTCGTAGATTGGTATCAATCCTTGCAAATTCATTTGATAGAGACGCCAAACTTCTAAATGGCATTCATGTATCTCATGTACATTCACACGAAGAGGTACACGATTTTGTATGTTTTTAACTAAAAATTTAAACTCACCGCCTGCTTAAACAGTGACATGAGAAACATCTGATTCAAAATTCTACTTTTAACCTTACATTTAGGCTATAACGCTATCAAAATACAAACCCATGCTCAATGTAACATCATTGGAATCGGATTTGGAAGAGATGGAATCAACCGCTATAAAGGCACTCAAGTACTACAATAACACGAGACACATCATAGTCTATTATGAAGATCTCATCAAGAAGCCTTCTGTAAGTAAAAACATACTGTATGATTCTAACTCCCCAAGTCTTTTGTGACCTTCATACTCATTTCATCATATGAATGAATGTAGAAACTTATACAAATCGAAGACTTTTTGAAGCTACCGCGGATGAGACTAAACAGCCGACAGGTGAAAATACATAAAGGACCATTATCAGAACATATTGACAACTGGGACGAAGTCAACAAGACTCTCAGTGGAACTATGTACGAGAAGTATCTTACAGCTGACTACTGATTCATCCCCAACCACGTAACTTGATTATACATCTATGATCTATCCAACAGCTTGTGGAGTGGGGGTGTTATAGTTTTTAGTTAGTAGCTCACTAACTGCAGTAGCATACAAGTTTAATATGTACATTCAGAAATGTAAATGACGATGCTATTTAAACTAGTGTTTTTTCTTTTCTTTTAATCAGATAGTTACAGCAAATAAAAAATGATAATCTCGTTTAAGGGCATATTTGCTGTAAAAGCACAAGTGTGTTTTCTGAGTAGCTGCTAAAAGGAACCAATAAACAAAAATTGCAGTGTAACTCATATTTACAGTCCAAATGAAAAGAATACCAATGAACCTGATTTTCTAGTTATCGTCCCTGTATCTATTCTTCAAGGTATATTGCTGATTTACACTGTGGTGCTTGTGTTGTACGCAGCTTATTACGGGCTTATATAAAACATATTAGATGTCAAATCATGATTTAAAAGGAACAAAGAAGATGCAATCATTAAAACTCACACTATCATTCTATGACCTTCACATGCCCTCTTAATAATTTAAGCACTACTGCCTCACTATCTGTAAATTACCACCTAGCATTATATGATAAATAATGCTATCTCTTTACATCCATTAGAACATCAACGCAATTACCAATTTTATAAGTCTAGTGGAGGAAAGACGGCTAGAGGGGTAGTCTTCCAAGACTTGAGGAGCCAAACGAACGATAACCTAATGGAAAAGTCTCCACTATAAACAAGGTTGACTCGTCAATTTTCCCTTTTCAAAACTATCTGTAAGTTGCTTTCACCAGCAACGAAAAGTGGCAGGGCCTATAGAGATTTGCTGGATCTCATAAACTATAATAAATTTTTCTTTTATTCTTGACCACCGAATTCATACAAGGCAAATAGAAAACTCGGCCTACTAATGACCTACTAACGATTTACAAAATAAAGTCAGTCTCTGGTACAGGAATATCTACGGTGTAAAATCGAGTTTCTGCCAAATGCGTTGATGTTATATTGAGTAAACCATACAAGCTAATATATGAATTTGAAGTTAATTTACATAAAAGCTAAGTCCACCCGCAGTATCCTATCTCATTCAGCTTGGAAAGCCGTGCGACTGTTATACTACTCACAGACGCCGAACATACAGATCAAATGCACATATTGGTGTCTATACTTATTACTTGGCCCCTTTATCATTAACGCATCTGTCGCCTATCACTTTTTTCTATAGTTAGTGGTAGCTTTCATAAGAATATCCAAACCTCAAAGTGCAATTTCAATCACTGAAAATAATCAGATATATTATGATATACCATCACACCACCACCGTCTGCAAAAAGAATATCAAATTGGACTAATACATATAAGCTTGGCAAGTGTGATATAAATAATGGACAAGTGTAAAGATCAAAATTCTATGCAGCATAAATTACCTATGTGCAGACTGCAGACAACAAACACTTCAAAACTTATATATGAATAATATCTAGGAAACAATAAACATTACTCGGTGGGAAGTACAAGAGAATCTCATGGTGGATATAAATATATGGATATCATAAGCTAACAATCTAAGCCATTCTGTTTAGTATACAAAATTACAAATACATAATTGTACCAACACCTGTTCAACCATCAACTAATTAAAGGAACAATTGAGCAACTTCAAAGGTCAGTAAGCAGTCAAACACCACTATAGGCTTAAAATATTCACAATTTCAACAAATATACTAAAAAATTAGTCTCGCAAGAGACTGCAGACCATCAATTTAAAATTTCTTAAGTGTCACCTAATATCATTCATTACCTCCTAAATACTACTATAAATACAGAAGGCGGGATACATAGAGCATCATCCATTGTGTTTCGCAGTTCAGTGAACAAGAGATTTTTCAAAGCTTGTACGTAGTAGTCTGGTCATGGCTCACTTCCCAATGTACTTATCGCTCATTCTTATATTCATATGCGCATGTCAGATGATCTTTAAGACCGAGGGAAGGCCACTAAAGTCTATGATGAAACAAGACAATTTTTATGACCACAAAGATCAAAATGTCAAAGGTTTTCATCATGCAGTAAAGAAAGCAGTTTTCTCACCACAGGGTCTGGGACCAGCAGAGAGTGAAGGACATGCAGTTACAAAACCACAAGGAACCAATGGATTTCGACCTACAACGCCAGGTAAGAGCCCAGGAGCAGGCCATTCTTTTACAGAACACAGGCTGGATGGCCAATCAAAAGCAGTGGATAATGCTTCTCAGATTAATCTGTCTAGTACAGAACATGGCCACAGTCCTGGTGTTGGGCATTCGCTACATAACTAAATAGCAAGGCTAGATGCCTACGTTTGTATGCATTTTTATATATACATGTATTTCCTTCTAATGGCCTGAGATCACTCATACCATAACATCTCTTCCAGATACTAGTTATTATTGTACTACCATACTAGTTATTATTGTACCAGCCTAGAACTTTTATCTTTAATAAAGACTAGAATCCAAGAGTAAACATACCAAAATATCATGCATGCAGATAAGCAATATTGAAACCATAAAAACATATATAGTAATAACAGATAAAGATATCAGGACAAGCTGAGGTCAGATCCAAAATAGCATAAATGTTAGTTAATTCTATTGCCAACCAGTTTTCTCGCAAATTAAGTTTTGGGGTTGATACAGCATATTCATGAGCATAATAGACTTTTAGGTATCATAAAATTTCTCCTAACGGAGGCAAGTCAGTACAAAAATCACTATTTCACACTGTTAAGATACCACTGGTAAGTGCCAACAAGCCCATCCCGAAGTGAAACCTTTGGTTGCCAACCCAGCTTAGCAAGCATTGAGCTATCCATAAGCTTCCTTGGAGTTCCATCAGGCTTGGAAGAGTCCCAAACAAGCTCTCCCTGAAACCCCACAACCTCTTTAACCAACTCTGCAAGTTCCTTGATCGATACCTCTTTCCCACTTCCCACATTTACATGTCCGAAATCTGAATAGTTTCCCAACAGAAACACCACTGCATCAGCCAAATCATCAACATGCAAGAATTCACGCAACGGTGACCCTGTACCCCAAACAACCACTTCCTTAGCTCCAGAAACTTTTGCCTCGTGAAACCGCCTCATCAATGCTGGCAAAACATGTGAATTCTGAGGGTGGAAATTGTCATTAGGACCATACAAGTTTGTTGGCATTGCTGAAATCGCGTCCCATTTGTGCTGAATCCTATACGCTTGACACATCTTAATGCCAGCAATTTTCGCGATGGCGTACCACTCGTTAGTAGGCTCTAACGGACCCGTTAACAAAGCAGATTCAGGTATAGGTTGTGGTGCGTGTTTAGGGTAGATGCAAGAAGAACCTAAAAATACAAGTTTTTTGACACCATAACGATAGGCATAGTCAATGACATTGGTCTGTATCTGAAGATTAATGGTAATAAAATCAGCAGGGTAAGTATTGTTAGCATGGATCCCACCCACTTTAGCTGCAGCAAGGATGACATAATCAGGTTTTTCTATCGAAAAGAAGGTTTTAACAGCACACTGATTGGTAAGGTCTAGTTCCGAGTGCGACCGAAAAATGAGGTTCGTGTAGCCAATGTTCTGCAATCGGCGTATAACAGCAGAGCCAACCAGACCTCGGTGTCCAGCAACAAAGATCTTGGAAGATCTTTCAAGTTTCAAGGCAGCTGAAACAATAACGTAAATCGAGTAGTATTACTAGCAGATCAAGATATGAAATTTTACACATTAAAAAAATACGTAGATATTTACCCGAACCATCAGCGGCTGCCATCTTCAAGTTTCAAATACTATTCCTTTTCCGTTTTGTGAGATTAGAAGCCAATACGAAAGTAACCTGACACATATTACCAGAAAATAAAATCAACATGTATGGATTGTTGGGCACATGGGAAATTAGTTTTTTTTTTTTTTTTTTTGAACGGCAGTTTGGTGCAGCGGAGTATCTTGCGTGCCACCGAGGCACCAAGTCTCTCAACCCGAGTCCGAATCATCTCACGAAGAGAATATCAACCCCCATGTTAGCCATCCAGTTTCCCATTAAGGGGCTTCAAGGCATTGCGATGGGATTCAAACTCGGCTGCCAATTTTGGGAAAATCCCCCACATGAGGAATGACATGGGAAATTAGTTTGAGGTTTAATTTTGTTTAAATATGACTAACATCTTAGTTATTAGTTTCCACCCCTTAAAAAGGTGATACCTACCCCATACTAGGCTTGTATCGGTTCATAAGTCCAAGTGTACTACTCACTCAAAAAGCTAGCTTGTTTGAGGAGGGGACATCTAGGCTTTATAAACCATCAACCAATCCTATACTTGGCCGATGTGTGATCATAACAAAAGGATGCCGTCTTATGTAATTGCCTATTTGGGGCTCATCCTAAAAATTACTGTACTGATCAAAGTTCTCTCATCTGGGATCCATATCTTAATATTGACTAAAACGTAAACTACTCTTATCGCTTATGTATTGAATCACACGAGACGGGTTTTATCTCTTTAAGAAATCAGCAAAATGTGGATTCATGGGAATGGCAATCAAGTTATTTAAAAAGCTGACCCATTACCAATATGCATTAATCACAGTTGAAAACAAACATATACTAACATTGTACTAACTGAATTAATTAATACTAAATGTTTATCAAATTGCTAGTTAATGAAGCTAATTTAAAAACCCCTAAAAAACACAAATTAAAGGGAGATGAGATAGATAATGACAACATAAAGTAGGAATAATAATTATATGAAGATGAAAATGAAAATGAAAATGGTAACCTATAAATTATGGGGGTTTAAAATTTTAAATGACTCATCTGTCAACTGATCTCCACTGTTTGTCGGAGCCTTTAACTTTTCTTCAATTCAACTCTTTTGCAGGACAGGAGAAAGTGTGTGTATTTAAAAATAAAGAGGTGATTTGCACACTCTAATTTTTTATTTGCATACTTAAATTGTGTGTGTCTTTATTTATACTCATACATCATTTGGTAACCTATGTATACATTAAGGATATAATAGTCATCACATACATATTTTGGAGTGTATGAATAAATTTATGGAGTGTATAAATCATCACCCAAAAATAAAGGCACTTTGTAGTACTAGTAGTTTTTTAGATTTTCTTTTTTTTTCTTTTGAACAGATTTTTAAAATCAACAGTTTATTTAAAGAAAAATGCTTAGACTTACGAATTTTGAAAAAAAACATCTATACATATGTTTTTACTTGATTATGAAAAGTAAAAAAACAAGAAAAAGAAAGGTATAAGCGACCTCAGGCTCATATGCTATATGATGTTCTTCTACACTTTTATAATGGTGTTTAATAATGTTGATGTAAAATGTTTTTGTTAAATGTGGTAGAAAAAGTTTGGGAATAACTTTTTGATATTGGAATTAAATGAAAATGTAACATGAAAAGAAAATCATTTTTTTCTTTAATGGATAACTTTTTCTTAAAATTAAATATTTTTTAGATTTTTAAAAATAATAAAAACTAGAAAGAAGTACAAAATATATTCTTCTTTTGATTTACAAAAAAAGTGGATTATATCACTCGTCAGTACTTCGGACATAATACATCCAACCGTTACATACTTTGGGTACGATACATCCCTTAGACGGATGATGCAAATATCTTTTTCGTTAAGTACTAACGAAAGTTTATAAAGAATGATATTTTTACTTTTTTTATTATACAGGGTTGTATTTTGCACTAAACTAAAAAAATCATTTTTTTTTAGAAAAATTTATTAAAAAAGTAATTTTATTATTTTTTTCAAAATAAGTTTAATTTTTTTTGAAAAATAATTTTAATTTTTCCGAAACCATTTTTTTTGAAAAAAATTTAAAATTACACTTTCTTTGGGAAAAAATTTTAAATTTTCTAAAAAATTAACTATTTTTCGAAGAAAAAGTTTTTAAAATTTTTTTTATTAAAAAATAGAAATTTGTTTTTTATTTTTATAGTTTATTTTTTTTGGAAAAAAGAGAGTATAAGTTTTTCGAAACCTTTTATAAAAAAAATTAATTACACTTTGTAACACCCCACTTTGATAGGTGGACCGTTACGCGAAATTATGGCGTGTCATCAAAGCATGCAAGGTAATATGTAGTAAAACATACATGACCATAGGAAAAACCGGAATCAAACATCGGTTCCCAAAAATAAGCCCAAAACATACATAAAGTAAATGAATGAATGAAAAACTAAACAAGCATAAGTATATGAAGGCAAAAGGAGAAGTCTATGGCAGCTTCTATCCTATGCACGTCCTCCAAATGCTCAAGTCTGTCCTTGGGTACCTGCCGTTTTGGGACATGGAAAGGAAAATAACGGCTGAGCATAACGCTCAGTGCACGGATATATGACATAGTATGAATGGTTGAAACATAAATAAGACTAATAGCAGCGGAAATGTATAAGTCTTGGAAAACCTAGTTGTTTGTCATGTTAACTGGTTTTAGTTCTGAAAACATAGCTTACGTTACTTATGAAAATATGCAAGGTTGCAAAAATCGCGAATCGCTAGCCGGCCGGTCGACCACCTTGTAGCTTGTAATCATTCTAGTCGGGATTAATCGGTGATTAATCGGATTGGCATTTTAAGCAAATTTTTGATATTTTCGGCAAGTTTTGAGTATTTCAAACGAGTTTTAGGTATTTCTATCAACATTATTCTTAAAATACAACTTATCACACATAAAAATAGTTAATATAAGTGATAAACACAAGTTTTATGGTGAGTTTTTGGTATTTTCGGCAGAATTTGCAGGTTTTCAGCAAGTTTAACCTCCATTGACCATCGTTGACTACAGTTGACCGCTATAAATCGTCTTTTCATTAATCGGCAAGATTGAAGACCTTGTAGCGATTAATCGACGACTAATCGGGCTTGTAGACCTTGTTTTGCAACATTGAAAATATGTATTAGTTAATGTACCAAAAGCCAATATAGGTCATGAGGTCAACAACGTGCATGAATACTTGGAGGGGTGACCTCGTCATGCAAATTAGAGGGGATGCCTCTAATTAACTGGTAAGTGGGTAGGATGGATCAGCTCCTTGTGAAGGATGCAAGGCACACACCACATTCACCATGAAACCTGAATGAAACATGTAGGATGCACCCATACGCCCCACATGATAATATAATAATATAATGGCCAAATAACTGAAAAGGGACGCCACGAGCTATCATTCCGCCGTGGTGAAGTCATAACACTAGTGCCTCTAGTGTTATGGTTATGGTACCTCCATAACTATGTGAAACTGGTCATGCATGTATATGGCTAAGGTAACTAATAAAACATAAGCATTTAATATGTAAGTACTGGGGAAAACAGTTGGCTGCATACGGGAAATCCTAATGAAGGAAGAGATTGTCCTTACTGAAGGACGGGAAATCTGTACCTTATGTCCAGTAAACGAAGAAGACGAATGGAAGGAAGTCCTACTTCGATCTCACTTATGCTACATAAATAGTATACGTGTATAAGTATTCTGATTACTGATTACGTAACTAATTTTATATCGTGTCTTAGCTTGATTTATATGTTCATGCCTTGTTTTACTGATTTTAATGTTATGTTTTGTTTATCATGTATTTTGTATGTTCTGATTAAATATTACTTGTATTTCTTGTATTATTATACTTGTTGTGTAATAATAAGTAACTTCCTAAAAATAGCAGGTTTCCTAAAATAGAAAGTTTCCAAAAATAGAAAGTTTCCAAAAATAGATTTAACTTCTTAAAATAGATAAGTTTCTAAAAATAGAAAGTTTCCAAAAATAGTAAGTTTCTTGAAATATAAAGTTTCCATATTTAGAAGTAAGCTGAATTAATAAGCTAATAATAAAAGCTTAGTTTTACTGATTAAATATACTAAGTCATGTGATTAATAATATAGTTTATTAATTATAACATGTTAATTAGATAAACTATAGGTTATAAGATTTAATTAAATATAAGCATTATTTAATTAAACTAAAGTGTATAAAATACTTAGATTAAACATGTATTAATATTTATATTAATATAACCTAAGTCATGATTATTAATTAATTATATGTCATGTTATAATAATTAATTAATTACTATAGTCTAATTTAAATAATAAAAGACTTAGGTTATAATCATGTATTATTAATAATAATAATAATAAACCTAAGTCATGTTTTAGTTAAATTAATTATGTATCATGTTAAATTAATTTAATTAACTTAAAAAAATTTAAATGCACATTTAAACTAATTAAACTTGTAAAAATAATTAACCCGATCCCTTGTATTATTTATTAAACTGTGCCGTGAACCGAACCCGTGAAAACCCGTGAACCAACACCCCCGAAAACAGTGGCAAACCGGCCTAAGCCGGTTGCCCCTGCTCTCGACAAGTTGCAACCGGCTGCTGCCGGTGGTCTTGTCCTGCTCGCGCAGCCGCTCACCACAAACCAATCACAAGGATACCCCCGACGTGAGTCGGGGTGCCTTATTCCCTGCTGCCGATTGTAACCCAACACCACCGAGACCTTTGTCTCGTGTGGTGGTGCGAACCAAGCGACACCGAGAGTCGTAGGACCCTCGGTTGTGCGGCGGCCGAACACCAAACCCGAAAACAACATTTATTATTACCCACCATGATTTTAACATGTTAATTAATTATTCCCATGATCACATGTTCATAAAAAACATAAAAAAAATAATTAGAAAGGATTACCCAAAACACGTGGAATGATTAAATCTTGATCCCACGAACACACTCCTAATCAATAATTAAAATCAAAACCCCGTCCTCCTTTTGGCTTGCTACCGGCGGCTAAACCAGAACATCACGTTCTCCTTTTGGGTGCTGCTGGCGGCATAACCAGAACATCACGTTCTCCTTTTGGGTGATTATGGCGACATAAACAGAACGGGCGGCCACCATGAGGTATGCTAGGGTTTTTGCTTTGTTTTGAAAATGTGATAAATAAAAATGTAATGATTAACCTTCCTGACATATTTTTGTGAAGTGGGTTGGGCCATAAGGCCCGTTTCCTTTCTTTGTGTCCACGGGTAGGTGGGGCCCACAAGGGAAACCCGAACCTTTTCATGCTTAATAATTACGTGTTCGTACGTTTGTATTGTTACGTTATTATAATTTATTCATGTTATTATAAATACTTGTACGTAATCTCAATAATAATATACGTAAATACATATTTATGTGTTCGTGATTCTTACGTTCATGATTCTTACGTTCATGATTTCATGTTGGTGATTATAATTATCATTGATAATAGTTATCTTGTATTAATACATACTTAATACTTATCGTATAATAACACGTACGTAATTCTTGTAATTAATATTCGTGATTCGTGTTCATGTTATATAAGGAAAGTTGTAATCTTGTACGTACGATTATTAGTGTACTGTTCATGGTAAAAGCATGCGGATTTTACACACTTTCTTCGAGAAAAAATGATTTTTTCGAGATAAAAATTTTAAGTTTTCGAAACCATTTTCTTTGAGAAAAATAAAATTATATTTTCTTCGAAAAAAGTTTACAACGTTAGGGGTTTTTTATATAAAAAAGAGTAATTTAATTTTAATTCAAAATTAAATTATTCTTTTCTTTTAAAAACAATTCCCTAACGTTGTAAACATTTTTTTTCAGAAGAAAGTGTAATTTTAACTTTTTTTTCCAAAAAAAGGTTTCGAAAAAATTATACTTCTTTTTTTCGAAAAAAAAATAAATTTTTTTTAAAGAAATCAAAATTACTTTTTTCTAATAAAATTTTACCCTTTTAAAAACTTTATTTTGGAAAAAATTATTTTTTTGAAAAATTTAAATTTTTTTCCCGAAGAAAGTTTAATTTTAAATTTTTTCAAACAAAATGGTTTCGGAAAAATTAAACTTATTTTTGTCGAAAAAAAATTAAATTTCTTTTTGCCCAAAAAAATTAAACTTTTTTTTTTGAAAAAATAATAAAATTACTTTTTTTTAATAAAAATGTTTTCAAAAAAGAAATTTTTTTTGAACTTAGTGCAAAATACATCCCTCTATTATAAAAAGGGTAAAAAATATCATTCTTTATAAACTCTCGTTAGTACTTAACGAAAAAAATATTTGCATGATCCGTCCAAGGGATGTATCGTGCACAAAGTATGTAGCTGTTGGATGTATTATGTCTGAAGTACTGACGAGGGATGTAATCCACACTTTTTGTAAACCACCGAGATGTATTTTATACTTCTCTCTAAAAACTAATCTTTTTATAAATTTGGCTATTTTTAAAAAAGGTTGTGATAGTTAGTGAAGGAATTTGATGGAGAAAAAATAACATAAAAATATATGTGTCAAATTTGTGAAAAACAAAAAAAATTAAAAAAAAGTATTGTGTAACTAATAAAACTTTTGTGATTAAAAATTAAATAAGTTAGATAAATTAAATGAAACTTATAATTTTTTAATATTTATATAATAACTTAAAAAAATAAATAAATAGCTGTTACATATCATATCATCTAGACGTTATATCTTGCAAATACAAAATAGATAAATTTTATTTAAACATTAATATTAATACATAACAAATTTTCTTTTATAATGAATCACGGGGATACATATTAGTTGTACTTATATCATAATTACAAAATATTAAACTCAAATTTTTTTTCATAAATATATATATTAAATTAAAAATATTAAAATAAGTTTGATTAAACCTTATGCTACATAAGTTATAACTAGTGCACCTATACCAAATAAATATTTGAATAACTAAACTTAATTAAACACCTTCAAATACTATATATATATATATATATATATATATATATATATATATATATATATATATATATATATATATATATATATATATATATATATCTTTACATTATATATAAGAGGAGGAATATGCCACATAAGCATGTTATAAATCCACGTCAGCATCATTCGGGCCGGGCCGGGTATTCTGGAAAGATTCGTCTTCTATCATTGTTCTCCAACCCTAAACTCAAACCTCCCCACAAACTAATCATCCCGCACAAATCCATCAACACCTTCAATCGTAATCAATGTGGATTGGATTGAAGATAACATAACCTTGAATCCCAATCAATATAACCTTGAATCCCGATCAATGAACATCATTAAAAGTCTAATCAGAGATAGCAAATCCATGTTGTGGATCTCGCTCATCAAAGCTGGCACAATGAAGGTTAAAGAACATCATGACTTTATGAGGTTTGGATTTTCTATTAGGTTTCTGAATGATTCAGTTAGTTAAAATGCCTCTAATAGTTTTTGCAGGTTGTTCATCTTAAAAGGTACCCTTTTCTGTTAAAATCCTAATGAAACTATGTTTTTTTTTATTTTGTGTGGTTGTTTTGCAGGTGGTTGTTCATCTTTAAAAGGTATGACCCTTTTTCTCTTGAAACCCTAATAAAAAATGTGTTATTTTTTTGAATTTGTGTATGCCTAATGAAACTGTGTTGGCCTATTAACATCTCTGAAGATGTTTTAAACTGTGCTTAATTAGCTTTTATTATAACTTCAACGACCAAAGTTAGCATTTGTTATATATAGATTTGCTTAGTTCCAAATAAACACACCTTCATCCGCGAGTATCAATCCAATGCCTAAAACTTAGCCACATAACCAGCAAACCAAGTAATCGTTTTTGGCTTTTGTATCTCCACATATTCAACTTCACTACAGAATAAATTGTTATATGGCATATTTAATTCTCTCTAAATTCAACTCTTCAGGTGATTATTGGATATGTTGTTTTGAAAGCAAGCAAGTTAATTAACCAGGTTAAGTTATTAACTGGTGACATATGCGTAATAGTACACCAGGTATGATTCGTTTTATGTTTTGAATAGTTTGTTTTATCTAATTTGTTTGGATTGAAAATGAACTATCAATTTCTTGTACCACTATGAAATTGTGATTATAAGTTGGTCCATTTTAGAATCCTTGACATGATAAGTCTTTGCTTTTCTTTAGTCATACAGTTATACATGTGCGTATGCAGGATTGTAGATACTGGTGTAGCAGCCATGTTTTTAATCGTTTTTTGTGTGTTGTAATCATTGTTGTATTCTCACTTTTATCTTACATATTTTTATGTATTAGGTAATAGTTTAAGATTTGGTTTAACAACAAATTTAAATACATATGGTGTAGTTAGTTATTTGTTCATTCGCACTCCAAGTTAGAATAAAAAAGAGTAATTATCGAGCTTTTTATTATATATTTGTTAAATTTTATATTTATATCGAGCTTTTTATTATTTATTTGTTAATTTTTATATTTATATCGAGCTTTTTATTATTTATTTGTTAAATTTTATATTTTGAAAAGTGACACTTTAATTTTGTTGACGTGTGTAGGTGAAGATTAGTCCCAAGGTGACATCACCTGGTGTTGCCGTGCTGTAATGGTGCAACCTGAGACCCTAGGCAAGATTCAGTTATTAGGTATTTTTTATATTTCAAACTGATTATGAGTTACCAATAATTTATATAATATGCTTTTAAAATTAGATGTTCGAACTAGAGATTGGAATTAACTAGGCAGCTTATTATCTGGTATAATTTTAGGGTTATTTTTTTGTTTCATTATTGATCTTATATTTGTGGGGACAGGGGATTCAATGTTTGAAGAGAGTACAACTTAAGAAATGCCTCCGCTTGATTCAACATTCGAGTCTTACGTTCACTCTAAAGAATACAAAGAAATAAGCTGTGTACTTTAGACAAAATTAGGTGTATTGACTTTGACAGTATATGTTTTATGTTATAGTGCCAATAAATGGTTGAGGTGCCAAGGCAAGATAATTGGTTCCTATGTCTGTATTGAAGAAGCAAGAGAATGAGCTTTTAAACAAGAAGAATGCGGCTATCAGTTAGTTGACCTTCAACAGGGCTAATCAATACACCAAGGAGTAGGAGGATCAGGTATCAATACACCAAGGATTAGGTGGTTTGATTTATGATTTGTGTTGGAAATGCAGCCATAGAAGTTAACTCAGTTAAAGCGTGAAGCGTGCGTGATGATGAGAGAGTAGTGTATGGGACTACCGTCCCAGAGCTTAATGGCGAGGAACTTGCAGTGAACGCCATTGATGTCAAAGCAATTGCTCTCTTAAAGGTGAGGTATATTATGTAAAGGTGAGGAATATGTCTAAATGAGGCTAAAAGTGTTTGTATGTTTTTAAAGTTACTGGAATCAGATAATTTAATCACTGCCTATGATAAAAGCTAATACAATTTAAGCAAAATTATAGTGCTTACCCGCATATGCTTTCATTCTGTAGAAGGCACATATAGAATCTTAAAGATACATATACAACTATTTGTGTACTTGGTTTTCTGATCTACATTTTAATATTTAAATTTATGTTGAATTTAATCATGTCGTTAGAAATTGTATAATGTGAATCCAGTAATTAATACTAAAGAGGTAACATTGATTTGCTACTTCTGTTTGTTACAGGTGCGTGCATTTTATCCATCTCTTTGGGTTTTCCTATCTCTACCCATTACCTAACTTGCCACTCTTTAGGAAAGATATCAATGTATGAATGTATTAACATGCAATAAGTCTAGGAAATATATCAATGTATGAATGTGTTAAATTTACAATAAGGAAGAAATGGTATTTGATGGAGGCAGGGTAATGGCTAATATGATTCTTTTTTTATATAATATACTCTTCAATACATAGTTTAGTCAATCCAAGCCAAAAATTGAAGATACTAACATCTGAATAGTCATTACAGGCACTTGATGTAGAATAATTAAGCAATATCCCTTGCAAATATGTTTTTAGCTCTTGCACCAGTAGCACCATAATAACTCGTCATTGATGCTTCCCTGTTTGTGTTGTAGAAAAGGGCATATGGGTTAAAATTTTACTGCGCCATTTTAACCCATCTGTTTGTTGTAGTTGGCTCTATACTTGCTGTGTGTGTGACACATCAACTTGGCATATAATCAACTGTTTTTTGTTTGGTTGAAGTAGGGGAAGAAGTGTCCAAATCTACTATTCCCCATTTACGTAGAAAACATCCACCAATAAGATTGTCAAAGCATGGGCCCAGGACCAATTTTTTGACATTGTCACCAATGATTGGGCAGCATATCAAGATTCATGTAGGAGATAGATGCGGACCAAGAGAATGATGAGAAGGCTGCACTAATTGAGGTAATACTCATGATTTCTGACATAAAAAAAGTTTAAGTAGTTTTATAATAATAACAAAAATCCATCGAATTTCAAGAGTCTTTGGAGGAATTCTTAAGTGATGTGATTAATCATGTATATATCTATGTGACAGGGACACAATCAGAAGCATTGTAACCGTGTACGAAAAGAATGAACGCATGGCTATTCTTGCACGGTGAAGAGATCTCTGTCGCGATTAAACCATATAGATCTTTCCAAAAGGAAAATAACTTAGAAGTTTGAAGATAATGATATTAGCGGGAAGGTTTTTAAGGAAAGTACTATGTTAGGTATGTAACTTTTAACTTTAGATTTTCTTAACTCAAGGTGAATAAAAATTGTTCAGTTGTAAGGAAAAAAGGTTGATTGTGATCAAATATACAACATTACGAAAGAGCAACTGCATCATATAGCTTTTTTGTTTCTTCAGGGTCACCAAATATGATGCAAAATTTAGTCCATTTCAACGACAAGAATCCAAGTGAAGTGTCTGGGTTGGCAAGTTTCAACACTCATATTGTTGCTAAGACCATGACTATAGAGGGCATATATGCGAATATCTTCGAAAATACAGGCATTGAAAGCTTCTATCTATATATCTTTTTCTAATAGTGTTAATTGAATCTAATCACTGTAAAATTTAAAAACTAAAAGTTTGTTCATATTTAAAATTTTGATTCTTCAAGGTCTTTAACTAGCAGGGTCAAAAAGTCCGAATAACTATACTGTTATAATAGGATTGTACAGAAAATAGTATCTCCAAAAATAATTTAGATTGTTTAGATGTCTTTACCTAATAACGTTTAGTAAACTACACTTTTTTATGTCTAGCTGAATTTTTTGGATAGATATTGATTGTAATTTGATTTAATGTTTTGCCATCACAGTTGATCTGCTGCTCGTGAATGCCAATGAGCTAGATTCTGGCATAGATTTTTCAGCTGCTAAAGAATCAAAGGAGTATTTGATCAATGAAACTGCTGTTAACTAAGAACCTGATCTCAAATATGTACAAGCTGATGCAAATGAGCATGAGCCAGGCGTGGAATTTGCAGCTCATGAAGAAGCACAACAGTTTTTTACCAGTGAAACTGTTGTTAAAGGGAATCTGATCTTGACTTTGCAAAAGTCGATCAAGAAGCCGAGCAAATTCTATCAAATGGTAATAAGATAACACCCGAGTCAGTAGTTGATAGACGTTTATTGAAGTTATTGGCTATGCTTTTACTTTTAGGCTATCTATGATACATGCATCTTTGTCCAACCACATAAGTGTCATTATGGTTCTAACAGTTGTATTTTCAAAACTGTACATGATTCAGAATACAAAACACAGAGTCTTTCTGATATATGATTCAAAGAGTTGGATCCTCTAAGAGGAAGCTGGTAAGATCACAATACAAAAATATCAGTACTTTAAGCCTTAAAGGACTTTAGTAGTGTTAGAAGCCTTGAAATGACCTCTTTTGATGATTTAGTATAGTACTTTTTTGCTTTAACCTCTCTAACCCTTTTTTCCTGATCAGTTATACTAGCAATTGTTCATAACTAAAATTAAATCATTCTTAGAAATTCTGGAGAAATTTTGCATTTTATGTATTTTCCTAATTCTGCTTTTCGTGGTTAGAACCATAATTTAATGCATTAATAATAAGTATCTTTTGGTTTTTGTCATTCAGCAGTCATGTGCTCAGTAACTCGATAATTGAGGAGGTACAAAAACATGCGCCGTTCATCAATTTTGAACCTTTTTGTTAGAAATGAAATATTAGTTCCTCTAAGATTAGCTAACTTTATATGGTAGTTTTCATTAGAAGGAAAATGGCAGCAAATATAATAACTGTCTAATGTAACTTCAGGGAGTCCCGTCACAGTTCTCTGACCTCTCTCCTCTTTATGATCATGTTGGCTAGGTGTGTGCAAGCTACCTCATTAGAGGCTGGATACAATGGGTAGTTTTAGAGCCTATGTTAATAAGCTTGATCAGTTTGTTTTTTTATATGAGTAAAAAAGAAAAGCAAATTATCAGGTCTTCTTTCATTACTATATGTGATCATGCACATATCATCTATGTACTCATTATTAATATCATAATTGAAACGCATCAGATTGTTTGCATCCTACTTATATAGATAAATCTTATTATGTGTATAGAAGGAAATTTTCAAGTCTACACCCGTTTTCTTTTTAGATCATTCTAATTTATTAAAAAGTTATGATATGTTATTTTTGAACCACTTTTAAGTTATGGTCATCATGATGCTAAGTCTGCTGATATGTTATTTTGTGTGAACAGCTACCAAGAGAAAAAGAAATAGATTCCCATGTCAAATGATTTGAGATTTTAAGGATATACATGAAGAAAAGGAAAAGACAGCTCTAAAGAAAACAAACCATATGAGCATCTGGCATATGGTCCTTCGGCATATGGTATCTGGTCTTGCAACTGAATCTCGTGGTGACACATTAGTTGAACCAGTAGCCGAGGAAAAAAATCACATACAAAAGGTTTATAATCTACACATGAAAACTTTTAGATTAGTATTTAGTTTTACTTATACAAAAGGTTTATTAATTGTGCCATTTTTCTTTGTTTCTTTTGCTAAAAACTAACGGCGTGTAGTAAAATCTTAGCTATGATCAAATCTATGTTCAGTTTTTAGCTTCTTATGAATATGTTCGTCGAGCCAATAATAGTTTCATATGTGTAGATAGAAATTGGTCATATATTTGTTTGGACTTATAAAGTATAGATGGCAATTTCGACCGAGTCACTTATGGATGAATCAGTTTGGGTTAAGTTACATTGTAGACTTGGGAATTTAACTAAAAGAACAGGTCAGATGTGTATGTTGAGAATGCGTAAAAGATTCTATGTTGTATGTAAAACTTTGTCTATCGAACTCATTTTAATTTGCAATCATATATTACGTTAGTAATAAAGAATTTTGAAACAAATTCATCAACAGAAACTGTACCAATATTTACCTATTATTACCTGTTATTCGACTATAAGTGCTCATTTTTCCAGCTGTACTTGAGACCCTTGGATCTCATGTGCCATTGCAACAGTATATAACTAGCTAGACTTATAGGGGTGCTTGTGCAGATTGCATCTAAAAGGTTGAAGTGTACTTGATAACCACTTTGGACTTCGGATTGGTATATGGTAGTACTAAAGTTCAGTATGTGCAACAGACAAATTTTAATTTGTGGGTACCTATTTGTGACTAGAAAATGAACATAAAACCATTTGTGCGTGTGCTTCAGCTTTTATAATGTGTTTACGATAGTACCCGTGATCATTTATTTATATCCATAAAAAATCCAACCATTTGATTTACGTCTAATTTAATATCATCGGATACTAAATCATTTCTGTACCATTGGTATTTAATCTAAGTTAGGAGGCTGTATGGTATTTACGAATAATTCAATACCATTTATAAAATGATGTCTATGGTACTTTTAGTTAACTTTGTGTGTATACAGTGTTGAGATAATATGGTGGTAACAGGTTTCGAAAATTTGTAAATACAAATGGATATTTTATGTGAGTTGTTTATGATTGGAATTAAACATTTTTGGATGTTGTTTAGAATAATAATTATTGTTACCCAAAAAATAGTCTTTACATATTGTTAATCAAAAGTAATTGAAAGGGAGTTATAAACACTTTAATCACAGGAGTTGGTAATTATTAGTGGTTAATTATTTTTGTAGCTATAGGCGTTTCAACTATACGTTGAATTTGTTCCATCTCAACACAAATCAAAAGATGGATTAAATGAAGGTATTATAGAAGTTTACGTAGCATTAGGGGTGAAATCGAGTCAAGTCGAGTTATATGGCTCGAGCTTTGCTTGATAAAACAATTGGAGGCTTGAGATTGGCTTGATAGTTTGTCAAACTTTAACAATTTGGACTTGAGTTTAGCTTGATAAGGCTTGATCAAAGCTTGAGCTTGACTTAAAAAACTTGAATGCGTATAAAATTAACTTTTTTTTATAGTAAAACTCATTAATAAAAAAATATGTATAAAGTAAAACAAACAAAAACCATAACTCAAAACCAAATTCGATTCATTTAGGATTATTAAAACCAAAAATAACATAATTGTACAGTCTTGGTTTTAAATTGCGTTTTGCGATCCAATGCGATTAATGTCCCAAAAGCCATTGCGTGATGTGATTGTTAACGCAATTATGACACCTTTATATTAAAAAGAGTACATAAAATAATTATACATATTATATTTCACTAAGTACCAAGTAAGTGTAATAAATTTATAAAAATAAAAAAATAACTAAAATACAATGAGCTAAATTATAAATTTAATCAAAGTTAAAAAATCCTTTTAGAATATAATATTTATTTATGAAATAAGCCTTTATACTTAAGTTAATACTCAAATTAACCATAAGTTGCTTATATGAATTCATAATAAAAACACATTATAATAAAGCTTGATAAGAGTTCAAACCGAGCTATCAAAAGTTTGAGCTTGATATATTTCAAGCTATTTTGTGGGCTTGAGCTTGATAAAAGTCTGCCTTGATCGAGCCACGCTCGAGCTCAAGCTCGAGTTGCTTGATAAAAGCTTGGCGTGATTGAAGCCGTACGTAGTATATTTTGTAGTAAAGTAAAATATATTTTTTATTTTTACGCTTTATGCTAAGTTATAGCATTAGTTTTTACAAGCTTCAGTTATCTATTTATAACATGAATTTTTTTATCTTTTAACTTCATTTATTATCCAACAACAAAAAACTTAAAGCTAGCCCATTCATCGAATGGGTCTTGAGGCTAAAAGCATAAAACATCTGTTTAATTACCAAATGATTTTTTAATGCTTATAATGTCATTGTGTTTGGCTTAAACAGTTTGATAGTTATTCATTAACAGAAGCAAAGGATATACATTGTTTAAGATTGGGTTGTTTTTTAGAGGTCGGCTTTCTTTCATGGGAAACTATACGTCGTTGTCTCAAGGGTCACGAGCATGAAGGGTTTGAAGATTATATGTTGTGAGAGATATGATAAATACACAAATTCAGCGACGAACATTATGTATAAAGAAGTTTTATTTCGCATTTGAACTAAAAGCATATACTTTGTAATGACGAATAGTTTATTAGGTTTTATTTCCTCTTATGGAATTATCATTCATTTCTTTTTGTTCACCGAATAAATATTTTACAATGTTCGCAATCCATTAATCGTTACTTAATTTATTGCTTGGATACTCCCAAGGCGTGCCCGCTCATTGTGAAATTTGACAAACATTGCTATTCAACAATATTAGCAAAAGGAAAAAATATAAACGATAATTATAAGTCATGTACGCATAATGGCAAAAAACTTTTGGACAAACATCGCTACCACCTATGCTAAAAAAGTCATGATCTGAGTATAAAAATTTTCATATAAGATTTTCTTTATTAACACCAATATTTAGCTAAACAAAGAAATGTAAACGATAATCACAAGTCATACCCGCTCATCGGGCGGGTTTTTCCACTAGTATATATATATATATATATATATATATATATCTCTACATTATATATAAGAGGAGGGATATGCCACATAAGCAGCCTATTAATCCATGTCATCATTTTTTTTTGGTAATTTTGTAATTTTCGTTTTTTAATAGTTATTTTTGGATTATATTTTGCAAATTAAAATAGATAAACTATTGAAAGATATATTATCCCTAAATATAAAAAAAATATATACGATCTTAAATAAAACCCTAATATCTCTCTGGAGTCAAAACCTTCCGATTAACAGAAAACCCTAATATGATTCACGGTATCTTCAGAAAAGTATTCATTTGCAGACCGAAGCTATGGTGCAGATGAGCGTATATCATATTTTCATATTATGGTGCAGATGAGCGTATCATATTTTGTGGTATGGATATATTGTTGTGTAAACCTCAAACAAGGTTGTTTTTTATATTAGAGTTTTAATGATAATATCGAATCTGCTTATTTGAATTAGTTATTTTTTGTCTCCATCTTTCTTCATTCCTTCACCTTCAAAAATTCATTAACCCCAAATCCCAGGCACGTTTGATTTGTTTTTTTTTTCATGTAGGAATCTGATTAAAACCTCCATATTTGATATTGGCGGATCTCTGCTATAATGAAAAAAGGTATGTTAAATCTAATTATAATGCATCATTAGTTCCATCAATTATATTAAAACTTGAAGCAATTATGCTTTGATAATCATTAATGTTGTCACTGTGCAGATTAAGAAAACAAAGTGCCAAACCAACCTACTAAACGAGCATAATCCAATCAGAAGAAAATAATGTTGAATCTACCATGTCAAGATCATATAATTAGGATTAAAATCTTATCAGCTAAACATGAATAATCGCTCAAAAAGTAGAGTTTATTAGTTTTTTAGAAGTCTAATAAGCCCATAAGCCACACACTTAAGCCTTAGCAAACACCGCCTTATATATGTGACAACTTACGCATTGACATACTTCATGTTGTAACATGACCATATCGTATATGCATTCAGGGTGACACGAATCATTAGATAATTGGTGAATGCTATTTAGATAATTAGGAATAATATGTACTTTTATGAGTAGATTGTGCGATTAAAATAAATAAAAAATGGTTTAACAAACGACAATCAAAACATGAACTCAAGTGATGTAATGATTGGAGCACGCCCAAGTAACCAAGTAATCTAATTTGTATATATTATTACGAAATTGACGTTAGATATGCTCCATGGACAGGCTCTTAGAAATCAGAGGTTCAACACCATTTTTTTCCCATGCTATGCTCAATTTTGGCTTTGTTGAACTATCAGTAAGTTTATTTTCCCTTTACTAACCCATGGACATGCTTAGTTCACTTTATTTCAGTTCATTTATAATTCTATTATCTGTATCAGGTCTTTATAATGTTATCACATACAAGCCCAAGGAAGTTTAGGCTTTAATATGAATTATATGTCCATCTACTTATTGGTAAATATTGATTACCTGTTTTGACCTTTTCCACCTTCAAATAGTAAATGTGATTCCTTCACCATAAATGAAAGAATTTAGGTATGATCTCGAGATACAAATCATTTATATCAGTAATATAGAAAACGGAAACATATAATCTTACATTAGTATGCATCGGATCAGAAATGA
Organism: Glebionis coronaria; assembly: GCA_025667525.1. Lineage (NCBI taxonomy): Eukaryota > Viridiplantae > Streptophyta > Magnoliopsida > Asterales > Asteraceae > Glebionis > Glebionis coronaria. The sequence goes on from CM046881.1 coordinate 93,505,100, forward strand.
TTCATTATTCAGAAGTATACACATCTGTTTTTTTTAACTGCGCGAACATAGGCATATGTTGTATCTTAAACCCTAGAGGATAGGGAAAAAAGGTTCTAAATTGAAGCACAGGAGAACGTATGGGTGTTTGTAGCAAACACTAACGACTATGGATGTTTTTTTTAACAGGTGACAAGTGGTAACTGAGCACCTTAGGTATTAAATTCTGGTGGCTTAGTTATGAAAACTTGGTCACCTCGGACTCTTGGAGTCAGATGTGAAATCTATAAGTGACAATGAGATATATGGATATAAATAAAATTACATAATTTGGACTCTTGGACTCTTGGACTCTTGGACTCAAGGAATGTCTGCCAGAGGATCGGCTTGGCATTGAGGTTGGTTTCCAATTTCTATTGCTATATTTTATTATCCTATATAAATGTTTAGTGAAGTTAGGCATATGCGTGCTGTTGTAGTTTTGTAGCCTTAAGTTATCGATTGTGTATATAAATTATATTTCATTTACCTTCCAAGACATGGTGTGCTTCATTAAACTCAATTTTACTGAATCTGTTATATACATGTCTCAGATTAGTACAAACGCTAAGAAATGAATTGTTATAGCTCAACTAACACTTGATACGAACCGATTAAAAAGATGTATTTTCAAAAGGTGTTCAACTCATACAAAGTAAGTTATGTATATGTATAACAAATTATCTAAGAAGCAAATATGTTTGCATCCCACGAGCTACCGGACAAGCTTAGGTAAAAGTCTGCGAATATAGGAAGGAAAACAATGTTTTGGATTGGGTAATTAATTAAACAGAAATAACATACGAGCATTAGATAAGTTATCAATATACATATACGTTATCAATGTTTTGGATTAGATAAGTCATCAATGTACAACTATGAACAAATGTTACTAAAGTTTGACAAGAAATTCGATTTGGTTACTAAAGTTTAAAACCTAACAGATAGGTTACTCAAGTATACGAGATTATTATTTGGGTTACTGAACATTTATAAAAGTTACACTCTCGTTACTCTTTTGAGGGGCTACCGGTTGAGAACTTGTTTGACTTGCCACATCAGACGTTAGTGGATCCCACCCCTTTAATTATATTTGTGTCGTGATCTTCCTTCTGAAACTCCATATTCACAGTGATGAGATGTTTATGTTTTAGTGTCTCAAGAACACCTTACCATCATTTATCATCTTCATACTCGTGTGTTCCAAAAACAATTAACAAGAACCTTAATAGGCTCTTCTGAAAAGACCACGAGTTCACCCTCTTAATCATCAAAAAGTTTCAGAATCATATTCACTCTCACAATCATTTATTTCATCTTCTTTGTAATCTTCATAATCATCAAACTTCCTTTGCCATCTAAATACGCTGCAGAGCTTGTAGCTGATTTTCCGCCACCACAACTGACTAATTTAGGATCAGATCGTTCTAATGATGTTCACCTTTTTTCCCTGGCCTTGCCAATCTACTGTGCTAAACCACGGTAATAATCGACCACTCCGGGATCAATTGATTCTATTGATATCAACATCGTTGTCCCTCTACAACCGTTCACCGTTTTTTGAGTGATTTGTGTCAATTACAAATTGTTGACAGCCTTCTCTCCTCATTGTAATCGTTGTTATGAGAGCGTATGAATTTAGGAGCATCAAGGTCTTGTGTTTTTATACACAAATATATGACGGTTTGGATTGGAGCACAAGGCGGTTGGATAAGTGTTTGCAACAAATATTGAAAGAATAAGATGTCTTTGTAGCGGTCGAGTGTGATGAAGATTTGAAGGATGTGGTGGTGGAGTTAATAAGGAAGATCTCAAGGCTTGAGGCAGATATGGTGCTCCGGTGGTTTACAACCGGCGGATATGGTGCTCCATTGATGAATTTGTGTTATGCTTTTTCATTTACAAGAAAGAAGAAAGCTACCTGAACCATTTTATTATATGCCACGTATTTTTTATAAGTGCAAAAAAAACGCACCTTATCTGCCACGTAAGTGGTTACCGGCAGTAACAGGTGAATAGATAAGTGGTAACTTAAATATCCGGTAATGATAGTTGAGTAACCTATCTGTTAGGTTTTAAACTTTAGTAACCAAATCGAATTTTTTGTCAAACTTTAGTAACATCTGTGTATATTAACCCTTCAAACAACTGTTCCACGATTTATTGAAAGAAGTTTAAGTTCATTAAGTTTAAGGTTTATACTAATGCAATTTTTAGAAATAAATCTGTTAATAGTATATTTTTCACGCCAATTCTTGATCAAACATGAAATTTCATGAAAATGCAAGTTACCCAATTGTGTATAAATGAATTAGTTCGGTTTGTTGGTCACAGAGAATTATTTTTGCCATTGGTACCAGCAGTGGTACCGTCCAGGTAATGTTTTACATGGAAGTTTTGTTAGTAAGTTAATTCGTCACAAGTCAAAGGTGTGTGGACTTAATTGGTCGTGTGGTAACTGTCAATTACCATGAGGCGGAAGTGATAAGAAGGCACGTCGTTGATTTATTCTGATATAAATACATATATACATTACGAAGTTTATGGGAAACATCATAAGTTAAAAACTATATAACCTTTTGGTTTACTAATGCAGTTGTTTGTTTGGAACCAAGATTCGACGCAACCTATTTTAAAGTACCATGAGCACACTGCAGCTGTGAAAGCCATTGCGTGGTCCCCACATCTTTACAGGATTATAGCTTCTGAACTTAAACTGATCCGTGAGGTATGAGCTTGGCTTGATAAGTTATTTTTTTGGAATTAAAAATAGTAGACGTGTATTGAGTTTTTCGCGCAGGAATACGGGCTCATTGGCTAAAATGCGTTGTGAAAATGAATGCAAGAGGGTGCAGACAATGAGGAAAATGGACAGAGTCAATGCTCAGCAAGCGGAAACTGGTCAGTCTGTTATAAAATAACAAGCGTCATAAATTGGTTCACGGAATCTAGCTTGGATATATGGAAGGTAAAAAGAAATTCAGAGTTTGTTGGAGAATGGACATCTTCAGGTTTGAACATCTCTATACGTTTAAAAATGTACTCATATGATGAAAAGATTTAATGAGTTTGAAGATCAAAGGAAAAAATAAATTCGACAAGCAAATAGATTCAACTGTAATGACCAGTTACAAAGGCCTTGGCTCCTCTTTGTAAAGTTTTATAAAATTCAAACAGTCAAGTTTTATTAAATTCTGTCCAAATCTGTTAATTAGATTTCTGTCCAAAATTACTGAAATTCGTTGCTGTTATGACCATGTATTACTGTTGTGCAGACTTGCTAGGAAGATGTGAAGGCTACTAAATACCAAGAAAACTATTTTCTTCGGTCTCGAGACTATTGTAGGAAGATGGCAAAAATGTTAGTCTCTTTATTACTACGTATCAAAAAAATATCTAATTTTGCTTAAAAAACGTATAGGAGCTGTTTGAGATTGCTTATCTTCTTTATTCAAAAAGCAATAACCAGATACATCATTTTAAATATCAGACATATATCCCATATGAAAGCATATGAAAGCCATTCTGATCCAAGATAACTTACAGAAGTCCCATCTTTCTGCTACACCACCAAACTTTTCATCAGCCCGCCAATATAAGGCCCACAATATTGATATAACACAAGCAGCTCCACTCACGACTCCAACTAAACTTGCGCCATTAACCATGACAGACCCAAGTTGGAATAATATTCGTTAAGCCTACATTTTTTTATAATGTCAACTTTGGTGGTTGATTGTATTGGATTTGTAGTAATTTATTTGAACGAGAAAGGATAATCATTCAAAAGTAGCTGTTTATATCCTTTACAGTAAGAACATGTTTAAATAGAGTGTTCAATAAGAAAACAACGAATGAATTTTGTAGAAAATGTAAAGAACCAATACTCTCATATCAATTAGCCTTTAGCAGACACATTTTATAACATAACATGCCTGTCATGTGCGTACATTTATGTACATCCCAAGTCCTATGAAATATAAATGAAGGAAATTTCGTGTAGCAAAATATAGAGTAAAGTCAATACAAAATAGACATGGCAACAATATAGGCAACACCACAGTATACACACATCTAAGCAAAAAAAACATATGTAGTACTGATGTAGAGATCTAACTCAATAGCAAAGCCCCCGGCTTGTGAGAGCTTGATCACAGTTCTTAGTATCGATGGTGGCTGAATCAGAGGTCTTATCCCAGGTATTATCCTCGAGTTTCTTGACATCACACTGCAATTTTTGTTTGAGTTTCTTTATACGATATTCTTGCATAGTAGTTCATACAAACACAATAGTAGTTACTTTAGTTAGTTCAATTTTTTATTATATAATGGTTTATGGTTCAGAAACTAGATGGTCCTGAAGCAAGAATCGTAGACTATTTTAATATAATTGTTGGACCGGTACGGGTGGTCTCATTACTACGGTGTTAACCGCTCTTGATGATAAGGACACTAACAAGCGCCCTTTGTTCGCAGTGAAGGACATCGAAGAAATCTAAACCGAAAAATAATATATCTGATAATATGCGTAGCTTAAGGAAGTGGCTGGATGATGATTGAGTTGTGCAAATTTTTGGCTCAAAAGGAAAAGGAAGATGTCATTTTTTAGTTTGTATTAGAGAGCTTTGCATGATACTACTGTGGAGATCGTGTGGTTTATGTGAAAGGCATTGAGTTTCAAGCCATTGACAAGGCATGTTAAATTATTCTTTGCTTCCTTCATTTACAGTGAAGATGAATACATGGATATATTTACAGCTCCTATTAAGTTAAACATTTATAACATGTGACACAATATTTTTTATACGTAAAATAGGAAGAAATTGTGAAGTTAAAGGAAGTCAACAAGTTTCCCTGTATCTGGACTTGAATGCAAATCAGGTGTAGCAAAACGCCAATGAACTATGATGATGATGAGGAAAATGTCCACACACTATTTCAAAATAAAGTTGTCAATAGGATAACTGTAAATGTATTGGTGTTGTCCAAATCGTTGAGGATTTCCAGCCTAATAACCAAACTAAATGGAAAAAACCATCTTATAGAGGCGGCTGTTAGAAATTATATTACAACAAGGGTTTTTCTATCTTGTGCCCTAGGGCACATGATAAGAAGTTACAAAGTACATAAAAAGTACACAGGGTCCCACAGAAAAGTACACAGGAATCCGTAAAATGTGGATCCCTGTGTACTTTTCTGTAGGACCCTGTATACTTTTTACCTTCTTATCATGTGCCCCTAGGGCACAAGATAGAAAAATCCTTACAATTAAGCTTTTTAACATTCTGACATTTGTTTTTCGAGTGTATAATACCTCATCATCATACTTTATATCTGTTATCCATCCATCTTCTTTCAACTTCTCTATATGGTAAACTCCTTTATTGATAAAAGTCTCGATTTCTCCCTTTTTCTTTCCTGTGAAATAAAATTCCAAATTGTTAACTTTAATAATTCAAAAATTCAAGATTATAAAGGTAACACCAATTTTGTATTCACCTTTGGCTTGAGAAATCTTATCAACCCAATTCCAATACATATGTTATCTAGCACTTTAGTAAGCATCTCACGTTTTTCTTCAGACATATTCTTGCGAACTATTCGATCACCATAACTTTTATATTTACCGATCCGCAAGCGACGGAAAATAAAATACAGTTAATAAGTTGCCATAATAATTTAAAATATACGCCAACTAATTTCTTTATTGCTACTTATCCTTGTAAATGCATAATAATAATTTGTCGTGTTAATAAATGCATTATACATTAAAGATGGGATATAATTTAAAAATGGCTACTTATCTAATTTTGAACGTATGACTCGATGACTCGACCGGATTGACTTGGTGGTCGATCTTGTGACTCGATAACTTGATTTGGTTGACTTGACTGACCCGATGACTCGACCGGGTTGACTCGGTGACCGACCTCGCGACTTGTCACTCGACCGGATTGACCCGACGGTTGACCTGTGACTCGGTAATATTGTGTGGAAAAGAAATGTTAATTAATTATATTAAGAACTGTCAAAAATACATCCTTTTTAACAAATAAGATACACACTTACCACATTAAAAGGATATGTATAATATCCTTTATATATTATCGGTGACACGCAAGATACTCCGCTGCACTAAACTGTCGTTAAAAAAAATTTGTGCTTCTATTTCAATTCAATAACATATTAAAGAAGTTACTGTATACCTTCTCTGAACTGATAATAGTTGTTGGAAAGTAGGTAAAAACATGATGCAATAAAAATGATAAAACAAGAATTTATCTTTCTTAAAAAAAATTGTCGCATAATATTATAATTTTCACAAAAAAATGACAAAAATAAAAATATTTAGTACATCCCCTATAAATAATACAAAAATTATAATTTAACTCGATCAATTTAATCTAAACACAAAATTTTAAAACTCCTTCCTTAATAGCATCAAAATAATATTCATCTTAAATATATAAACTGAAAAAACACATTTATATATAACAAAAATAAACCAAAGCATTCTAACAAAAAAAGTAAATAAAACAAAAATCATACCGACTAATCATGCACTAAAAATAACTATACTAAAGAAAGTACTAAATAACCACTGATATTCTTGAAAAAATTATTTATCCAAACAAAAATGTTATAAACAATTAATTTTGTAAATAAAAAAACTTAAACAACACATATAAGTCAACCCGAATGATAATGGAATAAAAGACAACTATATTAAAAAAAGTTAAAAACAAATATTTACCAAAGAAAAAAAGTTAAACGGAAATCACAAGTCATACCCGTCCATCGGACGGGTTTTGCCACTAGTATATATATATATATATATATATATATATAGGGGAGCTTTCTTGTCAGAACCATAATAAGTGTGAGAACTATCAGAACCATAATAGACCAATCACAATTTAGATAATTAATTTGATTTAATTTAATAGACAAAAATGCATAAGGGCAATTATGTAAAAGTAGGTTGTTTACAATTTATAGAAACTTTTACATCCCAAATTAATAGCAGATCATCTATAAGAGATAATGTCGTTGTATTTTATTAAAATATTTCAGGATATAATTTTTTTTAACTCGGTCTTATATTTTTTTTCCTCAGGTTTATTTTGTGTTTTTAAAAAATCTTTTTAAAAAACAAGTTATCCTATAAAACATAAACATTTATGTTTTTCAAATGGTATTATTTAATAAAAAAACTCTTATTTTTTTATATTAAATTTCATTTTATTTTTTGATATTTTTTTACGTTTTTATAAAAAAAAACGTGTATGTTTTTGGATAAATAAGTATATGTATGTTTCTCGATAAAACATGTATGTTTTTCGATAAAAACATGTATGTTTTCGATAAAACATGTATGTTTTTCGATAAAAACATGTATGTTTTTCGATAAAACATGTATGTTTTTCGATCAAACATGTATGTATTGAGATAAAAGATGTATATAGAATTTTATTGTGTTTTGCTTAAGATGATGATCATGTCTATTATGTAGCAAACATTTCTTTAAAATTCAAAATATACATAATTTGATATCAATTGAAATCAACTAAAATACAAATTTCTAAAAAGCGAAAAATAAATGAATCTAATCGTACGAAGCCTTCCAAGAACATATATGTACTTCTCTTTTTCATCAGAATCTTTCGAAGATACACGCACGGCTTGTAACAACATACATGCACGCCTTGCTACAACAAAAGATGTCTATCTGTGTACATGAAACAATAACACAATTATTGCAACTTAACAATATATTACAACAACTTAAAAGTATATTACAAACAACTTAATGTACCAATTATTTTTTAAATAATAGTAAATGCATGTATTATTACAAAAAACATTTATGTTTTATTTAAAAAAACATGTACTATGTATTAGTAATAGATGTTTGGAACAAAAACATACATGTTTGTGAAAAAAAAACATACATGTTTGTGAAAAAAATAATACTTGTTTGTAAAAACATACATGTTTGGAACAAAACAACATACATGTTTGTGCAAAAAACATACATGTTTATAAAAAAAACATACAAGAATCTTTACGATCGACGGATCCAACATATTGTTTGCATGGTTGACAAGCGGTAAGGTTGGCCATTCATAATAAGCTCGGTTGACAAGCGGTAAGGTTGGCCATTCATAACAAAAATTTCATCGGGAACAACAAGATTCATTACGATCGACGGATCCGATATATTGCTTGCACGAAAGAAAAATCCAAAAAAAATTACTGGTGGTTTGGCTAACCTTTTTCGGATCGAAACAAAATTATCGTGGTTTCATATAACAATATCTATTCATATACATACCAACCATACTATTTTTTGCCTTCACATGTAAAAGACACTTCATATATCATATTGAATCCATATACCGACCGTCTAGAATGTGAATACTTATTGACATGCTAACCATATTTAATTTTAAAACAGTTGTATCCATGCTATATAAACAAATTTTTTTAAAGCACTATCATGTTAGAAACATCACAATATAAAAAAACAGTTACAACATCTAAATGAAATGAAACCTTGTATTTGTGATAAAGCACGCCTACACATCCCTGTCTCTTTTATCCACGAGGACAGTCTCTTCTTGATAGGCATTTTTCTTTGATCCGGCAAACGAAGACAGGACATAATGTTTTCGTTTGACCTTTTCTTTAACCATAAGGATCGGATTTTTTTAACCGCGAGGACATTTTAGTCTTGTCCAACGATTTTATTTATGATAAAAATACAAGCGATGTGCAACCTGGACTTTCTTTGATCCGGCGAGTATGGAGGAGAGAGTGGAGGCGTGAATAGGTGTTGTAGGTTTTGTTACTTTTCAATCTCACTCCTCGATATTAATAATAGACTTTTTTAATCCCTAAAATGCCCTTTAGCAGTTGTCAAACTTTATCCTAATATATTGCTTAATTACATTTATAGCACAACTTATTATAACCCTTGATCATCTAATCTAATGGCTATAAAAAAGTTCTGACAGTTCTGCCATTAAAAATGGTTCTGAAAAGAAAGTTACACTATATATATATATATATATATATATATATATATATATATATATATATATATATATATATATATATATATATATATATATATATATATATATATATATATATATATATATATATATATATATATATATATATATATATATCAAATCAAAAACCCTTATATAGGAAGGATGGTGAAACAATTCCTTAAATACAAAATTCTATAAAAATGACACATGTAATTCATTAAAGGGTTTCCATAAAATGCTTTAAAAAGAAAATAGGAATTCCAAATGACGCCTAAAATACAAAATTCAATAAAAATATATATGGGAATTACAAATGATCCCTTAAATACAACATTCTATAAAAATATATAAGGAAGGATGGTGAAACAATACCTTAAATAAAAAATTCTATAAAAATGATTCCATAAAATGCTTCAAAAATAAAATAGGAATTACAACTGATACCTTAAATACAAAATTCTATAAAAAATATATATAGGAATTACAAATGATGCCTTAAATACAAAATTCTATAATAATATATAAGGAATGATGGTGAAACAATACCTTAAATACAAAATTCTATAAAAATAATTCCATAAAATGCTTCAAAAATAAAATAGGAATTACAAATGATGCTATAAATATAAAATTCTATAAAAGTATATATAGGAATTACAAATGATTCCTTAAATACAAAATCTTTAAAAATATATATGGAATGATGGTGAAACAATACCTTAAATACAAAATTTTATGAAAATGATTCTATAAAATACTTCAAAAATAAAATAGGAATTACAAATGATGACTTAAATACAAGATTCTTTTAAAATATATATAGGAATTAAAAGTGATGCAGAATTCTACAAAAATATATAAGGAAGGATGGTGAAACAATGCCTTAAATACAAAATTCTATAAAAATGATTCCATAAAATACTTCAAAAATAAAATAGGAATTACAAATGATGCCTTAAATTAAAAATTCTATTAGAATATATATAGGAATTACAAATGATGCCTTAAATACGAAATTCTATAAAAACATATAAGGAAGGATGGTGAAATAATGCCTTAAATACAAAATTTTATAAAAATGATTCCATAAAATGTATCAAAAATAAAATAGGAATTATAGATGATGACTTAAATACAAAATTCTATAAAAATATATATAGGAATTATAAATGATGCCTTAAATACAAAATTCTATAAAAATATATATAGAAGGATGGTGAAACAATGCCTAAAATACAAAATTCTATAAAAATGATTCCATAAAATGCTTCAAAAATAAAATAAGAATTATAAATGATGCCTTAAATACAAAATTCTATTAAAATATATATAGGAATTAAAAAGGATGCCTTAAATTCAAAATTCTATAAAAATATATACGGAAGGATGGTGAAACAATGTCTTAAATAAAAAATTCTATAAAAATGATTCAATAAAATGCCTCAAAAATAAAATAGGAATTACAAATGATGCCTTAAATACAAATTCTATAAAAATATATATACAGGAATTACAAATGATGTCTTAAATACAAAATTCTATAAAAATATATAAGGAAGGATGGTGGAACAATGTCTTAAATACAAAATTCTATAAAAATGATTCCATAAAATGCTTCAGAAATAAAATAGGAATTACAAATGATGCCTTAAATACAAAATTCTATAAAAACATATATAGGAATTACAAATGATGCCATAAATACAAAATTTTATAAAAATATATAAGGAAGGATGGTGAAACAATGCCTTAAATACAAAATTTTATAAAAATGCACAACAATAATATTAATTTTAAAAAAAATTAATGTAAAAACGTTACTCATAACATTAACATATACAAAATTTATTACCTCATAAAATTCAAAAATACATAAAGTATTTATACAATATTATTAAAATTCTAAAAAATTTAATGTTACAAACTTTGTTCATCCCGTTAACGTATGTAAATTCAATTAACTCATAATATTCTTAAATAAATAAAATATCTTAAACTACGTTATTTTTGTCTATTCTATGCTACATTATTAAAATATCAATGCCATAACTAACACTACATATGCTAAACTTCTAATACAAACACACATAAATTCAATTTTCATTAAAAATATATATACTTAAAGCTAGCTCGTCCATCGGACGGGTCTAAAGGCTAGTATATATATATATATATATATATATATATATATATATATATATATATATATATATATATATATATATATATATATATATATATATATATATATATATATATATATATATATATATATATATATATATATATATATATATATATATATATATATATATATATATATATATATATATATATATATATATATATATATATATATATATATATATATATGCACTAGCTTTATGGCCCGTCCGATGAACGGGCTAGCTTTAAGAAATTTTTTTAAGGTATTAAAGTGAAAGTAAAAGGCATATAAATTTACGTTATAGAACATATAATCGAAGTTGGTAAATAAAAATGTCTTAACGTTACATCTAGAGGTGGCAAAACGGTCGGGCAGGCGGGCACGGACTAAACGGGTGAAGGGCTAAACGGGCGACGGGCCAAACGGGCGCGGCTAAACGGGCACGGGCAAAACGGGCGGCGAAACGGGCGGGCAAAGACATATAAAAACGTAGAATTAAAAACATAAAAATACTTGTTTAAAAACCGGGAATAAAAACTAAATATAAAATATTTGCAGAGTAGCCTAATTAGTGTTTTACATGTGCGCCCATTAAGCTTATTAGTTTCTTACATATGCGCCCGTTTAACCATTAATAATAAAGAATGGACAAAAAATTGCCCATCTTTTTTTGAAAATGAGCAAAAATACCGATATTTATCAAAATGGGCAAAATTTGTCACCTCTACTTGCATCAAACATAAAAAAATTCTTAAATAAAAGTAGTATTAAAATGTTTGATACAATAACCTTATACAAATATATTGTTAAAATAATATATATAATGGTATGTTCTTTAATAACAATAAGAAAAGTAGTGTTCTTTGATTGTGAAAAAAGCGAAAATGATAAAGTTGAATAAACTTATAATCTACAAAGATGGTCGCGCTTGCCTAAAAGATTTTCCCGAAATTGTTAAAATTAAAAATCACATCTTATAATTAAATAGTAAAATGATGATAACTTATGAACTGCCAAAAAAATGGAATAAGAAAAGTCTTTTTGTAGATAACATCAGCGTAATCATTATAAATTCGATCTTTCTTGTAGCATGAGACTATCAACAACAAATAAAAAAGCACAAAATTCATAGGCCGACCATCAACAACAAATACAACATGAGTAGTAATCAACTGTGAAAAAAATCATGTCAAATTTCAAACATAGTAATAGATGATGCAACCATATTAATCTTATTACATTTTGAAAATGTAATGAGCCAATAAGATCTCTAATGATTGAAATACAACCATAAAAATATGCGCATGACACAATTCTAAAAAGACTGCATGAAACCTCCTTATGTCATCTTAACATATATCATTCATATGTTAATTTTCATAATGGCATTTCTAATATGTAGGATACAATTTTCAAAATTTTAATGCTTTAAATATTCTAATCCATAGTGAGAAAATAGCCGAGTGAGAGTATCAAGAGGAATAGCCTCAGGAAGACAGTGAATCCATAGTGGGCTGCTTCTTTCTTTGGTGGCTTTGCTGAAACATCACCCACGTTCTGATATGCATAATCATACATCACTTGAGAATACAATAATGGTTGAAAAGGTGGAACATTGTCCATTATATCATCTGTAGTAGTAACGTATATAGGTTGTAGCAGGATTACCTGTAGAAAGATTAGAGCTCTTCTAATGCCATCTCTCGCCTTATAGCTCATGCCAATACTTTTTCGACCGCCTAGAAAAAAATAGATAAAAAAAAGTTGGAACTTGTTGGTGTTGAATGTTGCTTCTCCACAGGAATAGGCGATCCAGCATCTGCGGGGACCACGTCATCATCATCAAGGTCATCAAAGTCTGGCCAAGAATGTGGTTTCGAAAGTAAGCACAAATGATCTAGCGCGAGGCTCACAGAATCAAACTCCCAATTTTCTTGGTGAACCTTCATCTCTATTTACAGACATGGCCGCGATCGAAGCTGCTTTGCCCGTTCCCTCCTCATCATATGCTCCCTTTAAGATATGATTCACTATCTCAAATGCACCAGATACGGATTTGCCTGCCAAGATTTCTATATTGTTAAAGAAAAACACAAAACCAAACAAACATATTGCAAATAAGTAGCACAAGTTTCAGATCCCAACACAAATACTACACATATGGAATTTGAACCTGCTTTTTCTTTTGATTTTGAAAGGCTGTAGCTTGACACTACAACAAAATCATTGTTTTGGGTCGGACGAAAATTAGGGTCGAAATTTTCGACCCTAAATTGAGGTGGGGGCCCACACATTTTCAACCCAAAAGAGCCCAAAAAGGCTGGTCAAAAAGCAGGTGGGACCCAAAAAATTTAGGGTCGAAATTTCGACCCTAAATTAAAAGTTTTAAATAATTTTAATTTATTTGTTATATAAATTATTTTTAATAATTAAAAACTATTTTAAAAGAATTAAATTTTAATTTTATTAATTTAGGGTCGAAATTTCGACCCTAAATATAAAATTTAAAATAATTTTAATTTATGTATTATATATTATATTTATAATAACTATAAATAATTTTAAAAAAAATTTATTTTTATTATTTAAAACTTTAGGGTCGAATTTTCGACCCTAAATTTAAAATTTTAAAAATTTTTCACGAAAAATTTAAAATTTCACACGAAAATTTTTCACGAAAAATTTAAAAAATTCGCGGTTTATATTTAGGGTCGAAATTTCGACCCTAAATTATTAAATATATTTTAAAATTTTTTTTTTTTAAGTGTTAATGCTTTTAAAATATTAATATATGTATATATATTTAGATAATGCAGTAATAGCTAAAAATAATTAAGTCTAAGCAGAACTAAAGCTGTGCAAATAACTTAGCAACTACAAGAACATAACAAGTTTATCAATTACAGCACAAATCCAGAAAGATCAAGCTGGTTACCACTATGAAAAACCAACTAGACTACAAATGACTGTACCCATTGTTTTAGTGCTTTCATTAGTCCCACTATTGATGGTACTAGTTTTAGTGCTTTCATTATGTACCCATTGTGAACAGGAAGATGATAATAGATGTATGTGTGCCATCCATTTTGGGTAGTTGTTTTGCTATTTAATGGTTTGTAGTTTGCCTCCAATTATCACTCACCTCAGTTTTCCAATACTAAAAAAAACAACAATAATGGCCTGGTTAGGAAGGTTAGAAGAATTAAAAGAAGTTGCTGGTTCAGATAATTGGACTGATCGAATGGTAGCATATTTTGAACAATCTGCCGAAGCGGACAAACGTTTTGGTCTGAAACTTGAACGTTTACATGAGGTTTTAGATGAAGCTGTTGAAGAAAGACAACAGTTTATCCAGGAATTAGAACGTGCTGGAGATATATATATCTTAAAGAAATGCGCTAAAGTATTGAAAGATACTCAAAAGAAGGATAAGAAAACCTCAAGTCGGTTGGAAGGTTTAATTAAAGATACAGCAGCAAGAATGACTGAGAAGGAGGAATTCGTTAAGAAAATGAAGGATCAATAAATAAGCATTCGTAAATGCTTAGAAGGAGCCATTATTTATGAGTTTGAGCAAAGTTTGATGAAGGAATTCGTTAAGACTGTGTCTCTTTTAATCTAATTAATAATTGTTGTTCATATAGAATAAGAACCATACTAACACATGTTGTTGTGTATAATGATGCTTCTGCATCTTTTATGGTTTTTGTGTTTGAAATGTACTTGTATGTTTGTATGAATAAAAAAGGCTCCTTTATTTATGAGTTTGAGCAAAATTTGATTGAAGTAAAATGCTTTTGACTGAACTTTTGACTGCAAAACCTAACACAACAGACTTAAACTAAACTTTGTGACTCAAACAAACTAAATTCTCACAATGATTCAAGCCAGAATACTAATTAATCACAGAACCAAACACTCCTAAACATAATTTTATTCGTCACGGACACTTAAACACGCGCTTAATTAAACATTGATATTACAACGATATTAGACTCGTAAACACGGAAAAAAACACATCACAAACTAGTTCAAACTAAGGTTCCCCATGTCATCGTAAAGGTCGTGAAGTAGTGCAGCTGAATCCAATGTGTGCCTATCGGAGTTGCGGTACAACTCTATCATACGCTCAAGTACCATTATCATTCCATTCAAGCGCACACAGTTTGCACACGCTGAAGAGCTTGGAGAAGAAACTGGAATCGTTGAAGGTCTGGGAGAAGAGCTTGGAGTCGAAAAGCTCGTTGAAGGTCTTGAAGAAGAGCTTGGAGGAGAAAAGCTCATTGAACCTCCAAGAGAATTGATTAGTAGTTGGACGCGTTCGTCTTTCCACAAAAAAAATTTGCATCCATATGAAACTGGAGGTTGAACCCGTGAACGTGGACAAGCATAGTACAGTCTACCAAAGTTTTCAGTTGTCCACGATTCTCGAAGAACTACATCTCCATGTCCACACCTGCACGGAAAAGCTTCATGCTTCAACATATACATAATAACAATTTGTTTATGATGATAAGTGTGTGTGATCTGCTGGTGGTTGTGATGATAAGGAGTGTGTGTGGTTCTCTTTTTATGCTAAAAAAGTGAGGGAAATTGTTAACATTTTCCCTCCAATGTTTTCCCTCCAATGTTTTCCCTCCAATGTTTTCCCTCCAATGTTTTCCCTCCAATGTTATCCCTCCAATGCTGGTGGTTGTGATGATAAGGACTCATATCATGTAATACGATCCCCTATTGGCTCATATCATGCAATACGATACCCTATTGGCTCATATCATGCAATACGATACCCTATTGGCTCATATCATGCAATACGATACCCTATTGGCTCATATCATGCAATACGATACCCTATTGGCTCATATCATGCAATACGATACCCTATTGGCTCATATCATGCAATACGATACCCTATTGGCTCATATCATGCAATACGATACCCTATTGGCTCATATCATGCAATACGATACCCTATTGGCTCACATCATGTAATACGATCCCCTATTGGCTCATATCATGTAATACGATCCCCTATTGGCTCATATCATGTAATATGATCCCCTATTGGCTCATATCATGTAATACGATCCCCTATTGGCTCATATCATGCAATACGATACCCTATTGCCTCATATCATGCAATACGATACCCTATTGGCTCATATCATGTAATACGATCCCCTATTGGCTCATATCATGCAATACGATACCCTATTGGCTCATATCATGCAATACGATACCCTGTTGGCTCATATCATGCAATACGATACCCTATTGGCTCACATCATGTAATACGATCCCCTATTGGCTCATATCATGTAATACGATCCCCTATTGACTCATATCATGCAATAAAATATATTGGTGATACTTATTAATTTTTTATATAAACAAAATAACTTGTTAATATTTTATATAAATAATTTAGTAATTATAAACTCTATTTACTGTTTTAAAACATTTTAAAATTAAAATTATTCTCGTTTCGAAATTTACTATTTTAAAACGTAATTATTGTAATTTATAAAATAAATTTACATAAATAAAATATATTGGTGATACTTATTAATTTTTTATATAAACAAAATAACTTGTTAATATTTTATATAAATAATTTAGTAATTATAAACTCTATTTACTGTTTTAAAACATTTTAAAATTAAAATTATTCTCGTTTCGAAATTTACTAATTTAAAACGTAATTATTGTAATTTATAAAATAAATAAAATATATTGGTGATACTTATTAATTTTTTATATAAACAAAATAACTTGATAATATTTTATATAAATAATTTAGTAATTATAAACTCTATTTATTAACGTTTTAAAACATTTTAAAATTAAAATTATTCTCGTTTCGAAATTTACTATTTTAAAACGTAATTATTGTAATTTATAAAATAAATTTACATAAATAAAATATATTAGTGATACTTATTAATTTTTTATATAAACAAAATAATTTGTTAATATTTTATATTAATAATTTAGTAATTTAAAAACTCTATTTATTGATTTTTTTTAAACATTTTAAATTTAAAACTATTATAGTTTCGAAATTTAGGGTCGAAATTTCGACCCTAAATTTGGCACTAAAACTTTTTATTTTCAAAAAATTTCACGAAAATCTTAAAATTCTACACCAAAATTAAAAATTTCGCGGTTTATATTTAGGGTCGAAAATTAGGGTCGAAAATTTCGACCCTAAAATTTAGGGTCGAAATTTTCGACCCTAATTTTCGACCCTAAATTCTATCCACAACTTAGCCAAAACACTTCATTCTATCTTCATCTTCTTTACTAAAAAAAAAAAAACGGGAGCCACTCCATTCTATCTTCACCTTCGCACCACCACCGTGCCATCCCACACTCCGTCCATCCATCCCACACTCCGTCCCACCACCTTCATTCTTCAATTTTCGACCCACTCCACCACCACCATCCGTCCCACTCCGTCCGACCCACTCCGTCCGACCCACCACCATCCTTGGCACCACCACACTCCACCCCACACTCCGTCCGACCCACCACCACACTCCACCCCAGTCATCACCACCACCACCCCGTCACCCCATCACCAACACCATCCTTCGCACCACCACCCCGTCACCCCAGTCATCACCACCACCCCGTCACCCCAGTCAGTCCCACCACCACCACAATTTTGTTTAATTATTATTATTATATTATTATAAAGGTATTGATTTTTTGTTTAATATATTAATTTTGTTTAATTTTTTGCTAAATGTGATTGTTAATGTGATTGTTATTGTTAATTTTTTTGCTAGCAACCACCACCACCACCGACGGCAGCAATAGCAACCACCACCGCCGGCGGCAGCAGCACCACCACGGCAGCAACAACAGTAGCCACCTACTACTAAAGGTAGGTGTTTATTTTTCTTATATTAAAAACGTATGAGCTAATTTTTTTACTTGTTTTCGGCTTATTTTGGCTTAATTGATTTCGGGTTATATTTAGTCTTAGTTGATTTCGGATTATATTTAGGCTTAGTTGATTTCGGATTATTTAGGTTTAGTTGATTTAGGCTTAGTTGATTTCGGATTATATTTAGGTTTAGTTGATTTCGGCTTAATTCTTTTAGGCTTAATGGATTACGGCTTATATATGGCTTAATATTTATTAAGGAATTTGGACTTATATATATATAGGGACGAGTTTAATTTTTTTATATGTTTATCGTAGCCAAGACCCAAGTAACAGCCGAGAACCGAATTCCCGAGTCACAGTCGTATAAAAGGTAATGTTTTTTTTTTGAAATTGTTTTAGTGTTTGTTTCAAATTAGATAAAATCTCGGAAACCAACTAATTTAGATTTTTTTTATTTTATGTTTGTGTTTGGTTAGCACCGGGACAGTCGGGACAAGTTCCTCATCCGGACCTTTTTTTCTATCTTTCCATCTTTGTTTATTTCAGCCGTGACCGAGGTGTGTAATTAATATTATGCATATGTTTATTATATTATATATTGTTAGTCTTTTGTAGTAAATAATTTTAGGATTGTTTTAGGATTCTAGTCGATTAATTTTGGAAAAGCCCCGTCCGAAATTAATCAACCTTAGAAAACCCGTCCGAAATTAATTTATTAGAAATTAATTTCGGAAAGTCCCCATTTTTGGGACTGCTTTTTGAATGTTTTGTCTCATTTAGGATATGAATGCGTATAACTGGTTTATTATTTGAGATGATTTCGACAGCGTTTCTCCTTTACTCCTACGAATATGTCTTTAAAAACACATATTTGGGGAGTAGAGGGGAAATGCTGCCGAAATATTCTCGAATAGTAAATCAGTTATACGCATTCATATATGAGACGAAACATTCAAAGAGTGGGTTAGGATTGCCTTCCATAGTGCACTAGTAGGTGAAAAAACATTCCTGATTGTTTGTTTTTAATGTGTTTAATTAAATCATTTATTTGAATAATGTTTATTTGCAACGCAGTTATGATAATTGATAAGAGTTGGACAACTATATCCAATCGTAATTCCGATGAATTTTTATATGGTCTTTTCACCTTCCTCGAGCATTGTAAGACATTTGTGCACCCCATCACACAAATGATCCGTTGCCCATGTAAACGTTGTTGTAACTGTGAGAGATTGGTTGACCTCCACACTCTTGAGGTACACTTATCCCAACACGGGTGGGACGAACATTATACCACTTGGAAATATCACGGTGAACCGATTCTTCCGCTTCCTACACCAGTATCACATTCACCTGAACACCTTGACATGAATACGTTCTTAGAAGATATTTCTGTAACTAATGTCGAAACTACACCGACTCAAACTCCTCCGACTCAAACTCCTCCGACTCAAACTCCACCTGATCAAACAACGGGTCCTAATAACGAGTTTGAAGAGTTACTTAGTAGGTCCACCCAAAAGTTGCACACGCTTACCAATTTGACTACATTGGAATTTACAACAGAGATTGCACACATCAAGGTTTTAAATAAAATTAGTGATGTCGGGTTTAACCAGATTCTAGCTTGTCTCCAGAAATTTTGTACCCGTAGTCAAGGTTTCAATTTCCCATCGTCATACTATGAAATCAAGAAGACATACAGGAAGATCGGGTTAGGATACGAATCGATTCATGCTTGTATAAACGATTGCTTTTTATATTGGGGATCAGAGGATAACAAAAAGAGGGATGATTGTCCAGTCTGCGGAGAGAGTAGATATAAAGACCCCAAGAAAACAAAGGGGAAGTTGGTTGCGAACAAGGTGGTGCGTTACTTTCCGTTAAAACCTAGACTTCAACGCATGTTCAACACAAAACACATAGCAAAGTGGATGACTTGGCATGCTACTGGACAGTCATTATCTAAGGAATAAAACTAGGCAATTCCATGGTAAAGCCGAACGGAAGCCTAAACCGAGAAAGTTTACCGAAATGGATATCCAGTTACAAATTAATAGCCTCTTGAGTCGTAAGCCGGGGAAGCATCCAAAAATTAAGAAAAGCAACCCACCTCCTGATAGAAATGTTGAATTGAATTGGACTAAGCGTTCTATCTTTTGGGAGCTTGAGTATTGGCCCTTTCTTCTACTAAAACACAATTTGGATGTCATGCACATCGAAAAGAACGTGCTTGAGGCAATACTGAATATCTTGTTACAAAACGATAAATCCAAAGACACGGCAAAGGCAAGGCAAGACTTGGAAAAATTGGGAGTTCGACCCGAGTTGTGGTTAGTTCCAAAAGGAAACGGGAAGTTTGAGAAGCCTCATCCAAAGTACTCTTTCACCAAAGCTAACAGGGAACTTTTTTGTAAATTCATCAAAGGAGTTAGACTACCTGATGGGTTTGGATCCAACTTTAAGCAAAAAGTCACTGCTAATTATGACAACATAACGGGCATGAAATCTCATGACTGTCATATAATGATGCAACGGTTACTTCCTTACGGAGTACAACAATACTTGCCCAAAAACATTGCAGATCCTATAATCCAGCTTTGCTTGTTTTTTAAGCAGCTTTGTTCTAGAATTTTGACGGAGGAGGACATGGTAAAAGCTAAAAACCAATTGATCAGTGTGATGATTAATTTAGAGCAAATCTTTCCTCCTGCTTTTTTTGACATAATGCCTCATTTGGTTGTACATCTACCCGATGAGGCTATTCTAGGTGCCCTCATTCGCTGCAGGTGGATGTATCCATTTGAAAGATACATGAATAAGCTAAAGAATTATGTCCGAAATAAAGCAAAGCCCGAAGGTTCTATCGCGGAGGGTTATGTTGCAGAAGAAGCATTAACTTTTTGTTCGCGTTATCTTGCTGAGGATGTCGAGACGAGATTTAACCGTCTTGACAGGAATGACGACGGTTTGCCTGAACAAAAAGATAAATTCCAGGTGTTCCGGTCCGCATGCAAACTGATGGGTAGAGTCAAAGATATTCATATGAGTTTAGATGTTACGCGGGCAGTTGTATGGTATATACTTAACAACAGTCCTGAAATCGAATCAGACATCTTGGCTTACAAAGAGTATGTCTCTTCCTTATCTATATTTTAAAAAATCTTCTTTCGGGATGACTTATCCTAATATCATGAACTTTTGCAGAGAATCGCCTGATAACGTGGAAACGAGGTTTCCCACCTGGTTTAGTCACAAGGTAAATACATTAGATATATTACCTTGGAGTTATTGCTCATATATCTAAATATGTTTGTATCTCTTTCGTAGATTCGTGAAAAAAAAACGACAGGCGACTGTAATGAAGAGTTATTCTCTTTGGCATGTGGACATACTAGTGCATGTACATACCCCGCTTGCGTAGTTAACGGTGTGAGGTTTGTGATACATGAACGCGATAAACTTCACACCACTCAATGCAGCGGTGTTTCAACAGCCGGGCTTGATGGAGAGATGTATTATGGTCAACTCGAAGAAATTCTGGAGCTCACTTATATCGGGAACCGCAAGGTTGTGTTGTTTCGATGTAAATGGTTTGACACCATTAACCCCCCAAATTGTACGAAACGCAATAGACGTTCTTACATTGAGCAGGGCATACATCATATTTTGACTAATAAGGAATTTCACAAAAATAACCAATACATTCTTGCGACACAAGTATCACAAGTATTTTACCTTGAAGACCTTGCTAGAAAACCAAAGGGTTGGAAGGTGGTCGAACATGTTTATCATGGCGATGTTGAAGAGTCCGATCAAGATGTTATACATGGTAGCAGTTCATCAAATTTTACGCTGAATGTTGGTTTGACTTGTTTGGAGGATACAAATTTGAGTTTGAATGACGAATCGGCAGAAGTGTCCGCCACACAGGTTAATGAAGACGATGATGATCTAATCAATAATGAAGATGATGACGTTGCACATGCCCTTGATGATGATGATGTTCAAATGTCTGATGATGATGAAGTGAACCCTAATAATGTTGTTGAAGAAGTTTTATCTAGCGATGATTCAGATTGTGATAATTGATCTTAAGTTGTAATTTGAATGAAACAATGATTTAATCTTTAGATGTGTAATTTTTTTTAATGAAATTGTTCTTATATGTTTAAATGTGTAAATTTTTATGAATTTGTGTATTAGCATTAACCGGTCCACGAAATTGTGTGTTCATGTACTTGTTATATTACAGATGGCGTGTGTAGGTGGTAGATCACACGGTGGGGATGGTGATGGTACTCCACCTAGACGACCTACAAAGTCCGTACCCGGCAATTGCGAAAGTAAGAAATTGTGATTTATTTTTATTTTATGTCAACTCTTATTGTTAATTAAGTGTGTTTGAATTTTCACGAATCAATAACTTCAATAACTAATCTTTGCAGGTGAACCGATACCACATATGGTTACGGTTAATACGAGCCTAAGGAGGAAGCATAGGGCGCATGGAGGACCTTTGCCAGTTTCATTTGATGTTTATGATCTTAATAGCTTCCATCCGTTAGGCAATAATGCTGCGATGTTGACCTCTCTGATGGGGGAAACAGTCCGACCACTTCCACTTACTTGCGAGTGGGAACAGATACCATTGCACCTCAAAGCCCATATCTTTCCTACACTTGAGGTATTAATTGTTTGCGTTACATCTAGTCTTATTAACTGTTTTGGTTGAAAATTGTTTGTTTATTTAAATGCATATGTTTACATGTAGACCTATTTCAACCTGACGGGTTGGTTGGATAGTCATGATACTGTGACTTATGGCGGGGTAACATATGTGGTGGGAGAAAGGATAACAACAGGAATTAACTGTAAGTTGAGGCTACTTTGGCGCAAAAATAGGAACTTGTTAAAGCATGACTATTATTCTATCCATGATTCGGCCGAGGAAGCGGCGCTTGTACCGCCCCCATCGAGTTCTACATGGGCCAACAGATCAGCAAGGGAGTGGCGTGATTTGTGCCGGTATTGGTCCGACCCGAAACAAGTGAGGAGAAGTGAAATTAATGCAGTTAACCGCTCGAAAAACAAAGTTTCTACACATCAAGGGAAAAAATCATTCGCTCAAGGAAGGAACGAATATGTAAGAATCGTTATAGTTTTTGTGATCATTTAAAAGTTTTATATTGTTTATTTATATTTTGTTATTAATTTTTTTTGGTAAAGATCTTGTTATTAATTTATTTGATATTGTACAGAAAGTCAAGCATGGGACCGATGAGGACCTTATACAAACTTGGAAGAGGGCACGCACAAACAAGAATGGCACTATGTCCGAGGAAAATGCAGACAGATATGTAAGTAATTTAATTTATACATGCTTTAATAACATATTTTTATTTGTTTTTAACTTCTTTTTTTCTCTTTCTTTTTCACAGTCGAGAATGATGTGCATAAAAGAAGCGATTTCTTGCGGTGCTGAGCAGTACAAAAGTGATCAAGAAATAATTGATCTAGTAAATCCGAGCCGCAACACTCAAAATATCGTCGGCAGGGGCAGGAAGTTGCCGGGTGGTGGTACCTCATATGGATGCGGGAGTAGTTCTTATAGTGAGGGAGTGACTCGAGAACAAC
The DNA here is from genome assembly GCA_025667525.1 of Glebionis coronaria. Taxonomy (NCBI): domain Eukaryota; kingdom Viridiplantae; phylum Streptophyta; class Magnoliopsida; order Asterales; family Asteraceae; genus Glebionis; species Glebionis coronaria. The sequence goes on from CM046881.1 coordinate 93,528,876, forward strand.
TCTCGGAGGTACTTAGGATTCATGAGCAAGAAAAAGAGCTGCTGAGGAAGCAAACCGAGGAGGCGCAGCAACGGGCTAATTTGGCCCATATGTATGCTAGTATGGCGCAACAAAATGCTGAGGTAAACAACGCCCGCCTAAGTCATTTGATTTCTCATTATACTTCACATGTGGGTCGAGGGTATACCGGACCTCCTAACCCTTTTATACCGCCACCCCAATTCGCTTCTATGCCTGGCATGTCTCAGATCCCTGGTATGCCTCAGTTCCCTGGTATGTCTCAGGTCCCTGTTATGCCCCAGTTCCGTGGTATTCCTCCCCCTCCCGGATTTCCATATAATGCTCCACTCAACCCACTCCAACCTCCAATTACCCAAAATAACAGTTTCACTAACTGTAATCGACCCGTTGTCAACACCACTGGCCCCTCGAGTTCTAACTCTCGGGAAAGTCCCAACTATACCGTCAGCCTAAATCCTCATCAAAATGATACTCGGACCGTCGACGAGTTGGCTCGAGATCTTGAGAATGCCAACAACATGTCCGATAATGAGCTAATTAACTCGGATGCTGATGAGGGGGATGATTCGGGTGATAATGATCAGGCCAACGGGGACTATTCAGATTAGGAGTTGTTGGTTTTAGACTTTTTATTTTGTGTAATAACTTAAGACTTGTTAAATTGTGAAACATGGATTTATTGTGATGTGTAATAATTTTAGACTTGTTACATTTGTGAAATAAGGATTTAGTGAAATGTATTCTAACGTTTTGGCTATTTAACGTATTGTAAATTAGTAGTATTGTACTGTTTAGTGATTTGTAATATTGTGGATTTGTTGAAATATAGATTTTTTTCCGGAAAAAATGCCGGAAAAAAATCTGGGAAAAAACTGCAAAATGCAGTTTTTTTTTTTGCCCAGAAACCATTTAGGGTCGAAATTTCGACCCTAATCATATAGGTAGGGTCGAAATTTCGACCCTAAATTATAGTTAGGGTCGAAAATTTCGACCCTAAGTTTTAGGGTCGAAATTTTCGACCCTAAATTTCGACCCTAAACCCCTTCTGCACAAAATATTTCTGGACAAAAATAATATAAAATGTTTAGGGTCGAAAATTTCGACCCTAAAATTTAAAGAAATTTCGACCCTAAATTATTAAATAAAAAAAAAACTTTTTTATAATCTTTTTAATATATACACGTGGATATTAAATAAAAAAAAAAAAAAAAAAAATTCACAAAGATAAAAAAATACACGTGGATATAATTTAGGGTCGAAAATTTCGACCCTAAATTAAAAAGAGATTCGACCCTAATTTTTGGTCAAACTGTTTTTTGGAAAGTGGTGGGCCCCAAATTTTCGACCCTAAACTACAAAGGGTTTTTCGACCCTAGTTTTTTAGGGTCCAAAATTTAGGGTCGACCACTTAGGGTCGAATATTTCGACCCTAAATATTAGGGTCGAAAACCCTTTGTATTTAGGGTCGAAAATTTCGACCCTAAACCCCAAAATTGTTGTAGTGTGATTAACAAAAAAATAATATAAGATACCTGATACTATGATCATAATTTAGTAGAGATATAAATGCAACTTCTGATCCATACGTCTACATAAGAACGAAATTTATGATTGAAAGATAGTCAGTACATGTATATATTTGTAATCAATCAAGTGAGACTTATTCAAGCATATTCAAAATGAAAAAAGAATTATGAAAATTTTGATTATGAGAAGAAAAATACGGCACAGAAATGGAAGTACTACATTGAGCCAAAAAAGCAGGCTACAGTTAGCCCATTGCCCAAACGACACTCAACATGTGTTGCTTTTTGAATGCTCAATAGTATATGAATTAATAATGAAAATGTGTACCCAGATCTGGTTGCCATGCCATCAAGAGCGATAAAAAAAGAAGCAGGTCAGTTTTTTTACGGAAGGTATAGAGAATCCCTAGCATGCCATTGGTAAACGTTAGCATGCCAAAGAAGCAAGCCATCAAAAGGCACCATTTTGACTAGCTATGTAGCATAACTATTGTCACAGTAAGAAAATAAACAAATAACTTGAACACACAATCATAATTTTGACATAACTTTTCGTTTAGCCCAAGCGAGTCTCGAATCTACGAGTTCATAAGCAGTACCAGGTACCCGACATGGAAGGAACCACAGTCTGTGTATGGTTGCCCTGCTTAAATTGAAAACTTGATCCCATGAATGCTTACAGAATATACCAGAAGTTGATCCTATTACCGTGCTTTAAAACTTCTTGGCGATTCACGATCTATGATCTCATCACGAGATGTATTTGTCCTGCTTCTCTTGTAGTGGGTTTCAGTGTCAATAACTAATTGGCCATTCAAATGATTTTAGTCAAGAGGCTTCTCATTTTTGAACATCTTAACAGCTTATAAGATAGCAAAATAAAACCTTACTAATAGAGATGGTTGTCTCCCTTCATACAATGATACGTCTTGTCGATAGGCGTAACAATTTTGAGGAGAAAACTAATTTGACCCACTGCATGGATGACACATTTTTGAAATAGAATTTTCAATAAGTTGCTTATATCTGCTAAGCAATGGCGCGTAAACTAAACCCAAAACACCACTTGATAGCACCCACCGGATTCAAAGGAATAAACACACAAAAGATATTAACAATAGCCTGAGGTATATCGTAAACATGGAGCGTTAAGCTATTTATTGTGAGAACCCGTACTTTTTAAGCATTATTTTATTCTTTTTACTCGTGTTTCTGAATTTTCAACGTATTTTGTTTTCTTGTATTTTATATGTAAATCCTGAGATCTTTAAATTATACTTTTTAAGTATTTTTCTGATCATCGATAAATACTTTGTATGGAAATATAAAAAAAAAAAATTATTTTTCCATATTTAATTTAAATCAAAATTTTTGATTTAAAATCACCCGCGTGCGTTTTACAACGAGTTTATTCAAAATCAATGTACAACGAGAATTCCTAGTGATCGCGATACCGACGGATGCCCAAAATATTACGTTTATTTATCGATTGTTTCGATAATTAATATTTTCGATGATGTCGTTTTAATTACGTATTAAGTCGTGTCGAGAAATCGTATAATCATTTTTATGATGCATTGTAACTTTTGAAAAGTATTTTTACGAAACCCGAGCCCCGTAAATATTTTCAATATTTACTAATAGCCATTTTCTGCCCTTTAAACTATTAAATTTCTTTTTAGGTCCAAAAGATTTCACAATTGGCAAAACTAACCCCACTCCACTAATATATAAACTACCACCAAATTTTCTTCTCACATAAACTTGATAAAAAAAACACACATCTTCTTGCTCTCTCTCTCTCTTTGCCGTGAACACCATAACACCACCAACACCAAATCATCAAAAAAATCTTATGATTTAAGTTGAATCAAGAAAAACAAAGATTAGAACCATTCTTAAAATCTTCTTGCCATTCTTTTGGTACCAAAATCACTCACATGCATCAAAATTTCAAGAACTTTTGATTTCATGATTGTATGATATTTTAATCATCATGCATGTGTTGTTTTTGGTAAGGTTATGTTGTTTTGATCATAAAAAGTCTTGTTTTTAATCTTTGATTTTTGTTAGATTTTATATACAAGTGTTTTTAAGAGTGTTTGTTTGATAGGAATGATGGTATAGTGATCCTAGAGGTATGGGAATGAGTGGTTTTGCTTGAAAAATGGATTTGTCATGTTTTATAAAAGGCTATTTTGGGACAGCAGGTCCTTAACAGATTTTTCGTGGGTTTAAGTTCTGATAAAGGCTAAGATTATTTGATATTGTTGTAGAGTTTTCCGAGACGGTCGTTTTGGTATAAGATAGAGCTTATAACTCTTTACGAGTCAAAAGTTATGCTAGTTTTACTTTTTGTGTACCGGGAGGCGCAAGTCGGCACAATCCGAAATTGTGGCTGATTTTGGGTCGACTCTCGGGGACTTTAGGCTTGGTTATATAGTGGATACTACTGATTTTCAAAGTTTACAAACTGAGTTTGATGAGTCTAGTAGTGGTTTCAAAAGACGGATTGTCGAGTTAGTACTTTTAAAGTGGTCCAAACGGTTTTACAAAACAAGTGCACAAATTTGTCCTAAAATTTGGAGTCGAGTAAAGTGTCGAGCTGATGAATTTTAAAGTGTGAACTTTGGCTCAAATTTTGTGAGGTCTTATACAGGTTATAAGTGACCTTGACACCAATTTTCGTCTAAAACGGACAAGTCTAGATAGGGTAGATCGGTGTGTACATTCGGGGTGTACTTGCTGATTTTATTTTAGACACTTAGTTCAATATTTGTGTTGCGTGAGTTTGAGTATTCACCATCGGACATGGTGACTTACTCAAGTTCTTAGTCATTGTATAAATGACTTAGCTACTGGTCCGAATAAGGGTAAATAATAGTTTGACTTGCGTTAACTTGGCGCCGTATAACGAGTCAATTTCAAGTGTACAAGTGTTTTAACGAGTAATGTTGGATAAAAGAATTCATTTGGTTCGTGTCAATGGTTTTGAAACATGAATACTTTGAAAACAGTTGAGTCATATTATATTTGGTACATATCGATATTCGAGTTTGAGTCTTAACGCGCGCCTTATTTTGATAGGTTGCGGTTTTCGTGTTTCCTCGGGCATCCATATCGTCGGTGATCGTCTACCACTACCGTTTCTACTCAGTTGTTGAGTACCGTGATTGACTTACCTCGTGGCTAAGGTGAGTTCATAGCCCTTTTTTACTTGTACATGGTTTCTAAACACGGGGTGAGATTTTACATGGTAGAACACAACCAATTAAAAACTGTATTGCTATCCAGAACTCGTATGTTATTCTGAACGTGTATGCTTTACAGATGATTTCAATGGTATTATTGCTTTTAGACATTAGCCTTGAGTTTCCTCTCCTATAATGAACCGTTAATTGTCCCGTATGCGTTGCGCTAATCGCGAATGTTGTGGGTGGATCCATCGGGATTGACAATCCCCGTCCCGATTACTTTGACGCACTAATATTCGTTTATACTCGAGTATTTAGGTAGAATACTCCTTAGAGGAACTTACATTTGAGTTAAGCTTTCATGAGACTAAACAGCAATAATATGCATCGTGACTATGGACGTACATAGTTACCCCCCCCCCCCCCCCCCCCATTACGTGTTTTACAAATTCTATTGTGTTCCACACGTTTACTGATAAAACTATGAATATCACTCAACTTTGTGTTGACGATTTTACATGTTTAATATCAGGTATTATTACTTAGCTTTGCTTGGATGGGAGCCCGCAGGATATTAGCGCAGCTTGGAGATTTCTATGATGCTTTTGAAAGATTTGTTTTATATTAACTGAAAGAAGTTTATTCTGTCTTTTGGGCAACTTTATGTTACAAATCGAGACGAAATAAATAAATTTTCCGCTTCTAAAAACTCTGGGACCTCCTATGTTTAAAAACTTTCACCTTTTAACATGTAATGTACATGTTTTTATTTCGTCAGCTTTGTATGAACTGTAATTCATTGTTTCTTGTACTATGACGTGTTACCCCCTCGTTGCCTAGTTGTTCCATGTCAGATTTTGGGGGTCTCACATAGTGGTATTAGAGCGATGGTTATAGGAAACTGAGTCATTTTTCAAAAACTTAGTCTATAACTGAAAGTTCAAATATTTCATGTTTTAAGTGTCAACCACAGAATCTGCCAATGTTGTTCGATATCTGCGCGGGTAACTCTCTAATCCTTATTATTTACTTTTAATTATCATTATAATATTTCTTCTCGTGATTATATGTTGAAATATTACGTTACCTTAATGACGATAATTACTATGTCTTTTCAAAGCCTTGTGCTTAATGGATTATCATTCGATATTACTGTGATTACATCCGCTCTTACTGTAACTCTCTAATCCTTATTATTTACTTTTAATTATCATTATAATATTTCTTCTCGTGATTATATGTTGAAATATTACGTTACCTTAATGACGATAATTACTATGTCTTTTCAAAGCCTTGTGCTTCATGGATTATCATTCGATATTACTGTGATTACATCCGCTCTTACTGTATTTCTGGAATTCTTGTTCTTGTGAACTGATCTGGTTACGATGATTTTTACATTGTTATGACGTTACATACTTGTAATCAGAGCGCGTATGCTGCCGACTTTTCATACTCATTCTTCTGAGTACTATTGCTATTTCATTTATGCGTGATACGACTGACTTCATATGCTCGTTCGTTTTGAACCGTCTGTTTTTCTCAGCTCACTGTTACATGCCATGTATACTCTCGCGATACCATTGTTCGGGATTGAATAAGTGTTGTTTCCGATAAAACTACTGATTTTCATTTTACTACCGTGCGTGTTGCTTTCATTGTTCAACTCTTTTAAGATATCTATTTAAATACGCAGATTTTCTTTCCGACCATTCGTAATTGAATGTCTAGTCTATAGACCATTGTGTAGCTCAATGTGTCTCCGGAAAAGACTAAAGAACACCATGTGAGTCACACATCTCGAAGTATTCGTTGAATCAGTACCTGAATAATATTGTGAGTTTTCGTAACTTTGATTTACCTTTACGCCACTGTTTAACACGACACTTGTACATGGATTACATCTTATTTCATTGACCATTTTACGTTTCGACTTCGACTTACAATATCCTTTGTACCTTGAACACATGATCGTCATTTATTATGTGACGATTGTTTGGAATACGATCCTACTTGTATCCTCCCTTTTTCATTAAACCTCCTCGCCTCACGAGTGTGACTTGTTAATATTTTGTTTCTTTCTCGGTATGTCTTGTGATTTCTGAAAAATCACGCCACTAGGAGACCTTCCTGTATTGCATCTTGCAGCCGAAGACACGGATGATATGCGTCGTTTTTAATCTCTCAGATTATCGTTGGCATTCTTGAACCATTTTCATACTGTGATTTCTTTACATGATTAATTATGCAGTTTTCCTATTCTTTCGTCTTTATGGAATCCACAAGTCTTGTGTGTACATTAATTCTGGGTTATTATGAAATTTAGATTTAATTTCAAGCTGTGTCGAGAAAATATTTTTACAACTGTAAACAAAAAAAAATATATTTCTACTTGTTGATACGTCCGTTTAGGACATAAAATTTGGTTAGTAAATATTTAAAACGAGCAAGTTACGCTCATTTGATATTGTAAAAATCTAAGAAGTTATTTTCTGAATAATGCTAAAATATCATTTTGTTGACAGATTTAATGCAAGGGCATTTTGTCCATTTTTATTCCGTTTCAAGTCTCGAGTAAAACTAGAAAGTTGTTCAAACCATCGTCTTACATCGAAATGCATTAGACTTTGAGTCTTAGAATATCGTTTAGTGAGTTAATTGGTTTAGTCAAACCCAAAAGTCAAAACTGATAGACTTTAAAAATATGATTTCAATCGTTTTTGAGTTCGTTTGAGCTCGTAAAACTTGAACTAATGATATTTTGCAAACTAAAAACGATGATTGCGTTTGAACAAGTATAAAATAGTAACTTTGAGTTCGGTCATACATATACATAGATCTTGAACTTATGAAATTCGGTAACTTCCTAATATAGAAATTTTTCGGAGTAATTGTACTATTTGTTAACTGGTACCCTACTTTCTTAAAAGTATATTATTGTCAAATTAATTACGATGTACACACATACGGATTCCTTTATCCTTTCTTTTATTTATGACTTATTCGTCATTTTACATCGCCTTTTCTTTGTTTATATCGTACCACTGATTTGGACCGAGGTTGAAGTTCTTATTTTTATCGTTCGTTATCATCTTGGCACGTGTCTCCTGACGATTCCTGCTAAACCTCTTGGAACCTTATCACCTTGTAACCATTTCGTTGACTGTCTTGAAATACTCCTTATTTCCCTCTTGTAACTCACTCGCTACTTTATAAACTATTGTCATGTTACCATATAAACTCAAACTGGTCTTGTTTGCGAATCATTTTACAAAAGGTTTCATTTGGGCTTTCTTAAATAATTGAATGCTATCTTATAAAATTAATTTATATTAATTTTATAATGTATTTTCACAAATTGTTCTCATACGGTATCATAAAGAACCCTCGTAACTATACAAAATTGTTGATTTAAACAGTTAGCCAGTAACTTATAGGCGAAAAGTTTCATATGTTATTTTGATTCCTGTTTTTACAAATGCTATTATATACATATTTTAAATCATATGATATGTAATATTGGTTTGACGAAGCTGAGCATCGCATTGCTAGTCCAAAATTATGCATGGCCTGATCACCTATGCCTAATTTAGAAGGAGCCATGCAAGGCCAAATAGTAGTCGCCCTAAATATTTGACCAACAATCAACTTTTTAATATGTTCCTTAAAAAGTTAGATACAATAAAAGTTTTGAAAACTTTTACATCTTATGCGAGTAACAACAATCTGTGACATACACATATGAACCCTTATATTTTGTTGAACAAAGTACATGCCTCAAGCACAGATTTCCTTACTCAGCGATCTTTGCTTTACTTGTTACCTCATCATCATCGTGATACGATTTTCGTTACCATTTGCCTGAATTCTTACCATTGATACCAGACTTGAAAGTTCAACGTTGTTATGCTTCTATGATCGACCATCTCTATCTATCTTGGTAGAACTACGAAACGTCTCTGGACGCGATTAATGATTTATGACTGGACGTGAACGATGATTTCGTGTAATTGTCATGATGTGTGATAGACTTTGTCGTCTTGAAATTTCATTCGTGTGAATCATGTGTTGATTTCGCCTCTTATTGCTAATGTTTTTCATCTTACTGAAATTAATCTCATGTGACTCCTTAAGAATTTTCCTTGATTCGAAAATTCGTTGTGTGGCTTTTCTCTTTCGATTGTGTATCGACCAATGAGAACTTAATAAGTCGTTATTGGTGACGCCGACCGCACTCGTGAATTAATCTTGCTATAATCCTTGTTTCTTATTGTCCTTATCATCGATGCATCTATTCTATTATGTACGTTAAGAGTTGATATGACTTCCATTTTATTCCCTCGTGTTATTGCTTGTATACTCATTGTTGATCGATATTCGTTTCATAATCGTTTGTTAATTTGTCACTTTCTGAAAACCAGAAACTGTTAGGTGTTTATCCATATCTTAAACACTTTCTTGAATTTCTAAAAATTATTATTAATTTTTAAGAACGTTTTATACATTTTACCAAATGTTTAAATTGTCAAAATACCCATTTCAAGTTTAATATCGAATCTGTACATCCTCTTGGGTAAATTTATAACTTATGTTTAAACAGTGTCAAGTTGTATCTTTTAAAGTAATTGATTTTATTATACTTTACTGTCAACCTAATGAAATTATTAAATTAATTTATAATTTCTAACAATGATTCTAAATAACTTGGAAAATCTGATTTTTCCTAATGGTAACGATAAACCTGAGTTTTAACGATAATTTCATGTAGTCACCCGAAAAGCTCTTAAGCTGATCAAAATAACTATTTGAACTGAGTTACTTTACTTTGTAGTCCTGATCAAGAAAAAGATTTGACAACTGTTTACCCACTCATTTTATATAGAGTTTGATTTTTAAATCACTACATCTGGTAAAATTTTCTTTTAATCAAGAAAATTGTAGAAACTAGAAGGGGGGGGGGTTGAATAGTTTCTTATATTTACTTGTTAAAATATGGTTTCAAAAAAAAATCCTTTTTCAAAAACTTAGGCTTGAGGAAATATGTGAAATCTTCTTATGCACAATATGAACAATGATAGTGTAACTAAACTAATACTAACAAAAATATATACACAAAGAATAAAGAATGTAAAGAGTTAAGGGTAAAGAAAGATCAAACCGAACACCAAGGATTTATAGTGGTTCGACAACGAAGCTCACTCCTCATTCCTACTCCACTCCTCGAGTACTCCTTACTCGAGAGTTCACTACACAACAAGCTCCTTATGGTGGAGAAAACCGTACACGTCGCTTAACCAATTTCCGACTCTAAGCTAAAAGTCGAGCCCTAATCGTAGCTAGGACCAATCTACACAACTATACTTAGTACATACACAACTTCCAGATAGACACAACTACTTGGATCTTCTCAACTATGACACAACTACAAATGTATAAAATTAGATCTTCAATGAATCTTTGGTGGTGGACTCAACACTTCACAAGGATAATGTTCTTCTCTTTGCACTTGGAGAGGAAGTGATGGAAGAACAAGATTCACTTCTTAAACAAGTAGTAATCAAACAAATGATCAAAGATTTGAGTGATTAAAGAAGAGTGTTTGAATCTGGAAATAGATGTGCAAAAGAGGTGAACTGAAAAGCTGAGAATGGTCCACTATTTATAGGACAAAGGGTCAACGGCTATATCTGCCCGCGGTACCTTATCTTAGCCCGCGGTACCTTATCGATAAGGAACCGCCTAGGAGCTAAGGTACCGCTGGACTAGACTCCGCTCCCTTTTTGTCCTTTAGTGGTGGAGGTCATATATGGTTTAAAAAATATCCTGATAGAATATTCCTAACCAAATAAGAATATGCCATTTTCAAATTTTCAAATAATTAATTTAATAAAACATTTTCTTAAAAAGAAAGTTTAATAAAAACTTGTCACACTTAATAAAAAGTGAGTTTTAAGAAAAGATTAAATCAGTTGATCACTTGATTAAGGTTAGTACCTGTTTATCCATACCTTAAGTGAAAATGGGTAAAATGAAAAATACTTGAACTCAAGAATTCGTTTTTCGTTGTTTTCATAAATGCTTGTTTTTACATATTGTCGTAATCAAAACTAAACGAGACCGAAAAATGCAAGTAACGTTTTTAGACATTATTGCATTAAAAATCTCCCTCTTTTTGATTCCGACAATACATAAACTCAATCACACAAAAAACAAGATTTTCGAAGACGAGTTTATTCATTTCTCCCCCTTTGTCGAAGCAAAAAGGTTGCACAAGTAGGTGTTGAAGAAACGGACTTTGCAAAGACTCCCCCTTGGTGCTTACTCCCCCTAGCTTGGGGCACCGAGGAATCGAGATATGGTGACAAGCTACATAGAAGGGTTAGTTGAACAAAAGAAACAACCAACAATATATAGCAATAGGTCACAAAAATAAAAGAGAAGAAAACAAAAAGACAAAGATCCAAGATAGGTTACTAAAAGAAAACATCATACAAAGATGTATGGAAAAAGAAACAAGCCAAAAGCATAAATCTAATCCTAGTTATTCTAGAATTCTAATATTTGCTTGAATTTGGTGTCTTGTGGATAAGCAACCAATGCTTATATGAAAGACAAGGTAATGGCGGAGGGTGGTGGTGGTGGCTTGTTGGAGATCTCATAATCATAGTGAAGAGGAGGCTTGATTAAGAGACTCTTGATGTAGCTCAACTCCTCATAGATGTATGCCATAGCAAGATGTTGATATTGACAACAATGACAATATGTTCCATGGTGCATGACATTATCATGAGAAGGAGGAAGAACACTAAAGGGTGATGGTGGAAGAAAAGATGTTCCATAATTAACATTTTTGGTAGAAGAGATGTGATTAAGAGTGTTCTTGGGTGGGTTTGGATTGTAATGGTTTTTGGGTGAGTTGGGATTGAAAGCAATTGGAGAAAATATAGGAGATTTAAGGCTTTCATTAGGAGAATAAGACATTTTGGGATGTGAAGTAATGCAAAATGCTTATGGTTTAAATAGGGAAGGCTTAGGGTATTTTTGGGGTGGTCAAAGGGTTTGAAACAAAGATTCTCAAAAATGTTGGAGCAAATCTGGAGTTTCAGACAAAAACCCGAAAAAGGAAGGCACTGTAGGCGGTTCCGTAGCAAGGCTGGCAGTACCTTATCAATAAGGCACCGCGGTTTACATATGGAACCGCCTGCAGAGGCAGTGTTTGGTGTTTGGAGGAAGATTTTTTCAGCAAATCTTATTTTTCTAGTCTAACTTATCATAGGGATATGCTTAAAAGCAAAGATAGACAAAGAAAACATATGCAAACTTACCAAATAGAGATTTGACCAAAATACATGGATTTAAAAAATCGATGTAGGAGGTGTGTGAGACAAGACCTTAAGTCATGACACAATGATCCTCCATGATTCTATCTTGTTCTTGCTATGTTTGAGAGAATCATACATATGAATTATGTAAGCTCTAGATTAATAGCGAGAATCTATGAAAAATCATTTTTAGATTGAATTAACAATGTCAAACGAATTTCTCAACCATTTTCGAAAGAGACTTTGAGAATTTTGAAAAGGAGAAGAGAATGTTTTTCAAAAAGAGTTTGGAAGACTCAATGACTCAAAGTGGTACAAGAAGACACACAAAAATAAAAGAAATTAAGGTAGATGTTCCATTAATCCTAGACCTAGACGCAAGTAATTAAAAGGTTCCATCTTAAGTGGCTTAGTGAATATGTCGGCTAAGTTGTCCTCGGAGGATACCTTCTCAATAGAAATGTTCCCCTTTTGAACATTATCCCTAAGGAAATGGTGTCGAATTTCTATGTGTTTGGTTCGTGAATGTTGAACGGGATTCTTGTTAAGGTCTATAGCGCCTTTATTATCGCACATGATGGGAACATCATCAAGAGAAATCCCGTAATCAACAAGCGCTTGCTTCATCCATAGAGCTTGTTGGCATGCTTTTCCGGCACTCACATACTCGGCTTCCGTGGTGGATATTGCAAGAGCGGTTTGTTTCTTGGAGAACCAAGAAGTTAAACAACAACCTAAGGTACAAACTCCACTAGTGCTTTTCCGGTCCACATAGTCTCCCGCATGATCCGAGTCCGCGTAGACAATGGTTTCTACGCCGGTCCCTTTAGGATACCATAATCCTAAATGTATAGTGCATTTAATGTATCGGAAGATACGCTTAACCGCTTCGAGGTGAGAGGTTTTGGGAGCCTCTTGGAAGCGAGCACAAAGGCAAGCACTAAACATGATATCCGGTCGACTTGCCGTTAGGTATAACAAACTACCAATCATACCTCTATATTTGGTGTTGTCTACCGACTCACAATCATCATCTACGGTGAGTTTAGTATCCGAGGCCATTGGGGTCTTCATTGGTCTAGTTTCTTCTAATCCAAATTTATTTAGCATTTCTTTAGCGTACTTAGATTGACTAAAGAAAATACCATCGTCCATTTGTTTAATTTGGAGTCCTAAAAAGAAGTTAAGTTCTCCTATCATACTCATTTCAAACTCATCATACATGATTTTGGCAAAGTCATCACACAATTCTTGACAAGTTGAGCCAAATATAATGTCATCAACATATATTTGTACGATTATGAGGTGAGGACCTTTCTTCTTTGTAAAGAGCGTATTGTCTACCATCCCCATGGTATAATCATGTTTAACAAGAAACGCTTTAAGTCTATCATACCAAGCTTTGGGTGCTTGTTCGATTCCATAAAGTGCTTTCTTAAGCTTGTAAACATGATCCGGTTTCTCAAAATCAATGAAGCCGGGAGGTTGAGCCACATATACCTCCTCATTGATCAAACCGTTAAGAAATGCACACTTTACATCCATTTGTTGAAGCTTAAAATCTAAGGCACAAGCGTAGGCTAAGAGGATTCTAATGGATTCTAATCTAGCTACCGGTGCATATGTCTCGTCATAATCAATCCCTTCTTGTTGATTATAGCCTTGAGCTACAAGTCTAGCCTTGTTACGAGACACAACGCCATTATCATCTAACTTATTCCTAAATACCCATTTGGTTCCTATAATGGTAGAACTTCTAGGTGGAGGAACAAGTTCCCAAACATCATTGGCAACGAATTGATTCAATTCTCCTTGCATCGCAATGACCCAACTCTCATCCGTCAAAGCTTCTTTAACATTCTTTGGTTCAATCAAGGAGACAAAACAAAAGAAGTTGCTTTGGTTTTGGACTTGAGATCTTAGGGTCCTTTGATTTAAGTCACCAATGACATTATTGAGAGTATGATCCCTAGATTCCTTAATGTTTACTTCCTTTTTAACACTAAGGTCTTCAACTCCTATTTTTCTAACCTATTTGGCTTTAACTACTTCTAATTCATCCAAGTCATCATCAACCAATGGTGGTGTCTTGGGTGAAGGAGGGGTTTCATCAAAGATTACGTTGAGTGATACTTCAATAACCCCCGAGGTTCTATTTAGGACAATGTAGGATTTGCTAGTTTGGGAATAACCTAAAAGGATACCTTCGTAAGACTTTGGGTCAAACTTGGTAAGGTAGTCTTTGGTGTTGAGGATAAAGCACTTGCTTCCAAACACCCTAAAGTATTCCAATGAGGGTTTCTTACCTTTAAGAATCTCATAAGGGGTCTTTCCTAGGAAAGGTCGAATAAGAATTCGGTTGAGAATATAAGTTGATGTGTCCACGGCATTGCACCAAAACTTTTGAGGCAAAGATTGCTCGTTTAACATCGTCCTACTCATCTCTTGGAGAGTCCTATTCTTCCTTTCAACTACCCCATTTGATTGCGGAGTGCGAGGAGCCGAGAAGTTATGGGTAATACCATGAGCTTCACAAAAGGCACCAAATTGCACTTCATTATCAAATTCCCTACCATGATCCGTCCTAATAGAGACAATTGAACATCCTAGTTGATTTTGAATTCTTCGACTAAAGATTTCGAAGTGATCGAAAGCTTCATTCTTAGATGCCAAAAATCTAGTCCAAGTGAATCTAGAATAGTCATCAACTATAACTAGGGTATAAAGGTTACCTCCATAACTCCGTATGGCGGAAGGTCCAAAAAGATCCATATGTAGGAGCTCTAAGCACCGAGAGGTCGAAACCAGATTCTTGGCTTTGTTACTTGAGTGAACTTGCTTTCCAACTTTGGAAGCATCACAAAAGTGACTATCAAACTTAATCTTAGGGAGGTGTCTTACCAACTCCTTAGAGACTAAAGATTGAATTAAACGCATATTAGCGTGACATAATCTCCTATGCCAAAGAGTAGAACTATCATCTATAGTCGCAAGACATATGTTGTCTTTTGACTTCTTATTGACCTTCATAACATAAAGCCCATGCTTTCTAATACCTTTTCCAATGACCTTTCCATCTTTTACGATTTCACTGTCATGTTCCGAAAAGATGACCTTACACTTATTGTCACAAATTTGACCTATACTTAAAAGGTTAAACCCTAAGTTATCTACGTGCTCAACATTTTCAATGGTCATGGAGTCAAGAGAAACCGTAACTTTGCCAATGATATTACCACGTAGACTACTAGCGAATGTGACGTTACCTCCATCATATGCTTTGTAATGCGAGAACAAACTTCGATTACCCGTCATGTGTTTAGAACATCCACTATCCTTAATCCACTCATCGGGCTCCAAATCAATTCGCAAGCATATCTAGGTAACAACACACAAGATCAAACATTTGGTCCCCAATATCTCATGGGTCCAAAATTGTTAGTTCCAAACATCCCTTGCATTTGGTTGGGATGCATGAATGAAGGAGGAGTTCCCCATGGAGAACAAAGTGGAGGAGGGTAGTAATTCATATAACCACTTTGTTGTTCATTATTTCTCCTAGGTGTATTTGATCTAGGTTTAGAGTTATGATTATTCCTTCTAGGTGTTGGAGTTTTAATTCTAGGTCGTGAACTGTTTTGATTATCTTTTCTAGGAGTTGTTGTTCTACTTCTAGGCTTAGACTCATTCCATACTCTAGGTGGAGTAGAAGATGGTCTAGATAAACTTCTATTTCCCATGATAGGTTTACTCAATGGCTTGTAGAACTTATCAATAGCATTGTCGTCAAGTATGGGTAATTTTACCTTATTAACAATAAGATGCTTTGGTTTTTCATCTAACTTAGATTTTTTAGAAAGTTCAGGATTTTCACCAAAATCATCCTCAGGTCGCGGTACCTTATCTATGGCGGCGGTTCCATAGTGATAAGGAACCGCCCCATACAATCTGGGACCGCGTACAGTGGGTGATTTTTATGAAAATCTGACTTGTTTAGGTTCACTAGTTGAGGCTTTATTTGAGTTAAAACCTAGACCAAGTCTTTCCTTAGAATGAACTTGTTTGTTTAACATATCATCAAGAGCACTAGTACCTTTCATGAACTTTTCCAATTTAATGGAGGTGCTCTTGAGATCTTCATTTTCTATTCTAAGTTTCTCACAACTTAAGCAACCTAAATCCACTTCTTTATTTTTCTCAAGTATTGCCAATTTCTCCCTAAGTTCATTGATCTCATTTTCAAGCTTAGTTTTGGTTGATTTTAAGGTTTTATTTTTTTCTATGAATTTAAGACTAAGTTTGTGTAAACTATCATATTTGCCTTCAAATTCAATATCATCAAAAGTGGAGCTATCATTGCTATAATATTCGGTTTCGGAATGTACCTCTTTAGAAGTGTGAGCCATAAGACATTTCTCCTCTTTGGGGTTGTCATCGTCATCTTCACCGCTATCGCTCCAAGCGCCACTAACGAACGCCGTGTGGTTTTTATCGCGAGCGGGCTTTGGACAATCACCAATGAAGTGATTTGGATCACCACATCTAAAGCAATTCCTATCACCTTTTTCGTTCTTGGCAAACCGATTCTTTGAGAATAGTTTCTTGTCATTGTTGGGTTGCCTAACGTGTTGACATCGTCTCTTGAAGAACTTCTTGAAATCTCTCACCGCCTATGCATACTCCTCGTCATCGCTTACCGAGGAACTGTCATGGTCACTTTGTGCCTTCTTGGCTTTAAGTGCAAGAGATTTCCTTTCACTCTTGGTTTTCACTAATTCTGAGTCCTTCAAAATTATCATCTCATGAACCTTCAAGTTGCCTATGAGTTCATCGAGTGATAAAGTTGAGAGATCTTTTGATTCTTCAATCGCCGTGACTTTTGCTCTTTACTTTGGATGTAAAGCCCTTAGAAACTTCCTAACATTGTTCTTGCTAGAAAAACCTTCATCAGGTGCTTTTAGACTAGTAATAATGGTGTTAAACCTAGCAAATGCACTATCAATAGTTTCATCTTCTAAGATGACAAATTGTTCATATTGTTGGACAAAAAGATCGATTTTGCTTTCTTTGACTTGGTTATTACCTTGGTGGGTTACTAAAAGAGTGTTCCAAATATCTTTAGCGGTTTCACACATAAAAATTCTTTCATACTCTTTCTTAGGTAAAGCATTATAAATCACTATTTTTAGCCTCATTATTTTTTGAAAGTTTCTTTTTAGTATCGTCATTAGCTTTGTCAAAAGTGACCAATTATTTTGTTTTAGAAACTTCATTAAATTGATAAGGTAAAAAATCACCATTGGTAATAACATGCCAAAGATCTAAATCTTTTGATTTCACATAAGTTTCAAATCTATTTTTCCAATAAATAAAACTATCGGTTTAAAAAAGTGGTGGTCTTTGCATAGATTGCCCTTCTAGGTATTTGTTGGAATCCATAGATCGATTCAAATTTTAAAATACAATATACTTTAAAAAATCTTGAGCAACCCGCTCTGATACCAATTGTAGAAACTAGAAGGGGGGGTTGAATAGTTTCTTATATTTACTTGTTAAAATGTGGTTTAAAAAAATCCTTTTTTCAAAAATATGTGAAATCTTCTTATGCACAATATGAACAATGATTGTGTAACTAAACTAATACTAACAAAAATATATGCACAAAGAATAAAGAATGTAAAAAGTTAAGGGTAAAGAAAGATCAAACCGAACACCAAGGATTTATAGTGGTTCGGCAACGAAGCTCACTCCTCGTTCCTACTCCACTCCTCGAGTACTCCTTACTCGAGAGTTCACTACACAACAAGCTCCTTATGGTGGAGAAAACCGTACACGTCGCTTAACCAATTTCCGACTCTAAGCTAAAAGTCGAGTCCTAATCGTAGCTAGTACCAATCTACACAACTATACTTAGTACATACACAACTTCCAAATAGACACAACTACTTGGATCTTCTCAAATATGACACAACTACAAATGTATAAAATTAGATCTTCAATGGATCTTTGGTGGTGGACTCAACACTTCACAAGGATAGTGTTCTTCTCTTTGCACTTGGAGAGGAAGGGATGGAAGAACAAGATTCACTTCTTAAACAAGTAGTAATCAAACAAATGATCAAAGATTTGAGTGATTAAAGAAGAGTGTTTGAATCTGGAAATAGATGTGCAAAAGAGGTGAATTGAAAAGCTGAGAATGGTCCACTATTTATAGGACAAAGGGCCAACGACTATATCTGCCCGCGGTACCTTATCTTAGCCCGCGGTACCTTATCGATAAGGAACCGCCTAGGAGCTAAGGTACCGCTGGACTAGACTCCGCTCTCTTTTTGTCCTTTAGTGGTGGATGTCATATCTGGTTTAAAAAATATCCTGATAGAATATTCCTAACCAAATAAGAATATGCCATTTTCAAATTTTCAAATAATTAATTTAATAAAACATTTTCTTAAAAAGAAAATTTAATAAAAACTTGTCACACTTAATAAAAAGTGAGTTTTAAGAAAAGATTAAATCACTTGATCACTTGATTAAGGTTAGTACTTGTTTATCCATACCTTAAGTGAAAATGGGTAAAATGAAAATACTTGAACTCAAGAATTCGTTTTTCGTTGTTTTCGTAAATGCTTGTTTTTACATATTGTCGTAATCAAAGCTAAGCGAGACCGAAAAATGCAAGTAACGTTTTTAGACATTATTGCATTAACAAAAATATTTAAACCGAGTTTTAAAGTAATACCAAACTCCTAGACAACTAATTGTGACAGCTTGTATTTTGAATGATCATATGTAATTTATTTTTCCCTTCTATTTCTCTTGTAAATAGATTTTTACGTTTTAAGATTGTCATGTTTTACAGTTGCACGACTTGCGACCCCTTGTTGATTTACAATTTTGATTCATCTTAACGCACTTTGCCTGTTTAAGCGATTCTTGTGTTCATTCTTGTTAGTTTATCGCACGTATTTCCAACAACTCTATATCTCGATGTATATCCGTATTGAAAGATCGTTATCCTAATCCAAGACTGAAAAGTTATACGAAAATGAGTTAAGAAACTGAAGCATAGTGAATTCTAACCGTTAAGATTCGCCGTGGTACGGAAATTACCTGGGAAGCAATGAATTTTTGTTCTACACTTTGTACCTCCTCTTGTTTGCATCTTCTACTGTTTTCAGGAGAACTCTGGGGACCAGAGTTCCTTTAGGGGGAAGACTGTGAGAACCCGTACTTTCCCAGCATTATTTTATTCTTTTTACTCGTGTTTCTGAATTTTCAACGTATTTCGTTTTCTTGTATTTTATATGTAAATCCTGAGATCTTTAAATTATACTTTTTAAGTATTTTCCTGATCATCGATAAATACTTTGTATGGAAATATAAAAAAAATAAATTATTTTATTTTTCCATATTTAATTTAAATCAAAGTTTTTGATTAAAATCACTCGCGTGCGTTTTACAACGAGTTTATTCAAAATCAATGTACAAAGAGAATTCCTAGTGATCGCGATACCGACGGATGCCCAAAATATTACGTTTATTTATCGATTGTTTCGATAATTAATATTTTCGATGATGTTGTTTTAATTACGTATTAAGTCGTGTCGAGAAATCGTATAATCATTTTTATGATGCATTGTAACTTTTGAAAAGTATTTTTACGAAACCCGTAAATATTTTCAATATTTACTAATAGCCATTTTCTACCCTTTAAACTATTAAATTTCTTTTTAGGTCCAAAAGATTTCACAATTGGCAAAACTAACCCCACTCCACTAATATATAAACTACCACCAAATTTTCTTCTCACATAAACTTGATAAAAAAAACACACATCTTCTTGCTCTCTCTCTCTCTTTGCCGTAAACACCATAACACCACCAACACCAAATCATCAAAAAAATCTTATGATTTAAGTTGAATCAAGAAAAACAAAGATTAGAACCATTCTTAAAATCTTCTTGCCATTTTTTTGGTACCAAAAACACCCACATTCATCAAAATTTCAAGAACTTTTGATTTCATGATTGTATGATGTTTTAATCATCATGCATGTGTTGTTTTTGGTAAGGTTATATTGTTTTGATCATAAAAAGTCTTGTTTTTAATCTTTGATTTTTGTTATACTTTACATACAAGTGTTTTTAGGAGTGTTTGGTTGATAAGAATGATGGTATGGTGATCCTAGAGGTATGGGAATGAGTGGTTTTGCTTGAAAAATGGATTTGTCATGTTTTATAAAAGGCTATTTTGGGACAGCAGGTCCTTAACAGATTTTTCGTGGGTTTAAGTTCTGAGAAAGGCTAAGATTATTTGATATTGTTGTAGAGTTTTCCGAGACGGTCGTTTTGGTATAAGATAGAGCTTATAACTCTATACGAGTCAAAAGTTATACTAGTTTTAGTTTTTGTGTACCGGGAGACGCAAGTCGGCACAATCCGAAATTGTGGCTGATTTTGGGTCGACTCTCGGGGACTTTAGGCTTGGTTAGATAATGGATACTACTGATTTTCAAAGTTTATAAACTGAGTTTTATGAGTCTAGTAGTGGTTTCAAAAGACGGATTGTTGAGTTAGTACTTTTAAAGTGGTCCAAACGGTTTTACAAAACAAGTGCACAAATCTGTCCTAAAATTTGGAGTCGAGCTGATGGGTTTTAAAGTGTGAACTTTGGCTCAAATTTTGGTGAGTTCTTATACAGGTTATAAGTGACCTTGACACCAATTTTCGTCTAAAACGGACAAGTCTAGATAGGGTAGATCGGTGTGTACATTCGGGGTGTACTTGCTGATTTTATTTTGGACACTTAGTTCAATGTTTGTGTTGCGTGAGTTTGAGTATTCACCATCGGACATGGTGACTTACTCAAGTGCTTAGTCATTGTATAAATGACTTAGCTACTGGTCCGAATAAGGGTAAATAATAGTTTGACTTGCGTTAACTTGGCGACGTATAACGAGTCAATTTCAAGTGTACAAGTGTTTTAACAAGTAACGTTGGATAAAAGGTTTCATTTGGTTCGTGTCAATGGTTTTGAAACATGAATACTTTGAAAACAGTTGAGTCATATTATATTTGGTACAAATCGATATTCGAGTTCGAGTCTTAACGCGCGCCTTATTTTGATAGGTTGCGGTTTTCGTGTTTCCCCGGGCATCCATATCGTCGGTGATCGTCTACCACTACCGTTTCTACTCAGTTGCTGAGTATCGTGATTGACTTACCTCGTGGCTAAGGTGAGTTCATAGCCCCTTTTTACTTGTACATGGTTTCTAAACACGGGGTGAGATTTTACATGGTGGAACACAACCAATTAAAAACTGTATTGCTATCCAGAACTCGTATGTTATTCTGAACGTGTATGCTTTACAGATGATTTCAATGGTATTATTGCTTTTAGACGTTAGCCTTGAGTTTCCTCTCCTATCATGAACCGTTAATTGTCCTGTATGCTTTGCGCTAAGCGCGAATGTTGTGGGTGGATCCATCGGGATTGACAATCCCCATCCCGATTACTTTGACGCACTAATATTCGTTTATACTTGAGTATTTAGGCTGAATACTCCCTAGAGGAACTTACATTTGAGTTAAGCTTCGATTGATGAGATTAAATAGCAATAATATGCATCGTGACTATGGACGTACATAGTTAACCCCCCATTACGTGTTTTACAAATTCTATTGTGTTCCACACGTTTACTGCTAAACCTATGAATATCACTCAACTTTGTGTTGATGATTTTACATGTTTAATCTCAGGTATTATTATTTAGCTTTGCTTGGATGGGAGCCCGCAGGATATTAGCGCAACTTGGAGATTTCTGTGATGCTTTTAAAAGATTTGTTTTATATTAACTGAAAGAAGTTTATTCTGTCTTTTGGGCAACTTTATGTTACAAATCGAGACGAAATAAATAATTTTTCCGCTTCTAAAAACTATGGGACCCATGTTTAAAAATTTTGACCTTTTAACATGTAATGTACATGTTTTTATTTCGTCGGCTTTGTATGAACTGTAATTCATTGTTTCTTGTACTATGACGTGTTACCCCCTCGTTGCCTAGTTGTTCCATGTCAGATTTTGGGGGTCTCACATTTATTGCTTCATTCGGACTTGTAAACTGACAACTTATAATGGACCTGAGACTTTATAAGTTTATTCTGCCTGATATAAGTAAATTATCAGCAGAGATCAAATCTATAATCACGCCTTCAACTCCCATAAGATATTGAACGTGTACGGCTTCAGGGACATTACTGATAAAAGATAAATCAAGCACTTTTATTAGTATCAATTTGATGTGCTGTTCTTAAGCATCCCTCTTTTCCTTTTCGAATGCCAAAGATGTAAAGCTTTTATGTGTTTCATTACTTCAACGGTGGAATTGATTCTGGACAAAGCAAATAACAACATTAGTTACTCTTGCGCACCAAATAGGCAAACCTTGATCTTGAGCTGAAGAAAGAACAAAATCAGATATGTAGTACACCACACAGATTAGCACATGAATACGTTAAAAATACATACTACTGAACGGTTTTTTCGGAGCCATACTACTAAACAGATGAAATGTTCCATCAGATATGTAGGTTCTGAAACAGTAAAATCAAATTATGGTAGTACTACACGATGAAATGTTCCATCAATACATGAAGAATACCTATTACATATAGGTTTTTGGAGCTGATTTTGCCTTCAATTTGTGCATTCTTTGAAACATCCAAGTTTCCACTGTGTTTGAAAACAGCGTATGTATTTGAAAACTAAAATGTATTGTCGTAAATCCCAACTGACATTCAAATCTCCATATTGTGCCGTGTGCAAGTGAGATAGAAAGACCTAAATCTGTCCTAACTGTAAAGAATAGATGCCCAACTTATTATCTTTTCGATTACATAAGTAGCACGATTTGGATGCGTAACAACTAACTTCACATCTACGACTCTTAAACTAATTTAATATCCAATTTCATACTCAGTTTTTGAGTCTCAAGATTCAAAACAAATCAAAATAATCCAAGAAATCCCTTTAGGTTCTGCAACTATCTGTATGATTCCAAATAATGAAGATAAAAACTTATACATTCAGAATTAAAATTCAAAATGAGTAGGTTCGAAATTGTAAGAACCAAATGCGTATAGACTAAATTTGATAGTAAATACTGAGAAGCTGCTCATATGTGGACCAAACCTAACAGATAACATGAACAAAAACTAAAACTGGATGATCTCAAATTCGACTATGATTACGGTTTTTCCTCAACACCTGTTACTTTTTTTCATTCACCTACACCTAAGGGCTACAGTTCCTTCTTTTTACCACCATTATCCCTATAGAATCCCCTCCTAACAAACCAATGAGCTGGTCCTACAATTTAACCAAATATTTAAGATTAATTAGTTGGTTAAAAATCACAAATACTCCTTTAAGGAAGTCAAATTTAAAGAATTAAAGAATATGGGGGTTTGTAAAAACAGGTTTATAATTACGATTAACCAAATGAAACATACAATTGATGTTTTAGATTAGGGTTGTCGGTTTTTGTGATACAGTTCATTGAATATAACATGAAAACAAAGTTTTACCTTATTTGAATCCTGTTAATCAATAGAGGCTTCTGATATTTGATTTGGGGAGCTGAAGGTCAAAACAGAGGCAGCTATGATTTCAAATTAAACGATTTGGGGTTTTTGAATTGTAATAAAACGAATTGGGTGATTTCAAATTAAACGATTTGGGTTTCTTAATTTCTAAAAAAACGAATTGGGTTTTTATTTGTATGTTTTTGTTTTAGGGATGCGTAATTTAGGGACTCAATTTTGGGGTTTTAACGAATTGGGTTTTCTTTTAATGTTTTTGTTTTAGGGATGCGTATTTCAAGCTCGGATGACAGAATAAGGAGTTTTTTTTGGAAACTTTTAAATGAATTATACGTGGCATTTTCTAAGAATTTTGAAGTTATGGTAATGTTTAACCATCCTTCCTATATAGGGGTTTCTGATTCTGATTCTGATATATATATAGAGGTAGGATCAATTAAGAAAATTAAGTAATATATATATATATATATATATATATATATATATATATATATATATATATATATATATATATATATATATATATATATATATATATATATATATATATATATATATATATATATATATATATATATATATATATATATATATATATATATATATATATATATATATATATATATATATATATATATATATATATATATATATATATATATATATATATATATATATAGGGGAGCGTTAATGTGGTAAACACTTTTAAAATAGGTTACGGTAGGTACACTTTTGGATCGTTGGATCAAATTTGATGAATTTAGATTACATTTAATTAAATGGGTGGCTAAATTGTAATAAAATAGAAAATAAATGGCATTTTATATACCAATTTAAAAATTGAGTTTTGGACCTCATTTATAGAACTCGTCTTCCTCTTATTTTCTACGTAATTTTTTTTATATTAATCTATTCTAGTTTGCTTGTTTTTGGCACGTGGGAGATATTTTTCATAGATTCTTGATACAGATTGTGAAAGTTCTTTTGTTACAAAATTCATATAAGTGATACAGATATATTACTCCGTATAAAAACAGCATCGTAATATTTCACAAACTTGTGATTAATATATTTTTGACAATCAACTAAATGACACACCATTACACCATTAATAAAATAATATAAACATTAACCAAATCTTGTCACAAACATATCAACAATTGATACGCATGATTCTTTTACTTGTACGAATATATCAAAAGTTACGTCAATGAACAAATTGCTTCAACTTATTCTTGGAAACTTCTACATGAAGGAAAACTAACAAACTCACACGCCCAAATCTTCACAACTAACACAAAACCAAAGATCTAAGTAAAAACAACTTATACAAATGATTACATATTTATTAAAAACAACTAATACAACTAACATATATTTAATAAAAACAATTGATACAAGTTGTATCATACAACTGATACTTGGTATATAGAAACAACTGATACATATTAATATATGTTAAAAACCATAGTTCTAAATAGTTCGCTATAGCCCGACTTGAGGCGCGCTAAAACTTGAGGCTTGACCTCCCCGCTACGCAATAAGTCAAGTCGCAGCTACGACATGAGGTGCGGTTATTTTTTGAATTCAACTCCAAAAAATGAATATTATTACATATAAGGAGAGTTTTTTAGCTTTAATTATTATGTACAACACTTATTATGAACATAATATAAATTTAGTATTGAAATAAATAAAACAAATAAATATTTTTATATGTTGTGCCGCTATAAGCCACGCTATAAAAACGTTATAGCTTGGACATGCCGCAACGCCACGCTTCACGATATTTATAACCATAACAACTGATATAGATAAAACAATTGATACATATTAATATACGTTACCCATGCTGCCATACGCTGTCAACTTAGCTAACAACGACAAATGTTTTTAGCAAGCAAATGATTTTCATTTTTCAAATATGTATCGTCCTACTCTGTGGGTATTGTCCAATATGTATCGGAACACGATATATCGTCCTACCCTTGAGCTTTTTGTTTTTCAAATCCTATAATTAACCCGTAAGAACATTATGAAATGTATCATTCACCGGCAAATCTGTTACAAACCTGACCTTATGAGCACTATAATTCACTCAGAACCTGACCTTGAATCACCCTTTACAAACCAGACTAGAAACACGACCATATGAGCACTAACTGACCTCGAACTACCCACTGAAAATAAGTCTTCCAATATATATATAAGACCATTACTAAATTGCTACAGGATCTCGAAGCACCCTTCTGAAGCACAATCTCACCATTTCACAAGTAATATAGTGATATACAATAATCTAAGAAAACTGATACACACTATAATTCTAAATTTTGATACTCAACTGATATGATTTATTTTGCATCCTTACATTCTGAGAAGACTCAATAGAAAAATTATCAATCCTTGACCGTAAGAAAAACTGAAGTGGCAGCGGTGTGTATCACCTTCTTAACCGAAAAGGGACATTTTTTACAGATCTCAAATAATCGAAACCACTCATATAGCTAAATGTGACAAATCGAATTTTTGTTATCGTGCGATTGCTATGATTCGCAACAATGTTAACCTGATCCAAAAAGGGTTTTTATGGAGTTTTAAGAAAATTAGATGTATCTATACTAGAAATCCAGGCCGATGTCACTCGTGGAATGGTAAACCTTTTAGATCTGATAAACATTGCTGTGATTTTTTTGAAGAGAAAAAAGGACGATGGTTTTAGGGAGAAGAGGATTGTTTTTCTGATGAGATTTAGGGTTTGATGTATCTAGAAAAGGAAAATATAAATGACAATATTAAAGAGATGAGATTGATGGATTGTGAGAGGTGAGAAAAGGTATGTGAAATGCCTAAACTGACCTTTTCATTTTCTTTTCAATTTTTTTATCTTTTTCAGGTTTTCAATTTTTATTTAATAGAAAAATCCACTTGTCAAAATATTATTGATACCTATTATAACTCATTTTAAGAGTGTGATGCACATGAACACAAATCTATATATATATATATATATATATATATATATATATATATATATATATATATATATATATATATATATATATATATATATATATATATATATATATATATATATATATATATATATATAGAGAGAGAGAGAGAGAGAGAGAGAGAGTAAGGATCCAGTAAGAAGAAACTTAAAATAAGAAGTGGTGAGAAGAAACTAAAACCACATATTTGAGATGCAACGACTTGTATTAGATGCATTTATATTCATGTAGATGCACCATATTGAGTTTCAGAAGTTAATTTGATGTGTAGATGGTGTAAATTGATTTTTATGATTTTGGCACGTGTAGAAGAACAAAAATATAGATAAATTATAAAATGCATCTAATATACGTATATGCATCTAATTAAAAGCTATACAACACGTTATAATGCATTATAATGCATCTAAGATTAAAAAGATGCATCTAATTTAAGTGGATGCATCTCGAATATGCGGTTATAGTTTCTTCTTATCCTTCTTATTTTAAGATTTCTTCTCATTTGATCCTAACTCTCTCTCTCTCTCTCTCTCTATATATATATATATATATATATATATATATATATATATATATATATATATATATATATATATATATATATATATATATATATATATATATATATATATATATATATATATATATATATATATATATATATATATATATATATATATATATATATATATATATAAAATATATATATATATATATATATATATATATATATATATATATATATATATATATATATATATATATAATATATATATATATATATATATATATATATATATATATATATATATATATATATATATATATAATATATATATATATATATATATATATATATATATATATATATATATATATATATATATATATATATATATATATATATATATATATATATATATATATATATATATATATATATATATATATATATATATATATTATTTTCCATGATTTAAAGTGAAACATAACAACGAGGTTTTATGTGTGTATACAACTACAGTTGTAATACCATAAATTTAAAAACAACTTTTAAATGGATCAAAAAGCATGTAAAAATTATTAAGGTATTTACTAATTACTGTACGTGATTTATATGAATCTTTTCCATCTTAAAAAAAGAGAGGCTTTAAAATTTTCTCCATTAAAAAATATAAATGATTTGAGTCCCGTTAGTAATATCAAAACAAAAAATAACTTTTTTAGTCAATTACACTTATTTTATAAAAAAAATTAATATATTTTTCTTTATCTAATGAACAAATTTTAAATAATTCAACTCTTATAATATATTGTACAATCTTTAATGCAAACAACTAAAAACAAATATTAAAATCTATTTCTTCATTAATGAAAAAAATTATGTAATACAATTATTGAAACACAGTGTATAACATTTAATGGAAACAAATAATACATATCATCGTATTCTTTTTCTTTATTAATGTCAAAAAATTAAGTAATTCAATTACTCGAGCATATCTTACAACCTTTTACGTAACCTTTCAACACAACTAAATAACATTTATGTAATAGTAATATAAGTTAGAAGGCTAGAAAAAAGATTAGAACGACGAGTTAGTGTATTTACTAAGTTAGTTATTCGATTTCACAGTACATGTTTTCACATTTTACAATATAAACAAGCTACAACTAATTAAAATATAAATCAAACATAATCAATTATGTCGTTCAAAGAAAAAAAAATATAACCAACTACATAAAGTTACTCAAACCATAAATTATCGTTTTTTTCAAAACGTCATTGTAAGAAAATATATAAGTAACAAAATTGTTCGCCAAAAATTATGTTAGGAAGTACCCACCGTCGTAACACACGGATACCCTACTAGTGACATCATTGGACAAATAATATATGACATTTAAAAAAAAAACAAAAGTTAACTACTCCATCTATTTTATATAATAAAACAGAATATGTTACAAGTCTTTAAAGCAGAAGAATTAAATGAATGAATTAAAATGCCTACCATAAATAACCTATGTACAAGACCTCAATGCAAAGAACAATTAAATTAGTTACCAAAATTAAATTTTCACATATCTCTTTTATACGTCTGTTTTGTAACATTTTATTAATAAAAACGTTTTTTGGAAAGTTTTTAAAGATAACGCGTTTCATTGATTTAATTTTTGTAAATCATCAAACCAAAAAAGTTGTACAAATCCTCTCACACAATTTCAAAACAATAATACACACTTCATCACCATTTCAAAATCAACTGATTAAAAAGCACCATGGATCTCTACTTACGTTATATGAACCTGCAAGTGATTCTATCATGTCCATGTCATAAAATAGGTAATCAAAACAGATATTTAATTTTTGGGTTTCGATTTAAATCACATAGTATTTTCATTTTGATGTTTTTAATTATCAATATGATTTTATTTAGATTCCATTGATGTTAGTGTAATTTGTTTGGTTGATCTATTGATCTATTTGTATTTCATCAATTGATTCTAACACTAACAACATCTTAAGAAACGCAGTGTTGATTCAATGCAACCATATTCAACGTCCTTAAAAAGTCGACTATGGCAGCCGGGTTTATGCTACCCGAACCTTAAAATCGGTAATGTTCACTTCTTGCTATAACTATGCCATTGATTTCTATATTCCTCAAGTTTTTTAGTTTATATTTGTAATTTTGTAATCATGATTTTATATTCGAGTGTTTTTATCATTGTTGTAGGTGATGGAAAAGGAAAACTTAGTCAACAAGCTATTAAATTTAAGGTGATTAAATCAAATTTCAAGTGTTAAGTTTAACTTACACATCAAGTGTTTGATGAAATGTCTTTAGTCTATTTTTATTTTTTGTTATGAATTTTCGTATTATTTTCTTACAGGCATCGCCAAATTGAATTGAGTTCACACATATTAAAAATTTAACAATTATTTGATGGTAAGTTACTCATCTTTCTAATCATTTTCCTGTTATTTTTGTTCAAATATAGGTAGTCATACTTAATTTGGTTCTGTCGTTTTTGTACAAAGGGTGATGAAAATGTATGAGTTGCACTGGTAACATATATATGTTTGATGTCTCTTATGGTGTTTGGTCTATGTGCAGGGTAAAGATGCTTTATGTATACTCGGAACACGTGCATTGTTGTTAATAGTTGTAGAGCAATGGGTGATCCTGAAGACACATGAGAAGGTTCAAACTTTTTTTAATATAAATTAACTTTCTCATATTTAGCTTATATTTTTCGTGACCACATATAGAATGTGAGCTTTTTCATTTTTTTATTGTTGTAGTGGATGGAAGTTATATTTGGTTGAAGTAAAAGGTGTTACAATACATCCAAATAATGTTGGTAAGTTTCAACTGTATCGAATCAATTCAGTTTATGTTCTATGTGTGTTTTTTTATGTATAATCAATTTAATTGTTTATAGATGATATCGAATGATGAAATAGATTATTTGTTAACTTTTTATGCACACCAAATGTTTTTATGTATTGTGTTTGTGTAATTGACATTTGTAGAGGAAGAATGAATCACATATGATACCTCATACTCCATTGAATAAGTCTGTTTGCAAGAATCGAGTTAGGTGGTTTCTAGAACTATATGCTTACAAGTTTTTCCATGAAAATGTTGATGTTGATAGAATGGATACCTAATTATCTATCGTGATTAATTATAATATTCATGTATTGTGATTCATTGCTAATAAAATGTGTTCAACTACTTTGTATATCCTCAAACTAAACTAAACACATATCTATATATGATAAATCTTAGAGACTGTGCCATTATATTATTGATATGTTTTGGTTAAGATATGCATGTTCAAGATCATCAATGCCAATAACTATTTTTGATGAGGTTCATTTCAAAAGGCCAATCACTACTTTGTATAAATACCAAGCTACCTATTGAAACTTTTTAGTCACGTGTATTATGTTTAGATACATTTTCTTAATATAATGTTAAAATAAAATAGGATTGGTGGGTTTAGTTTGATGATTTTGGCTACGTATGTCATTAAACATACCAATAGTAATAAAAAGTTTACCTTGCCAAAATAAATTAACAATAACTGATGTGTACTTGTGTGATGCTTATTTTCACACATGCTTATGTTATTAGTTGTGGATCATTTTTTGTGTTTGTTTAGGGCAAAAGGGATTATGAAATAGGTGCGATTTGGCGGGCCAGTAGTTGTACATAACTCATTTTTGCCGGTTAGAATTTTATGTCATTTGCTATCATAGAATTTGCTTTCATTAATGTTAATCTACAAGTAACAATTTGTGAAAATATGGGTTCTACCTTTTGTTTATAAAGGTATTCATATTTGAATTTTTGTGGCAGGTAGAGATTCAAGTACCGACCACTACACAAGACGTAGTAATGTAAGTGTCACCTTAATACTAAGTGCTTGATGAAATGCCTACATCACAAATTGATATATTGACCTTTTTTTGAATTGGTTGTATATATCTCTAAGGATATTCTTAAAGTAAAAAAAGAAGTTGATGTTGACTTTTTGTTGGTGAGGAGTCCAGCTTGACCAACAGTTTGAACGGTAAGTAATTGCTCTTAGTAGATTTTTAATAATCTGTTAACGGTGTTTTTTTTTCAGTGAGCTAAATGGGCCTGGAAAGTACACTTGAGCGAGGATAGAAAATCTTATAATCTTGGTATACATTTTTTCACTAGAAACTGCCGACTTAACACAATCTTTGTGTAAAGTTGTTTCTAATTAATTGGTTAGTGGATATATAATCTAAAATTTATTATATTATCTTCTTTTTTGAATTGTGAAATAATGATGATGAATAGTGGCTATTATTAGATATATTGGAAGCATTAAAAGAGTTTTATGATGGTAAGATATTGATAGTTGCTACAAGTTAGAAGACTTTTGATTTTACATATATTATCTCTCTTACCTAATCTTACATTACAAGGCTAACTACAATTCATACTTAACGGCAAATAAGTGGTTTATGTATATTTCTTTTTGGTTAAACCTAATTTGATATTTTGTTCAAGGTTTCCATATACTACTGGTCAACAAATTTTTTTAACATTTGGCTTTGGGTTATTAGATAGTTGGAATATATATTGTGGTTGATACTTGATATTTGCCTCTTCGAACAGATTTTTAAGCTGACAAAAAGGACGATGATTGATGCTGGAAATTAGCCTTCATAGGAGCTTGAGGTAATCTTCCTTTATTTATGTTCTTATTGCTTTGATACTAGACATTTTATGTTACTAGATTCAAGTTAAATAAAATAAATGTATAGGCTCTACTTATATGGTATGACGTGATAAATATAACTATGGAAAGAGTTGAGGTCTATTTCATGACAATAGACAAAACACTGATGTTTGAATCGGTCTTCATTACAAAAGAAGCTAATGGAAAACCCTTCTTTTATATTGTGTTTGTTTACTATTGATTACCTGATTGTCCAAAAAACAATAATGCCTTTAATAAGCAATCGTAAACTAATTGTTTTGATCATGAGATTGGGAACTAAGTATAATGTTCTGCAACTTAGAAGCTTATATAAACCCATACAAAAAGCATTGGGCATATGGAGTTTAATTAATTCATAGCTTGAACTTTGAACATAATATCTCTACCTGAAAGACCGGGTGCTAACAAGGTTTGTCCAATTCTTTTGTTCAATTTAATTATTAATTTTCCCATTATTATATATCATTGCTTATGCCTTCCAATATATCACTCATTTCTCACAGGTTCGTTACTTTGGGCACAATTCAACCAACTGTTGTTGTTGTCCAGAAGATTATATCGGTGAAGCAAAGAAATCAGGTAATAGAACAAGAAAGGACATGTCTTTACAACTGTAATATACCTTTTAGTCAATTGGGCCAGAGAGTGAAAAAATGTGTGACTCTAAGGAGCTTTCTATTCGCAAGATAGTAATCAATAGGTCTTTATACCTTATTGTGTCATTATTTTTAAAACACTTGATAATGTTTAACCATGTTTATGCACGATGCGTGGATTTGAGTAATGCTATGTAGTTATGGACGAACAATATTCATTTTGATTTCCAAGATTTCAATCGTACCTTTGCTTTATTATTCAATATTTGTTGGATCGTTAAGTAGGCATGTTTGCTAGCTACTTCTACACTTTTGACACTAAAGTCTACTTTCAAACTTTGACTTCCGAGTTTCGATTAATTACCTTAGTACATAATCACTTGATGACCGACACGTATCAAGATTATAAGATTTGAGTATTAGTCGTTTAGATTAGAATAAGATATATTCGTAATCATTTTGTCACAGAATGAGATCAAGTATCAACCATGGGCATGGTTGACCATCTTTTACCCATCTGTCCTACCTTTTTAGCTAAACGAAAGGTGAGTTGGCCCCTTTGCCTTCTTTTTGTATTTTGGTGTTGGTTGAATTCTTCTTATACTTCTTTTATCTTTCCTATTTTCATCTTATAATTTGTTTAGAATGCCAATTCAAGAGATTTAGTATAGCATTGCAAGTGACGGTGGGCTATATTAAATGTTAGAAATTTGGAAGAAATGATTAGTAGGATTGTCATATTATTTACAGAGAATTGTTTGCACGATTGTCATCTTATTGTTTACAGAGAATTGTTTGATACTTATTTTCATGAAATTCGTATCTATTTTGTAATGTAGAAAATAAATCTATAAGTTCTATCATCAAATGATCATTTATATCAGTGTGTTTAAGTACATGTTTTGAACTATACATTGAACAGAATGTAAAAAGCAAAATCATATAGCTAGCCCGCTTATGGATTGGGTTCCAGATCATGCTTTTATGTGACCTCTATGCTAAATTATATAAATGACATGTTTTATAACATTTTATTGACTTTCACATATATTTTTATCAACAACGTTCTTTTCGGTTTACTTTGTTTTTTTAGGTTTTCACGGAATGAACATGGACTACACACGTGTTTAACGTTGACTACTTATATTTTATTTTCAAGCATATCTATCATTTGGAAAAGATGAGCATGAACATTTATTATTTCGACTGTTAGAAACTCAAATGTTTATTAAATAATTCATTTATTACTTTTTTTTTTCTTTCGTATATTAATTAAAGACACAAAACATTCGTTGTTGTTTTTACTTGATTCATACATATAATTTCTTATAAAAATAATTCTTTTAAGAAACCCCGTGATTCCACGGGTCTTTAAGCTAGTATTAAAATAAAACTTAAAAATTTAATTTCATATAAATAATATTGTAACACATTCAGATTATAACGGTTTTTTAAAATAAAAACTAACTCATTTAGCTTTAAAGATTTTTTTTAGCTTTAACACATACTACAAGTATGTTAAGCGTAAACATCTAAGGTTGAGGCTAAAGTTTATATTATAAGATAAAGTTTATATTTTTAAGAAATTATTTGACGAAATAGTATTAATATAAAATCTCATAAAAATACGTCAAACTAAGTTCACATATATCTCCAGCTTTTTTATGAGCTTAAGTTATAAGCCTTTAGAAGAAGTCATTTTGTATAAAGTTGAGCTTATGAAAGCTTGTTGCTTATAAAAGTATCATAAAATAACGTGACTAACAAACCTTATTTTATAAGCTGACTTATTTAAAAAAACTCGCGCCTTATAACGTGACAAAAGCCTGTTGCCAAACATAGCATATGTAGTTACATAATAAGATTCAGTGATTCATGCCATGTCAGATGAGTAAGATCTGCGGAAGATTGGAGGGAGGGAGGGGGGGGGGGGGGGGGTGGGCTTATGTAGTTATAGTTAACGGTGTTCGTTGTGTGTCTGGGTACAAATCAATCCAAATTAAATTGGAATCAGTTTGATTTTGAGTTATGTATGTTAAAAAAGGTTAATCACCGTGAATAAGCTGGACAATCGGATTATCAAAAAGTATTTGATTTGTATAAGTTTATACATTCATTCATAAAAATACGTCAAATTAAATTCACATATACCTCAAGCTTTTTTAATGAGCTTGAGCTATAAGCCCTCATAAGACATTTTCTATACACTCGAGCTTATGAAAGCTTGTTGGTTATAAAAGTATTCATGAAACAACGTGACGAACAAAGCTTATTTTATAAGATGACTTATTTTAAAACCCCACGCCCTCATAACGTCACAAAAGCACGTTGTCAAGCATAGCATACGTAGTTACATAATAAGGGTTGAGGGTGTTCATTGTGCTGTTTTCGGTTCGACGTAATCCAATTTAAATTCGAATCCGTTTGATTTTAGGTTATATTTGTAAACAAAAGATTAATTAACCCGAATAATTTGAACAACCCGATAATTGAACCCATATTAAAAAAAGGTTATCAAACAGGGCTCTATCGACTAAGGGTGCTCATTGATTTTGTTCTCGGGAATTTTTTTTGGTTCAACCCGAAAAGCAAACTGAACAAAAAAACAAAATTTGAATTTGGTTGGTTTTTGGTTGATCCCATTGCCAAATTTATATAAAAAGCATGATATGGATTTGATTTTCGGTTCCCATTGCCGAATTTATATCTAATCTGAAAATTAAATTTGTTATTTTAATAAATTTGGTTTGGTTATTAGTTTGATACGATTATTTTGTTTGGTTAGGGTTTGGGTTTGGTTTATTTGGGCTTTTTGCTAGAACCGAATCAGGTGAAGCCCATTAAGAGGCTATGACTTATCAAAGAGCCAGTGGGACACACACAATTCATCCCCTCTCTCCTTCCTTCCCCCTTCTCATAAACAGCCGCAGCACCTCATAAGAAAAAAAAAAGAAAACCCCCTTTCTTTCAATCTATGTTTATGGATGAAATTGTTTATTGGTTTCCTATTGTGGTTGTTTGGTTTGAACAAATGGATTTATTGGAAAATCCCAACCAAACACCTTCGATTGTTATTACGGTTGATCTTGAAAGAATGGATCAATTAAAATACGGAGTAATCCAACCCGAACCACCCCACCCAACCAAACCAAACCAAACCAAAATAACCGTTTTAAACAGAAAAACAAAATTCATTTCCCTCCTTCCCATATAAATACCACAATCCCACACATTCAGTTATAATTCTCACTAATTCACATTAATTTTCTCTCTATCGTAAAAATGTCAACCGAACAAAACGAACTTCCGATTGTAAGTCATTTCTAACAAAATATAGTTATCTTCTGTTAACTAATTGAATTAGTTACGCTTATTTATGTTATTTTTTCCTAACCTTGATATATATGTATTGCGTCATTCAATGCGTTAGGCTCATCATGTGATTTTTTTCGTTTTTTTATGACCTAATTGCGACGTATAGATGTGATTTTCGATTTACCGAATGTTAGAAATGATTTTCTGAAAACTTTATGTGTTAATAGTAGAATGTAGTTAGTTTTATATAATTCTGATTTCTCGCTGATCGTACTGCATTATTTTTTGTTTAAGTCGCACTATTCATTCATCAGTTATGTGATTTGAGTTTGTTACGCTTCTCATCTGATTTTTTTCGTTTTTTTATGACCTAATTGCGACGTATAGATGTGATTTTCGATTTACCGAATGTTAGAAATGATTTCTTGAAAATTTTATGTGTTAATAGTAAAATGTAGTTAGTTTTATAAAATTCTGATTCCTCGCTGATCGTACTGTATTATTTTTTGTTTAAGTCGCACTATTCATTCATCAGTTATGTGATTTGAGTTCGTTACGCTTCTCATCTGATTTCTTTCGTTTTTTTATGACCTAATTGCGACGTATAGATGTGATTTTCGATTTACCGAATGTTAGAAATGATTTCTTGAAAATTTTATGTGTTAATAGTAAAATGTAGTTAGTTTTATAAAAATCTGATTCCTCGCTGATCGTACTGTATTATTTTCTGTTCAAGTCGCACTATTTGTTAATTACTTATGTGATTTGAGTTCGTTAGGCTGATCATCTGATTTTTTTCGTTTTTTTATGACCTAATTGCGACGTATAGATGTGATTTTCGATTAATCGAATGTTAGAAATGATTTCCTGAAAATTTTATGTGTTAATAGTAATATGTAGTTAGGTTTTATAAAATTATGTTTCATCGCTGATCGTACTTTATTATTTTTTGTTTAAGTTGCACTATTCGTTCATCAGTTCTGTGATTTGAATTCATTACGCTTCTTATCTGACCTAATATCGATATATATGCGATTTTTGGTTAATCTACTTTTACGTGTAGTGGAATGTATTTAGGTTTATAACTTCTTGTTGTAATAAATTAACATTTTACTAGTTATTTTGAATCATTTAGGATTTTAGAAGCTTTGCTAGATTATATTAGGTTTTACTAGTTATGTTGAGTTACTGATGTTGACTATAAGAATTAAGTTTTAACGTTTTTTTTTTTGGACATTAATTAGTTTTTAACGATTTATTGTAATACTATTTATAGTTAACACTTGTTGACGTATACAAATGTTGACGGCATAAATGCTAATATTTTTTATTTTTTTTAACAGATTTCTACTAGGAAATCCAGAAACACTAGAAGAACGATCTCTTTCTTTACAAGGAATTACAACTTTCCCGAACCGTTCAAAGTGCTAGTAGACTGGTTAATGGTTAAGTTTATGTCCGAGCACAAAATTACCGTTCAGGATATATCGCGTCTTCTCCTAGGCCGTCCTGTTGACTTTCGTGTTACAAGGTATCGAACAATAACTTGATATAAGTTTTTGCATTTGATAACTTTTGTTTTTATTATTAATAATAGTACTTTTCACTCCAATATTTAGGTGTACTCTTGATGAAATCGAGAAATCATGTGTCAATCTGGGTATTGTTGTTATGAAACGTGACTTGTATCCAAAACTCATTGGGTTAGTATTTTTTAGTTATTAAGTTTGTCATTTTTTAAAATTTACTTTTAGTACTTACAAGTTACATTGGTCTCAGATGTCCTCGCCCTCATACCATAGATAGTAAAGACTGCATCCACAGTATGGTTGCGAATGATAATCATTTAGGTTTCTTTGTTGCTGTCGGGGAAGATGCCTTATGGCGCGTACTCATCAAGGTTCATATCATTAATTCTTCACAGTTTTGGTACAACTATTGTGTATATTGAAACTTATACTATCTATTTGTTTCTTTCTAGATGGCAGGCGTTCCAGTTATCTCAAACAATGGATCTGAACTCATCTTTAAGAAACCGTCTTTTGAACAGAAACAGTTTGCTAAGGAAGCCGAGCTAAGACGTGAAACTCCTGCACGTGAAGAGCAACAAAAGAGGTTCAGATTTGTATCAGAATCGGTAAAAATTTATTGTTTGTTTTTTTTCTGTTCTAATAACCTGTCTTTTCGTTTGCGCATTCTTACTTCAAAATATTGAAATAAATTGCAGGATAGAAAACTGGAACAGGAAGCGTTTGAGCTTGAAGATGGAGAGACATTGTATAAGCCTGGTTCGCCTAAGCCATTTCGTAGAAGAAAAAGGGGATTAAAGCCAAAAAACAATGAACTAGAGGTTAAAGTTATTTCTTAATTTTTCTATACTTCTATAAATGATACTCTTACAATCGATAACCCCTATATTTTGTAACAAATGAAGATGATGACAGCATTGACGAGGGCCTTACTTTCGTTCGCAAGAAAAGGAAAGTCTTTGAAGCTTTCCTATGCAGAAGATGACAGCATTGACGAGGACCTTACGAGGTCAAAGGAAAGTCTTTGAAGCTTTCCTATGCAGAAGATGACAGCATTGACGAGGACCTTACTTTCGTTCGCAAGAAAAAGGTCCTTGTTTAACTCCCCTTTACTGATTTTAATATATCAAGTTAATAATGGTATCTCGGTAACTAATGTTTATTTAACATTTACTTGTTGCTTTGTAACCTTTTACGATACGAATTTATAGTATGAATTCAAATCAACGTGATCACCTTAATTGTACTATTTTTCAGTATTTTACCGATGAGAATGACGAATGTGAAGAGAATGGATGTGCTGGTAGATCACAGGTATTTTACTCATGTTGCATTTCTTTGGTTTGTAGTATACTTTTTTCTTGTCCCGGAGGCCAATATATGATTGTCTGTATTAAAATTGGTCATATGGCTCCGGAGCTGTTTGCAACTGATTTTAACATAGCTTGGTATATCTGAATTTACCCTGAGTATATGTGTTAGTATTTCATGTTTAACGGTCATATAGCTAAGATGATTTATATAGATCAACCAGAATATTATAAGATACGTGACATAGAAATATTGCAATCAAATAAAGATAATAGAGGGTGATCAATTTGACCACATAGCTTCAGGTGCAGCCTATGTAATTCACTATCAGGGTAGCATTAGATGAACTTCTATCTTACTATAGAACAGAACACTTGCTGTTCTATCAGATTTATTTCTCATTTTGATTGTCAAAGAGAGCAGAAAGAGGAACTCATTTTAACTGATTATTTTTTACTGCCTAAAAGTTTGTGTAAGATGGCAATAAATATATAAAGTGATTGAATTTTTGAACGAGGTATTTGACTTCTCAATGTAACTAATATATACTTTTTGAAAAGTGCCAAAAACATTAATATGCCTGGATAAAATCTTAACTGCAACAAAAACCAACATAGCTGTCTATTTTTGCCGACCACCATTGCTCGTTGCTGCATACCAGTAGTATTTATGTTGGTTTATGATGACATTAGATCAACAGTGAACATGTCGTATGAATTTTTTTTTATGATGTAACGACTTGCTGCAGTGTAGAAACCGTTTTAGCGCGGGTGAGGTGACTGGGTAGCTACGTAGCCTAGTAAACTTGTATGCAGCAACGATGTAATAACTTTAGGAAATGGAAATGGGACTCTATAAGGTAGAAGGAAGTGAGTTTTGTTTAGGGGATACTGTGTTCCTAGTTCTATCAACATAGAAACCTTAACTGTAACAACAACCAACGTAGCTGACTATTTTTGCCGACGACCATTGTTCGTTGCTGCATACCCATATTATAAATGTGGGTATGTGATGAAATTATGTCAACATTGACTTGCTGAATGTAGGAAACATTTGGGAGCAGGTGAGGTGTCTGGGTAGATGAGATAGACGTTGCATAGTTAACATTTATGAGATGATTTTATAATGAATTCAAGTTAACGTGATTGCCTAAGTATATTTTATTTTGCAGCGTTTTACTGATGGGAAAGACAGCAAAGATCGAAAGAGTAACGTGACTGCTGGCAGCTCAAAGGTATTTTACTCGCATTGCATTATTTGGTTGGAAAACATGTGTTCATTGATTTGTTTGAGTAAGCGATAGCACATCTTTAATCATATAATACTAGGGTTTAAGTGAAGGCACGTTGCGTGATCTAGAAGCCTGTCTATCACTAGTCTTTCGTGCCTTCAATCATGTTGCAGAACGTCTTTACTGTGTATAAACGTATTATTAACATTTGGTTTGTGATAACATTTATAGGATGTTTAGTGGTTTTTAATGTTAACATCGAACATAGTGTATTAGCCTACTAGCCTAGATTTTATTATGATGTATCAAGTGACTTTAAATGTAGGAATCATTTTAGAGCTGGTGAGGTGAGTGGGTAGATGAGATATATGTTGCTTAGTAAACTTTGATGATACAAATTTTATTGTATGAATTCAAATTAACGTGATCCCCTTAAATCCTAGTTTTATATGATTAAAGATCTAGATGCCTTTCTATCACTAGTCTTTCGTGTCTTCTATCATGTTGCAGAACGTCTTTAACGTCTTTACTGTGTATAAACATATTACTAATGTTGGGTTGTGATGAAATTTTGGGATTTTGATGTTAACGTTGAACATAGCGTATTAGTCTACTAGCCTAGATTTTATTATGATGTATCAAGTTACTTTAAATGTAGGAAACATTTTAGAGCGGGTGGGGTGAGTCGGTAGATGAGATACATGTTGCTTAGTAATCTTTTATGATACGAATTTATAGTATGAATTCAAATCAACGTGATCACCTTAATTGTACTATTTTTCAGTATTTTACCGATGAGGATGACGAATGTGAAGAGAGTGGATGTGCTGGTAGATCACAGGTATTTTACTCACGTTGCATTTCTTTGGACTTTTTTCTTGTCCCGAAGGCCAATATATGATTGTCTGTATTAAAATTGGTCATATGGCTCCGGAGCTGTTTGCAACTGATTTAAACATAGCTTGATATATCTGCATTTACCCTGAGTATATGTGTTAGTATTTCATGTTTAACGGTCATATAGCTAAGATGATTTATATAGATCAACCAGAAGCAGACGTTCATATTTATCAGATACGTGACAGAAATATTGCAATCAAAATAAATATATTAGAGGGTGAACAATTTGACCACATAGCTTCAGGTGCAGCCTATGTAATTCACTATCAGGGTAGCATTAGATGAACTTCTATCTTACTATAGAACAGAACACTTGCTGTTCTATCAGATTTATTTCTCATTTTGATTGTCAAAGAGAGCAGAAAGAGGAACTCATTTTAACTGATTATTTTTCACTGCCTAAAAGTTTGTGTAAGATGGCAATAAATATATAAAGTTATTGAATTTTTGAACGAGGTATTTGACTTCTCAATGCAACTAATATATACTTTTTGTAAAGTGCCAAAAACATTAATATGCCTGGATAAAATCTTAACTGCAACAAAAACCAACATAGCTGTCTATTTTTGCCGACCACCATTGCTCGTTGCTGCATACCAGTAGTATTTATTTTGGTTTATGATGACATTAGGTCAACAGTGAACATGTCGTATGAATTTTTTTTTTATGATGTAACGACTTGCTGCAATGTAGAAACCGTTTTAGCGCGGGTGAGGTGACTGGGTAGCTACGTTGCCTAGTAAACTTGTATGCAGCAACGATGTAATAACTTTAGGAAATGGAAATGGGCCTCTATAAGGTTCACCACCTGTGGTGAAACTGAATGTAATAACTTAAAGAGAAGGAAGTGAGTTTTGTTTAGGGGATACTGTGTTCCTAGTTCTATCAACATAGAAACCTTAACTGCAACAACAACCAACGTAGCTGACTATTTTTGCCGACGACCATTGTTCGTTGCTGCATACCCATATTATAAATGTGGGTATGTGATGAAATTATGTCCACAGTGTGATGTATTGACTTGCTGAATGTAGGAAACATTTGGGAGCGGGTGAGGTGTCTGGGTAGATGAGATAGACGTTGCATAGTTAACATTTATGATATGATTTTATAATATGAATTCAAGTTAACGTGATTGCCTAATTATATTTTATTTTGCAGCGTTTTACTGATGGGAAAGACAGCAAAGATCGAAAGAGTAACGTGACTGCTGGCAGCTCAAAGGTAGTTTACTCGCATTGCATTATTTGGTTGGAAAACATGTGTTCATTGATTTGTTTGAGTAAGCGATAGCACATCTTCAATCATATAATACTAGGGTTTAAGTGAAGGCACGTTGCGTGATCTAGAAGCCTGTCTATCACTAGTCTTTCGTGCCTTCAATCATGTTGCAGAACGTCTTTAACGTGATCGCCTTAAATCCTAGTTTTATATGATTAAAGATCTAGATGCCTTTCTGTCACTAGTCTTTCGTGTCTTCTATCATGTTGCAGAACGTCTTTACTGTGTATAAACATATTTCTAATGTTGGGTTGTGATGAAATTTTGGATTTTGATGTTAACATTGAACATAGCGTATTAGTCTACTAGCCTAGATTTTATTATGATGTATTGCTTAGTAACCTTTTACGCTACGAATTTATAGTATGAATTCAAATCAACGTGATCACCTTAATTGTACTATTTTTCAGTATTTTACCGATGAGGATGACGAATGTGAAGAGAATGGATGTGCTGGTAGATCACATGTATTTTACTCATGTTGCATTTCTTTGGTTTGTAGTATACTTTTTTCTTGTCCCGGAGGCCAATATATGATTGTCTGTATTAAAATTGGTCATATGGCTCCGGAGCTGTTTGCAACTGATTTTAACATAGCTTGGTATATCTGAATTTACCCCGAGTATATGTGTTAGTATTTCATGTTTAACGGTCATATAGCTAAGATGATTTATATAGATCAACCAGAATATTATAAGATACATGACATAGAAATATTGCAATCAAATAAAGATAATAGAGGGTGATCAATTTGACCACATAGCTTCAGGTGCAGCCTATGTAATTCACTATCAGGGTAGCATTAGATGAACTTCTATCTTACTATAGAACAGAACACTTGCTGTTCTATCAGATTTATTTCTCGTTTTGATTGTCAAAGAGAGCAGAAAGAGGAACTCATTTTAACTGATTGTTTTTTACTGCCTAAAAGTTTGTGTAAGATGGCAATAAATATATAAAGTGATTGAATTTTTGAACGAGGTATTTGACTTCTCAATGTAACTAATATATACTTTTTGAAAAGTGCTAAAAACATTAATATGCCTGGATAAAATCTTAACTGCAACAAAAACCAACATAGCTGTCTATTTTTGCCGACCACCATTGCTCGTTGCTGCATACCAGTAGTATTTATGTTGGTTTATGATGACATTAGGTCAACAGTGAACATGTCGTATGAGTTTTTTTTTATGATGTAACGACTTGTTGCAATGTAGAAAACGTTGCCTAGTAAACTTATATGCAGCAACGATGTAATAACTTTAGGAAATGGAAATTGGCCTCTATAAGGTTCACCTGTGGTGAAACTGAATGTAATAACTTAAAGAGAAGGAAGTGAGTTTTGTTTAGGGCATACTGTGTTCCTAGTTCTATCAACATAGAAACCTTAACTGCAACAACCAAGGTAGCTGACTATTTTTGCCGACAACCATTGTTCGTTGCTGCATACCCATATTATAAATGTGGGTAT
Organism: Glebionis coronaria; assembly: GCA_025667525.1. Classification (NCBI taxonomy): domain Eukaryota; kingdom Viridiplantae; phylum Streptophyta; class Magnoliopsida; order Asterales; family Asteraceae; genus Glebionis; species Glebionis coronaria. The sequence goes on from CM046881.1 coordinate 93,572,455, forward strand.
GTGATGAAATTATGTCAACAGTGTGATGTATTGACTTGCTGAATGTAGGAAACATTTGGGAGCGGGTGAGGTGTCTGGGTAGATGAGATAGACGTTGCATAGTTAACATTTATGATAAGATTATATAATATGAATTCAAGTTAACGTGATCGCCTAATTATATTTAATTTTGCAGCGTTTTACTGATGTGAAAGACAGCAAAGGTCGAAAGAGTAATATGACTGCTGGCGGCTCAAATGTATTTTAGTTGGATGAGAGGCTAGACCCAAGGGTGAGCTCGGATAGATAGATGAAAACTGGTTTCCAATAGGTTTGAATTTGTTGGCTCTGCAATAATTGTGACCTAAGGTCACAGGTACATTTTCAATACTTTTGTTGCTTGTCAATACTTTAGTTGATTGTGAATTGTGATTGTGAATACTTTGGTTGCTTGTTAGGACGCCTCTTACTGAAATCTTTTTTTATTTCTTTCGAGCAATTTTGTTTAATTGTGTAATTGAACATAATAAAGCTACTCATTCAAATATTGTAAACAATACTTGAAAGTTTCTTTTGTTACTCAAAGTTTCCTATCTTTGATTTAGGCTTTTTAACTTTTCTTTTACGTTATTCACACTTTTATTCCCATCTTTAAACTTTTTTTTTCTTCATCTTTGATTTAGGCCTTTAAACTAAACTATATAATCTCTCTTATTAATTACTACACTTGTATGTGGGTTGTTTCATTTCGTTCTATTTGATAACCATCTGTTATGTTAGTAATTATTACAGTATTATTTAGTTTTAGAAATCTTGGAATCTCTCCTTTTTCAACAAAATGCTAGCCCTGTTTTAAGTTCATTCATTAAGGGACAAAAAGAGTAGTGTAAATGAGTCGAATAGAGTTGAACTTTGAGAGAGCTCAACTATAGGACATATGTTCAACTCGACCTCGACTTGGTAGCTCGATGACCCTTAACGAGAGAATCTCGAGAAATTTCAATTCATGTCTAGTTCGGTTCGAAAAGCTCGGTTTATTTATAGAGATTAGTTTGTTTAAACCAAGTTAAGCATTGATACAAATCGTTTCTAATGACTTTTGAAACTTTTCATTTGGTAAATCAAATTCATTGCAGAGCTTAATAGAACTTGTATGGTGCAAGACATATTTAAATTTTCACATAAAGTAGTTGTATACTTGTATCTTCTTTAGAGTTCACATGTAATAATGTCACCCTAAGACTGAATTTTTAATTCGTCCCACTTATCCGGAAATCATTTCCAGAGTGTTGGAAATTTAGTGCAATTGTGGGATCGAGTCATACTTGTAAATGGGTTTGGAGGTACGGAGTGTACACCCATTAAGTCCCTGACCTCCATGGACTCAATATAGTGGTTGAAAGTTCATCAGTAGGAAGCTGCTTCTGGTTAGGAAGTTTCTCCTGGTGAGGAAGTAGCTCATGGTTAGGAAGTTGCTCCTGGTTAGGAATCTGCTCCTGGTTAGGAAGTTGCTCCTGGTTAGGACGCTGCTCCTGGTGATGCACAAAGTCTTTGTAACCTCTTTGACCAATCAATGAGGGTTGAATATTGACTTAATGATCAGGTTTATGGTCATGTAACCACTATGGTTTCATGTAGGTAATTATGAGCTTAATTGGCCGATTAATGCTCTTAAATACCATTGACTATGAGTTACATCCTTCTAGGACTAGGATCACTATAAATAGTGATCGTATTTGCATGATGAAACATACAGAAACAAGAAACACTTACACGCATAGAGTTCTTGATTTGTGCCTAAAATAAGAACTAACTCTTGGTTTTATCCCAAGGAGGTATTCGTGTTAACCCAGGCATAGGGTCGAATAATCTTCTTTGGAAAGTGATTACACGACTTCAAGAGATATCCGGTAACCATTCATTGGTACGTAGTTAGGCTATTGATTATCTTCACCCTGTTGGAACGAAGTAAACCCCAACAATCAAAGAAGATTATTTTGTGATAATCAATGGCGGCTGCAATGAAGCATATGGTGGCTAACTTCTCCAAACTGGACAAGTTTGAAGGTGTTGATTTTAGGAGATGGCAGAAGAAGATGCACTTTCTTCTTTCTACCATGAACGTGGTGTACGTGCTGACCACTCCCATTCCTGATGGTGGTGATGATGCTACCTTGGAGGAACTAAGGAAAAAGAGCAAATGGGAGAATGATGATTATGTGTGTCGCGGCATAATTCTCAATGGTATGTCTGATTCTTTATTTGATATTTATCAAAATGTTGAATCTGCTAAAGAACTATAGGATTCCTTAGAAGCCAAATATATGGCTGAGGATGCATCAAGTAAGAAGTTCCTGTGAGTGATTTCACAAATTACAAAATGACTGATTCAAGACCAGTCATGGAACAATACAATGAACTTCTTGGAATACTTGGCAGATTTACACAACATAAAATGAACATGGATGAGACCATTCAGGTCTCGTGTGTCATTGACAAACTACCTCCTTCTTGGAAAGATTTCAAGCACACCTTGAAACATAAGAAGGAGGAGTTAACTCTTGTTGAGTTGGGCAGTCATTTGCGCATTGAGGAATCCCTCAGGGTGCATGAAAGTGATAAGCCAAAGAGCAACAATGTTGCTGGTTCATCTGTTGTCAATATGGTGGAGCATAACAACTCCACCAGGTACAATGACAACAAGGGCAAACGTAAGCATCAGGATAACACCAAAGATAATCCTAACAAGAAGTCATCAGTGGCTTGTTGGAAGTGTGGGAAACCTGGACACTTCAAAAGGGATTGCAAAGGTGTTAGCATTGGCAACCAAGCTAATGGATCAGGCACAAAAGGTCAGAATATGTTTAATGAATCTCTCCAGATTTATTATGTTACATATGTATCTGAAGCTTACTTTGTGCAGGATGATGATGTTGCGTGGTGGGTTGACTCTGGAGCAACAGTACATGTGTGTAAAGATAGATGCTGGTTCAAGACTTATGAATCAATGAATGATGGATCTATTCTTCATATGGGAAATGAGTCAACAGCCCTAGTGCATGGACGTGGTTGTGTAGATCTTAAATTTAGTTCTGGAAAGATTGTTTCTTTGTTTAATGTTTTGTATGTTCCTAATATTAGGAAGAACTTGATTTCTAGTAGTGTTTTAGATAATTGTGGTTATAAACAAGTGATTGAATCTAATAAATTTGTTTTTATCAAAACATGGTGTGTTTATTGGTTTTGGCTATTTGAGTAATCAAATGTTCAGGCTTAATATTGATTCTAGTATAAATGTTGATTCTGTCCTGATGACTACCACTAAACTGAATGATTCATCACTATGGCATGCTAGACTAGGCCATGTCCACTATAAGAGGATGCAAGATATGTCTAAGGATGGGTTAATTCCAGCTTTTGACATGGACACTGATAAGTGTCAGACTTGTATGCTGAACAAAATTACTAAGAAACCATTTCAGGATGTAAAACGTGAAACTACAGTTTTGGAGCTAATCCATAGTGACCTATGTGATTTGCATGCTACTCCCTCATTAGGGAATAAGAAATACTTGGTAACATTTATTGATGATGCTTCTAGGTTTTGTTATGTTTATTTGTTACATACTAAGGATGAAACATTAGATAAATTTAAAGTATTTAAAACTGAAGTTGAATTACAACAAGGAGTCCAAATCAAAAGATTTAGGACTGATAGGGGAGGTGAGTACATGGATACTTTATACTTTGAGTCTGTTGGAATCATCCATGAGACAACTGCTCCCTATACTCCACAACAAAATGGTATATCTGAAAGAAAAAATAGAGTACTAAAAGAGATGGTTAACTCCATGTTGTCCTACTCAGGACTGAGTCAAGGGTTTTGGGGAGAAGCTATGTTAGCAGCTTGCTATTTATTAAATAGGGTTCCTAATAAAAGGAACAGGATTACCCCTTATGAACTCTGGACTAAAAGGAAACCAAACTTGAACTACCTCAAAGTTTGGGGTTGTAGGGCTGTTGTAAGACTCCCTGATCCAAAGGTGAAAACCTTGGGTGAAAGAGGCATTGAATGCATTTTTGTTGGATATGCTGAGCATTCCAAGGCTTATAGGTTCTATGTTATTGAACCTAATGATTCAGTTTCAATAAACTCAATCATTGAATCAAGGGATGCTAACTTTGATGAGACTAGGTTCTCATCAGTCCCTAGACCAAGCCTTAGGACTCCTATAGGAGCTGAGGACATTGGTGTTTCAGTGGAACCTGAAAGGGTCACTGATGAGGTTGTGGTTCAGCAACCTGAGCCTGAGCTTAGAAGAAGCACAAGGCATAGGACTCCAAGGAATTTTGGTCCTGAGTTTCAACTATACTTGGTTGAAGGTACAAGGGATGAGGTCTCAGACCAATACTCATATTGCTTTAATGTTGAGGATGATCCCAAAACATTTGATGAAGCAATGGAGTCCCAGGATGTTGCTTTCTGGAAAGAAGCAATTAATGATGAGATAGATTCCATCATGGGCAACAACACTTGGGTGTTGGTTGATCTACCTCCAGGTTGCAATCCAATTGGATGCAAATGGATCTTTAAAAGAAAGATGAAGGTAGATGGAACTATTGAAAAGTTCAAAGCAATGTTAGTCATTCAAGGCTTTAGACAAAAGTCAGGAATAGATTACTTTGATACTTATGCTCCTGTAGCACGCATAAGTACCATAAGAATGTTGATTGCCTTGGCAAGCATTCACAATCTGGTTATTCATCAGATGGATGTGAAGACAACATTCTTGAATGGTGATTTAGATGAGGAGGTTTATATGAACCAACCTCAAGGTTTCATCATGCCTGGTCATGAAGGTAAGGTGTGTAAACTGATTAAGTCCTTATATGGACTCAAACAAGCACCTAAGCAATGGCATCAAAAGTTTGATGAAGTGGTTTTGTCTAATGGTTATTTACTTAACCAAGCTGACAAATGTGTATATAGCAAATTTGATGAATCTGGTAAAGGAGTCATCATTTGCCTATATGTTGATGACATGTTAATCTTTGGTACTGACCAAGTTCAGGTTGATTTAACCAAAGAGTTTTTGTCATCAAGGTTCTCTATGAAAGACATGGGGAAGGCTGATGTTATCCTTGGCATAAGGATTAAACATGAAAGTGATGGTATTGTAATTTCTCAGTCTCATTATATTAAGAAGGTCCTGAAGAAATTCAATCACTTTGATTGTACTCCAGTGAGTAGGGGTGTCAATATTTCCGACCCGACCCGAACCCGACCCGACCCGAACCCGACCCGAGCATATTCGGGTCGGGTTACTCGGGTTGAAGTTTGAATTCGGGTTAGTCGGGTCAACCCGACTAACCCGAATTCAAAATCGGGTCGGACATCGGGTAAAATATTTATGCCTAATTCGGGTTCGGGTCAACCCGATTGACCCGAATAAGAAATTTTTTTTATTTTTTTTATTTTTAAAATTTAAATTAAATATAAATTCTATTAAAAATATTTAAAAATAGTTTTTTTTAAATATTTTACCCGTAGTCGGGTTGACCCGAACCCGAATAGACCCGACCCGAGTAGACCCGACCCGAATAGACCCGAACCCGACTAACCCGAGTTCAACTCGGGTCGGGTTCGGGTAAAATATTTTTACCCTCAACCCGAATTCAACCCGACCCGAATAACCCGAACCCGACCAACCCGACCCGATTCCCACCCCTACCAGTGAGTACACCTATGGATACAAGTGAGAAACTAATGCCTAACAAATGGTCAGGCTGTCTCCCAGCTTGAGTATTCTAGGGTGATTGGTTGCTTGATGTATGCCATGACTAGTACTAGGCCTGATATTGCTTTTGCCGTGGGTAAACTGAGTAGGTACACTAGTAATCCTAGTACTCAGCATTGGCAAGCAATTCAGAGGGTACTAAAGTATTTGAAAGGAACAATGGATTATTGTTTGTCATATACTGGATATCCTTCAGTGTTGGAAGGTTACACTGATGCAAGTTGGATCAGCAATACTGAGGATAATTCATCCACAAGTGGCTGGGTATTCCTTCTTGGTGGTGGTGCAATTTCTTGGGCATCCAAGAAGCAAACTTGCATTACTGGTTCAACAATGGAATCTGAATTTGTGGCTCTAGCAGCTGCTGGTAAAAAGGCTGAATGGTTGAGAAACTTGCTTCTTGAGATTCCATTGTGGGTCAAACCTATGGCACCCATATCTATCCGTTGTGATAGTGCAACTACATTGGCTAAGGCTTATAGCCAAATGTACAATGTTAAGTCTAGACACTTAGGTGTTAGACATAACATGATTCGTGAGCTAATCATGAATGGGGTGATATTAATAGAGTTTGTGAGGTCTCAACAAAACTTAGCTGATCACTTGACGAAGGGGTTGGCTAGAGACTTGGTTATAAAGTCTGCTAAAGGGATGGGTTTAAAGTCCAAACTAGTCACTGAATGCTAGGACACCTAACTCCCTCTTGAGGAAACTTGGGAGCTGAGTTCAATGTGGAAAGCTGAACATTCAGGGGACTGAAGCACATGTATATCATCCCAAGGATGTGCTTGTACCTGCTGAAAGGAGGATGAAGTTATAAACTTCTTAATGGTTAATTTCTTTGAAAAAGTGCTTAAGCAGGAGCATGAACTAAAGAGGAACCACCTATGTAAATGTTGAGGTTTCGCCGCCTCAAGGAGCATGGACTTTGGCTCTTACAACATTTATGAATTGGATATGGACACATGGCCTGTATGGTGTCAGGAGCGTTTTAAGTGTTTGAAAACTTGTGTGTATTTTATCTTCAGGTATCCAAAGTAGTTGAAGGGTTCAATTCTTAGAACACCCTGATTCTCGAATATTTGAAGTGATGTACTAATATGGAAATTCAATCCTCAGGACATTTTCATTTATGCACTGGTTTTGTTAAAGTTGATTTTCATGCAAAAGGAATTGTACTAAATTGGAGAGGATTGTTGGAAATTTAGTGCAATTGTGGGATCGAGTCATACTTGTAAATGGGTTTGGAGGTACGGAGTGTACACCCATTAAGTCCCTGACCTCCCTGGACTCAATATAGTGGTTGAAAGTTCATCAGTAGGAAGCTGCTTTTGGTTAGGAAGTTGCTCCTGGTGAGGAAGTTGCTCCTGGTTAGGAAGTTGCTCCTGGTTAGGAATCTGCTCCTGGTTAGGAAGTTGCTCCTGGTTAGGACGCTGCTCCTGGTGATGCACAAAGTCTTTGTAACCTCTTTGACCAATCAATGAGGGTTGAATATTGACTTAATGACCAGGTTTATGGTCATGTAACCACTATGGTTTCATGTAGGTAATTATGAGCTTAATTGGCCGATTAATGCTCTTAAATACCAATGACTATGAGTTACATCCTTCTAGGACTAGGATCACTATAAATAGTGATCATATTTGCATGATGAAACATACAGAAACAAGAAACACTTACACGCACAGAGTTCTTGATTTGTGCCTAAAATAAGAACTAACTCTTGGTTTTATCCCAAGGAGGTATTCGTGTTAACCCAGGCATAGGGTCGAATAATCTTCTTTGGAAAGTGATTACACGACTTCAAGAGATATTCGGTAACCATTCATTGGTACGTAGTTAGGCTATTGATTATCTTCACCCTGTTGGAACGAAGTAAACCCCAACACAGAGTTCCAAAAAAATTTGCGTGCCTTAGCAATTCATAACATTTGCGTGCCAAAAAAATGTGTCTCTAAAGGACTAAAACTGTATGTGTAATCTTTCTAATTCCATAAGGATTGGGGCACGGAAAATGATTTATCCTCCTACTTCATGTGCCTACATATCCTCCTACTTATATGATTTTGACAAATGGAATGATCAATAGATGAAATTAAGAAAGAGAATGAGTGGATTACACATGTTATAATTTGATGTGAGTAGGAGGATAAGTAATAGGATATTTGTTTCCTAGCCATACTTGGTGAAATCACATATAGCCCTATATAGTCTTTACACACCTTGATACAAAAGTTAGATTGGACTTTGATAACTCAAATTAGGGGTAGCTTGAGTGTTGAAGGCTTCAACTCCTACATCAAGTGAACTTGTATATGGACCCTATATAGTGAGAAAACACCGTTCAACTTATCGTGAGATTGTCTCTCACGATTATCCACTGGGGTGTGAGAGTAAGTTGTTGGGATGTGCGTAAGTCATAGTTAGAGAGGAGGGTGTGGTGACAAGCCACATCATATTTGTGCCTATTCACATGCCAACTCAGCGCCACATCATACCAACACAACTAACCAAAATACCCCTTTCACTCACAACACACCCAACCCCTCTTCATTTGGGCCCCACCACTATCTTTTATCTTTCTTTTTTTCATTTTCACACACACTAAAATTTATTTCACACAAATAAAATATTACAGATACAGAAATAAAAATTACAAATACGGATTAAAAAAATTACGATACGAAAAAAAATACGATACGAAAAAAAACGAAAATTAAAAAACACAACAATTAAAATAAACTACTTCTCGGGGTGAGGGTATCAGGCCATGATTTGCTCTTGTTTTTGACGCACGTACGTCCTCTTCGCACCGGCATTGACTCGTAATCAAGAGCGAGAAAATTAAAGTCGGTCAACTCGATCTGCCTGTCTGCAAGTGTCTGTTGCTTGATAAATTTTTGATGCATTACATTTGACAGTTCTGCCTTCGATGACTCTGACGATCCTCCGGTGCCCTAACTTGACTCAGATTTTGACTTCTTAGAGGGTCGAGATTTTACAGTGGGTCGAGGACGTTCATCAGGACCGAATATTTCGGTGTGATCATCTGGTGCCACGGCTTTTGCACCTGCAAACTTCGGGTGTTCTTTGAGGATCTTCCACGCGTGACCGTAAATAAATCTTTTTCCATTAAAAGCTGCTTGATATTCATCTTTTGCAGCTTGGTAAACATCCTCATCATTCATCCCACTCCTACGGTCTACTCCTGCGTACATCGCTTGAAACTTTTGGAAATCCGGATGCATCCGACCCCATTTGACTGTTGAAATCTCAACCAATGTTATTCCAGAAACATTCTTCATTTTGGTCGCTCCCAATATCGACATTATCAGACACAACAAACCAACATGTGGCTAGTAATTCTTCTTCTTCTTTAGCCAACGTACCGGTGCCTGAGTCGGAGCCTCAACAAATTCGATGTCATCCTCATCGGCATCTAAATCAACAGCTTGTGATCTTTTTGCTTTGGTTTTTTTGGTTTTGCCTTTTTTGGTTGGTGTTCGTGAGGCCGGAACTTTGAATTGTGTTTCGGAAACATTTTGTTGGCTCTGAAACTGGCTTTGAAACTGTGCTTTTTGAAGGTAGTACTGTTGTTGGTGGTAAATTTGCTCGGGGGTCATTTGAAGGAAATAGTTTGGAGGAATAGGAGGGTACGAGAATTGGGAGCCGGATGGAAATTGAGACCCGGATGGAAGTTGAGAGCCGGATGGAAGTTGAGATCCGGATGGAAATTGAGAGCCGGATGGAATTTGAGAGCCGGATGAAAATTGAGAGAAGCCGGATTGAAATTGTGGGGTGCCGGATTGAAATTGTGCGAAGCCGGGAGACGTTGATACGGAGGTTTGTGAGTTTGGTGTAGACGGGGTTGACAATGGTGTCGAAGGGTTGCTAGTGTTGAGAATCCCGGTGAATTTGAGTTGTGAGTATTGATCATTAGGTAAGTTAGACATTTTTTTGTTAGTGATTTAGAGAAATTTAAGAAGAAATTGTGTGTTTAAATGGGGAAGAAGATGTGATATATATATTAGTTGTATATAAAAAAAATAATTTAAATTTAAACACATATATCCGTTGGTGAGCCTAACGACTATTTTTTTTACCAACACTCGTCGTCAACATTTCGCATTCGCGAAATCCACACGGCGAAATGGGGGGGGGGGTCGGTGTGGCAACGAGCCTCAGCGAGGGACGACGAGGGGACACGTCATCACGACGAGCCTTGCCTCGTCGTTACACCCTCCTCTCTTAGTATTTTACACGGTTGGGAGTATGTGGGCGGGCCTAAGGGGTTACACACTTAGACATCAAAATCATCAAATCTTTTATGAAGTTATATATTTAGCTAAAAAGAAAAATAGAAAAGAGATGATAATAAATTTTGGATCTCTTCATAATCCTACACCTTTTCATGCCACATAAGCATGAAATGGTTTTTGATTATGGAAAAAAAATCTTCGGCGGTGTTTGTTTTTGCCAAAAATATCTGAATCACGTCTGACGTCTGATCAGTCAGACGCGGTCAGAGGTATTAGTTGTTTGTTTTTTGCTTGCGAGTAAGAAGCAGTCAGAGGTGAATTATCTCGCTGGGTAAGAGTCAGACGTTTGGTCTTACTACCTCTGACCCTTACAAGCTTTCACTCACCTTCAAATCTTGAATAGCAATTTTGTTATCATTTGTAGTAAACTTCAGAACTAGATCTTGAATAGTAGTTTTGTAGAGAGAAAAAAGAGAGATACAGAAGGAAGAAGAAGATAGTACCACACTAAAATATTTAATATATGTTTGTATATTACGTGTGATGAGAAAAGTTATAAAGCAAAAGTAATGCTTAAACATGGTGGGTATATGTAGTCAAATGGTCATTAGTTAAAAATTTGTATTATTCAACTTTTTAAGATATGAATCTATACAGTATGTTTTTTTTAAGTACTAAAGCTTAAACATTTTTAAGTTGGACTATAAATAGTGTTTGGATTTGGACCGAATCCCGAAACCGAATCGGAACTGTACTGATTCTCGGTACTCGAATCATGTTCGGTATGATACCGAGACTACGAAATAAGGTGAAAAAAAATTCGGGACCACTAATTCTGTACGGGACTGGTATCAAATCGGAAAATTCTCGAAAAAAACGGGAAACTCCTGAAAAAAACGGGAAAATCCCGATTTCCCGGTACCGGTACCGATATCCGAATCACGTTCGGTACGGTACCGGTACCACTAATTTATACTCGGGAAAAAATCAGTACCACTAATTCGGGACGAGACCGGTATCGTACTCATCTCTAGTTTGGATAATTGCCTAGGTTTGTAAGACAGAAACCGAGCTAGTTTTCATAAGATTTAGAAATTCAAGTGATAACCGTAACATGTTTGGTGACACGGGTCCGAAAGAGCATGAAATAGACAATGAAAACCATTCAGACATTTATGAAAAAACAAACAACGCTTTTTCATTTAGATTCAGATATTACGACCGCCTCTTATCAGTAAGATGTGGTAGTCAGATTCAGACCTAAAACATCTTAATAAAACCAACACCATCTTAGACCATTTCACAAAGTTCTAAACATATGTTTGAAATACCATAATGGATGCTTTAATATAAATATATTTATTGTGTTAAGTTAGTTTGATAAAAGTGCATAGTTATTGATAATTAATTAATAAGTTAAAATGTTTAACAAAAATAATTAATAAGACTTAATACTTTGAGACAATTATTGTAAAGGCAAATGATCGATGCTGCCTATAGCAGACAACATATCTGCTGCGTGGGCTTTTTTTGCGCCACTTTTGTACTATTTGACCCAATAACAATAACCCATTTGACTTCTCAGCACAATACATACCTTCTATGTACTGGTGTGTAATTTTTTCAACTAAAGTGCCACTAAGAGGAACAAGTGTTTTCGTTGATTAGCTAATAAAGGTAAATTAATTGATAACCGTGTTCTTAACATTATATGAAATGGATACTATTGAACAATCCTTTTCAAATTCATTGTTGTCACCAAAGTTGAAATATAGTATAGAAAACAGCAAAGCACTAGTAATTTAGAATTTAGTGTTTATCAGCAAATGAGGAACAAACTTTTCCTCAGTAGGACTTGTTAGCATAAACACAATTGCCTTTAATGTAACCACACCGACACCTACACTGCGCCAATTGCTCACAGTCGACGCTGTAATAAATGGGCTTGTTAGCATAAACACAATTGCCTTCAATGTAACCACACCCACGCCTTCGCTGCGCCAATTGCTCACAGCCTCCTAGTTTGTAGTTACACACTGAACTAACTAACTGCAGGGGAAGTGTTGGATTTATCAGCATCTTATATTGGTTGGTAATACAAGGTTTTCACCAAGTATAAAAGAGTTATCGTCCGAACTTTTCGAATTGATTACTAGTAGAAAGTGCGACCGAGTCGTTCTTGGTGGAATAATAAATGGGGAAAAGTTATCTATTTTAAACTAAAGATAAAAATGTCGTTGAAAGCTATAAAATTTAATCTAAGATAAAACAAGTTAAAACAATGCTAAGTAAAAAGACGAGAAAAATTAAAGTTGGAAAATAGAAACAATTCAGAAAACTACTAATGAAACTAAATCTGAAAATAAGATAATAGGTATTTCAGAAAAAAAGGATTTTCGGAATAAAGCATGTTTTCAGAGAAAGAGATTTCTTCCGAATAAAGGACGTTTTCGGAATAACTGCCTTTTCAGAAAAAGAGATTTCTTCGGAAAAAAGAGATTTTCAGAAAAAAAGGTATTTTCGGAAAAAACTGACTTTTCAGAAAAAAGGTATTTTCGGAAAAACTGACTTTTCAGAAAAAATGGTATCTTCGGAAAAACTGACTTTTCAGAAAAATGGGTTTTTGGAATAAAGATGTTTTCAGAATAATGAGCTTTTTCAGAATAAAGAACTTTTTCAGAAAAAATGGGTTTTCGGAAAAAAGAGATTTTCAGAAAAATTGGATTTTCGGAAAAAGAAGGTTTTCAGAAAAGATAGCTTTTTCGGAATAATAAACTTTTTAGGAAAAATGATGAATTCATAGAAATGATGAATTCAGAGAAAGGGAATTTCGGAATAACAACAATTTCAGAAAAAGGAAGATTTCATAGAAATGATCAATTCAGAAAAATGGCATTTTCGGAAAAATTAACCCTAATCCGAAAATGTTAAAACTCAGATACGAATAAACAGAAACAACCAAACTTAAGGATTAAGCTACGAATAAGCATGAACCAAACAAGCAATTAACCAAATAAATTTTAAGAAGAACAAAATAAGCCACAAATTAAAAACTATAAAAACACTAAATAATCAAAACATTTAAAATCAACTAATAAGCAATTCTATAAATCTATCAAAACAACTTAATAAAAAATAAGCCAAACACTAGAAGATTAATAACCACAATAAGCTCAAAACATCCACCACATCAAAACTAAAAGATCAATCACATGAATAAAACAATCACTTAAACAAAGAGATGAGATTAACTACATGATTATCAAGATTAAGAAAAAGATTAAGAAAGGTAGAATGAGAATTAAGAAAATAAGCTTGATTGATTAAAGATGAATATCAAAAGATTACAAGATTAATGTAAAGATTAATAAACTTGGAAGGAAAGATAGAGAGAAAAATAAAAAGCACTTAAAAATTAAACTACAACTATTCAAAACTAAAACACCTAACACCCTCCTAATGACATATTAGGAGGGTATTTATAGGAGGTGGGGAGATTACATGCTTAAGCTATCTTATTTCTTTCTTCTCGTCTCGACTCGACTTAATTTCTTTGTCTTTCTCGACGTCGTCTCGGGATTTGTCGATATAAGTTGAACTTGTCTTATAACTTTCTTCTAAAATTAGACTTGAGTTCTTCGACTTCATTAAAATTCCGTCTTTAGACTTTTTCTTTGATGAATCTTCAGAATTGGCCTTGGACTTCCGTTCTTTTTGCATTCTCGATCTTTCGACTTCGTCTTTAGTCTTTTTGTTCAATAAAAGCCCGTGATAGCCCATGTTTTCTTCCTTTTGCATCTTTTGGTCCTAAAACACAATAAAAACACAAACCACGCATAATTCCGACTTTTACGACATAAAATGCACGTTTTGGTCTTGTTATTAGTGGAAATAAGTGGTAAAAGGATAAGTGTTTTCACACTTATTAAATCCCCTACACTTGACCATTGCAATGTCCTCATGCAATGCACTAATTTTAAAGCACGGTTTACATTTTTCATCATAGATAACCCACCTTGGCCTTTATTAAATACTAAACACTAAGAAAACTAAAAGAACAAAATAAGTAAGAAATCAAAGACTTACATTGGGTTTGGTTGTCATGAATATTCATCATTCTCAAGTTTCACGTTCCCCATACCAAGCTTAAAAACGAGATCATTGTTATTATAAGTTAGCAAACTAACACGAACTCATGTGGCCCAATTATTCACTTAGACTCCCTTATTCCTAGGTGTATCTCTTATATTTTAATATTGTCTTAAATGATCACGAGGATGCATTGTTTGACTTATTTCGATAGTTATTTAGGCTGAAAATAAAGTAGGACGATTTAATCAATAGTTAACTAAAGGACAAAATCTTTTAAAACTGCTTCTCGGGACCTCATAAAGTTTATATCTTGGCATAACTTGCTTCACGATTTGACCTTTCTCGGACCGATATTTGGCAGCGACTTCATACTTCAAATCTTCGAGAGACGTTCTTGAAATTATGGTCTTCTCTTCATAATAGGAATTCCTTCACTTGAAGTTTTGAGAGATTCTTCATATTTGGACCACGACTTCTTCATTTTTCTCCAATCTTTACTTTGGACTTTGATATACAACGATCCGCCTCCTTTTAGGACTTGGATCTATTTATCCTCATACCTTGCTAGGGTCTTTTCGGATAGACTTCTCCATGATCTTTAGGGGAGTATTTGCTTTTCGTCGTGTGTCTCGATCCTTCATATTGATTTTTGATAAATGATTCTTCACATCACTTTTTGGATCTTTAGCAACAAAATGTAGCCCTCATGCCTTGTTAGGGCCTTTTCGGACTCACCAATCTTCGCATCCCGCTTCAATAAGTTATGCCTTGGCTAAGAACTATAATTGATACCGAGCAACTTTTAAACGATCTTGTGCTAGAAGCTAAGTAACTTTTCAAATCGTACAACCTTATTTATTGTAGATAAATTTATTAGCAAGCGATGGGAGAATAGGCTTATAATCAACTCATATAAATTCACGAAAGAATACCAAACTTATAATTTACTCTATCATCTCTCGTTCTCCATAATTTAAAATCTTAAGGAATGAGACTCGTGGATGCTTAGCCAATTAAATCAAAGTTTTGGGTTTTCGAGCCATCTATAGGATCTTGCAAACTCTTAGACTTTTTCAAGTTTAGAATTCACGTTTTAAAGTTCCCTTGATAAACAACTCTCTAGGATCAATTATAGGAACTTGCGAAAAGTTCTTGTTCTTAACCCGTGAGAGTTAATACTTTCGCATTTTAAAGTTCCCTACATAAAAGCCTAGCAAAACTTGACTTAAACACGTTAAGGATACTAGCTAGAGTAAACTTAGATAAGTAAACTCGGGTTGAGTCAAAATATTCACGACTTTGAAAAATTTTAAAACCACTTTATGAAACTTTGTTTTAGCAAGGAAAGTAAATAACGACAACAAAGGAAAAACTACTAGGCCAAAATAGATTAAAAATTATGAAAAATGTCGAAAAATCAAATTTTCCGGTTAAAATGAGGACAAATTCATGGAAAAGACCACTTACTTCGATAGAAGTCCCCCTACACTTAATATAAACATTGTCCTCAATGTTTAAGCATGTGAGAGTAAACTCCCCCACACTTATGACATTGTGCACTTTGTTTAGATTTTGCTAAGGAAAGGACAACTATAGTGATTTCAATGTGAACATATAAGATATGAAATATTGAATCACGACAGTTTAGGATAGAACCGGGAAGATGGAAACACGGGATCACGGTTCGTCAAAAGTCATCGAGAATGGATCTTTGAAGCTTTAATCCCTGCACAGAAGAAGAAACAAGACAACAAACACATACGGGGCTCCCCCTACACTTATTATGAAAACGGTAAAGGATAGATCAACGGGTTGCCTCCCGAGAAGCGCTTGTTTTTGTTAACCGAGTCACGAGCCTGACTCGACCCAGAAATTAATTCAAGGGAAACGTGGTGAGGGATGGAATCATCTCATGAGAGATGTCCTCACCAAAATACAACTTCACGCGCTGGCCATTCACCTTAAAATTGGGCCCATTTGGCTGAGAAAGCTCAATGGTGCCATAGGGAAAGACTTTGGCGACGGTGAATGGACCAGACCAGCGGCTCTTCAACTTGCCCGAGAAGATCTTCAACCGAGATTTAAAAAGTAAGACTTGATCACCAACGTGGAACTCTCGGTTCTTAATCCTTGCATCATGGATGATCTTGGTCTTCTCATTGTAGATCAGTGAGTTCTCGTAAGCTTCATTCCTCAGTTCATTAAGCTCGTTGAGTTGAATCTTCCGAAGATCACCGACTTTGTTGATGTCGAAGTTAGCCCACTTCAAGGCCCAATAAACCTTATGTTCCAACTCGATAGGGAGGTGGCATGCTTTCCCGTACACAAGACAATAAGGTGTACAACCAATCGGGGTCTTATAAGCGGTACGGAAAGCCCACAAAGCATCATCTAACCTATCGGCCCACGAGGCACGATGCTCTCCCACAGTACGCTCCAGAATTTGCTTTAATCCGCGGTTAGATATCTCGGCTTGCCCATTAGTTTGGGGATGATAAGCGGTGGAAAGACGGTGATTGACACCGTACTTAGCCATGAATCTTGCGAATTGATCATTGCAAAAATGAGTCCCGCGGTCACTGATAATAGCACGAGGAACACCGAATCGAGCAAATAGTTGCTTCAAAAAGTTCACAACCACCCTCGCATCGTTCGTGGGGAGAGCCTTAGCTTCAACCCATTTGGAAACGTAGTCAACGGCTACGAGGATGTACTTGTTCTCTTTAGATGATGGAAACGGCCCCATAAAGTCGATACCCCATACATCAAAGATTTCACATTCTTGTATGAAATTTTGAGGCATCTCATCTTTATGTGTGATTTTGCCTTGTCTTTGGCAAGCATCACAATGTTTAACCATTTCGTGAGCGTCACGATAAATGGTGGGCCAATAGAATTCAGAGTCGAATACTTTCTTCGCGGTGTAATTGGGACCAAAGTGACCACCGGTGGGTCCTTTATGGCAAGCATCAAGGATTTGTACCGCTGCTGGCCCATCAACACATCGACGAATGATAAGATCCGCACATTGTTTGAAAAGGTAAGGGTCGTCCCAGAAATAATGTTCAATATCTTTAAAGAACTTTTTCTTCTGTTGGGACATTAATCCGTCCTTGAGAATTCCACCCGCTAAGTAGTTTGAAATGTCCGCACACCACGGGGTTTCATCAAGATTGGAATTTATAGACATTAAGGTCTCAAGGGGAAAAGAGTCATTGATCTCTAGGTTCGGATGATCCCCTTGATAAGGATCCTCAAGTCTACTTAGATGATCCGCGGCTAGGTTTTCCGCTCCCTTTTTGTCACGAATTTCTATTTTAAATTCTTGAAGGAGCAAAACCCAACGAAGAAGTCTTGGCTTAGAATCTTGCTTAGTCAACAAGTACTTCAACGCGGAATGATCGATATACACGATGGTGGTAGAAAGGACAAGATAGGGGAAAAAATTTTCAAAAGCATACACTACGGCTAAAAGCTCTTTTTCGGTAGTGGTATAATGCAATTGAGCCCCCGTCATTGTCTTGCTAGCATAGTGGATTGGTTGGAAGTGTTTGTTCACTCTTTGGCCCAAAACCGCTCCAATAGCAAAGTCGCTAGCATCACACATCAACTCAAAAGGTAGCTCCCAATTAGGGGTAACCAAGACCGGTGCCTTAGTTAGCTTATCCTTAAGAAGATTGAAGGATTCAAGATACTCTTTGGAAAAGATGAAAGGAGTATCCTTTTCCAAGAGGTGGGTCATCAGGTGAGCGATTATAGAAAAATCTTGAATTAATCGACGATAGAAGCCCGCATGACCAAGGAAACTTCTCACACCCTTCACGGTTGAAGGTAGAGGTAATTTGGCTATGACATCCACTTTAGCACGGTCCACTTCAAGACCGGCTTTTGAGATTTTATGTCCAAGCACAATGCCTTCTTTTACCATGAAATGGCATTTTTCCCAATTTAGAACAAGGCGAGTGTCTTCACACCGCTTAAGCATGCGTTCCAAATTGGCAAGGCAAGTAGAGAAGGAATCACCATAGACCGAGAAATCATCCATGAAGACTTCCATAGTTTCTTCAACCATGTCATGGAAGATAGCCATCACACACCTTTGGAAGGTCCCAGGAGCATTGCATAAGCCGAAAGGCATTCTTTTTTAGGCAAATGTTCCATAAGGACAAGTGAATGTGGTTTTCTCTTGATCTTTGGGATCGATGGGAATTTGAAAATACCCGGAGAAACCGTCTAAGAAGCAGTAATAGTCATTACCTGCTAGACGTTCAAGCATTTGGTCCATGAAAGGAAGGGGAAAATGATCCTTTCTCGTAGCATCTGTAACACCCCATTTTGATAATGGAATGTCACGCGTAATTATGGCGTGTCATCAAAGCATACAAGGATAACTGTATAAAACATTACATGACCATAGGGGTAACCGGAATCAAACATCGGTTCCCAAACATAAGCCCAAAACATAATAAAGCAAAAGAAATGAATGAAAGACTACACAAGCATAAATATATGAAGGGGCAAAAGGAAAAGAAGTCTCTAGCAGCTTCCATCCTATGCACGTCCTCCAGATGCTCTAGTCTTTCCTAGGGTACCTGCCGTTTTGGGACATGGAAAGGAAAGTAACGGCTGAGCAAAACGCTCAGTGCACGGATAAAGACATAGTATAAGTGACTAAAACATAATAGAGACTTAATAGCAGCGGAAATGTATAAGTCCTAGAAAACCTGGAACATGTTCATAAAACTGGTTTTATAGTTTGAAAAGCCTTATGTTTATCTTATGAAAACTGTTTTACGTATTTTACCATTAGCCAATATAGGTCATGAAAATCCACCGTGCATGAATACTTGGAGGGGTGACCTCATCATGCAAATTAGAGGGGCTGCCTCTATTTTAATATACTGGTTTTTGGGTAGGAGGGATCAGCTCCTTGTGATGGATGCAAGGCACACACCACATTCACCATGTAATCCTGAATAAAACGTGTAACTAGGATGCACCCATACGCCCCACATGATAAATATAAATAAATGGCCAAAAGCTGAAGGGACGCCACGAGCAATCACTCCGCCGTGGTGAAGTCATAACATCAGTGCCTCTAATGTTATGGTTATGGTACCTCCATAACTAGGTGAAACTGGTCATGCATGTATATGGCTATAGGTAATCATATTTAAACATAAGCAATCAAACTCATAACTTATACTACGGGAAAACAGTTGGCTGCATACGGGGAATCCTAATAAGGAAAGAATGTCCATACTGAAAGGACGGGAATCCGTACCTTATGTCCAGTGAACGAGAAAGATGAACTGCGAGGAATCCTACTTCCGAATCACTAGTGCTACATAAATACGTACGTGAATAAGTATCTGCTTACTAAATACATAGCTGGTTTTATGTCATGTCTTAGCTTATTTTATGTGTTCTTACTATGTTTTACTGTTTTAAAGCCTTAAACCGTATTAAATCTTATATTCTGCTTAATCTGATTAAGTATTTATGGTATTTCATGTGTTATTATACTTACTGTGTAATAATAAGTAACTTTCCAAAAATAGCAGGTTTCCTAAAATAGAAAGTTTCCAAAAATAGAAAGTTTCCAAAAATAGAAAGTTACCAAAAATAGAAAGTTTCCAAAAATAGAAAGTTTCCAAAAATAGAAAGTTTCCAAAACTAGAAAGTTTCAAAAAATAGAAAGTTTCCAAAAATAGATTTACTGCTTAAAATAGATAAGTTTCTAAAAATAGAAAGTTTCCATAAATAGATTAGCTGCCTTAATTAAATAAGTTTCTAAAAATAGAAAGTTTCCATAATAGAAATAAACTGGTTAATTAAGCTAATAATATAAGCTAAGTGTTTTCCGGATTATTTTCTAAGTCATAATGATATAATGTATAGTTTATGAATTATTACACGTAACTTAAATAAACTATAGGTTAAAAGTATTTAATTAAATAAAATGTGATTTAATTAAATAAGGATATAATTACTTAGGTTAAAACATGTATTTTTAATTATATTAATATAACCTAAGTCATGAGAATTAATTAATTATAGGTCATGGTTTTAATAATTAATTAATTACTTAGTCTAATTTAATAACTAATTACTTAGGTTAAAATCATGTATTATTAGTTAAAAATAATAAACCTAAGTCCATGTTTTAATTAAATTAGAACATGGTAACCAAAATCCGTGGAGATCTTGTCCCATTTCAATTCACAATTTCAGATGATGAAAACATCCCAGTTTGTTGGTGTCCTATCTTAACCTGTTGGTATGTCAAGTCGTATTGTAATAAGCTAAGACATGGTAAGAACACATAAAACAATAAAACATGGTGTCCTATCTTAACCGGTTGGTGTCCTATCTTAACCATGTTTTAATTAACTTAATTATCTAACATGTTAAATTAATTTAATTAACTTGTAAATAAATAATCTTGTAATTACAAGTCGTATTGTAATAATTTAATTTACCTTGTAAAATAAATAAACATGTAAAGCTAATTAATTTGTAAAAATAATAGCACATACTCATGTATTATTTTATTAAAAATGCGTTGAAAACCAAACCCGTGTCTTATTAATTTTAAACGTAAAACCCGTGTTATGTAATTTAAATAAGCCGAACCAAACCGCCCTCTAATTGTTTTTACAAATCTGACTGCCAAACACACCCTTAGCCTGTTCTAAAACGGTTTGCCAAACACCCCTTTTCCTGCCCAAAATCCCACCGACAGTGGTGATCTTTCCCCTGCCAGTTTTGAGTTTCCATCGAGAGCATAAGCTCTCGGTTTTCACTGCTACACCAAAACACCCCCCGCGGTTTCCCACTGGTAGCACAACCAAGCCCAAAACCCTAATTAGGGTTGCGGCTGGTGCATTTAACCCATCACCGAGACTCATATGAGTCTCGGTTTGTGTGCTTTTCGAACCTAACAACAAGCAAACGAACCCCCCATCAATATTACTGTCCGAACATGTTTAAAGACCCATGAACTCGGATTAAAAGAAAAGGAATAGAACGAATTAGGGTTTCTTTTTACTTACCAATCGTTTAGGGTTTAGAATAACACACGTATCCCTTGTTCTTCTAGGGTAAAACCTCGATCCATTCTTCTTGTTTCATTGGTGTAGGTCACGGCATAGAAGAAAGAACAGAGGGGACAAAACTTGCGGCTTATTATTGATTTTAGGGTTTATGTATTTGTGTTATTGTGTCGACTAAAGCAAAACAAAAACCCCTCCCGTCTGTTTTTATTCACACGCATCATAACACACTTGGGCTTTGAGCCCAAGTCCTTCTCTTTTCTACTTTGTCAAAAACAACCCCAAATAATATTATGCTTTCTTTCTTTTATTATTTCGCGCCACGAACACATTATGCGTAAACATGTTTTAATGTCGTAAGTTTCTTAGTTATCATTACCCGTGTTAAACGTAATTATTACGTATATAATTACTTGTCGTGTTAGATTAAATATACATAATAATTATACTCGTTTAAATGTCCGTGATTACGTGTTACGTAGTTTACGTAATTTAATTAGTTTCCAATCGTGACTCAATATATTTATTTGTGTTCATAATAAATATATATATATATACGTAATTAATATTAGCTCGTGTTTAAATTACGTTCGTGATTAATTATTGTTAAATACTTATCATGTGTTCGTACGTAATCGATACTTATCGTGTTCATACACGTATGTAATACTTAAAATGCTAGCACGTGAATGTGACCATACTATAAAATGAAAGTTTTAATCTAGGACGTACGATCTAATGGGTATATTCATGGTAAAAGCATGCGGGTTTTACAACTCTTCCCCCCTAAAAAGAATAATTCGTCCCTGAATTATAGATAACGTACTGAAAGAGGAACATACCCGAATCAAACTAAGAGGGTATGTAAGATAAATGAACGTGCAGGTGAGCTGGCAGAAGGAACGCGGAACGTGACATGTCTTGAAAGGACATGGAACGTGACGTGACTGAAAGAACATATCTAATTGATAAGAGAAAACGGATAAGAAGTCCGGATGAACTTGTCCGTTTCCAAGTGGCTTCCCTCTTGGAACGGTTCCTTTATAAGATCTTGACACGAATGATAAGTCTTGGTCCTCTTGACCTTGATTTGGAATACGAAGAAGTTCTTGGTTATCAACGTAAGGTAGAACCCCTAAATTCGATCGAGGAAAATAAGAGTTAACATGCTGGGGTAACTGAAACGTTACGGTGCAAAACAATCCAACTTAACCGATAACTAGCAACGATGCGCGAGACATAAAGAAACGTAGTACGTGAAATTTTTGAACGTGATACGTGAAAAATTTTGAACGTGCTACGTGGAGATATGGCGAGTGTAGTATGAGTAAACATATCGTGATCCCTGATACGTGTAACATATCTTGATCATGATATGAGGAACGTGGAATGAACATGACATGTGAAACATATCGTAATCATAGAATATAATGGCGGTAACGACAAACGCTAGAAGGTGAGACATAGATTATGACGAGAAACGTCTATCTGAGGATAGGGAGTTATACTAAACTTGGGTCTGGTCTCTCAAGTTCTTGCAAACTACCCATAATGAGAAAAGAAATGAACGTAAAATCGTAAACCAAAATACGATCATGAACGTGAATAGTGTTATGAACGCGAGCGCGAAAGCAAGGCGTGGAATTAGATCAAGGACGCGAAGTAAATAAGGAGCATAATTATGAATATTTGTCTGACCTGATAACTAAGGAATTGCCAAGTGATCGGATGAGCCTTGGCTGGAACATGTCTGATCAATCTGTTGGTTCTGAAATCCTTGCGGATGTAAGGATTCTGCAGACTTGATCAAACTGTTTGCAATAACCCAGATAGCATCATGCTTCTTCTGAGTTTGCGTTAATCCGGTAACAAAATCCGTGGAGATCTTGTCCCATTTCAATTCACAATTTCAGATGATGAAAACATCCCAGTCTGTTGGTGTCCTATCTTAACCTGTTTGTACAACAGGTATGAAGATATGAACGTAACTGTATCTTGCTTCATCGAACTTGATACATAGGAGTTTGCGAAACTCTGAGTCTATGGATCTAAACTTCTCTTAGCGTATGATTTTCTATAACACCTAATGTAATGTAGGGTTCTCTCCTTTACGCATAAGCTGAGTCATAGTAAGATTAACCGTAGAAATCCATGTGATTCAGCATGTCACTGTAATCAAACAGAATTGATATTGAAAAAAAAAATTTCTAGGGTAAAATTTCTCTTGTCATAGAATTTGCAACATAGTGCAGATATGGTCTTCCTGTTCTTCTCTGGGCTTAAAGGAAATCAGGTTATCCTCAATGAGAACACTGATGAATTTGCATATGAGTTCATGGAAACTCAATTTATTAAGTCCATAATGTTGTGGAAGCATTTATGATATTAATACAGAATCATGAATTTAGCATGACCAAGTCGTGTACGAATAGCAGTCATGGACATGTCCTGCTCTTTCACCCGTCACTATTGGCAGCATGATCATGAATTCGATCTTGGTAAAGTGATTAACACTATAAGGTTGATTGGACATGTTGTCAATACGAGGAGGAGAATAACGGTCATGTATGGTGATTTGTTTAAAAATCGACGGTAGTCGACACATAATCTTATGTTACCGTCCTTCTCCTTGAAGGTTCTTCTAGAGTGTAAGGAACAAATTTGGAATAATCCGTTGGTTATGCGTAAAAGGACTTAAGTGGTCGTGTCTTACTGACAGCAAGAAAATTTTAGCGACCATGGCTAACAACGCACATGCTTGTAAGCATAGATAATTTGTACAGACTTCCCCGATGGAAAATCAAGCTGAATGTATTCAGGAGCCTGAACATTACTGCACATAATTATGAATCATAGCATGGTGTGCTGTTCATAGTCCATAATCAGGCTAAACTTCAACTCGTGTCTATCCGAGGAAATGCGTTAGCAGCTTGGATCTCATCATTAAGCTGAAGGAAAACCTTCGTATACGTGGGAATACGAAAGGCGTCCTTCATGGTCATGAATATATGAACCATGGTGAAAGAATGAAAGTGACATCGGCAACGTGACAGTTCTCATTTATACGCCGATAATGGTATTGAAATTCTTGTGGCCTGATTAATACATGGCACAACAAAATAGATGTACCCTTGGAGGGTACCCTGAATTTCTTAGAAATGTTCCATAGTTGGACGTGAGTCATGTATCTTGACTCGTTTCTTGGAACTATAAGCATGACATATGTCTTGACCGGTGTCTTGACATGTGTCTTCAGGAGGTATACGTGGGACATGTGTCTTGACTGATGTCTTGACATGTGTCTCGAGATGTGAAACAAATATAACCACAATATAAGGTTATTATGCCAGAATTGGCGGATCGGTTGGACTACTAATCCTTGTATTTCTGATCACGTCCGTGGTCAGAGTTTCCGTTGCGATTTCTAGGATCGTTGCTGTCATAGTAGGGGTTACTATCGTCCTGTCTGTCAGTTCCATGATGGTCATTCTCATGACCGTGATTCATGTAACTATTCAGCTGAGTGGCCGGCTGGTACCGGTTTGCACTCATATGGCTGAAATGACAGCCGAATGACGTGTGACATGTAACTAAGAATTAGGGACAATGATTGATGGGAATCGTCTGATGGTGAAGCATCTTCTCGTCCAATTGCTTTGCTCCGACGCCTTTGTCTTCGTCTAATAGGATCTCCAGGTTGTGAACAACATCCGCATCTCGTAGCGTCTCCGAACGTCAGCAGCATCAACCTTTAGTAACATCTCCAAGTTATGAGCGGTATCAGCAACCTTGTAGAATATCAGCAATTGAACATACGCCTGAGATGATTTAGAATCAACTAGCGAATACTCGAGAAGTATTGCAAGCGAAATACACATGGATTAAGGTATGTGAAATACACATGGAATACGGTACATGGAGTACAAGTTGAATGCACATGAAATGATCGGTATGGGGTCGACCATTTGTCATGATTTAAGGAAAGTATACCTGTTAAACGGTTAGGAAAACCATCATGATAACCTGGCAGTATTAGCATAGACATCATTCTGGTTATAACGGAAATGTTAAAGTGTGGTTACACAAAATTCAACGATGATTTTCCTGACAGCATGATCAATGAAAACCAACCATGACTATCATGAAAGAATGATTCAATGAAATCTAACAATGTCTTGCAGGACAACGTAAATAACAAAAGAGGCGTAAAACATAATCAACATGAAGACGAAATTATCATGAAGAAATATGAAACCATCAATCACGAAGAAGTGTATAACATAATCAGCATGAAACTAAAGTTAACCATGACAGTATGAAAACATACTTGACATAAAAACATAATAACTTATGAGGGGACATAATTTTTTTTATGCCAATTTAAATCATGAGAAAAATTTTATGCATGAAAAACAGTGCATGAATGCGTAATGTAGTTTATAAAACCTTTATATGTGCGAGGGAACGCCTATGGGTCGGTTCCAAAACAAAAGACATGGCGAGGGGACGCCTATGGGTCGGTCCCAAAGTTAAAAGTTTCGATAAAAGCACATGCGACTAAATAGGGCCAGTCCTGTACCAACCATTACTTAGTCATAATCCCTACAACAATGATACATGAAACATAAATAAATGAAACTCATATGTCAAAACTTATCAGAAAAATTTTTTATGTGACTAATTATGAACTACTGGGGTTCAGTCCACATAGCCACAGTTCACGAGGAACATTATGCATGAAATAATGACACATAACTAAATATGAATGACGGTTGTCCATCCATATTAGTAAAACAATATCGATGAAAACATCAAGGTTAAAACCTCAAGGTGCTTAAAACATCATGGTTAAAACAACAATGCGCTGAAAACATCAATACGTGGAATAACAAACGTTGGCTTAGGAAGCTCCTGGTGACTACCCACTAGTCACAGGTCGAGTTTTAGAGCCTACAGGTCGAAGCCTTGTCTCTGATACCATAATTGTAACACCCCATTTTGATAATGGAATGTCACGCGTAATTATGGCGTGTCATCAAAGCATACAAGGATAAATGTATAAAACATTACATGACCATAGGGATAACCGGAATCAAACATCGGTTCCTAAACATAAGCCCAAAACATAATAAAGCAAAAGAAATGAATGAAAGACTACACAAGCATAAATATATGAAGGCAAAAGGAAAAGAAGTCTCTAGCAGCTTCTATCCTATGCACGTCCTCCAGATGCTCGAGTCTTTCCTAGGGTACCTGCCGTTTTGGGACATGGAAAGGAAAGTAACGGCTGAGCAAAACGCTCAGTGCACGGATAAAGACAGAGTATAAGTGACTAAAACATAATAGAGACTTAATAGCAGCGGAAATGTATAAGTCCTAGAAAACCTGGAACATGTTCATAAAACTGGTTTTATAGTTTGAAAAGCCTTATGTTTATCTTATGAAAACTGTTTTACGTATTTTACCATTAGCCAATATAGGTCATGAAAATCCACCGTGCATGAATACTTGGAGGGGTGACCTCATCATGCAAATTAGAGGGACTGCCTCTAATTTAATATACTGGTTTTTGGGTAGGAGGGATCAACTCCTTGTGAAGGATGCAAGGCACACACCACATTCACCATGTAATCCTGAATAAAACGTGTAACTAGGATGCACCCATACGCCCCACATGATAAATATAAATAAATGGCCAAAAGCTGAAGGGACGCCACGAGCAATCACTCCGCCGTGGTGAAGTCATAACATCAGTGCCTCTAATGTTATGGTTATGGTACCTCCATAACTAGGTGAAACTGGTCATGCATGTATATGGCTATAGGTAATCATATTTAAACATAAGCAATCAAACTCATAACTTATACTACGGGAAAACAGTTGGTTGCATACGGGGAATCCTAATAAGGAAAGAATGTCTATACTGAAAGGACGGGAATCCGTACCTTATGTCCAGTGAACGAGAAAGATGAACTGCGAGGAATCCTACTTCCGAATCACTAGTGCTACATAAATACGTACATGAATAAGTATCTGCTTACTAAATACATAGCTGGTTTTATGTCATGTCTTAGCTTATTTTATGTGTTCTTACTATGTTTTACTGTTTTAAAGCCTTAAACTGTATTAAATCTTATATTCTGCTTAATCTGATTAAGTATTTCTGGTATTTCATGTGTTATTATACTTACTGTGTAATAATAAGTAACTTTCCAAAAATAGCAGATTTCCTAAAATAGAAAGCTTCCAAAAATAGAAAGTTTCCAAAAATAGAAAGTTTCCAAAAATAGAAAGTTACCAAAAATAGAAAGTTTCCAAAAATAGAAAGTTTCCAAAAAGAGAAAGTTTCCAAAAATAGAAAGTTTCCAAAAATAGAAAGTTTCCAAAAATAGATTTACTGCTTAAAATAGATAAGTTTCTAAAAATAGAAAGTTTCCATAAATAGATTAGCTGCCTTAATTAAAAAAGTTTCTAAAAATAGAAAGTTTTCATAATAGAAATAAACTGGTTAATTAAGCTAATAATAAAGCTAAGTGTTTTCCGGATTATTTTCTAAGTCATAATGATATAATGTATAGTTTATGAATTATTACATGTAACTTAAATAAACTATAGGTTAAAAGTATTTAATTAAATAAAATGTAATTTAATTAAATAAGGATATAATTACTTAGGTTAAAACATGTATTATTAATTATATTAATATAACCTAAGTCATGAGAATTAATTAATTATAGGTCATGGTTTTAATAATTAATTAATTACTTAGTCTAATTTAATAACTAATTACTTAGGTTAAAATCATGTATTATTAGTTAAAAATAATAAACCTAAGTCCATGTTTTAATTAAATTAATTATCTAACATGTTAAATTAATTTAATTAACTTGTAAATAAATAATCTTGTAATTACAAGTCGTATTGTAATAATATAATTTACCTTGTAAAATAAATAAACATGTAAAGCTAATTAATTTGTAAAAATAATAGCACATACTCATGTATTATTTTATTAAAAATGCGTTGAAAACCAAACCCGTGTCTTATTAATTTTAAACGTGAAACCCGTGTTATGTAATTTAAATAAGCCGAACCAAACCGCCCTCTAATTGTTTTTACAAATCTGACTGCCAAACACACCCTTAGCCTGTTCTAAAACGGTTTGCCAAACACCCCTTTTCCTGCCCAAAATCCCACCGACAGTGGTGATCTTTCCCCTGCCAGTTTTGAGTTTCCACCGAGAGCATAAGCTCTCGGTTTCCACTGCTAGACCAAAACACCCCCCGCGGTTTCCCACTGGTAGCACAACCAAGCCCAAAACCCTAATTAGGGTTGTGGCTGGTGCATTTAACCCATCACCGAGACTCATATGAGTCTCGGTTTATGTGCTTTTCGAACCCAACAACAAGCAAACGAACCCCCCATCAATATTACTGTCCGAACGTGTTTAAAGACCCATGAACTCGGATTAAAAGAAAAGGAATAGAACGAATTAGGGTTTCTTTTTACTTACCAATCGTTTAGGGTTTAGAATAACACACGTATCCCTTGTTCTTCTAGGGTAAAACCTCGATCCATTCTTCTTGTTTCATTGGTGTAGGTCACGGCATAGAAGAAAGAACAGAGGGGACAAAACTTGCGGCTTATTATTGATTTTAGGGTTTATGTATTTGTGTTATTGTGTCGACTAAAGCAAAACAAAAACCCCTCCCGTCTGTTTTTATTCGCACGCATCATAACACACTTGGGCTTTGAGCCCAAGTCCTTCTCTTTTCTACTTTGTCAAAAACAGCCCCAAATAATATTATGCTTTCTTTCTTTTATTATTTCGCGCCACGAACACATTATGCGTAAACATGTTTTAATGTCGTAAGTTTCTTAGTTATCATTACCCGTGTTAAACGTAATTATTACGTATATAATTACTTGTCGTGTTAGATTAAATATACATAATAATTATACTCGTTTAAATGTCCGTGATTACGTGTTACGTAGTTTACGTAATTTAATTAGTTTCCAATCGTGACTCAATATATTTATTTGTGTTCATAATAAATATATATATACGTAATTAATATTAGTTCGTGTGTAAATTACGTTCGTGATTAATTAATGTTAAATACTTATCATGTGTTCGTACGTAATCGATACTTATCGTGTTCATACACGTATGTAATACTTAAAATGCTAGCACGT
This sequence comes from Glebionis coronaria, assembly GCA_025667525.1. Lineage (NCBI taxonomy): Eukaryota > Viridiplantae > Streptophyta > Magnoliopsida > Asterales > Asteraceae > Glebionis > Glebionis coronaria. Next base: position 93,601,834 of record CM046881.1, read on the forward strand.
GAATGTGACCATACTATAAAAGGAAAGTTTTAATCTAGGACGTACGATCTAATGGGTATATTCATGGTAAAAGCATGCGGGTTTTACAGCATCATTGAGTTTGCGATAGTCTATACAAACTCTCCACCCTGTAACGAGACGAGTAGGAATCAACTCGTTGTTTTCATTGGGCACAACGGTGATTCCGCCTTTCTTAGGCACACAATGGACGGGACTAACCCATGGGGAATCTGAGATAGGGTAGATCATTCCCGCATCAAGAAGTTTGATAACCTCTTTTTGATAATGTCATGGATCTTAGGATTCACCCTTCTTTGGCTTTGAATAGTGGGTTTAAAGTCGTCCTCCATGAGAATTTTATGTGTGCAAAAGTGAGGATCAATTCCACGAATATCGGAGATTTTCCAAGCAATCGCTTTCTTGTGATTCTGCAGCACGGGGATAAGTCGAGATTTTTCTTCCTCTTTCAAGTCCTTTGCGATGATGACGGGTGACTTCTGGTTGTCTTCAAGGAAAACGTACTCGAGATGAGACGGCAGGTCCTTAAGCTCTAAATCCGTAGGATTTTCGATGGAAGGCGTAGTCAAATTCGGTTCATCGATAGAGATATCCTTAGGAGATGGTGGAGAAATATGGTCCTTATTGAGAAGTTTCTCAATGGTACGAATGTCTTCATCCCAATTAGAGGGAGAATCGTCATATTGCAAGTCCACATCTCCCAAAGTTGCTTCAAAGTCTTTGAAAATGAAATCACTTTCTCCAAATGGAGTTAGTGATGGAGCAATAGAGGCAACGGTCTCAACAGTGGGTAGAGAAGAAAAACCACTTTTACAAGCGTCTTTGAAATGTTCTTCACAAGCCTCATCAAGAACATCAATGAAATTAACACTCTCGTTTTCAGAAGGCTGCTTAGAAAGTTTACCCATGTTGAAGACGATTTTATCGTCACAAACTCTCATGATTAATTCGCCCGCGACTACATCAATGAGAGTGCGACCGGTCCTCAAGAATGGACGTCCAACGATTAATGGAACATGGGGGTCCATCTCGTAGTCAACGACAACAAAATCCGCCGGAAAGGTGAATTTGTCGACACCAACGAAGACGTCTTCGGCTATCCCCACTGGATAAGCAACCGTACGGTTAGCTATTTCCAAAGTCATTCGTGTGGGGACTAGCTCGGGTAGAGACAATTGTTTCCAAACGCTTAAAGGCATTAAGTTTATACTAGCACCTAGATCGGCTAGGGCCATACAATTCTCTACCCCGGGGAAGTTGCAAGGAATCAAGAAACGACCCGGATCACCAAGTTTGGTTGGTAATTTCCTTAAGAGCACTACAGAGCAATTCTAATTAAGTTGGGTCTGAGCAATATATAGAAGTTTCTCCTTATCATTGAGAAGATCTTTAAACATTTTAGCATATTTTGGCATGTGAGCGAGAGCCTCATCAAAGGAGATATTGAAATTCAGTTGTTTAAACATTTTGAGAAAGTTAGAAACCTGAATATCATCCTTGTTCTTCAATTTCTGTTTCCTCAACCTTGAAGGATAAGGTATATTGGGTTGAGATGAAGGCTTTGGAATGGAATTCTCACTCACATCCTTGGGTGGTGGAGGGGTAGAAGTAGAAGGTGGTGGAACTGGAGAAGTAGAAGTTGGAGGAATAGAAGGTGGAGGAATTGGAGAAGGAGTCTCGTTTTCCTTTGTCACAATCACCGGTGTAGGTGTAGGAAGCTTGGGTTCCTTTAAAACTTTTCCACTTCGAGTGGTGATTGCTTTCATCTCCCCTCTTGGATTAGCAACGGTGTTACTCGGAAGAGAACCCGAACCAGAGGCTTGATTACTTGGGAAGAAACTAGCCATCATGTTCCTTAAGTCATTCGTTTGACTTGCAAAAGAGTTTCGCATATCGGCTCGAAGATCATTCCCTTGTTTCACCATATCTGCTTTCATGTTGGCCATTTCTCGCTGAAGATTCTGCACTATCGCATCATTAGTCCTCATGAAAGTTTCAACCTCGTGATTAAATACGGTGGGTTGGTTGGGAGGAGGAGCATGGTAAGTAGGTGGTTGATAAGCAGGTTGTTGGTAAACTTGGTTGTTTCTTTGAGGTGGATATGAGGTTCTTTGGGTTTGATATTGATTTGGAGCACGAGGTTGGTTTTGATTGTTGCGATTGAGGTTGTTTGGGTTTTGTGGGGGAAAACCGGGTGGTGAAAGAAAGTTGTTTGAGCGATAGCTGAGCAAATTGCGGTCACCTTGAGGACGTGCTTGATAGCCTCCTGTAGAATATGTACCGTTGGCGGCATACACATTTTCCGGATTGTCATGAGTCGAAGGACAATCGGTGTATGAGTGAGATCCCCCGCATATTTCACATGACTGACTCAAAGCACTAGCTTGGGCAGTGATAGCTTTGGTATTGTTTGCGGCTTGGAGAGCAAGTGATTCAACAAGCGAAGTAAGCTTATCAATTCTCTTGTCGCTCTCATTAGTGCTAGCACTAGCCACATTAGTCCGAACACTCTTGGTTTGCACTCTAGACTTGTTCTCAATAATATCCCAAGCGGCATTAGAAGACTTAACCAAAATGTTACCCCCCGAGGCACTATTTAGTGAATCTTGGTCATTCATGCTTAAACCATTGTAAAAAGTATTAATTTGATGTACTTTTGTTAAACCATGTTGTGGACACTTTCTTAAAAGTTCCTTAAAACGGTCCCAAGATTCACTAAATGTCTCACCGTACTTTTGTTCAAAAGTAATGATTTCATTCCGCAAAGCGGTAGTACGTGAGGGTGGGAAAAAGTAGTTGATGAATTTGGTCTCTAAATCCGTCCACGTAAGAATACTTTGTGGCGGTTCCTTATCAAGCCAATGCCGGGCTTGTCCCTCTAAGGAGAAAGAAAAAAGTTGCAAGCGAATTACCTCTTGTGAAACTCCATTATACTTAACCGTATTAGTGAGTTGAAGAAACCTTTTAATATGGTCATGAGGATCATCAATTGAACGCCCCAAGAAGGGTTGAGCATAGACCATTTGAATGAAGCCAGATTTAAGCTCGAAGTTGTTAGCTCCAATCTCGGGTATGACAATAGCATCGGTGTTGCCTTCTACATGCGATTGCAAAAGCTCGATCATTGGTTGATTGTCCATGGTGACAATAGGTGGAGTAATGACTTCGGCTTGAGCTACTTTCTTCTTACGAGCACGAGTACGCATGCACACCTACAAAAGGAAAAGCAAAATAGACAAGAAATATTTTTGGTTTTTATGGTTTTTTCTATTTTTTTGTATTTTTGAATTTTTTTAATTTTTATGGATTTTTAAAAATTTTAAAGCAAGGAAAATAACGTTCAAAGATGAACGGATCCCAAAATCCAACGTGTCTCTCACTTAAAACCGTTAATCTTAACGAAAAGAGCCGGCAACGGCGCCATTTAATACAAGGTTTTCACCAAGTATAAAAGAGTTATCGTCCGAACTTTTCGAATTGATTACTAGTAGAAAGTGCGACTCAGTCGTTCTTGGTGGAATAATAAATGGGGAAAAGTTATCTATTTTAAACTAAAGATAAAAATGTCGTTGAAAGCTAGAAAATTTAATCTAAGATAAAACAAGTTAAAACAATGCTAAGTAAAAAGGCGGGAAAAATTAAAGTTAGAAAATAGAAACAATTCAGAAAACTACTAATTAAACTAAATCTGAAAATAAGATAATAGGTATTTCAGAAAAAAGGGATTTTTGGAATAAAGCATGTTTTCAGAGAAAGAGATTTCTTCGGAATAAAGGACGTTTTCGGAATAACTGCCTTTTCAGAAAAAGAGATTTCTTCGGAAAAAAGAGATTTTCAGAAAAAAAGGTATTTTCGGAAAAACTGACTTTTCAAAAAAATGGTATCTTCGGAAAAATTGACTTTTCAGAAAAATGGTTTTCGGAATAAAGATGTTTTCAGAATAATGAGCTTTTTCGGAATAAAGAACTTTATCAGAAAAATGGGTTTTCGGAAAAAAGAGATTTTCAGAAAAATTGGATTTTCGGAAAAAGAAGGTTTTCAAAAAAGATAGCTTTTTCGGAATAATAAACTTTTCAGGAAAAATGATGAATTCATAGAAATGATGAATTCAGAGAAAGGGAATTTCGGAATAACAGCAATTTCAGAAAAAGGAAGATTTCATAGAAATGATCAATTCAGAAAAATGGCATTTTCGGAAAAATTAACCCTAATCGGAAAATGTTAAAACTCAGATACGAATAAACAGAAACAACCAAACTTAAGGATTAAGCTACGAATACGCATGAACCAAACAAGCAATTAACCAAAACTTTAACCAAATAAATTTTAAGAAGAACAAAATAAGCCACAAATTAAAAACTATAAAAACACTAAATAAAACATTTAAAATCAACTAATAAGCAATTCTATCAATCTATCAAAACAACTTAATAAAAAATAAGCCAAACACTAGAAGATTAATAACCACAATAAGCTCAAAACATCCACCACATCAAAACTAAAAGATCAATCACATGAATAAAACAATCACTTAATCAAAGAGATGAGATTAACTACATGATTATCAAGATTAAGAAAAAAGATTAAGAAAGGTAGAATGAGAATTAAGAAAATAAGCTTGATTGATTAAAGACGAATATCAAAAGATTACAAGATTAATGTAAACATTAATAAACTTGGAAGGAAAGATAGAGAGAAAAATAAAAAGCACTTAAAAATTAAACTACAACTATTCAAAACTAAAACACCTAACACCCCCCTAATGACATATTAGGAGGGTATTTATAGGAGGTGGGGAGATTACATGATTAAGCTATCTTATTTCTTTCTTCTCGTCTCGACTCGACTTAATTTCTTTGTCTTTCTCGACGTCGTCTCGGGATTTGTCGATATAAGTTGAACTTGTCTTCTAAATTTCTTCTAAAATTAGACTTGAGTTCTTCGACTTCATTAAACTTCTGTCTTTAGACTTTTTCTTCGATAAATCTTCAGAATTGGCCTTGGACTTCCGTTCTTTTTGCATTCTCAATCTTTCGACTTCGTCTTTAGTCTTTTTCTTCAATAAAAGCCCGTGATAGCCCATGTTTTCTTCCTTTTGCATCTTTTGGTCCTAAAACACAATAAAAACACAAACCACACGTAATTCCGACTTTTACGACATAAAATACACGTTTTGGTCTTGTTATTATTAGAAATAAGTGGTAAAAGGATAAGTGTTTTCACACTTATTAGTTGGCACCGCCAAAAGTGGACTCAAGGCAAACAAAACGAAAAATAATCCCCTTTGAACCATAAACACTTGCATACACACATAAACACTTGCAAAATTGGAACCAAGCTTACAAAGCGAAATATGATGCGAGTATAACATATGATGGAGGTTCTCAAAATTGGAACCAAGCTTATAAAGCAAAATGTTATACTCGAAATATGATGGAGGTTCTCACAGAAACACTTGCATTAACATCCTAAAATTCCTTTCCAAACACTCTTTAATGAAGAAACCAAACAAAAGAAGTGAAATTTTATTGCTGAACACACTTTGTTGCAGAACCGAACACACAGCTTATTGTCAAACTAACTATGAAGCATCACCAACAGCCAAAACTCATACTTTGTCGCTAATACACTTTGATGCAGAATCCAAAATAGCAAAACCTGAAACTCGCATGTGCAGACTTTGTACATGAGCTAAAACCATAAAAAAAACTGAAAACGAAACTGGAATACCAATACATACATTTTATTCCAACGGCACTTCAACTCTCTTATTAGCTTTTGTTTCATCCAACTGAAATAATAAGAGTAATCATTTTTAGAATTATAAAAACAAGAATTAAAATTTATATTCTAGTTCTAAATCAGCCATACCTTTTTCGTTTAGAAACTCGTAATGTTGTGACCTTTGGCTTTGCAATAACTACACTTTTTCTTTTTCTTCGCATCCATAGAAATTTCTAAACCCGACTTTATTCTTGTAGCAGCCTTTGGACGTCCTTTTCTCTTAACAGTGTTTAAAGGATCAGAAGCACTAATTTGCTCACTTTGTGTGACAACTGGTATCGAAGAATTAATAACAGGATTAACCCTCGGCTTCTATGTTATTTCTTTGATGTTTCTTATTAAGACAATCATCAAATAATATGTTAAGTTTTTCAATTTCGCTTGGGGAATCTCTTACTCCATCAAGTAACTTATTGAACTTTGATCCGATACACCATAAAGTCATGAAACTAACCTCTTGAGTGGCATTGTTGTGAACACCGCTCCATCTCGCAATACTCCCGACATTATATGTTTCTTTCATTGTCCATCTCGGTAATATAGAGTGATTAGGAATAGATACTAAAAGCTTTCTCTTTATAATATAGAGAATATGTTTGCATAATATTCCACAAGTCTTAAATCTTGCACATGAACAAGTAGCTAAATCTGAACTAACTCGATATTCAACAGTCTTCCAGCCTTCTTTGTCACCTTTTATAAAACCAATACGATATTTGACCAAGTCATTAACTTTGCTTATTTTTTCATGACCACAATCACCACTAGCCTTCCACTCTTTCCTGAATTTTTCATAAATATTTCGAGTATAACATTTTGCTGCCATGGCTTCAATTGGGTGATCGCTATGCAATGTGGGATTGGAGTCTAAAGTTCTAAAATCTTGCTCCCCTTCTGCACTTCTTCGTGAACTCACAGCCTTGTCATATTGTACCACAAAATCATTTAACATAGTTTTCGAGTTAACGAAACCATCAAAAAAATGAATGAATACTTTCACTTCGTCCACTAGTTGTCATGCCAGCAAAAAAAGTGTCTTTCAAGTATGCTTTTATCCAATGATGACGCAATTTGTACATATTTCCCAACCAACAATCATCATTAATGTGATATTTCTCCTTCAATTCTTCCCATTTTGCTTCATAACCTTCAATATTTTGGCTTTTAACCCGCTTAGTATATGTATCTTGAAAGTCATCATATCGAGATCCTAATGGTTGAAGATGCTCGAGAACATGCTTTTGAATATGCCAAGCACAATAGCGATGCCTTGTTTGTGGAAACACATTTTCAATTGCTTTACCCATCGCCGAATTTTGGTCAGTGATTATAGAAACAAGTGGCCAGTCATGCATACATTTAAGATACTGTTTAAACAACCATGTAAATGTTATCTCGGTCTCATCTTCCAGTAATGCTGATCCTAGCAAAATAGTTTGATTGTGATGATTAACTCCAACAAATGGAGCAAATGGAAAGCATAATTTATTCGTCTTGTATGTCACGTCGAAAATAACAACGTCACCGAATTGACTATAAGACGATCTTGATCTGCCATCGGCCCAAAACACATTTCTTAATGTCCCGTCGGTACTTAAATCCATTGCAAAGTAAAAATCCTTGTCTACTTCAGCTCTCTCTTTGAAATGCATGATGACTCCATGACACTCTTTGCCCAAATTTCTTATCCTTTCGCCGCTAACAATAGTAGAACACTGAACTCTAGTAAGCTTGTCCTCATGGTTGCCTCTATATGCATTCACTACTTTTGTGATTTCACTAGGTCTTATACCTTCTTTTTACAACAAAGTAACAAGATCCTTACATTCTTCTGAACGATGAAAGGACTTGTGAGACCATTGTCGTGGTACATGTGACGGAATGTCAAAAGGATGATTGTGTTCATCAAGAAGATCTTCCGCAACCCACTTTTCGTCATGTGACAATTTCAAGCGTATCATAGCTTTTGATCGACGTCGAAGTGCCAGTAAAAAATAACCTAATTACCTTATACTAGATAGGGTAGGTGGGTATCGATCCACGAGGAATATGTGGTTTTAGTTTAAATTTTGGGGTGATCACTGATCAATAAAAGTTTTGGTTTTGAAATCTAACAACTAAAATACTTTTGATAATAAAAATACTGATTAAAAATTAAAATACTTATTAAACTAATAATAAAGCTATAAAAATATAATAAGGATGTAAACAACTAAAAGAAAAATGCAATCCCTTCCAGCTCCTAATATTTATGGTTGATCAAACTTATGGATTATCAAAACTTTTCTAACTGATTACAAAGATTATTTCAACTTAATATGAATGAATTAATGTCGGCATTTATTATGTTTATCAATGACTCACAATAATAAATATTATATTAATGCAACCAATAATTATGTTTTAATAATTTATTTGGGTATAATTTATATCGATTATGCAACCATATTTTTCTTTAGCTAAATAGAATAAGAATGAATTGCTAACTAATAATAAATTGTCTTGCACAAATAATTAAACATAATACCGAATCAAATAATATAATTTATAAAGAAATTATAAATCAATGTAAAATAAATATGATAATCCAAAAGTAATGATCAAACCATAAATAAAGTTACCGGAAAGAATTACAATAAAATTAGCCAGACATCGCGATACACTCGACCCACGATACACTGTTGATCGCCTTTTTTTATAAACTCTTTCGATTTGCGGCTATATTACCTCCCCAATATTCCTTGTCGTCATATTTTCTTTTTCCTCAACAAGTGGCAATTAATGGGTCCAATATGGAATCCTTTTTTCTCTTTATGTACGGCTCTCCCAAAATCACCAATTGTTGTATATGGCGTCTGACTTTTGATATGCGGTTGAATATATTGCTTCCACTGTGCGACTATTGTTTTTGTCCTTTTTTTTCTTTCCCCAAAAGACAATTGATCACCTCAATATATATGTTATCTTCAGTCGGTTAGTTCTTTCATGGGCCCCAATTTTATTTTTATTTATTCTTTTGGGATATAAGAACTTTGCCCAATTAAAAATAACCCAACGTCAATAATTGCTTAAACGAAGCCCGGACAAATAAAAGATGACCAAAAATAGTGCGACGCGCTCAAATCTTTTTCTTCAATATTTCTTCTTCATTTATCGGCGCTCACAATGTCTTTTCTCTAAAAAATTAATAAAGCGGTCATTTTATTCTATTTCGCTCATAACCTACATAAACACAAAACACATTAAAAGTACATGTATAATAAAAAAAATAAATATATAACTAGGCTAAATTAACATGCTATTAGGTGAATGAAAAATACACCGATTAAATCCTCTCAACTTAACCTTTACCGTTTCGAGTAAAAATAAAATAAAAATATACAAGCATGTTAATTTCATAATTTTTAATCATACTATTGAAATTTCATCAAAAAGATCACATTCAACCTAATACGCTAATAACCATCCTACATAACAAATAATACAAAATGATTACCAATATTTTTGTCCTTCTTAAACACTTAGCATAACCATTCCCATAGATTCCATTTACTTTATATTTCATATAATTAACCATGTGTCCAACATACCTAATGCACACCTATAATCAATCTAAACATTAATCTAAAACAAGAGGTGAGAATATCGTACACCTTTTATAAAATTGGAGTTTTTATACCATAAGAGCACATCATAAGCCATCATACTTTAGCTTACATACTTCCACTTTTTTCTCATCATTTTTTTCTTTTTTTTCATTTTTTTTTTCATTTTTTTTCACTTTTTTTTCTTTTTTTTTCACATCACACATAAGCTATTTTTTAGCCATTCGGGACCGTTTCTTATACAAGTCATCCCGAACGCTTTATACACTCCTTTCAAGGTTGATATAAAGACCAATTATTTAGAAAAATGAATATCTATCATATAGGTGCATACTAAGACAAATTAGCACATGGAAACCGGTTAATTTTTCTATTTTAATTAAATGGGAACAATTATACTTCGTGCCTACTGGTACATCACATGATGGAATTATCTACCACATAGTATAATTATACAATGCACTAAATTAAACTATTCTTTCTAATTTCATTACAATAATACAAGGATTGGGTTATTTCACATAAAATTGTCTCAGCTAAGTGCAATGTTATCCATCATAAAATTTGGCGTCTGACCCATGCCAACAACTAAAGTATCACCTTGCGCGGGTGACGAATCAGATAGGCAAGCCCAACATATGACTACCACCAATAATTATGACAGTTCTCCAACTCTTTTCTAAGGCCACCGTGCGCGGGTGGCGAGCCGAATAAGATCAATTCTAAGTGTCCTAACCCAACTATTACATTACTATATTTCATATTATTTATTCAAACTTTTTACTCGATCTAAGCAAAGGTAAGTAGAGGGAATTCAACTGGCGTGGTTTGATCATCTAAATTATACATATGCCTAACTACATGCAAACAATCAAATCAATTTAATAACCAAATTATACAATGGAATCGGGTGCACCTGATAATTATGGCCAAATCTTCTAGCTTGCTCCAATAAATCATCCACAAGCTAATCTTCAGAATCTGCAAATACTCAACAAACATATATGTAGAAGAAACTTCCACATCTAATTAGCATAAGACTCTTATAATGTGATTTAAATTTTTTTAAAAATTTTCAATTTTTCCCAAAAATGACATTTTAACCCATTTTGACCAAAATTTCACACAAAAACATGTAACACATGTGCCACCCCCCCTCAACTTAAAGCATTGCATTGTCCCTAATGCAAAAACTTTAAATTGAAAGTTTGGTTAAAAATCAATTTGACAAACTCACACAAAAATAAAAACCTAACTCACTTTCGTAGGAATCACGGTTGCATTTAGCGTATGAAACAAGCCTTTAAACCACTCGGTAGCCCGACTGGATGAGTTTTTATCTCGTGAGGGTTTGTAGTGAACACACCCACAAAGTTTCAAACACACACAAAAATAAGATAATAAATTGAAAAAGAAAATACACACACTACAAACCACAAACCACGTGTTGCCTCCCGCGAAGCGCTAAGTTTACCGTCTTCAGCCAGACATAACTCATATGAGCTATTGAGACGGTTGGAGTGGTTCCAAGTAAACCACATCCACCGTTTCCATCTGATCACTCTCCAACTCAACATACGGCTTCAAACGGTGTCCATTAACTTTAAAAGGCTCTCCACCCACCATATTTTTTATTTCAATGGCTCCGTGTGGAGAGACTTGAGTCACAATATATGGACCCGTCCATTTACTTCTCAACTTCCCAGGAAAAAGCTTAAGTCTAGCATTGAATAACCAAACTTTTTGACCAACCAAGAAAGACTTCTTGGTGATGTGTCGGTCATGAAAAGCTTTGTTTTTCTCCTTATAAATCCTAGAACTCTCATAGGCATCACGTCTAATCTCATCTAGTTCAGATAATTGAAGTTTCCTAGAACTACCCGCTTTCTCTAAATCCAGATTAACGGTCTTAATCACCCATTTAGCCCTATGCTCTATCTCAACCGGTAAATGACACGCCTTGCCATATACCAACTTATACGGTGACATACCAATAGGAGTCTTAAAAGCCGTCCTATATGCCCACAAAGCATCATCTAACCTCAAGGACCAATCTTTCCTATCACTACGGACGGTCTTTTCTAAAATCGCTTAATCTCCCTATTTGATACTTCCACCTGTCCACTAGTCTGTGGGTGATAAGGGGTAGCTATCCTATGATTAACTCCATAGTGTTTCAGTAATTTCCCAAATCTAAAGTTCTTAAAGTGAGAACCCCCATCACTAATGACAGCCTTAGAAATTCTATGTCTAGCAAAGATATTCTTTTTAACAAACTTAAGGACTACACTATGGTCATTTGTTCTAGTAGCCTCAACCTCTACCCACTTAGACACATAATCAACTGCCACTAAAATGTACACATTGCCATGGGAAGTGGGGAATGGTCTCATAAAATCAATACCCCATACGTCAAAGATCTCAACAACAAGTATGGGATTCATAGGCATTTGATCACGCCTTGAAATCCCACCAACTTGTTGGCAACGAATACATGCTTTCACAAAAGACTGGGCATCCTTGAATATAGTCGGCCAAAAGAAACCGCTTTGCAGGAGTTTATGCCCAGTTTTTGTAGCACCAAAGTGTCCACCACATGCATAAGAATGGCAATGAGACAATATGTCCATATGCTCATGGTCAAGAACACATCTCCTAACAACTTGGTCAGCACACACCTTATAGAGCTCCGGGTCCTCCCAAAAATAATGCTTCAACTGGGAGAAGAAGTATTTTCTTTGTTGATTGGACCAAAAATCCGGAAGCTTTTTAACAGCTAGGTAATTGACTATATTTGCGTACCAAGGAACCTTAGAAACCTCAAATAAACTTTCATCCGGAAAGCTTTCCTTAATCACGTCAGAAGGGTCGAACGGCGGAGGGATAATTCTAGACAAATGGTCGGCAACTACATTTTCTGACCCCTTTTTATCCCGAATTTCTAGATTAAATTCCTGTAAAAACAAAATCCACGTAAGCAACCTCGGTTTTGTCTCTTTCTTAGTCAACAAATGTTTTAAGGAACTATGATTTGAAAATACTATCACCTTAGGATGCCCCCAAATATATGACCTAAACTTATCAAGAGCAAAAACAACAGCTAACAACTCTTTTTCAGTAGTGGTGTAATTCATTTGAGCTTCTGAAAAAGTCTTACTAGCATAAAAGATCACAACGGGTATCTTATCGACCCGCTGTCCTAGAACCGCCCCAGCGGCATAATCACTTGCATCATACATGATCTCAAAAGGCTTCGACCAATCAGGTGATTGCAGAATAGGGGCTTCTACAAGCTTTTGCTTAAGCATATTGAATGCTTTAAGACATAATTCATTAAAGTCAAAGCGTGCATCTTTTAAGAGTAGATTACAAAGGGGCTTTGATATTGCACTAAAATCTTTAATAAATTGTCTATAGAACCCGACATGACCAAGAAAAGATCATACACCTTTGATGGTAGTGGGAGGAGGAAGGGTTGAAATTACTTGAACTTTGGCACGGTCAACCTCAAATCATTTTTCAAACACAAAATGCCCTAATACAATTCCCTCTCGAACCATGAAATGGCTCTTCTCCCAACTAAGCACCAGATTAGTTTCGGTGCATCTTTTTAACACACTTTCAAGCTGATCAAGGCAGCTTTCAAAGGATTGACCAAAGATGGAGAAATCATCCATAAATATCTCTACAGATTCTCCAACCATATCAGAAAATATACTCATCATGCACCGTTGAAAGGTAGCAGGTGCATTACACAGGCCAAAGGGCATTCTTCGAAATGCAAACGTCCTGTATGGACACGTAAAAGTAGTTTTAGCCTGGTCATCAGGATGGATGGGTATTTGATTATAACCGGAGTACCCATCCAGGAAGCAATAGAACTTCTTACCAGAAAGCTTCTCAACTATTTGATCAATGAAGGGTAGTGGGAAGTGATCTTTCGATGTGGCATTATTAAGCTTACGGTAATCTATGCAAACTCTCCACCCAGTAACTGGTCGGGTTGTGAGTTTTTCCCTATTCTCGGTTTCCACAACGGTGATTCCGGCCTTTTTAGGCATCGTTTGAGTAGGACTTACCCATTTACTATCCGAGATGGGATAGATGATAGCAACATCTAACCATTTAAGAACTTCCGTCTTCACTACCTCTTTCATATTAGGATTCAGACGCCTTTGCGCATCTTTGGATGGCTTAATGTCTAGGTCCGTACAATTCGATGCATACATAATGAAGGGCTGATCCCTTTCAAGTCTGCAATCGTCCATCCTACTGCTGCTTTGTACTTGGAAAGCACTTTTAAAAGTGCTTCCTCTTGTGGTTCAGAAAGATCAGAAGCAACAATAACGGGTAATGTATTGTTAGGACCTAGAAAAGCATATTTAAGATTGGATGGCAAAGGTTTTAGCTCAAGAGTTAGAGGCGCCCTTAGAGACGGCTTCGTGGCCGTGTCAAAAGTAGAAGGCAAGGGCTCCACTTTATAAGACCAAGGTGGTTTTTGATGGTCTAAAGAACTGGCCAAACACTCTTGAATCTCTTGAACTTCAGCAACATCGAGAATCTCCTCGTTTTCACCAGTTAGATATAATTCCTAAGGATCATCCTTAAGCATACGGGATGCATGCTTTTGGACTTCCTCATCGATCACATCAATTTGGTAACATTCATTCATCGTAGGAGAATTCATAGAATTAAACACATTCAATCTTATCTTCTTATTACCGAATGCAATATCCATGGCACAAGTCCGACAATTAATCCTATCATCTATCGTGGCTAAGAATGGGCGCCCAAGGATAATAGTTGGTTGAACATCCTTGTATTGTGACTCGGTGTCCATAACGAAGAAGTCAACTGGGTAATCGAAGTCATCAACATTCACAATTACATCCTCTAAGATACCTCTAGGAATTTTGGTAGATCGATCGGCTAAGGAAATAATAGTGTCTGTCTTACGAAGAGTTCCTAAGTCATACTTATCGACCAAACTAGCAGGAAGGATGTTGATACTAGCACCAAGATCAAGGAGCGCCTTCTTAATGGCAACATTTCCGACCACAACTGAAATCAACGGTGCTACAGGATCTTTGAATTTAGGAGGAAGAGAGCTAGATAAGACTGCACTAACATGCTCCGTTAGGTCAATATTTTTAGGCAACGACGCCTTCAGCTTCCTCTTCTTAGTACACAAGTCCTTTAAAAACTTGGCATATGCAGGAATTTGCTTGATAGCATCAATAAGGGGGAGATTGATTTTAACTTGCTTGAAAGTCTCCCACATATCCTCAGCATGAGGAGCCTTTTTAGCTAACTTTGCAGATGTCGATTTTTCCAAAGCTGTGGGGTATGGTGTGCTGGACACACCACCCTCCCCAACTTCGGGAGATTCAGTAACTTTAAGATTCTGTGTTGTTGGTTTAGGAAAATCATTTAACAAATCATTTACCAACTCAGAACCGGACTTAACATTATCAAAATTTTAACCTTCAACAATAATTTCGTCATCAGTAACGAAATCCTCGACATCAGGAGAACTTGGAATTACCTTGTCATTGTTGTAGATTTTACCGTTTCGAAGAGATGTCACCATATTCACATGCTCATTTCCATTTTTCTTGTGTGCGGGATTCATGGTGGGGTAGCTCGGTAGCCTTCCTTCATCTCTTTTGCTTAGTTGATCCGCCAATTGACCAACTTGTCTCTCAAGAGCTGCAATAGATTTAGTAGTGGTCTCGTGTCTTTGATTAGTGACCTCAAATTTTCTATTGATCTCTTGATTGTTGGTAGACAATGAATCCATAAGCCTACCAAACTTTCGGTCAAGATTCAAGAGACGGTTGTCATCTTGGCCTTGGCCCTGATTTGGATATTGTTGTTGTGGCTTATGATAGTAAGAATTTTGTTGGAAGTTAGATGAATCGCCACCCTCATACCTTGGTTTGTAATCATAGTGTTGTTGTTGAGCATTATTAGGGCGATTGTCTTCATCTTTCCAACGGAAGTTGGGGTGATTGCGCCATCCAGGATTGTAACTTTCGGAGAATGGGTCATTTCGTGGACGACCTCCATATACTCCATTCACCTCCTCATTTGGTGGCGCTCCCCAACTTTGACAATTATCGACTGAGTGACTTGGATCACCACACATTGAACACCCACTATGCGACACATTAGACACATTTGGAACACCTTTTCCTAGATTTCTTAACAAAAGATCAACTTTCTTACTCAACTCGTTTATTTCAGAATTTGTGCCACGTGGGTTAGACAAATAATTGACGGAAGATGGGTGGTTGTTTCGATCAACTGAAGCTTGGGTCTTGGAACCTTTGCTTAGTTTTTCAAAAAAATCCCATTCTTCCTCCATAGGTCGCGAGAAAAACATACCCCCACTAGTGGCCATCACAAATTGTTGGTTGTTATAATCCAACCCATCATAGAAGACTTTGACAAGCTCCCATTTTGGAACATCGTGATGAGGGCAAGTTCTTAATAACTCCTTAAGTCTACTAAATGCTTCATGAAACTGCTCGCTTGGGATTTGACGAAAGGATTTAATCTTATTCCTAATGGCAGCAGTTTTACTTATAGAATAAAATTCCTCAAGAAAAGCAGATTGCATTTCAGACCATGAGTTAATACTACCTGGCTCAAGAGATGAGAACCAGTCCTTAGCTTGATCTTTAAGAGAAAAGGGAAAAAGGCGAAGTCTTACCTCATCTTTGGTAATGTTATTAACCTGATGTGTGTCAGCAATTGAGAAGAATTCTCGCAGATGTGCGTATGGCTCCTCACGACCTCTAAACACTGGCAAGATTGCTATGAGGTTCGGCTGGATCTTGAAGTTACTTGTAACCCCTTTAACCGGATCCGGATAAACGATAGGCAAGGGATCCTCGAAGATCCCCGGCCTGTAATAAGAATCAACACCTCGTGGTGGGGATTCTTCTCCGCTACTACTTCCGCTAGCATCTCCGCCAACATCTTCACTACCTGGCATTTCAGCGAAAAGATCTGCTAAACCTGAAAAATCAAGATTAGTAGAAAACTTTCGAAACGTCTTCCTTCTCAACCTTGCACTTTTCTCAACCTCAGGATCGTAAGCTAACGGTGATGTACGTCCCGATCTACGTGTGCGCATACACTAACCTGCACACTCACAAAAAACAAAACAAAACAAACAAAACAAGAAAAAAAATCTTTTTGTATTTTTTATTTTATTTCAGAAAAATATTAACAAAAACTTAAACGGAGAGCTCACTAGTCCCCGACAGCGGCGCCAAATTTTTGATCGACGTCGAAGTACCGGTAAAAAATAACCTAATTACTGATGACGTATAGTCCCCAACCGGGTCACGAACCCGGCCCACGGGTACTACCCGTATCCGGCCCATCACAGATGGGTGGAATAATGTCATTCAGGCTTATGGGCTTGGATGAACAGTAACCGCACATGTGTGCGGCCCACGGCCCGTTGCGGCCGACATAAGATTAGACAGAATCATATTCTGTCTGGGAATATCTTCATCCCAAATGGAGAAGGATATTTACTACCAAAATTAGAAGATAGCAATCATTCTAATTCTGATAGTTATCCTTTCCTTGGGGCTAAAGTATCAGTGGCAGCCCACTAGGATTCCACTGCCTATAAAAGGAACCCCCAAGGGTTCCACAAAGGTATTAAGATTCATACTCTAAACTCACATAAACCCTAAATCGATTACTTACTCTCACGCCGAAGTCTAATCGTGGGAAACATTCCCACGGTAAGCCTAAAGCGTGCTGTTTAGTGTGCAGGATCCCGACCAAACGATTCACTTGGTGCAGGAGCCGGAGCCCAGCCAACCCGAATTAAGCCTAATTCGGGTCTAGCGAGGATCAACCAACTTTTGCATCAACAAGTTGGCGCCATCCATGGGACCCATAACACTAAGCTAGAACTAAACCTCATCTCGAATTTCTAATGACGAACGGGCATCCGCAAGCTAACCCCAGGAACGTGAATCCCGGGAACCGGAAGTCCCAAGGGGAAGGGATTCTCATCCCCAACCAATCACCTAGCCGCCTCGCAGGCGGGCCTGGTAACCGTGGCAGTTTTCAGCCCTTGGGGGTGAAAAGCACGATCTCCATGACACCCCCGCCTACCTCAACCCTAGACAACCTAGATCCAGGGAGTGCGCCAAACCCTCCTAACAAGGAACCGCGCAGACCCTCGACGGAGGAAGAAGTGGAAGTCCTACCACTCAGTGAGGAGGATCTTACTCGAGTTCTCACGCAGAACTTCGAAAGGATCGTCCCGGGGATCGCATCAAGGTTGAATCTGGGGAGGGACCTCCAATCCAGACTCAACTTTGGTGACACCGGACCAATCACCTCCTCCCAAATCAGAGGAAAAGGAGAGCTCGGCCTCAGGAGCAGGGCACCTTTGAGGAAACCCCTCAACCCCGGAATATGTTTGAGCGCATAGGAGATCGCCTCATGCAGGAACTAATGCAGTCACAAGAGGGAGAAAAGTCGGATGGCTCACCCAAACGACCAGATCGAGAGCTGACCAGAACCGCACGCCGCCAGAGTGTGTGGGACAGGATGAACACTGGGAAAAAGGCTCCTGGTTCGTCCCAAAAAAGTGGTCCGTATTCAAAGGATGGGGCACCACCGCCGTCCCCGGATCCGTCCGGAGAGGACTCAGATGACCATCCGCCTAAGCGTCGCCGGCCTAGGCGCACCCCTCCACCACCATCAAACAATGATGAGTATTATGGTGGCCCTTACTATCGAGATGCGGAAGCGGAGGATCTTTCGCGTCCATGGTGTGAACCATGGGATGACCCTAGGCTTACCCGGCCATGGGCGGATCCCAGGGAAGACCCGTTCACCCTTCGCATACGGAACTATTCTGAGGACACCAAACGTCGCATGCCGGCGTGTATCAAGACTTATGATGGGTCCGGTGATCCGGTGGATCACCTTAAAATATTTGATACGCAGGCTAAAATTGAGCGATGGCCCATGCCTATATGGTGCCAAATGTTCAATTCGACCTTGATCGGAAATGCCCGTGACTGGTTTGAGGCACTCCCTCCACGGAGCATTGATACTTTCACGGAACTACGCACTGCGTTTGAGAACAATTATACTCAAAGGAAGAAGTATAATAGGGATCCGGTCTCATTGGCAACTGTCAAGCAACGGCCGGGGGAGTCCACAGAAGCCTTCACTGAACGCTTCAATGATGAGTTTACGCGCACAAGAACCATGCCGGAGCTCCTGAAAATCTCTGACTACATGCACGCCATAACAGACAGAGAACTGATCAGGCGCCTCAATGACAAGCGTCCAGAGAGATATGATGACCTCATGGAAAGGGTCAGAAATTTCATAGAAGGAGAAACAGCTGTTGCCGCGGCCTACCCATCCCGAGGAAATGGGTATCGGTCAAATGATCAGTCTCGTAGACAGTCGGGTGGTCAAGGCAATCAGAACAATAACAAAAGCTCAGACTATAAGAGCCAAAGCAAAGGAGGACGGCAGGACGATAAGTTCACCCCCCTAAAGATGTCCTACCGGGAGATCTTGTTAACGGAAGGGGCGAACTTCCCAAGGCCTCCCCCAATGACCACTCCACCAGAACGTCGGCAAGGAAGTCGCTTCTGCGAGTTCCATAATGACAAAGGCCACGGTACGGAGGAATGTATCCAGCTCAAGAAGCATATCGAGTCACTGATCAAATCAGGTAAACTCAAGCACCTAGTTAAGGATTGGAAGGATGGAAAAGACAACAACAAAAAGTATGATAAGAAGGATCCCCAAAAGGACAAACCTTTGACTATATACATGATCCAATCCAGACAGCGCCGCACGAGGCAGAAAGTTGGCCAAAAATTTTCACGCGGCAGGGAAATCTCATTCCCTCCCATCACAGCAAGCGATGTGATTGATGCGCCTCTCACTATTGAGATAAGCATTGGAACACACAACGTTCGTCGCATGTATGTGGATGGAGGATCGTCAGCAGAGGTACTTTATGAACACTGTTTCGTGCAGTTATGCCCAGAAATAAGAAGCCAATTAGTACCGGCCACGTCGCCGCTTACTGGCTTTAGTGGAGACACTATCTGGCCGATAGGGCAATTACGTTTGCTTGTAAC
Organism: Glebionis coronaria; assembly: GCA_025667525.1. NCBI lineage: Eukaryota > Viridiplantae > Streptophyta > Magnoliopsida > Asterales > Asteraceae > Glebionis > Glebionis coronaria. The sequence continues at coordinate 93,621,389 of CM046881.1, forward strand.
CATTGGGAATGAGGAACATTCCACTACGGCGTGGATGAACTTCATGGTGATACGCTCACACTCTCCGTATAATGGGATCATAGGCAGACCAGGCATTTTGGCTATACGGGCAGTACCCTCTACGGCGCACGGAATGATCAAATTCCCCGTTGAGGGGGGTATCGTTACCATTTACAACACAGTCGTACCAGCATCCGAGTGTCACACCGTGACAACACCAGCTCCACCTGTTCCACCCAAGGATGGATCACCACCTCCTAATTGGAAGGTAGCCATTCACCCTGACTATCCGGAACAGGAGGTATCCATAGGAGGGGCGCTCTCGGACAGCGGAAAAAGGGCCATGTGCTCTCTTTTAAGTGCAAACCTAGATATATTCGCATGGGAGTCAAAGCATATGACAGGCGTGCCACGTGCGATAGCAGAGCATAAGCTCTAGATCCGCCAAGGGTACCAACCCATTAAGCAAAAGAAGCGCGGCCAGGCGCCTGAGCGCAGCCAAGTGATATTGGAGGAAGTACAGAAACTAGTGGATGCAGGCATCATGCGCGAGGTATACTACCACGAGTGGTTATCCAATCCGGTCATGGTCAAGAAACATGACGGAAGTTGGCGCATGTGTGTGGATTTCACGGATCTAAACAAAGCCTGCCCACAGGATTGTTACCCGCTACCGGAAATCGACTGGAAGGTGGAGTCCTTGTGCGGATATCCTTTCAAATGCTTCTTGGACGCATATAAAGGGTATCACCAAATCCAGATGGCGGAGGAGGATGCAGAAAAAACGGCGTTCCATACGAGCCAGGGCGTATATTGCTATACGAAAATGACGTTTGGACTGAAGAACGCCGGCGCTACATATCAGCGGTTGGTGGATAAAGATTTTGAATCACAAATAGGACGCAACTTGGAAGTCTATGTTGATGACTTGGTGATAAAAAGTCACACGGAGGAGGCACTTCTCCGGGATGTCCAAGAGACATTCGACACGCTGAGAAGGATTAACATGAAGTTAAATCCAAAGAAATGTACGTTTGGAGCAACGGAGGGAATGTTCCTTGGATATTTGATTGATCCAAACGGCATCAAACCTTGCCCAGAGAAGACGGACGCAGTGATACAACTGCCGTCCCCTCAGATACGGAAGGAGGTGCAGTACTTGGGAAGTTAGCCGGGCTGAATAGATTCCTATCTAAATCCGCAGAGAAGTCATTACCCCTATTTAAGACACTCAAGAAGTGCATTAGAAAGGGAGACTTCCGCTGGACGAAGGAAGCCGAGGAAGCCTTCGGCCAACTCAAGCAGCATCTTGCATCTCTCCCTATGCTAGTAGCTCCCCGGCCAAAGGAGGAACTCATTATGTATCTCTGAGCTACTCATGGCGCAATAAGCGCGGTACTTATGACAGATAGAGATACAGTACAAACTCCGGTCTACTTTATAAGTAGAACACTACAAGGGCCGGAGCTGAATTATTCCTCCAAGGAGAAATTGGTGTTAGCACTAGTGTTTGCTACAAAGCGGTTGCGCCGGTACTTTCAGGCGCACCCAATTGTAGTCATTACGGATCAGCCACTCAAGGAGGTTATTTCTAGACCAGATGTGGCAGGGAGGCTACAAAAATGGAGCATCCTATTGGGGGAGCACAATATATCTTACAGGCCACGGACGGCTGTTAAAGGCCAGATCTTGGCAGATTTCCTGATCGAGAAGCCGGATGAGGAAGGGCCAATCATCAAGCAAGACGAGATCCCAACAGAACCATGGGTGTTATTTACGGACGGATCTTCGTGTACGGACGGGTCCGGAGCAGGTCTCATCCTCACAAATCCAGAAGGAATGGAATTCACGTACGCCCTCTGTTTTGAGTTCACGGCCACCAACAATAAAGCGGAGTATGAAGCATTAATTGCGGGTTTGAAAATCGCCGCTAGAATGGGAGTCCGCAACCTTGAGGACTACGTGGACTCACGGCTTGTAGCGAACCATATTCTAGGTGGGTATGTGGCTAAGGAGGACAACATGGTCAGGTACTTGGAAAAAGTCAAGTCGCTAATCGCGACTTTCAGTAAGTTTTCCATCAAGCAGGTGCCAAGGGGCGAGAACAAGAAGGCGGACGCTCTTAGCAAGATCGCATCCACAAGCTTCGCTCACTTGTCTAAACAAGTCTTGGTGGAAATACTCAAGAAGAAATCTATAACGGAAGGGGAGGTTGCTGCTATAGTTGAAGAGGATGGACCTACATGGATGACCCCAATCATCAACTATTTGACTAGTGAGACCCTTCCAGACGAGGAAAAAGCAGCACGACGCATCAGAAGGAAGTCGCAGCATTTCGAACTTCGAGAAGGCATTCTTTACAAGCGCTCTTTCTTGCAGCCGTGGCTGCGGTGTGTTGGACCAGTCAGGCCGCTTACGTAATCAGTGACATACACGAAGGGTTGTGCGGCATGCATGCAGGTCCACGATCCGTGGTAGCTAGAGCCTTACGAACAGGTTATTATTGGCCTACCATGCACAGAGACGCGCGCGACATGATTCGCAAGTGTAGTGATTGCCAAGTGCATAGGCCAGTACCGCGGCACCCGCAGCAGGAACTTACACCTATCACGTCCCCATGGCCATTCTATAAGTGGGGAATTGACATTGCAGGACCATTTCCTGTAGCTGCGGGGGGATTTAAATTCTTGATTGTTGCAATGGACTACTTCACACGATGGATAGAGGCCAAGGCAGTCAAGTCTATCACAGGCAAGCAGGTCGAGAAGTTTGTGTGGGAACATATTGTGTGCCGTTTCGGTCTACCAGGAGAAATCATCTCGGACAACGGCAAGCAGTTCACGGACAACCCATTCAAAGATTGGTGTGTATCATTGAACATCAAGCGGCGCTTCGCATCTGTCAAGCATCCGCAGACAAATGGCCTTGTCGAACGGGCAAATAGAAGCTTGGGGAATGGCACCAAGGCGCGTCTGGATGAACGAAGTGGAAAATGGGTCGATGAATTATCACATGTACTATGGGCGCATAGAACTATGATCAAGACAGCCAACGGAGATACTCCATTTGCATTAGCTTACGGTACTGAAGCCGTTATACCAGCAGAAATAGGGATGCCTACCATCCGCACGGCGGAGGTTAATGTCGTCACAAACGATGAACAGCTGCGAATCAACCTGGATCTGTTGGAAGAAAAGAGGGAAATAGCAGCTATCAATGAGGCTAAGTCCAAGGCTAAGATGAAGGCTTATTATGATGCCAAGGTCAAGGGTGTTTCTTTTCGACCAGGAGACTATGTCTATCGTGCTAACGAAGCAAGTCGAGCGGAGAATACAGGAAAGCTGGGCCCTAAATGGGAAGGACCGTATGAAGTCACTGAAGCCTTGGGACGAGGCGCGTACAAGTTACGTGACATGGATGGCCGCGACCTAGAGCGCACATGGAACATCTCCGATCTCAAAAGGTGCTATCTTTGAAAGCTACGGCTTCCGCATGGGTACTTCGCTATTCGCGGTCTTAATAAAGAACCATGCGGTCTATCTGCTTTGTTTTTCTTATGTTTGTTTAGTTTCCTATCTTGTTTTTTAGGACTTGTCATCATTGTTCAAACAAAAGTGTAAATGTTCTAATAAAATGCCGTGGTGCCTAGCTAGCTCCACGGCCTGTTTCGTGCAAATCATTTTTTAGATTTTTTGTCAGTCGTATGAATTTTTTACTTGTATTATAATATGCCATGTTCCATTCATATGCATTCTTTCAAATTACTGTACATGTACTATACGCCTCCAGGCGGGGTAAGAGGATTAAGTGAACCTACTAATTCAACTTGCCGCGTAAGAGGGATGCAACCCCAGCCGCACGGATCATGTTTCCTTACTAGACACCTTACTCACAAGACGTTGTGATAAGTTTTGTATGTCGTACTCACACAGTACTCTGCATAGTAAAGACGCACGTCGCATGTCTAGTAAATTATAGACTTGTATGTATTTTCCTTTTTCATGTGTAAGACGTGACATATCATGCGGCATTGAAATACAATGAAATACACAAGTTTCAAAAGTAAAAATAAACAAAATGGCCGTGGTCATCACGGACTTCTAAATAAAAAGACAAGTTACTACAAATATGTCTTAGCCGTGTACATACACGGACGAATATAATCACAAGTGTTTACAACAGATAAGTTACAAGGGGGGTAGGAATTCCCCTAGGTCCTTCTTCCCTTCCTCAATTAAAGCACGAAGGACCTCCCCACGAGCGTCCTTCCCATCTCGGGCTTTGACTGCAATAGCATCCGGTGCTTCTACAAGCAGCTTCTCGCCTTTCATTGTTTTGGATGCGGAATCGTAAGTGGCCAACGTCAAGGGAATGGGATCAGCACTCAGCCGGGACATTATCGTCTCGTTTGGAGCATCTTTCATTGCCTCAAGCTCATCTAGGAGAGGGTGTTGGATTTCTGCCAAGGCATCCATGGACGCAGTCATGTTAGCCGCTGCGGAAGGGTTGTGATACGGGTGCTGTGTGATATCTTCATTTTTCCCTATCATCTCCGCAGCTTTGACCATGCCTTCATATCTACCACGGTCGATTCCATCGGATACGACCCCGGCAAACGCCTGCAGTAGGTGTGGAGCGTCCAATGCCCTACTTACAGCAAGTCGCAGTCCTTGCTCGATAATCTACCTACGACCGGCTGTAGCGGTTAGTAGGGGGGGGACATACCCTCTCAGCGCAACTTACAACTATCTTGCTTAGCTCTTCATCAGCTGAGGCAACCTGCTCTTCAAGGTTGGTTTGGGTCCGCGTCAATTCTTCCTTCAGCGCGTCACGCTCCTGGGCGATGTTGAAGGATTGCACGGTCACAGCTTTAGTAGCAGCCTCAGCCGCAGACACCTACATATGAAATTTGGAGTTATTACAAGGATATATACTTTTCTTGGGTTATATGCATACAAAAAGTACGAGTGTATGTACACCATTTCGAAAGTTTACCTTCTCGCTTGATGCGGTTACGAGGGCTTCCAACTCAGCAATACGCTTCTCTCTGGCGTCGGCGTGATGCGCTTGCTCCTTCACCGTCGCCTTGGCTGTCAATAATGCCGCCTGTAATGATGCGATGGTCTTCTCGTTCTTCACGACCATCGCCTCACGGCGGGCTATCCTCTTGTCTGCACGACTCACATTAGTGAGGGCCTGGATTAAACGGCGTCTTAACGCGGCGCCCACCGTCACCTGGTGTGCGGACGATACGTCAAACTGCTCGATGAGGGCCTCATGATCTAATTCATCTAAATCTTGGGCGAGGACAGGCGGGGTGATGTGTTCGATAAATTATGAACACTCGGATTCTGCCTCCAGCCGTGTCAAACTTGATAGGTTCCATGCTAAGCGCAGGTTTTCTTCTGGCCCCTCGGGGTGAGGCTCCTTGGCATGTGTGGTGGCAGGTGATGGGGGCTTGTTGGTTGGTGCGGGGGATGGATCTCTCCCCACTTTTTCCCCCTACGCTACGGCTGCCGGATTAGCCCTGTTATTTAAATATTAGTCTATGCATCATACAAAGATATGAATAATACTCACGAGGGGTACTTACGAGGTGCCAATGACAGGGTCTGGGCCGATAGGAGCTATGGCGCTCACAGGGGCGACTCGCAAAACTGGCCCTTCCATGTTCGGGGTGGGATCGGCCTGGGCAGTCGTGGTGCCACTTCCTTCTTGGTATTGTGGGTGGTCTTTCCTCAGCTTCTTGGGGGGAGCATTTGCGACTCCGGCCTCCTCCCCAATTTTCTTCGCTACCCGCCTGGTTGTCTTTCTCTTTCTAGAGGTAAGCGGGGCGGACCCGGAAGCCTGAGTGGTGTCTTCATTGGGGTCATGCTCTTCTTCCTGATTGGTGGTGCCCCCCTCTAGAAATGGGTCTTCGCCGTCTTCATTGTGGAAATCCAATGGGGATTTCTCGATGACGGGCTCTTCTTCGTCCGATCTAGGCTCGGATGTTTCTTCAAGCGGTATCGTACGGTCGGCTAGTGCTTCTAGCAAGGGGAGCTCATTCGGCTTCAACGGCCGGAATCCTTCTGCTACCTTCATGGGGTCGCCCTGGCGGATTAGTCCGTGTAGGTTCATCTCTTCAAAAAATTTTAAAAGTATGTGGGTTAGTAAAGTTCCACACATGTGTGACAAATCAAATTTACAACATATATATTGGACCTACCCTCTCCCTGTTCCGTTAAGAAGCACGGGTATAAGTCATCCCTCCCAAAGTAACGGCGGCTTATCCCTACTAAGCACAGAAAATCTTCCGGCAACCCTCTATGGAAGTCTGTGCGATGGGTATCTAGTATTTTCAGGTCCCTGCTGCTATAATCTTTGGATTTGGGCGGATAGTCTTTGGGGGCTTTGGTTTTAAGTACGAAGGGGGTGGGGAACACCTTCTCATCTACAAAGAAGTAATGGTCGTACCAGTTCTTAAGGGAGTCTAGAGGTTTCCTATATGTCATAGGGGCATTTCCGGGTCGTTTCTTGAACGACAACCACCCATTCACTAACTGAGGAAAGTAGAAAGCCCTAAAAAGGTTCACGGTGGGGGTTACTCCGTAGGTATGGCATGTAATCTCAAACTGGTTGATTTTACACGCCCCTATGCAGTGGAGCTGGGTGATATGGAAGTCATAATACAAAAGAAGGTCTACCAAGAACTTGGATAAAGGGATACGGTAGTTGGCTGAGTCAAACAGGCGTGTATATATGCCTACTTTCCCCGCCGGTGCATCCGTAATCGCTTCACCATCACCCGGATAGGTGGGGTGTACGCTTTCGGGTACATAATACTTCGACAGAAAGTCGAGGTATTTTTCCGCAGACATCACGTTAAGGACATCCGTGATAAGGGGGTTATCCTTTACCATGTTTTATAAAAAGGTTTTTAAAGGCGTGATAATCTAACCTACGGCGCCGAAAATCCGTGGAAAAGAAGGCAAAATTTTTGGAGATAAAAGCTTGAGATTAACAATGGCGGAAGAAGGGGTGAGTTGTGTGTGTAACAAACACGCATACTCACTCTTATATAGGGTTGCCTCAGTTTCCGAGGTACCTTGGATCTTCGACACGTGTCAGTTACCTTGCCTATCCAATGGATAGGGTTTCTGACATTTCTGCAAAATCAGAGGGGGACCCACGGGTCACTTCTTAGCAGTTTTGCGTGGCTCAAGGGTGGGCATTAATGGTGCACTTTTGCAGGCATGCGACTGGATTGTTGACTATCATTAATGTTTTTTATTCTTGTGTCAGGTTATGCGGCTCTTACGTAAGACCGTATTTAATGTTACATTTAAGTTGTCTCGGCCGTTGCGTGCGGCTGGGATAGTATTCATAAAATATTCCTACGAAGGGTCGCCACGTGCGGCCAGAACAACAAAAATTTCAATGTTTCATTTCCTATGTCTTTCCTTGGTATGTCCGGAGAGCACCTTGCTAGTCTAGAGGTTACACCTACGACTGTAACAACTAGACTGGGGGGACATGATGACGTATAGTCCCCAACCGGGTCACGAACCCGGCCCACGGGTACTACCCGTATCCGGCCCATCACAGATGGGTGGAATAATGTCATTCAGGCTTATGGGCTTGGATGAACAGTAACCGCACATGTGTGCGGCCCACGGCCCGGTGCGGCCGACATAAGATTAGACAGAATCATATTCTGTCTGGGAATATCTTCATCCCAAATGGAGAAGGATATTCACTACCAAAATTAGAAGATATCAATCATTCTAATTCTGATAGTTATCCTTTCCTTGGGGCTAAAGTATCAGTGGCAGCCCACTAGGGTTCCACTGCCTATAAAAGGAACCCCCAAGGGTTCCACAAAGGTATTACAATTCATACTCTAAACTCACATAACCCCTAAATCGATTACTTACTCTCACGCCGGAGTCTAATCGTGGGAAACATTCCCACGGTAAGCCTAACGCGTGCTGTTTAGTGTGCAGGATCCCAACCAAACGATTCACTTGGTGCAGGAGCCGGAGCCCAGCCAACCCGATTTAAGCCTAATTCGGTTCTAGCGAGGATCAACCAACTTTTGCATCAACAATTACCTTATACTAGATAGGGTAAGTGGGTATCGATCCAAGAGGAATATGTGGTTTTAGTTTAAGTTTTGGGGTGATCACTGATCAATAAAAGTTTTGGTTTTGAAATCTAACAACTAAAATACTTTTGATAATAAAAATACTGATTAAAAATTAAAATACTTATTAAACTAATAATAAAGCTATAAAAATATAATAAGGATGTAAACAATTAAAAGAAAAATGCAATCCCTTCCAGCTCCTAATATTTATGGTTGATCAAACTTATAGATTATCGAAACTTTTCTAACTGATTACAAAGATTATTTCAACTTAATATGAATGAATTAATGTCGGCATTTATTATATTTATCAATGATTCGCAATAATAAATCTTATATTAATCCAACCAATAATTATGTTTTAATAATTTATTTGGGTATAATTTATATCGATTATGCAGCCATCTTTTTCTTTAGCTAAATAGAATAAGAATGAATTGCTAACTAATAATAAATTGTCTTGCACAAATAATTAAACATAATACCGAATCAAATAATATAATTTATAAAGAAATTATAAATCAATGTAAAATAAATATGATAATCCAAAAGTAATGATCAAACCATAAATAAAGTTACCGGAAAGAATTACAATAAAATAACCGGACATCGCGATACACTCGACCCACGATACACTGTTCATCGCCTTTTTTTATAAACTCTTTCGATTTGCGTCTGTGTTACCTCCCCAATATTCCTTGTCGTCATATTTTCTTTTTCCTCAACAAGTGGCAATTAATGGGTCCAATATGGAATCCCTTTTTCTCTTTATGTACGGCTCTCCCAAAATCACCAATTGTTGATATGGCGTCTGACTTTTGATATGCGGCTGAATATATTGCTTCCACTGTGCGACTATTGTTTTTGTCCTTTTTTTTTCTTTCCCCAAAAGACAATTGATCACCTCAACATATATGTTATCTTCAGTCGGTTAGTTCTTTCATGGGCCCCAATTTTATTTTTATTTATTCTTTTGGGATATAAGAACTTTGACCCAATTAAAAATAACCCAACATCAATAATTGCTCAAAAGAAGCTAGGACAAATAAAAGATGACCAAAAATAGTGCGACGCGCTTAAATTTTTTTCTTAAATATTTCTTCTTCATTTATCGGCGCTCACAATGTCTTTTCTCCAAAAAATTAATAAAGCGGCCATTTTATTCTATTTCGCTCATAACCTACATAAACACAAAACACATTAAAAGTAGATGTATAACAAAAAAAATAAATATATAACTAGGCTTAATTAACATGATATTAGGTGAATGCAAAATACACCGATTAGCTTTACACCCAGTTCACTTAATACAACGTCGTTTCACGTTCTCTGTTGTGCGTTTGTCGCTCATATCTTTGTATCCTTCCTTGTTACACACAATACATGTCGATATATTTGGTTCGTGACAGATTGCTTATTATGGTAACTTTTACGAATTCTAAAACTTTTAGAAAGACCATACTTATTATAAAAATAATATGCATCATCTCCGCTATCAAATGTTTTTCTAATTAAAGAGTGCCTAACAAATCTATAGTAATCATTGGCGGGATCGAACTCATTCTCCTCACCTTGTCATTGCAGTAAAAGTAAATGAATAACTTAACAACCAAAGAGATATTAACATACCTTAATTAAGAGAATAGTTGATCACTGACCTGATTGAAGATCGATTTCTTCGTCACCATCTATGAGATTGCCATTTTTTTCGATCTCGCTCATCAACATGTCATCATCATCTTAAATATATGTTACACCGAATCAACCATGATCAAAATAATCAATTGTGAAGTGATTTATTTATTTTAGTGTTAATAAATGTATTGGAGGCAAGTAATTGGGGATTCCCGCTCTTTTTTGTTAATAGAAGAAAGTGACAAAATGTATGTATTGTGCTGAGAAGTCAAATGGGTTATTGTTATTGGGCCAAATAGTACAAAGTGGTAAAAAAAGCCACACAACAAATATGCTGATCATTTGACCTTATTGTAATTACATAATTAAATATATAGAAAGTTAAAAAGTCAAACCAAATTCCCCATAAGGGGTATTCGAATGGAAAATAGTAGATTTTTCTTAGATGGGATGATAGACTTAAGCAGGACATGAAGGAGCTTCTCTTGTCCGAGGACATGACCTCTGATAGGCGTTTGTGGAGAGATAGAATTAGGTCTAGCGAGTAGTGTTCTTAGGCCTTCGTGCTGTTTCTTTCTTATTGGTCTTAGTGGTGCCTTTTAGTTGATTTGCATCTTGCCGTTGTTGTTCTTGTTTCTTTGCCCCTAGGCAAGATCTCCTCCCCCCCCCTTTGTAGATTTGTGCTCCCTTAGGTCTTGAGGATTTGTGCCTTTTGTTCCGTGCGTTCTACTTGTACTTTCGTTTGTCTTTTTGTGGTATTTGGTAGCTTGACATTTTTGGGTTGTTTGTACGCTTTCTGTTGTGTTTAGGTTGCTAGTTTGCTAGTTTGGTGCTTGTTCTCGTCTTTGCTATTGTCTGCTTGCTTATGTTTCTTCTATCATAGTTAACTGTTTTCTTTCGCTGCCTTTCCTGCTACGCCTCGCATGTTTGTACGCCCTTGATTTTTTGTTTGTATTGTTTGTTTTGTATGCGTGTTTATATTGCTTTCTTTTCTGTTCTTTTCTTGCCTGTCTTGTCATTGAGCTTCGCTCGTTTTTGCACACATACACTGGCCGGAGGTCCTTCGGAAGCAGTCTCTCTACTTTTGGGTTACCCTAGAAGTAGGGGTTGGATCTTTCTACACTTTACCTCCCCCTTACCCTGCTTCGGCGGAATTGGGTATGTTGTTGTTGTTGTTGTTGTTATTGTTGTTGTTGTCTTTGACCACCGAATTCATAAATATCTATTATATCTAAAGATTCAGTCTTATTATTAAATGGGTAGTATTTATGATTAAATGCTTTGAGTGTTATACTATTCAATTCCTTCTTAGAGAGAACGGTATGGTCACGAAGTTGCCCGACGTGACCACACCGCCCTTATTGGCGTGGAAGACGCTGTGGCCATAGCCACATGCGTGGTAACGTTACAACTTTTACAAAACATCCCCTTTTCAAGTTACAAAACACCCCCTTTGCAAACATAACATACCAAACACCCCCTTAACGGCTATTTTTGTTTTTTAAATCAAATCTGAATTTTTTTTTGAAAAAAACTAGTAGCCAACGGCTACTTTTTTGAAAATAATTAAGAAAAAACACAATACCCAACGTCTAGTTAAAAAAAAACAATTTTTTAAAAAACATATACCCTTACGGCTAGGTTTTTTTAACAGAAAAAAAAAAATTTCAAACCCCTATATATACATAACTATATATCCTCTAAATTCACACACTCCAAATCCTCTTAATCTTTTACATATCACATATGAAATCATGTCCGGAAACCCCAACAAACCATCTTTTGTTGGCCTCCTTAACGCCTTTACCGGAGGTCCGTCTTCACAAGAATTATTTTCGGATGACCCGGAATGGTTAGAACTCCAACGATAAACATACGGAAATTTCCAACGACAAACACACACTCAATTTCAATCCGACAAGGATATTCATTTCCAAAAGTTTCAAGAAAACCCACAATCCTTCGATGAACCACAATCCTCACAACCCACACCCGAATCACAAAAAACCCTTGTAAACGGGCGGCCAAAAGAATGTTGATTTGAGTCAACTAGGGGCGGATTTCGATAGAAACCCGGATGTGTAGAATACTAGGTCATGTTGGGTTGCGTCGGAGGCGACATTGCTTGCCAAATGTTATTTGTAGATTTTGGAGGACCCGAATGTAGGGAGATCACAAAAAGTATACACGTTTTGGTTTGGGGTTATGGAGTCTTTTAATCGCCAAAATTTTCAAAACCGTACCAAGGATATGATTACAAGTAAATTGAGGGCTTTGAAGCACGCTTGCTGATGTGTCGAGGATAGTATAGTGATAATTTAGATACGTTATAGGGTAAATTAGAAAATTACCTTTAGGAAAAAGTAATAGACTAAAATTACCAAAGACGGATTTAATTAAACACTTAGATGAACCAAGTTCGTTGTACACGAAGATCGAGTGAATTTGAGACGTTTTGTTTCGATAAGGACAATTGATTTGAAAGAGTTTTCGGTTTTTAATCTAAGATTATTCCTACAATTTAAAAGTAAATTTAAGCCTAAATGCATGAATCGTTACCCGACATTTAAAACTTAAAAGACAGTTATTTAAATTACTTTAAATTATAATTTATTTAAAATTAATGTTTGGTTTTAGCATGGGGGAGTCAATCGATATAATCGCTTGCAATTGCTTTTGTCGTGTCTAAACGTAATTGTTTATCTCGTTTTACATAAAAAAATTAAATTTTTAGTGTTATTTTTAAGTTTTAATAAATAAAATAAGTGCTTTTGACACAAATGTAGGCTTTTCGTTGGTGAAAATTAAAATAGTTTTTGACTCGACTCGGTTTTTACCTTAGCTTTTCCTTAACGTATTTGAATTAAGTTTTGCTAGGCTTTTATATAGGGAGCTTTAAAACGCGAAAGTCTTAACTCATACGGGTTAAGAACAAGAACTTTTCGCAAGTTCCTATAATTGATCCTAGAAAGTCGTTTATCAAGGGAACTTTAAAACACAAATTCTAAAACTTGAAAAAGTATAAGAAGATGCAAGATCCTATAGATGACTTGAAAACCTAAAACTTTGATTTAATAGGCTAAGTATCCATTGATTTCACATTTTTGAATTTTACAATATGGAGAACAAAAGATGATTGAGTTCAATCATAAGTTTCTAAAATTAACTCTTATTTGTGCAAGTATTTTTGTGTTTGATTTAATCTCCTCGTATTTATTTTCCACACTTGAATAATAATTGCTTAATAAATGAAGTTTTTAGCGGTTTAGGCTTGATATCTTAACTCGTAACTCCTTCTTTTTCTTCCATTGTAATTAAAGTGAGAACACATTAAGGGTGTCAGCGTCATGGACTTTTGATCATGGGATTGCGGAAATTTGGCTTACTATAAATATCATATTAATAAAGAAGAATAAATTAAAACATGTTCTCTAGGAGCCTTCGGGTGGGAGTCATGTAGCACTAGCTTTGTCATTAGAGCCTTAGGGTGTATGGCAAGGGGACGTGTTGAATAAAAATTGCTTCATCATCATGAGCCATAAGGTGGGATGGTGATGTCAATTCCCTTGTTTTTGTCCAAGGAGATTTCGGGTGTGGATTATAAATAAGGAGCACAATTGCATCTTAAAGAGCCACAAGGTGTTATGATGTAATTGTTGCTAACTCCATTAATAAGGTCATAATTGACTTTGGAGGTTTTATTTTTGCTTTTAAGTAGTCCTATTAGCCAAATTTCGGGTCCGGGGATTTATTCCTCAAATCGTGTTAAGTTATCCTTGATGTGGGCTTTCTTTAGTGACAACGGTTTTTGAAGTCGATGTTAGGTTTTAAGTGTTGAGTTTACACCGTTTTTGCCTTTATTTTTGGATTAATAAATATCAAATAAAGTCAAATGAGTCTTTGGATGAATGACAAATAAAATCTAGATATACAATTAGGAATAATAGGAGATTGAGTTTAACACAAATTACTTGTATGAGTTGTTTTAATTTTGGGGCTTATGATTGACAATGATCTTGTTTTTGCACTTGGCATGGAAAAGTGAAAAGTCGAGGATGATAAATCTATTTGAGTTTTATGATCCTTAAAGTTATTTTTCAAATAATGAAAGCAATACATTATGTCTTTACAAAATAAAAGTTTCAAAAGTTGAATAAAAGTGTAGTTAGTGTTTTATTTTATCATTGCGTGAGGACACGACAATTGCTTAGCAAGTGGGAATTTGATATGAGTGATTTTACTCATATCAATAGTATCTAAAAATGATGAATAGATGCAATAAATGTTTAAATATGGCCTTGTATTCGTTTGTTTGTCGTTTCATATGTGTAGGTACCGAAGTTCGCAAAAATCAACAAAAACCGACACGAGTTTGAAGAAAAAGATCGAGAAGCCAAAATCAAGTTCGTTTTTTGAAGGATTTTTATCAAAAGTCAATCGATAAATCATTTTAAGCCGGGATTCGAGTTTGATCAAAGTTATGGGCCTTTGTGGGTCCCACTTTGGATTTATTGGGCTTGAAAGCCCAAAGCATTGATAATGGGAGACAGATTTAGAGACTTGGGCCAAAAGCCCATTTCCTTGGCAAATTTACATAGGACGGATGTAATATTTTTGGTTTCATGGCCCATTAAGTCAAAGAAAGAAGGTGTAAAGTGTTTATATACTTTTTGAGGTCAGTCAAAAAGAAAAAAATAAACAAAGAAGATAAATAAAAAGAAAGAGACGCAAGAAGAGAAAAGAGGAAGAACGAAGAACACCACCAGTAAATAAAACCCTAGAAATTAGGGGGTTTTATCCAGCTGGCGATTAACTTACACGCGCCTATGAATCAGAGAAATCAGGGCAAGAAGACGCGTGTATATTCCTCAGATTCCAAATACAAGGTGACACGTGGCTGTTTGAATCGTCACCAAAGATCCCCTATTGGCTAATTTCCTTCATTCTGGTCAGAGAACCAATCCTCTCATGCCGAGTAAGCACCAAAGAAGCACAAGTTTTGCCACTCTGGCGATCCATGTGAAGGGAGAGCGAATATCCACCCTTGGATCATAACAAAATGGAAAGAGAGTATAGAGATACTACTTGAACGGTCCAAGATCGATTCCTCAACAACCCCTCACACCTCTCGGTTCTCCTATATAAACCCCTCTTTTCCTGTATTTTTCTTCATCCCTTATTTTACTTAAAGTTTTAATGTTAGTTTTAGCGTAGAAATTGTATTTTCTTTTACAAAGTTGTAATATTATTCTGATTTAATAAAAATCGTTTTCCATCTTTATTCACGTCTTGTTTATTTCATTTAAACATATGAAATTCAAATCTTAAAGCTGAATGTTATAATGGAGTACTGTTTATATAAGTTTAATCAATAACTTGTACGAATAGTTAAGTTAGAAAAAGGGAAATGTGTTTATCCACTGATAAACATTCGAAATAATATTAAGTTGATGTGGTTCGTGATTTTTCTGTTGGATCGGTTCTCTGTTTGATTCGAGTCATGGTGGTCGCGGTTTAGTCCAAGTCCGCTCAGCGCGCGACTTCGTATCAACGGTTCTTCAAATATTGGTTAAGCACATTTACTCTCTAAGTTCTAGTTTAATTCGATTATATGCTGAATTCGTGTTTTAAATCTGTAATGCTTATGTTTGTATGGTTCTGATTTAGATTTAAGTATCTGTTGGATTTAATTTGTTTATGTTGGAATTTGGATTCATTAAAGCTGCGTAAACTGTATGTTAAACTTTAGAATCTGAGTTTTAGATCTGCTGAATATTGGTTATTGTCTAATGACCAAGAACTCGTTAATCTGTTGTTTGAAACTTGCGGATTAGGTTTCTTTTAATAGATTTATTCTGTTTTGAGACTGTATGAGTTAACTGATTATCTGTTTGAGGTGTTTAGTTAAAGGTCTGTTATGAGTACTCCTATTGGTTAAGTTTTACTGATAAATTAGGCCTGCTGATTTGTATGATTTTAGCTTAATTTTTGCTGATGTATTTGAGTTACATGAATGTATTGCTGGAGTAGATTTAATCGAGGAATCTGTTTGGGTATAGTTTATATATTATCTGTAATCTACTTATTTTGGTTTATTGTGTATTGATTTTTGTTGCGTTTATTTACCTTTCTGATTTTGCTGCAAGATGGATGTTACTGTGCATTCACTTGAATCTGGAATTGTACTCATTATAGCTTATAGGCTTTTAAATAATCGTGTTCTTAATGGTTAAAATCTGCTGATTTATAGCTTTACTTGTTCAGATTTTCTGAGATTTAAATGTTCAACAAAGTTCAGTTTAATCTGATATAATTTGTGTAAAGTTTATTGCATAGACTCATTCTACTGATCTGTCTGATCTTGTTTCATCTTTGTGGAATTTTTGAGTGTTTACTACCTTGAATCTGTTACTTTGCTTAATCTTCAGTAGTATTTTAGCCTGTTTGTTATTCATGTTTGATTTTACTGTTTTTTTTATTTACCTCCTTTTGTGGATTTGTTGATTAAGCTGTAGTTGCTTAATAATTTGTTTAAATATCTGTAATGTGAGTTGCTGCTATTGATTTATCCTGAATGTTGAGTTTGTTTCGAATTGTACTTATCTGATTTTATGGACTGTTTTGTTACTCTCCTTTATCTGTATCCTTTTCACTTGTTTAGTTTTGATAGAATGATTTTTGTGCTATATTATCTTATAATTTAGTACTGTTTTAATTATCTTACTGTTAGATTTCCCTTTACTGTAGAAATTTTGATACTGTAATATCTTAATTTGCATTTCCAAAAAGCTTACCTAAAATTGTCAGCATGAGGTCTCGAACTTGAGACCTCCCTTTCACGAACTCAGCACCTCAACCACTAGACCAAGCCCTTTTTTATTTTCTATTTCGTGGTCAATAGTAAATAAGCTTCTCACTGTTTAATTGGCAGTTTATATAAATAATTTAATTTAAATATTAAATTAGTTTTTATTTAAAAAAAAAGTAAAAGAAAAAAAAATATGAAGAACATTTTATTTGATTTAAAATCAGTTTTTTTAAAATAATTTGTTTAAATTTAGTTTTTGATAAATTTAGATTTAAGTGACTTAGTTTAATTAAATAGTAAAAGTTAATTTTTAAATAGATTAATTTAGTTTATAATTTCTAAATAAATTTGAAATTGTTTTTAATTAGATAAATTGTCCTCAATGTTTCTTAGCTCAAGAGTAACACCCCCTTGCTAAAACACGAAGAGTCTAATGCAAAATCCTAGCATGGAAGAGCATACAAATCTATAAGCCGTTTATTAATTATGCCTCAAGATAAAACGTTAGTCGGTAAAAATCAAAGGATAAAGAGTGTGCCCCTTTTTGGCATTCAAAGAATAAAAGATCAAGTGACCGGCAAAAACCGAACACGAGAGTCTTCAATGATTAGGGTCATACCTAAGATTCACAACACAACAAAACACGAAGCACGAGCTTGAAAGATCAAGCCTTATTAGTGTTAGAAAATAGAAAGAAGATAGAATGTATGGGACTCCCACACAAGGTACCTCGTTTTTGTTAACCGAGTCATGAGCTTGACTCGATCCCCGCATTCATTGGTCCTTAGGGAAAGATGTGAAAACCGGCATAATTGAATAGAATCCATCATAAAGCACGATGTCGGGGGTCAAAGATTACATCCTCGTTGTCGGATGACAAACGAAAGGATGAAACTTCAACATAAATCTCTAAAAAGAGATAGAAGTCACAAATCACGATATGGATGTAGCATGCTCCCCGAGATAAACTCGCACGAAGATGATAGAAAAGTCTTTCAATTATTGCATCGGTGAAAGGCCGAGAGTTCCCTAAATCAACGATTCCGGGGTCGAATACCTCGTCCTCGGGAGAAAAAGGAATAGACAACACGGTGTCGTCCCCCCATGCTAATCCAAGATCATATAAAGCACATGGTAATGGTGGGATAAAAATCTCATCCATAGTGGAATCAACATGCTTATCTTTAACGACCATTTCACCCTTAGAAATGTGATCAATCGGGTCATGGTACTCAATATGAGACACATGAAAAACCTGTACATTAAGGTCAAAGTGGGTGGGAGGAGGACTTGGGACGAACTCATCATCAAGTAAATTCTCTAAAAAGAGAGCGTCCCCCTCCGGGTCAATTTCATCAACACCCGGTGGTATCGAATCATTAGAAGCAAGAAAAGTGTCAATCTCCTCCATAAGCGGATCACTATCCTCAACGGGAATAGGAAATGGAGAGAAAGACTTTCTAATAGGCCTAGAATTCAAGGTCTCGATCTTAGAATAGAGAAGATAGACGTTGGATAATTTCTCACGAAGAACCACGTCTTCCACATCTAAATGAGTAAGTTCATCGAAGAACTTCTCAAGGATCGGAATATTCAAAATCAACCTCATTTCCCGGTGGAAATGGGTCTAAAGGAGCAAGTTCAAAAGTGAACCTCTCAAAAACCGGATCACTATCATCCTTATTTACCGGTGGAAATGGATGTAGAAGAGTAGGTTCATAGGGAAACCCCTCAAAATCCGAGTCGTGAATATCATGTTTATAAGAAAGTTCATCGGAGAACTCCTCATTAGAAAATTCACTAGAAGTTGAATCATTCTCAAAATCTTCATTTCCATCACAATTTTCATCATTAGGATTAGAGAAAATATCAAAGTGAATCGAAGAAGTAGAGTCATCACAATGTGGCAAATCACATGTTTCATTGGAAATAACGTCAAACTCTCTTGGGTTTTGGACAAGGATCTCAACACTAGACTTTATTACTTCGTCCGATTCCGTGTCCGGAATAGTGCTAATATGCTCTTCCCCCTTGCTTAGAGAATTTTCGGGTTCCACGGTGGAAGAATCATGCATAGGAGTGGTGATGTCATGAGAGATTTCCTCATCATCTAGAATGGGTGAATTCTCGGGATCCATAGCCGGCAAGATACGAAAAGGAAGTACGATTGCACTAGACGAAGGATGTAGAGCAATAAGATCTCACAAAGAAATAGCACTATCCTCGTCATCATCAATAAGAAGAGAACGCTCGAGTTCACGAGTGGCAAGATATTTTGCTTCCTCTTGAGCTTGTTCTTTCTTTCGGATTTCAATGCTTAATCCATTATAATCTTGCGAAAGTTGTCTAATCTTAATTTCACAATCTCTTTTAAATCACTCCTCAATTATTTCTCCATGAAATCTACGACTTCCCAAATCATTAGTTATATCATTAATCTCTTGATTAATTTGTCTCTTTTCAAGCAACATATATTCAATGATTTTTTCAACAACTTCAACATTTCTTTGATTCGTTATTTGTTGGAACATTGTTTCAAGTCGTTTAAAATTCTCATTCACGCGAGAAAAGGGCTCATAAAAATTATTATCCCTCGGTTGACAATTAAAGCTCTCGTGAGGACCTCCACAATACTCGCAACAAGGATGTTGTTGTGATAAACTCGGTAAATCTTGTGAATAACAATTATCATTAAAGTTTTGATTGTAGCTCGGTTCTTGCTCGTAATTAAGCGAGAATCGATGCGAACAATTAATTCCTAAATGAGAATTATTTCCACAAAATTCACACGAGGGTGTCTCGTATATGGGGTGTGGAGGTGGGTAAAAATCGAGAGAATTATTCGAAAAATTCGGATTTCCAAATGAAGTAATTTCATTACAAGAAGGACAAAATCCAACTCGTATATCATGACGTAAACCATTTCCACAACGCTCACACGTACACCATCGACATGGTAAAAGACCATGTAACGGTTCTCCACACCCTAAAAAATTGACGAAGGAATTCATGGAAGAATTAAAAATTGGAGGGTGAGGAGAAAAAGAATTAAACATGATAGAGGATTAAGAAGATTATTTTTGGTATTTTTCATAAATCAATCAAAGATTGACAAAAACAAGGAATAAGGATAATTACTATGGAAGTAAATTACCCTCGGTCGACTTTGAAACGATAGGTGAAAACCTAAACGTCTCGAGGTTCAATAAGAAAATTACAAAAATAAGATTTAATACTACTTGAGTTGGCAAACCAATAATCGGTCGTCCCTCTCAATATACGCACAAGCAAGCGGGAAAACGAGGTGGCACAAAGCACTTAAAAACCTTTTTCCTTAGACAACCTTTTATAGCACGTCGCCTTATACCCACCTTATAGTTTGTATAAGTCGAGTTCAAACTTCTTATTAGTATTTATCTATTTTGCCTTTTTTTTCGTTTTGGATTGGAATACAATATGTAGGTGATGAAATCCCAACTAAGGTCTTATTTGAAAGTAGGTAAATTTATTGTTCTACGTAATACAATATATTAATCACAAAAAACGAGAAAAACGATACATACTATAATAATAGAAAAAATAACAAAACTTTCTGAGGACGGAAAAGATCTTCAAATCAACGATCAACAAACCTCCACGAAAACGAATCGTACACAAGATCCCCGGCAGCGGCGCCAAAATTTTTGATGTGTCGAGGATAGTATAGTGATAATTAAGATACGTTATAGGGTAAATTAGAAAATTACCTTTAGGAAAAAGTAATAGACTAAAATTACCAAAGACGGATTTAATTAAACACTTAGATGAACCAAGTTCGTTGTACACGAAGATCGAGTGAATTTGAGACGTTTTGTTTCGATAAGGACAATTGATTTGAAAGAGTTTTCGGTTTTTAATCTAAGATTATTCCTACAATTTAAAAGTAAATTAAATCCTAAATGCATGAATCGTTCCCCGACATTTAAAACTTAAAAGACAATTATTTAAATTATTTAAAATTATAATTTATTTAAAATTAATTTATCTAATTAAAAACAATTTTAAATTTATTTAGAAATTATAAACTAAATTAATCTATTTAAAAATTAACTTTTACTATTTAATTAAACTAAGTCACTTAAATCTAAATTTATCAAAAACTAAATTTAAACAAATTATTTAAAAAAACTGATTTTAAATCAAATAAAATGTTCTTCATATTTTTTTTCTTTTACTTTTTTTTTAAATAAAAACTAATTTAATATTTAAATTAAATTATTTATATAAACTGCCAATTAACCAGTGAGAAGCTTATTTAATATTGACCACGAAATAGAAAATAAAAAAGGGCTTGGTCTAGTGGTTGAGGTGCTGAGTTCGTGAAAGGGAGGTCTCGAGTTTGAGACCTCATGCTGACAATTTTAGGTAAGCTTTTTGGAAATGCAAATTAAGATATTACAATATCAAAATTTCTACAGTAAAAGGAAATCTAACAGTAAGATAATTAAAATAGTACTAAATTATAAGATAATATAGCACAAAAATCATTCTATCAAAACTGAACAAGTGAAAAGGATACAGATTACGGAGAGTAACAAAACAGTCCATAAAATCAGATAAGTACAATTCGAAACAAACTCAACATTCAGGATAAATCAATAGCAGCAACTCACATTACAGATATTTAAACAAATTATTAAGCAACTACAACTTAATCAACAAATCCACAAAAGAAGGTAAATAAAAAAAACAGTAAAATCAAACATGAATAACAAACAGGCTAAAATACTACTGAAGATTAAGCAAAGTAATAGATTCAAGGCAGTAAACACTCAAAAATTCCACAAAGATGAAACAAGAACAGACAGATCAGTAGAATGAGTCTATGCAATAAACTTTACACAAATTATATCAGATTAAACTGAACTTTGTTGAACATTTAAATCTCAGAAAATCTGAACAAGTAAAGCTATAAATCAGCAGATCTTAACCATTAAGAACACGATTATTTAAAAGCCTATAAGCTATAATGAGTACAATTCCAGATTCAAGTGAATGCACAGTAACATCCATCTTGCAGCAAAATCAGAAAGGTAAATAAACGCAGCAAAAATCAGTACACAATAAACCAAAATAAGTAGATTACAGATAATATATAAACTATACCCAAACAGATTCCTCGATTAAATCTACTCCAGCAATACATTCATGTAACTCAAATACATCAGCAAAAATTAAGCTAAAATCATACAAATCAACAGGCCTAATTTATCAGTAAAACTTAACCAATAGGAGTACTCATAACAGACCTTTAACTAAACACCTCAAACAGATAATCAGTTAACTCATACAGTCTCAAAACGGAATAAATCAATCAAAAGAAACCTAATCCGCAGGTTTCAAACAGCAGATTAACGAGTTCTTGGTCATTAGACAATAACCAATATTCAGCAGATCTAAAACTCATATTCTAAAGTTTAACATACAGTTTACGCAGCTTTAATGAATCCAAATTCCAACATAAACAAATTAAATCCAACAGATACTTAAATCTAAATCAGAACCATACGAACATAAGCATTACAGATTTAAAACACGAATTCAGCATATAATCGAATTAAACTAGAACTTAGAGAGTAAATGTGCTTAACCAATATTTGAAGAACCGTCGAGACGAAGTCGCGCGCTGAGCGGACTTGGACTAAACCGAGACCACCATGACTCGAATCAAACAGAGAACCGATCCAACAGAAAAATCACGAACCACATCAACTTAATATTATTTCGAATGTTTATCAGTGGATAAACACATTTCCCTTTTTCTAACTTAACTATTCGTACAAGTTATTGATTAAACTTATATAAACAGTACTCCATTATAACATTCAGCTTTAAGATTTGAATTGCATACGTTTAAATGAAATAAACAAGACGTGAATAAAGAGTGAATAAAGCTGGAAAACGATTTTTATTAAATCAGAATAATATTACAACTTTGTAAAAGAAAATACAATTTCTACGCTAAAACTAACATTATAACTTTAAGTAAAATAAGGGATGAAGAAAAATACAGGAAAAGAGGGGTTTATATAGGAGAACCGAGAGGTGTGAGGGGTTGTTGAGGAATCGATCTTGGACCGTTCAAGTAGTATCTCTATACTCTCTTTCCATTTTGTTATAATCCAAAGGTGAATATTCGCTCTTCCTTCACACGGATCGCCAGAGTGGCAAAACTTGTGCTTCTTTGATGCTTACTTGGCATGAGAGGATTGGTTCTCTAACAAGAATGAAGGAAATTAGCCAATAGGGGATCTTTGGTGACGATTCAAACAGCCACGTGTCACCTTGTATTTGGAATCTGAGGAATATACACGCGTCTTCTTTCCCTGATTTCTCTGATTCATAGGCGCGTGTAAGTTAATCGCCAGCTGGATAAAACCCCCTAATTTCTAGGGTTTTATTTACTGGTGGTGTTCTTCGTTCTTCCTCTTTTCTCTTCTTGCATCTCTTTCTTTTTATTTATCTTCTTTGTTTATTTTTTTTCTTTTTGACTGACCTCAAAAAGTATATAAACACTTTACACCTTCTTTCTTTGACTTAATGGGCCATGAAACCAAAAATATTACATCCGTCCTATGTAAATTTGCCAAGGAAATGGGCTTTGGCCCAAGTATCTAAATCCGTCTCCCATTATCAATGCTTTGGGCTTTTAAGCCCAATAAATCCAAAGTGGGACCCACAAAGGCCCATAACTTTGATCAAACTCGAATCCCGGCTTAAAATGATTTATCGATTGACTTTTGATAAAAATCCTTCACAAAACGAACTTGATTTTGTCTTCTCGATCTTTTTCTTCAAACTCGTGTCGGTTTTTGTTGATTTTTGCGAACTTCGCTACCTACACACATGAAACGACAAACAAACGAATACAAGGCCATATTTAAACATTTATTGCATTTATTCATCGTTTTTAGATACTATTGATATGAGTAAAATCACTCATATCACTTGCCAAAAGATCAATGGTTGTTACCGACATAGCAAGATGGTAATAAAAAATGGGGAAAGTGATTTGTATGTGATGGCGAGGGCTCAAACCATGTACCGGGAAGATAATAAAAACAACTCTTTCCACCTTGAAGCAACTTGGAATGTTTTGAAAGCCCATGCGAAATGGGACCCTCCCGTAGCCGTTGATTTTCCGTCGCTTGCAAATGAGGCTCTTTTTGCACCAGATGTAAGACCCGGTCCCCCCGTCAAAGAACAAACCAGAAAGAAGGCAAGATCAGAGTCGAAGAGCAAGGAAGCGAGTAGTGGGTCGCACCCATTCGGGGATGCTACAACCGCCGAGTTTCGATGCAATTCAAGCCGCCCAAGAAGCCTTCGAAGTGTAGATAAACAAAGACAACGAGAGGCTTATGATGGAGCAACTAAAATTTCCCACAACATCGACTCGAGGTTGTGACGAAACCGAGGCTCGTTTGATCAATGAGAAAAAAGATGAAATAAAAAATAAAATTGATCGAAGTCAAAATTAGTTTTTATTTTATGCACTTTTTGTTATTTCGGTAATGGTTTGTCTATTTTATTTTAGGATGTAATGATTTTTTTCATGAATAAAGTAAATTAGGATTTAAATAAATTAATTGTTGAGGGTAGTTTATGAAAATAAGTGGAAATTTTGGTGTGGTGGTGTGGAAATGATGTGACCATAAGATGTGTTTTTTTGGTGTGGATGTGGAAGTGAAAAAACTGACGTGGCATGGTGTTTTTTTGTGTGGAGGTGTGACCACTCCATGTGCTCTTAGTCAGTAACTGACATAAAAGTAAAAGAATCAACATGGGTATGCCAAGGGACATACATACAGTTACATCTTAAAGAGAATACAAAGAATCTATAAATAAGTATACATTCTTTTAGATTCCCACACCTCCTACCTGTGTTGCGAATGATTAACGTCACACCGGAAATGCAGTGGCACATGAAGGTGGCGACCGTTGTGGTTATGAAGAATTTGGAGGTGATGGACAACAGATCTGTATAAGCCAACCTTCACTCTCCCTGATTGTAGGAGATCATCATTTGAGAAGCATTGCAAAGGACTTGCTGAAAAGATATAAGATAATATCGATATGAAACAAATTTTTCATTTTCTTTCCTTTCATATTCGTCTCTTTTGTCCAAACCTTCAAAAAAATAAAACCCAAAAAAGGACAATATATAAAAAACCACTTACCACAAGATCGTCAACATTAATAACTAATTCAATCATAAACGGAAATTAAATGGGTTTGATGTCGTGGGTTTATGTGTTTCAGTTAAGAGACAATCTTCATGTGGGTATTGTACGGTTGATAAAGATCGATCTTGAATACGATAGTTCATATACCCTCATAAGAAAGACTATGAGAAGATGATGATGAAGGCTCGATTAATAACTTCGTGATCTTGAAGATTTATTTAGAAAAGGAAAAGATAGATTTGTTTTTTTGGTGGATGATGCCATCTCAGATCTTGAAGGGGCGGAGGTTTTGATAGAGTTGATTAGGGTTGTTTGTAGAAGACAAACTAGAGATGGATGTGTTATACTATAGTGGATCGGGTATGGTTCGAAATTTCAAGTAATAAGCTTATTTGTTATGTGAAGGCCAACTTATTTTTGACCAACTTTACCACAAGCCTATTTTGCTTTGAATAAACCGACGGAAGAAATGAACATTATATTTGTTCAATTTTTCTTTTATAAATTATAAAAGAGATTAATGATGCTAAAACCGATAATCAAGATTTAGAGTTGCAAAAACATCACGTTTTTCAATTTTTAATTTTCAATACTATGTGTCTATAACAAAGAACCAATTATAAAACAAACCGTATGCAAAATTAATGTAGAAAGGTGTTTGCATCATTTTTTAGGAAGTAAACTAATTTCTCTCATAATTTTTATAGGTACTTACAGGCAGTATTTTTTTTAGTTGAGTTTTTTTTTATATTAAAAAGTTAAGCGAGATTGCAATCTTAATAGATTTCACACCCGAACACATAAATTAATTTCATATTCTTCATCAGTTGTAGATTTAAACACCTTTTAATATTAATAGTTATAAATTTTAAGGTAGTACGTGTGTGATAAAGTAAATTTTGTTAATTTTTAAATAACGAGGTATAGTTACGGCTAAGATGTAAAAATTGATATTACGCGAAAGTTAAACGTGAAACACAAAAAATAAACATCTCAATAAGAAAAATACCGACATTTAAAAGACGATGATATTTCGATATAAAAATCTAGGGTTTATATTAAATTATTTGGCGCGTTATATAAATGAATGACGCTTAAATGTTTAACGTAAAATATTTAAAAGGCACGTAAAACAAAAATTTAAAACGACTACAACAAAAAATACTAAAGCCAAACTTGACGAACATTATGAATTTGCTAAGAGAAAAACTTCGCCAACCGAACACAACTTATACAAAATGAAAAATGACAAGTAACTACATGCGCCTATGTGTTCAGCAACGCAGGGGAAGAAATTCGCGTGTTCTTTTTCAACATATATTTTTTTATAGTTTTTACATGTATATATTTTTGTTTATCATTTTTTGTGTTAAAATTTACTAGATATTATAACTTTTAAAAGCGCTTTTAGTTTTAGATTGTATTTTTTCGTAGTGTATTTGTATTTTTAATTTAATGAAATGAATTTTAATTTGTTTGAAAAATGAAGAAAAAGAAAGATAAAATTAGTGGGTGGGGTCAAAGTGGAGAGAATAGATAAATGTCACGAGTGAAGAGGTATTTTTGTGAGGTTTTTTGGTGAGACGCGACGCTGATATAGCAATAGTGGGCCAAAATTGAGAGAGATTTTCTCTCCACTACACCTTATTGTCACGGACTTGTCTCGACAAGGGTCTTCCGTGCGGCACTTAGTCTCTACTAAGTCAGCCTTGCTCCCAACACTCACCGATCTAGGCAACAAAGAAAGCTACTAAGAAAGAACACAAGAGAACTAGGGGAAAATGCTTGTATTACTAGAGAACTTTACAAGTAGAGAATACAAGTGAATATGAGATGATTTCCCCAAATGAGGATGGCCTATTTATACTACTACTCTAGGGTTACATGTGGGCTCTATTTACAACTCCAAGACAAGGCCCATAATCTACAATCTTCCATTAGGGTTTCTATAAGCTTCCATTAGGGTTTCTAAAGGCTTCCATAATCTTCCACCAAGTCTTCTAGTCTTGTGTAGAATACTCCGGACTCGTGTTAACCTTGTGAACCTAGACGGGACGTGACATCCTCCCCCACCTAAGCTCGCGACGTCCTCGTCGTGCCATCCTCGTGATACTTATTGATCTCGTCCTTGAATTGCCACAATAAGTCTTCCGCTTCCCAACTTGCTTCGCTATCGGGCAAGTCACGCCATTTGATTAAGTACTCCTTGTAGCTCGGCACTCCTCGTCTCCTTATCGTACGATCCGACAAAATCTCCTCGACCTCTCGATCATACGAAGTAACAACTGTCGTCGGTGCTCGCTTCGACACTCCTCGGTTAGGATCTTCCCCGTCTCCATGATAAGGCTTGAGAAAGCTTACGTGAAAGACCGGATGAATCTTCAACTTGGGCGGTAGTTGAACTCGATAAGATACCTTTCCAACACGTCCAATCACCGGGAAAGGGCCCTCATACCTCCGTATCAATCCCTTATGAACCTTCCGCAATGACTTGAATTGTTGAGGCAAGAGCTTCACCATCACTTGATCTCCGACCTCGAACTCAACGTGTCTCCTCCTCTCGTCCGCCCATTTCTTCATTTTCTTAGCCGCCTTGTCCAAAGATGCCCGGGCCATGTCCGCTTGTTCGTGCCACTCCTTCATAGTTTTGTAAGCGGCCGGGCTACTCCCCTCGTATGATGCGGCTAAGGCATTTGGTGTCAATGGTTGGCGCCCCGTGACCAACTCAAAAGGACTCTTCCCCGTGGCTTCACTTCGTTGCATGTTGTAAGAGAATTGAGCAACATCAAGAAGTTTAGCCCAATCATGTTGGTTGGCACTCACATAGTGCCTAAGATAGAGCTCCAATAGTGCATTTACCCTCTCCGTTTTCCCGTCCGTTTGGGGGTGAAAACTCGTAGAGAAGTTCAAATCCGTCCCCATGATCTTGAACAACTCCGTCCAAAAGCGCCCAGTGAATCTCGGATCTCGATCGCTAACAATCACATGTGGCACTCCCTAATACTTAACCACATTCTTGAAGAAGAGCTTGGCCGTATCATCCGCGGTAACATCGGATGGCGCGGCTATGAAAGTACCATACTTCGAGAATCTATCGACCACCACAATGATACTCCCACTCCCCTCCGACTTCAGCAAACATGTGATAAAGTCCATAGAAACACTCTCCCATGGTCCTTTCGGCGTAGGTAAAGGCTCCAACAATCCTCCGGATTTCTTTTGCTCTATCTTGTCTTGTTGGCAAATTAGGCACGTCCGAACAAATGTCTCAACATCGTCCTCCATTCTCGGCCAATAGTAGGTACCTTCGACTAATGCCAACGTCCTCTTCATCCCCGGATGACCAGCCCACTTTGAATCATGACACTCTTTCAAGATTACTCGCCTAAGATCACCCCACTTAGGTACGTAAAGCCGATCTCCTTTGGTGAACAACATGTCTCCCTTAAGCCAAAATCTCCGAGTCCTTCCGTCCTTCGCTAAGGCAACGATCTTCTTGGCCATAGGATCATGTTCCAATCCTTCCTTGATTCGGTCTTGGAGGAAGAATTGAGCTTGTGTAATTGCCGCAAACTCCGCTTTGCGACTCAATGCATCGGCTACCACATTAGCCTTCCCCGGCTTGTACTCCAATTGGTAGTCGAACTCGGCTAGGAAGTCTTGCCAACAAGCTTGCTTGGGACTTAACTTCTTTTGGGTTTGAAAGTAACTCGTGGCAATGTTATCCGTCTTGATCACGGATCTCGAATCCAACAAGTAATGCCTCCAAATCCTCAAGCAATGGATAACCGCTGTCATCTCCTTCTCTTGTACCGTGTACTTCCTTTCCGTTTCATTTAGCTTTCTACTTTCGAACGCGATCGGGTGTCCATCTTGCATTAGAACTCCTCCAATAGCAAAGTCCGATGCATCCGTGTGTAACTCGAAGGGCATCGTTACGTCCGGTAGTCTCAACACCGGTTCTTCCACAACCGCCTTCTTTAACTTCTCGAACGCCGCTTGACACTCTATACTCCAATCCCAAGCTTTGTTCTTCTTCAAAAGATCCGTCAATGGTGAGGCTACCGCCGAATAGCCCATGATGAATCTTCGATAATAGTTCACCAAGCCAAGGAATGACCGCAACTCCGTCACTTTGGTTGGTGGCTCCCATTCTTGGATAGCTTTAATCTTTGCCCCGTCCATCATCAAGCCTCCATCCTTGATCTTGTGGCCCAAGAACTCGACTTCATCTTGAGCGAAAGAGCATTTCTCCAACTTCACATAAAGTTCATTGTCTCGCAACACCTCGAACACCTGTTTCAAATGCAAGACATGCTCTTCCAAAGTATGACTATAAATGACAATATCATCCAAGTATACAACCACAAATTTATCGAGGAATGGATGAAACAACTTATTCATGAGGGTGCAAAATGTCGCGGGAGCATTTGTCAATCCGAACGGCATGACTAAGAACTCGTAAGAGCCATACCTCGTGACACACGTCGTCTTGGCCTCGTCTCCCTCCGCTATCCGTACTTGGTAGTACCCCGATCTCAAATCCAACTTAGTGAAGTATCTCGCCTTCCCAAGTTGATCAAACAAATCCGCAATAAGAGGAATAGGGTACTTATTCTTGATCGTTACCTTATTGAGTGCCCGGTAGTCTATACACATCCGCAAGGACCCGTCCTTCTTCCTTTGAAATAGCACCGGCGCACCATATGGGGCTTTCGAGGGTCGAATATAGCCAGCATCCATCAACTCCTTGAGTTGCCTCCTTAACTCTTCTAACTCGGGTGGTGGCATTCGGTAAGGGGCTTTGGCGGGGGGCTTGGAACCCGCTTCCAACTCGATGGTATGATCCACCTCTCGCCTTGGTGGTAGCTTCTTTGGCAACTCCTTGGGCATCACATCCTTGAACTCTTCAAGAACCCTCTCGATCACCTCCGGTACCTCCACTTTGCTCGACTCTCCATCCGTCTCTAGCCTTGTTACCGCCAAATAGCAAGGCTCGCTCTTGTTGAATCCTTTCTTGAATTGCATGGCCGAAAGGGTCTTTGCTCCACTCTTGGAATCCCGCTCCGTGCTCACCATACAAGTCTTTCCACCATCTAGGATACATAACGAATTAGCAAACGGCATAGGAAAAGCTCGTACCTTATCGAGAAACTCTAACCCAAGAACCACTTTGAAGTCATCCATCGGGACCACCGACAAATCAATCGTCCCTTCCCAATCTCCAATCTTCGCTCGGACATCCTTAGCCACTCCATGAATTGGTTTGGCCTCCGAGTTTACCGCCTTGATAGTTCCGCTCCCCTTTGTAGCGTTAATCCCTAGCCTTCTAGCTTCATCAACCGCCACAAAGTTATGAGTCGCACCGGAATCGACTAAAGCACGCACCTTTACTCCATTGATAGTTGCTTCGACATATTGTAGGCCTCGCCCTACAACCTTTGGCACCTCCGTCTTCGCCTTGATTGCATTCAAGATCCTCATCGAACCCATGCTTCCGCCATTACTCGTACCTTCGTCTTCATGAGTCGACATTGCGTTGAGGCTTGCTTTCTTCGGGCAATCTCGAGCTCTATGAGGTCCATCGCAAATGAAGCATCCACCACTTTTGTAACTCGTCTTTACGTCTTTCTCCTTTCCGGTAGGGGGTTTCTTCGCATAATCGAACTTCGGTTTTTCTCCCCCACCTTTCTCATGGCTCACCTTCCGATATTTTGGCTTCGACGGTTCCCTCCTCGAACTAAAGTCAATCAAAGCCTCGGCATGGGCAATAGCCGTAGCCACGTCTTGGACTCCTCGTCGCTCTAACTCCGTCTTAGCCCACCCTTGCAAACCATCAAGAAAGTAAAAGAGAGAATCTTGCTCGGATAGTTCCGGAATCTCCAAGGTAAGTGTAGTGAACTCTTTCACATACTCCTTAATCGCTCCGGTTTGCTTAAGTTTACGAAGCCGACTCTTTGCCTCGTTCTTAGCATTCTCCGGATAGAATTGCCTCTTGAAATCCGCAACAAAATCAACCCAAGTATTAATAGTAACCGTACCTCGTTCGATATCTCCATGTCGACGTCTCCACCATAACGCCGCGGTGTCCTTCAAGTAGTGAGTAGCCGTCTCGATCTTCATAGCATCCTCCACTATCTTGGCACCCTTCAAGTATCGCTCCATCTCCCATAAGAAATCATCGACCGCTCTAGCCTCCCGCTTTCCTATGAAAGATGATGGTTTAGGAATGTCCATCCTTGGACCATGATTACTAGCGCTACCCACACTAGCCAAGGACATCTTGCACAACTCTACGTCCGCGTGCAAGCTTCCAATAGTATTATGGATTGCGGAGATCTCTTCCCCGAACCTTTTTTCCATCTTCTCCATTCCATCCTTGAACATATCTCGTACGTCAAGGATTTCCTTCTTCATGTCGCCGCTAAGAGCATTTAGGACTACTTTGAAGTCTTCCCTCATACTCTCAAACTCGGATTCAAGATTTGCCAAGCCCTCAACTTGGTTCTTCATATCCGCCATGGATCTCTCGAAATCCGCCATTCTCTTATCCATACTTGCCATAACGTCCCTCGACGATCCTCTCTTCTTGGGGTCTTGGTTATCATTTCGACCACGGTTCCCATCAACACCACTTCCGCTAGCATCATTCTTCTCAATTTCAATCGCCATCGCCTTGAATCGAATCTCGCTCTGATACCACTTGTCACGGACTTGTCTCGACAAGGGTCTTCCGTGCGGCACTTAGTCTCTACTAAGTCAGCCTTGCTCCCAACACTCACCGATCTAGGCAACAAAGAAAGCTACTAAGAAAGAACACAAGAGAACTAGGGGAAAATGCTTGTATTACTAGAGAACTTTACAAGTAGAGAATACAAGTGAATATGAGATGATTTCCCCAAATGAGGATGGCCTATTTATACTACTACTCTAGGGTTACATGTGGGCTCTATTTACAACTCCAAGACAAGGCCCATAATCTACAATCTTCCATTAGGGTTTCTATAAGCTTCCATTAGGGTTTCTAAAGGCTTCCATAATCTTCCACCAAGTCTTCTAGTCTTGTGTAGAATACTCCGGACTCGTGTTAACCTTGTGAACCTAGACGGGACGTGACTTTTAGTTTTAGATTGTATTTTTTCGTAGTGTATTTGTATTTTTAATTTAATGAAATGAATTTTAATTTGTTTGAAAAATGAAGAAAAAGAAAGATAAAATTAGTGGGTGGGGTCAAAGTGGAGAGAATAGATAAATGTCACGAGTGAAGAGGTATTTTTGTGAGGTTTTTTGGTGAGACGCGACGCTGATATAGCAATAGTGGGCCAAAATTGAGAGAGATTTTCTCTCCACTACACCTTATGCTCTTACACTATTGAATACAATTTGTTTAATATTAAAATCATAGAAGACAATAATCAAAAACATTATACATAAACTATACAATAATATATGAATACAAATTCACTTGCCATATTAATTTTAACTTAATGACAAATAATACAACCAAGTAAATAAACATATGAAAATAAATATTAACATAAATACCCTAAAAGTACAAATGAAATAATCTTGATCATCTATTTTTTTAGAACGAAAAATGTTAGTGGTTAGTGGGTCGAGTCGTGCACTAACATCCAAGCGGAAGAATATCTTCTTAACCCTCGCCTAGTTATGTTACTCTTTATTCGCTTCGTCTGAAAGTACTTTGGCAGGTCTTGAACCTAAGACCTCCAGAAGTCCTCCCAACCTATCATGTTAATCTTAATTTAACGAAAAATATCAGACCTCAAGAAGAACAACCCATACCCCTTAATAAATCGCACGAGTTCCAAAAATCTTGTCTACTCTAAAATTGAGTTTCCGTCGAATGCGTTGATGTTATATTGAATACCAATTAAGGTGGATATCCATATATATGAATTTAAGTTATTTTACATAAAAGCTAAGGTCCACCCGTGTATCCTATTCATTCAGCTTGGAAAGTCATGCAACTGTTATACTACTCACAAATGCCAAACATTCAGATCAAATGCACATATTAGTGTCTTCTAGCAAATCCTCACACGATGCAACGGTTGGTACCATATGATTGACTAGTTTGAAAATAATGTTGATCATATTCGGTTTATTTATTTTTATAATTTTTAGACGAATTTCTCCGTATCGTTTTCGAACGAATTTTATTTGACATCCGAACCGGTGACCACTCTTGTTCTTGCATGAATCTATGGTCCAGTTTGATTTTCAAAACTATATAAATTAGCATATAATTTTATAAACTTTGTGTCTAAGGGTGAAAATCAGGCCAGATTCGGGTTAATCGGGTCGGGTCCAATTCGTGTCAAGGCTGAAAATAAGTTACCAACCTGACCTGATTTGAACTCGGGTTAAAAGGGTTCATGTCGGGTTTACTCGGGTCGGTCAATTCGGGTCAACTAAGTTGGGTAAAACAAAAGCTTTTTTTTTACCCTTTTTAAATATAAATTATATATAATTTAAATACAACAAAATCTTAGTCGGGTCAATCTGGTTGACCCAAACCCGAGTTACACAAAAATAAATTGCCCGATACCCGTTCGATTTTTAATTTGGGTTAGTCGGGTTGGCCCGATTAACCCGAAGAATTTGTTCCCGAGTAACCCGACTCGAATATACTCGGGTTGCATTTGTAATTAGGCAGGTTATTCCCCTTGCCTTTCATCTCATTATTCCAACCAATATATAGAATGATACAAAGCGTGTTGCCCTACTACAGATACTACGGGCCAGAAGGCCAATGGGCTTGATACAATATTACATACACAAATAATACATATATCGACTAATACACCCCCGTAGTTGGAGCGGGAGATTTACGGACGCTCAAACTGGATCGAAAATCTGTAAATAGCTGGTAGGGGAGCCCCTTGGTGAAAATATCTGCATACTGAAAACGTGATGGTACATGAAGAACACGGACATGTCCAGCTGCCACCTTGTCCCGAACAAAATGTATGTCGATCTCGATTTGCTTGGTGCACTGGTGTTGCACCGGATTCGCATACATGTATACTGCGCTAATATTATCACAATAGACCAAGGTAG
The DNA here is from genome assembly GCA_025667525.1 of Glebionis coronaria. Classification (NCBI taxonomy): domain Eukaryota; kingdom Viridiplantae; phylum Streptophyta; class Magnoliopsida; order Asterales; family Asteraceae; genus Glebionis; species Glebionis coronaria. The sequence continues at coordinate 93,655,266 of CM046881.1, forward strand.
CGGTAGAAATAGGTGTATGTAACTCACGGAGGAGGTTGCGAACCCAAGATGTCTCAACTACGACATTTGCAACCCCTCGATATTCAGCTTCTGCACTCGATTGAGACAACGTTTCCTGGCGTTTGGAGGACCACGACAAAAGGTTATCACCAAGGAAAACACAGTAGCCGGAAGTAGACCGGCGAGTAGCAGAGCAGCCTGCCCAATCAGCATCCGAGTAAGTAGTGAGCTGGGATGTAGAGGACCTGAATAACTGTAAGCCAAGATTGGTGGTACCCCGAAGATAACGAAGCACGCGCTTCATAGCATGAAGATGTGGCTTGCGAGGATCATGCATGTAGAGACAAAGCTGTTGAACCGCGTAAGATAAATCAGGTCAGGTAAAAGTAAGATATTGCAATGCTCCAGCTAGGCTGCGGTATAGAGTAGGGTCGGACACTGGAGATCCATCAGGGCCCAGCTTCTTCTCCGTGTCAACAGGTGTCCTGCACGGGTTACAGTTGAGCATTTTTCCTCCCTCTAGAAGCTCTGTGGCATACTTCGATTGAGATAGAAAGAGGCCATTAGATGTACGTGTGACAGCAATGCCCAAAAAATAGTTAAGCTTCCCAAGATCTGTCATGGAAAACTCTCCATGTAAAGATGAAATAATCCGCTGTAAACAATCTGAGGAAGATGCTGTTAGTATGATATCATCAACATAAAGTAAGAGATAAGTTATGTCAGTGCCTCTTCGATAAATGAAGAGAGATGTGTCGGTTTTACTGTGATAAAAACCGACTCGAGTCGCATAACTGGCAAATCGCTGAAACCATGCTCTAGGTGCTTGTTTTAGTCCATATAGAGAGCTTCGTAAGTGACACACATATTCTGGGTGTGCAAGGTCACTGAAACCGGGTGGTTGATGCATGTAAACGGTCTCACTTAGTTCACCATGAAGAAAACCATTCTTCACGTCAAGCTGATGAATCGGCCATTCGCGTGACACTGCAAGGCTAAGGACAATGCGTATGGTGGCCGGCTTGACCACAGGACTGGAAGTCTCATCACAGTCAATGCCTAATTGTTGACTTTTACCATTTGCGACAAGGCGTGCTTTGTACCTGCTAAGAGTTCCATCCGCATTAAACTTATGTTTAAAAAGCCACATGGACCGGACAACATTCACATGGGGCGGCCGCGGGACAAGCACCCACGTACCATTTTTAATTAACGCATTAAGTTCATCTTGCATTGCATTTTGCCAATGAGGGTCATGAGAGGCGTGAATATGAGTTTTAGGGATGGGAGATAAAGTGGTTGCATGAAGAGCGTAGCGGTGATTAGGTTTCGTCGTGCCAACTTGTAAGCGTGTGACCATGGGGTGACGAGAGGTTGTGGTAGTTGGTGGGTCGGAGGTGAGAGGCTGTTGGTCAGAAGGTGAGGTTGGATTGGGTTCTGGCGGATGGGATTCAATGGGCTGTAGTGGCGTTGTGGAAGTAGGTGTGGGTTGGGCTGATATTTGGGCCGCCGGGTGGGCTGTGGTAAGAGTCTCGTCAGGTGTAGTGGGAGGAGTAGTCGTTTGTAATGGTTGGATGGTATTGGGTGGAGGCGTGGTGAGTAGTTTAAGTTGAATGAGTGAAGGGGTGGTATTTTCGGTTAGGAAATCATAGGACGGGGGGTTTGTGGGAGTAATAGAGCCAAAAGGGAAGACAAATTTTTCAAAGTTAACATTTCGGGATATGATAATCTTGTTGGTCGCTAAGTTGAGGCAACAGAAGCCACGGTGACTAGTGGGGTATCCAAGAAAGACGCATGGTGTGGATCGGGCTTGTAGTTTGTGTGAGGTATGTATATAGGGGTAGCATAAGCAGCCAAAGATGCGTAAGTGATTGTGTTTGGGTTGTTTGTTAAAGAGTTTAGTATATGGAATGGTGTTTTGGATGGCGGTAGATGGTAGAATGTTTAAGAGATGTGCGGCCATGAATAGGGCTTCGGTCCAGTATTGTGGTGGTAGGTGAGCTTGGAAGAGGAGTGTGCGGATGAAGTTGTTGATTGTTCTAATCATGCTTTCTGATTTACCGTTTTGTTGGGATGTTTTAGGACATGAAAATCGAAATTGAATCCCGTGGGTTTTAAAGAATTCGTGTTGTTGGGTGTTGTCAAACTCGCCCCATGATCACATTGAAAAGCTTTAATTTCTTTGTTGAATTATGTTTTTACATATGCACGAAATTGAAGAAACCTACTAAATGCTTCACTCTTCTTATGAAGAGGATAAACCCATAAAAAAATGAGAAAAATGGTCGAGGAAGATAACATAATACTTGAAACCACTAACACTTGGAATTGGTGAAGTCCACACATCCGAGTGGATAATATCAAAAGTACTTTTAACAATAGAAGTAGAACGCATAAATGGATGTCTTGCATACTTACCAAGTTGACAAGCATGGCACAAAGTAGTAGACTTTGTTTTATTACACGAGATAAATTTATTGGAAACTAAAAAACGTAGAACATCATCGCCGGGATGCCCGAGTCTTTGATGCCATGTAGATTGATTGCAAGATAAAAGGGCAGTAGGGGTAGTAGCGGATGTGTGGAAAGGGTAAAGGTCCCCGGTGCTATCACATCGGAGGAGAAGGCGACGCGTCTGGTAATCCTTCACAGAAAAACCAAAAGGATCAAATTCAATGCTACAAAAATTATCACGAGTAAATTGTCAGACGGATATTAGGTTCTTTATTACGTGTGGTGTGACAAGGACATTTTGAAGGTACAAAGGACGATGTAGGGATGACAAAATGCAATGAACAGTATTGGTAACCGGAATGATGGCCCCGTTACCAACAACTATAGATGTATTAATACGGTTTTTAAAATAGATGTGAGATTACCTGTGGTAGCCGAGAGATGTGATGTTGCGCCGGTGTCCATATACCACCCGGAGTCATCGTTGTTGTCCGCATATCGGAGTGTGGTTGCATTAAACGCCCGTGGGAGAGCAGTAGGTTGATCTACGTTACCATATTGCACAAGCTGATATGGACCTGGTCCGAGTATGTTGTTGTTGGGCGCAGTGAGGTGGGCTTGAGGAAAGGGAGGTTCTCCAGCCCAAGTACCATTAGTGTGGGGCCTGGAAACCACTTGTGGTCCATGAACCATCTGTTGAGGGGCTGTAGACCGAGCTTGTGATCCCCATTGATAAGATCTGCCATTACGCGAGTCACGGGAATGAGTAAACCTGCACCGATCAACAAACCTGCAAAACCCACGCTGAAAATTACGGCACAACTCCTTGTTGAGCCGATTTTTGTTAGTACTAGAACCACCAGAAGCCAACAAAACAGATGGTGATGAAGATGTGTCGTGAGCAGCATCACGTCCTTGTTTTCGAGTAAGGCGCGCCTCTTCGAGGAGAAGCATGGAACGAGCCTCCATAAGAGTCAATGGGGTTTTCGTGTGGCGAATAATAGTAGCAACGTGCTCATATTTTTTGGTTAAACCATTAGCCGCATACATGAGCAGATTTTTCTCGGAAACCGGGGAATCAATGTTGGACAAGAGATCAGAGATAACTTTGATCTTCTTAAAATATTCGGCAATGGTGAGAGAGCCGATCTCTAACGAACGGAGTTCTTCATGAAGCTCCATTGATCTAGCCTCTTTGTTATCGTGGAAAAGATCAGCAAGGCTTTTCCAAACGTCCTTCGCGGTAACATTGCGTTTGAGAACAGTTTGCAGTAAGGAGGTAGAGATAGTGCCATAGATCCAAACCTTAACCAATGAATCGAGTTTCTTCCATTCATTGATCGTTGCAGCAGTTGATGTGTATGTGCCGTCCAACAGACCAGAAACACCAAAGCTTTCACAATGGGATGTGAAAAGTTCACACCAGGCATCGTAGTTTAGGTGATCAAGATCTAACACGAGGGGAACGTGTGACTTGATGTTCGTGACCTCAAAGGGCTTTTCTGTGTTAACAGTAGGTGGTGGAGGGGGGTTGTTAATGTCTTCTTCAGCCATGTTTGAAGGTGACGGCTGATTAGGGTTTTTGAAGAAAGAAGTTTGGATCGTAGGATTAGAGAGTGGGAAGATGGGAGGTATTTTAGGAGAGGATTGGATGTGATACCATGTAATTAGGCAGGTTATTCCCCTTGCCTTTCATCTCATTATTCCAACCAATATATAGAATGATACAAAGCATGTTGCCCTACTACAGATACTACGGGCCAGAAGGCCAATGGGCTTGATACAATATTACATACACAAGTAATACATATATCGACTAATAGCGTTCAGGTTGGGTCGCCTTTTTTGACACCCCTATTTGTGTTTGTTATTAGTTTACATAATGTACATATGTACTTCTCATTTTATGGGTATTTCTAAAAAATAATATTATTAGTTTGTTTAATGTATTAAGATGTGTTTAATAATAACATTAAAAAGTGTATGTTTTACATTGGTTAATTGTACATATAATATAAATATGCGTATTTTTAAATAATGAAATTGTGTAATTTCAATTTCGAATGTGTATTCTTTTAATATATTAAAAAAATGTTTCTTATGAAAAATGAAGTTTGAAAATTTTAATGCTTAAAAGAATTTTATGCTTTCTTATACTTGTAAAATATGTAATTATAATTGGATATTTATATAATTGGGTGTTTTAAATATAAGTATTAATTATGTTTGTATGTTTAATGTTTTAGGCATGTTTGTACGCTTTGTACATTATACACATATATTTGTAAGTATGGTATTTCAATTGTGAGGTTTTAATTACATTTGTATTGTTGTAATTATTATACTATTAATTACATTTGTAAGATGTTTTATTACTTGTACTATGTACTTTTTTAATTGTAAAATGGTGTAAGGGGTGTTTTAGTTATAAATTTTAATATAATTAATTATAAATTTTAATATAACATATTATAAATTTTATACTTTTAGTATGGATGCTTGTTTTACTTGTAAAAATAGTATTATATATTGTAAGTTGAAATTTAACTATTATGAAAATAGAAGTGCAAAATCGTATATGATACTCTATACTTATTACTTGGAGTAATCATGTGTGGTCAAATCAATGGTCCTTTTATCAAGGTTTTTAAGATCGGGATCTTACCTAGGATCGTTTTCGTCTTTGTAAGATCGAGATCGTAAAGTAGGATCGGGATCGTAAGATCCTACTATAAAGTAATTTTTTTAGAGTCTTTGCAATATTTTACAAATTTACAAATTAATATGCATTGTAAACACAAAATTATACGAATATTTCATAAAAATGTTGTCCTAAATTATGATTATGAAATGTATAAAAAGATTTACATGTTGTTTTTTAGATTATACAAAATAGAACCTATAAATTTGTATTTTTTAGTTTATCCCTCGAGAAAAAGTAAGATCGGATCGTAGTAGATCCTAAGATCCTATGATCAAGATCGGGATCTTATAAGATTTTAAAGATGAAAATCGGGATCTTGACAACCTTTCCTTTTATCACACATCTGCCGCCGATACTTTTTTCTATAGTTAGTGATAGCTTTCTTAAGAATATCCAAACCTCAAAGTGCAATTTCAATCACTGAAAAAATCAGATAAATTATGATATAACATCACACCACCACCGTCCACAAAAAGAATTTTAAATCGGACTAATACATAAAAACTTGGCAAGTGTGATATAAACAATGGACAAGTGAAAAGATCAAAATTCTATGCAGCATAAACTACCTATGTGCAGACTGCAGACAACAATCAAAAATTCTTTTTTTACCTAAACACGTACAGGGATACGTGTCCTCCATTTGTGTAGGCTTTAGTTACGCACAAAACACTAACAAACATTTTTTTTCCTTCTCTCTCAAATCTACCGAAAATTAAAAGGAAATAAATGATGCAATTATCAGGTAACCCCGCCACCATTATAATCTTGGTCAATGGGAGAAACAATGGTAATTTTTTTGTTCATCAGGTACTTTAAGCTTTTGATCGTTTGGCATACAAAATTTTGGTATGATTTAATTTTGTTTTAAGTCATAATTTTTTTTTGTTAAAATGAGATTTATGTTTAGGGTATGAAAACAAATGCACAGTTGGGTATGAAAACAAATGCACAGTTTTTAATCTTTTTATATAGGTTTGGTTTGTTTGTTAGGGGTATTTGGGCTTTGATTATTTCCCAGCTTATGAGCTTATCGAATGTTGGAAAAGCTCGCCTTATGAGGTTGCTTAGTTGAGCGTATGGCTTATCCATAAGACTTCTATTGCTTATATTTTATGCTTATGCTTAAGTTGTGTTTTTATGTAATGAGAATGATGATGCGATTCATTATAAGAGGTTGTCATCATATAAATTGAACATGTCTGAGTGGTTAGATTAAGGATGCAATTTGTTTTCCTTTGTGTTTTTGTGTTAAAATATGAAAGGGAAACGAAAAAGTGAAAATGCTAATAATGAATATCGATATATTAGGGGCGATGTGAAAGAAGGTAACAAAAGAGAGCGACTTGACTTTGGTTCCACATCTCATGGCGCTCTCGGGGCTCCAGATGTTAGTCCTACGTCCGGTTCTGTTGTTCATGATGTGATCTATTTTGTACCGGATCATGGTGTGCAACGGATCGTGTTAGACTTTGAAAACTCAGTTGTTCGGTTTCGTCCAACAAGAGAATATCTGTTCAGCATCAAGTGATACATTGGATGATATTAATCACCTTCATTAAAAAATTTGAATGAACAACACCGAGGTTAGTAATTTGCTTTACGAGTTTCTGTTAATTTTGTATTTTTTGTCAGGAAACTTAGACTATTTCTCTCAAACTCGAGGTTATTTCTTATATCACTTATATTATTTATTTGCAGCCGGAAAAAGCTCCAATGTTGGATCAGGCAATCGAGTTCTTGAAGACGCTTAAAATGCAAGTTAAGGTATATAAACCTTAAATCATCGTCATCGTATCCTATCCTTAAAGAAGAAAAAAGAAAAGTTTATGTTGTAGTTGAAAGTTCAAGTTGAACAATCAGGTTTTTGGTGTTCGACTTAAATTTAAAGTATCACTTTGATCATCGAGTTATAAAGTAGCGGTCAAATAATCTGTTTGATAAATATAAAAGCTTTTTAGAAATAACTACTGGCCTTTTTCGATATGTAACACATATAATTATCTTAAAAGGTCGTGTTGGCAGCCCATTGATTTTCACTATTGTTAAGCCCCCTCTTGCTCCTCATGCCGCAGTGATTTCTAAATAAATTATTAACTGTCAAAATACAGTTGCACTACAAACGGTTAAAACGACGAGGTCGATATGAAGAGTTAGTTGCAGGGGCGATATGGTATTTCTAATTTTGAATGGTAGTAATTATATAAGGGGTGTTCGGCATTGCTTATTGGAAATAACATTATTCTTTTTAGGGACCAAGGTCGCGTTTGTAAAAGCCATGTACAATCTGCGGAAGATTCAACCACCAAAAAGGCTTAAAATGCGAAAGACAGGCTTATAAGAACATTAAAAAAGGCGCATGAAAAGCATACCAGAAGACTAAAAATGTGAAAGAGGGTGCAGTGTCTATCATGTCGCAGACAGTCGAGAACTAGCTCATGACAAACAAGCAAGGGTTTGAGCAAACCATTGTCCTTTCAAGAGTTGAAACGCGTTTTATTCAGATTGCAAAAGACTTGCTGGTAAGCTTTATATGCTTTGCAGGTGAGTTCAGTTCTCTTTCCTATGTTGTTTGTTTTGCACCGTATTTAAAGCGCACGTTCTTATAAATCGAAAATGAATAAACAAAATCAAATGATTGATTTTTTTTAGGTTGGTGTACGTGAATCAAAATGTCCATAAATTAATGTAGCATGCACATGATGTATCTGTAGAAACAAAGGAAAGGACATACACATAATATATAAGTAAAAATTATAATATTTACTAGCTGATTGTTATGAATATTCATTGTGGGTATGTATGAGCCCCTTTTTGTGGGTTAATACTTAATAGTAATGCATGTCTTCGCTAAAAGAGGGCCATGAACTTCAAGCGCAAACCTTTTTAATGAAGGTATACGTCTATCTTCCAATATGTATTTAAATATTAAATAGAATAGTTCCCTATAACGCACCCGATTGTATTGTTTGTAAAACTGAAAAGCATGCTGACCGCAAACCTTTTTAATGGCTTATTAGCTTTATTATTAGCTGTTTGGAAATGCAAAAAATGGCTTATTAGCTTTCTACATTTAGACCAGCTTTTTTTTAAATTAACAGCTAACATGGCTTACTAGCTTTCTACCTTTAGACCAACAATGCAACACCAATTATGACAGTTACATATTACTTTATTTTACGTTTACACCAAAACCTCGAGATATTAGGTAGCATAAAAGCTATGTCTTATTCTGATACTTTAGTTTTTATTTTGGTGATTTTGAAGGACTACGTTTCAAGATTGATCATTTTATATGAATTTATCATTGGATGGTACAGTTCTATTTGTCTTTTCAAAACATGGTATACCATCATCTTATTTGAAATAAATCAAAAATCTAACCACTATCTTTTTACTTATTGTTTGGTGTGATTGCAGAAAATTTTGTTTTAAGAGGGATAGATGGCAGATGAGAAAAAGGGACATGTGAACATTCATTATTAGAAAAATGATAGCATATGATGCATACTGTGAGATGGTTCAACGCAGGAAGAATTGTCTCCTTAGCATGAAGAATCAAGGAGATACAAGAACAAATAAAATGTGAAAGACCAGAAGACATGGAAATACTAGGAGTAGCAACATTATAGGTAGTCCTGGAAGCAACTTTAGGACCGAAGATGGCTATACAAGACTAAACATCTTTGATAAGCCAAGACGATTTTGAATCAATTTTGCAAAGTTGTAAGAATTCTTTGTAAAGGAAGTCAATAAGTTTCTAGAAATCATACACACATATAAATCCTTTCATAGGTGTCTAGCTTTGAATTTCTGTATTTTCCTATTGTCACTGTCCAATGTTGATTGATTTCTTCGACAGATACTTTTAACCCTATTTTTCCAATCATTTTTGCCCAGGAAACACACTTATGTATTAAGCTTAAGCTCTTAAGTATTGACACAATGGTCCCGTGACACAAGGCACGAAAAAAATAACTCCCGCGGCAATACGCGGGTAACAAAATCTTGTTTATATACATGAATAACATCTACGAAACAATAAAAATTACTCGGTGGGAACTGGAGAGTACAAGAGAATCTCAAGGTCGATATAAATATAATGGATATGATAAGCTAACAATCTAAGCCATTCTGTTTAGTATACAAATACATAACTGTATCAATACCTGTTCAACCATCAACTAATTAAAAGAACAATTGTGCAACTTCAAAGGTCAGTAAGCAGTCAAACACCACTATAGGCTTAATATATTTACAAATATATTAATAATATTTTTATATTAATAAGAAAATTATTAACAAAAAAAATAATATAAAAAAACTAAATATTATTACTTTTATTATTATAAATTAGTTATTATTAAAAAAATATTATAAATAAATATTATTTTTACTATTATACTATTTGTATATTATTATTATTTATTATTTATTAAATACTATTATTATTATTATTATATATATTTTTTATTTTTGTTATTAATATTTAATTACTATTTATTGTTTTACTATTAATATTTATTATTTTTTATAAATATTATTATTTTAAGATTTAAAAAAAATTGCATTATATTACGTTAGTAACCAACCAAACAAATCGATAGAATATATTAATTACAATTCTAATAAATCACAATTATAACAAATTGCATCACTTTCAATTACAATTCATTCAAATTATAATCCTTTTGACCAATTACAATTATTTTCAAAACATAGTGTGAACGAAACACGCCCTTAGTCTCGCAAGAGACTACAACCCATCAATGTAACACCCCATTTTGATAAATGGAATGTCACGCGTGATTATGACGTGTCATCAAAGCATATAAGGATAAATGTATAAAACATTACATGACCATAAAGGAAATACCGTAATCAAACATCGGTACCCCAAAAGTAGAACTCATCACACACAAACATAAGTACTGTAAACGAAAGGACTAAACAATGTCCATGGAAATGAGTATTAAAGTATAAAGAAATGCATAAAGTAAATAAGGCTAGGAAGCTTCCAATCCATATGCACGTACGCTTAAAGTCTACGAGCGTCCCTGAGTACCTGCCGTTTTGGGAACATGAAAAGGAAAACGGCTGAGCATAACGCTCAGTGCACAGATATACAAGTAAAGCATGAATAATATAAACATATAAGCATGAAGCAGCGGGAAAGACTAAGTCCTGGATAACGTGGTTATATCTTAGTAAAACTAGTTTTATAGTTTGAAAAGCCTTATGTTTATCTTGTAAAAACTGTTTAACATATTTACCATTAGCCAATATATGTCATGAAATATCAACGTGCATGAATACTCGGAGGGGTGACCTCGTCATGCAAATTAGAGGGGCCGCCTCTAATTTAATATCTGGTTTGGGTAGGAGGGATCAGCTCCTTCTGAAGGATGCAAGACACACACCACATTCACCTGAATAATCTGATGAAAACATGTAAACTAGGATGCACCCATACGCCCCACCTGATAATAATAATATGGCCAAAAGCTGAAGGGACGCCACGAGCTATCACTCCATCGTGGTGGAGTCATAACACTGGTGCCTCCAGTGTTATGGTTATGGTACCTCCATAACTAGGTAAAACTTGTCATGCATGTATATGGCTTCAGGTATTCTAATTAAACATAAGCAATTCAAAAACATATAAAACATATAATGGGGAAAACAGTTGGCTGCATACGGGGAAATCCTAATAAGGAAGAATGTCCATACTGAAAGGATGAAGAATTCGTACCTTGTGTCCAGTGAACGAAGAAGACGAACGGAAGAGAGTCCTACTTCGGTATCACTAATGCTACATAAATACATACGTGTATAAGTATCTGATTACTGAATACGTAACTGGCTTTATATCATGTCTTAGCTTGTTTTATATGTTCATGTCATGTTTTACTGATTTAAGCTTTATACTGCGTTTATCATGTATTCTGTCTATTCTGTTTAAGTATTACTTGCATTTCATGTATTATTATACTTGTTGTGTAATAAGAAGTAACTATCTAAAAATAGCAGGTTTCCTAAAATAGAAAGTTTCCAAAAATAGAAAGTTTCCAAAAATAGATTTACTGCTTAAAATAGATAAGTTTCTAAAAATAGAAAGTTTCCATAAATAGATTAGCTGCCTTAATTAAATAAGTTTCTAAATAGAAAGTTTCTATAATTAGATATAAGCTAGATTATTAAGCTAATTATATAAGCTTAAGTGTTTACTGATTAATATACTAAGTCATGTAATTAAATAGTATAGTTTATTAATTATTTCATGTGAATTAGATAAAGTATAGGTTAAAGTATTTAATTAAATATAACATGATTTAATTAAATAAAGGTAAAATACTTAGGTTAAAACATGTATTATTATCTATTAATAATATAACCTAAGTCATGTAAATTAATTAATTATAAGTCATGATTTTAATAATTAATTAATTATATAGTCTAATTAAAATGATAATTACTTAGGTTAAAATTCATGTATTAATACTAATATTAATAACCTAAGTCATGTATAAATTAAATTAATCATGTACATGTTTTAATTAATTTAATTTAATTCTTGTAAAAATAAACTTGTAAAAATAATTTAACCTTATAAAAACAACCCATGAACCGAACCCGTGTTTTAATCTAAACATGTCGTGAACCGTATTTATGAACCTCGTGAACCGGTCACAAACGCACCCTTGGTCAAGACTAGCCGCCGGCTAGCAAAAGTTCCCACCGGCTAGCCGGTGGTTCCCCTTGCTGCCGCGGCTAGGGGTTCCCCCTGCTTTCCTTATTTAGCCACCGGCATAAGCCGGTGGTTGTTCTTGTTCTAGCCGAGACTCACCCGAGCAACAAACATACCCCGACCGAGGTCGGGGTTCCTTTTCTTCCTGCGGCTGAGACACAAAACCACCACACCGAGACCTCAAGCCGAGACCCCCTTGGGGCTCGGTTCCTTGTGTCGACCACAAGCAAACACCCCTTAACCATGATTTAATTTACCCCCATGAATTTATAACATGTAATTACTTGTTTTTAAACCATTCATGATTTTATGTGACCCATTAATCAAAACATAAAAAGAAAAGGGTTTTAAAGATATACCGATCACGTGAATCAAAGGAGAACGAACACACTAACACCCTTGCAATAAATCAATCACCAAAAATCAACCAAACACACCCTTTGCTGTTCTATACCCGGCGGCCAAGGAGAGAGCAAAAGAAAGATTAGGGTTTTTGATTATTTTCTAATTCTTGTAATTATGAAAATAGTTTTTCCTTTTTTCTTGTTTAGTAAAAAAACAATGGGCTTGGCCCTTGTCCTTGTGTTTAGCCTCGGGTATATGGGCCCACATGGGGTAACCCATACGTTTTCTCGTGTCTAATAATAAGTGTGTTCTCGTGTTCGTGTTTTACGTGATTTAAATAGTTATCGTTTGTGTCTTATTATACTTATTCACGATCGTAATAAATATACATACATACGTAATACTAAGCTCGTGATTCTTTACATTCATGATTTCATGTTTGTATGTTCGTGATTATAATTATTATTGAAATAATTATCGTGTCTTAATACGTAATAAATACTTACCGTGTTATAACACGTACGTAATACTTGAAATTCTTGTTCGTGAAACGTAAACGTGCTATAAAAGGAAAGTTATAATCATGTATGTACGATCATAAGAGTACTATTCATGGTAAAAGCATGCAGGTTTTACAACTCTTCCCCCCTAAAAAGAATAATTCGTCCCCAAATTATAGATAAAGTAAACTGGAAAAGAAGAACATACCCGAATTCAAAATATGAAATGAGGGTAAGAAGTCCGGATAGACTCCTCTGTTTCCCAAGTGGCTTCCCGCTCGGTATGATCCCTCCAAAGGATTTTGACGAATGGAATCGTCTTCCTTCTCATGACTCGTTCTTGTCTGTCAAGAACTCGTTCGGGTTCTTCTATGAAAGTGAGATCTTCACGAATTTGTTCCAGTGGATACTAAACCATGTGAAGGGGATGTGAAATTGTATATAATGCAGTTCGTTTTTTCTCAGTTCTTGCTAATGGAAAGTCCAACCAATATCAGGTTTTTAACTGTTTTTGGTTGTTAATCTTGTTTGGATATTCTATTTGCTAATTCAACAAAGACTTGCAAAACGGAAAAATACTACCTACTTATATGTAAAACATCTTGCAAATACCAAGTTTTTATTCAAGTAATATTCAAAAGGTAAAATATGAAACTTAAAGGACTGAAAATGTAAATTCTAGGAAAGAAAAATGCTTGAAATGTAAATTCTAACAATTCCAGGGACTAAAAGTGTAAATCAGTTAACTAAAAGGATCAAATTTGTAAAACTTGTAACAAACTATCCAAGATGTAACAATACCAACAACTTGCTAACTGAAATTAACAACTCTCAAAACTGAAAGGACTTAAAAGTTACAAACCCTAAAAACAATGAATATTAGCCAAGTTTAGAAACTGTTCAAACAAGGAGGACTAGATTGCAATTTTAAAAACTCATCAAGCTAAAAACGGGTTTAGAATGAAAATAAGCTCGTTTGAGCTTATTACTGAACCAAATTCAATGAAACAAGTTGCAAAACTCTTTAAATCCCAATTAAGCTACGTGTGTAAAAGGATTTTGGCTAAAGTTGTAAAATAAGCAAATGAGAACTTATCAATAAGCCCAAAATAAGCTACAGCAAAATCTAGACAATCACAACTTGATTTTCTTGTTGAAACTGATTAAGCTACTCAAAAGATGAACGGGAAATTAAACTAGAACGAATTTCATCCAGAAATAAGCTAGGAAAATGAATTAAGCTGAAAAGAGCTTATCGTTGACCAAGCGTTGACCAATTTTTCCAAAAAGTTGAAATTCTCAAAATCCACTCAGGAACACTTTTTAAAGCTAAATGTGAAAGAAAATTAACAGATTTATGAAGTGAAAATGTGGGAATAAGAAAACAGCCTACCAAATTATCACAGAAAATGGCATTTGCTAAGACCTGACCAAAAAGCTTATTGCCAGCTTATTTCTACAAACTGTAGAATTTTCTCCATAAGTCTTAAACCTCAGATGTTGCTTGAACTTTAGAAAGTGGTTTCACTGAATTTCATCAAGTAATGAAGTTGTAGCAATGATTTGAAACTAGCAAGTTTTCTGAAATGAGTTTTAAAATCCAAATGACCAAATGACTTTTTGCTACAATGAGTTACTTGGCTAAAACTTGTGCTAGAATTGGACTGAAACTTATCTAATTTGACTAGAATCAGCTAAAGATCTACACCTTAACACGTTTTGCTCACAGATTTCTACTAAGACTTAAGCTAAAACCTATTGCCAAACACTGGTTACAAATTTTTAAGCAAAGTTTATTGAAGAAATTTAAGCTAAGCTTCAAACTGATACAAACAAACTCTAGGCCTAATGCAGGTACTCAAATGTAATGGAAATAAACTGAGAACAAGCCAAGTCAAACACTTATGCTACAAAAGCCAAGCAAGCAAATCTCAACAATCTAAAAGCTAGACAGATTACTAGATTAGCTACAATATCAATGCTAAGCTTATCAAAAATCTACTCAATTGCTCTAATCAACTCAATTAACCACTAAACAACTTTGATCATGCATTCAAACAAGTTACACTAAGTATTTAGCATGCATACAACTTTTAAGTGGAACCTAAACAAGAACTTTTGCACCTTTACTACTTGAAGCCTCCTTTGAAGGAGAAGGCAGGCGCTGAGCCTCCTTTATATCTGCACCTATTCTATGAAACACCAATATCCAACTCCATTAACCATCTACCATCATCAACATCATCAAATTGACCAAATCTGCTACTCAAAACTGCTACTTTTGGCTTCTGAATGAAAATGCAGCTACAGGATAGGGCCAGCAAGTAAAACTTCCAACAAGCTTCTAGTGATTAGGTAGAATCACTAGAAATCAACAGCAATGAAGATGAATGAACAGTATAGAAGAACAGTAGAAGTAATTTGGGAAATTTTGTGAACTTTATTGAATGATTGAAAAAGTGGTTACAAATCTTGTTACAACAAACTAACAACCTCTCAAGTGTGTGTCAAACACTTGAGAGTTGTGGCTAACTATTTCTCTAACAGAATTGGAAGAGAGAAAATTAAGTGTGTGTGATTTCACACTTAAGCTAGCTACCAGAAATGAAAGCTAATCTAGGGTATTTATAGACTGCAGATGTGAAGTAGTTGGGAGTTGTGACGTGTCAGAACCAATCATCAGCTTCCACGTGGACAATTCTACATAATTGAATTTGCAGATGAAGAACTCTTTTGGGCTTTTCTT
The DNA here is from genome assembly GCA_025667525.1 of Glebionis coronaria. NCBI lineage: Eukaryota > Viridiplantae > Streptophyta > Magnoliopsida > Asterales > Asteraceae > Glebionis > Glebionis coronaria. The sequence goes on from CM046881.1 coordinate 93,670,763, forward strand.
TATTATTGATCTTCAGGCTAATTAAGCACGTGGGATCTCTTCCTCTCTTGATTTAGACCAACTTTGATGTTTATATCATTTGCTGAAATTCGCTCTAGCTCTTTCTCGTCCCTGGCAATTTTTGTTGAAGAAGATGACGCGTGGCAGATTCTTATTGGGTGAGAGAAGAAGTTGTGGATCATTATCCAATTCCTCATTTTCTATTGGTGGAAAAAACTGAGTGCGTTGCACTGTTGGGATACACCCATTAAATGAAGTGTCGGCTGAGTGGGCAATAAATGAAGCTGAGTTGGTGATCCGTGTATCACCTTTCTTGCAATCTCATTGGTCCTTTCCTCTTCACATGGATCAAGCCTTGAATAACTTTCAAATGTTGGCAGAATTAGTCCCTATACTTTGACAAATTACATTTTTGAGCTAGCAGCTTCATTCCTTTGGCATTTTAAGTCCTCCAAACTTCATTTTTGAGCAGAAATCACCCTTTGACTTTATTGACTTGATAGTTGACCAATTTTAACTTTGATCTTGACTTTTCACAATATTTGCACTTTAGTCCCTCAACTTTGGCAATTTGTCAAGATAGGTCCTTGTACTTCAAAATCTTGACACTTTTGATCCTTCTTTGTCTTTTTCATCCATTTGAGCTTGATTTTTCTTTGTTTGCTTGAAAATGTATCCTTTTACCTACACAAGTGTACACAAACACAAACATACCACATAACACTGTTTTTGCAAGATAAATTGGTATTTTGCTTCATGTTTTAGGGTTATTTGTTGATAAAAGGATATGAGTTTAAGCTCATATCAAAATCCCCTACACTTGAACATTGTCATGTCCTCATGCAATATTATATATTAAAGCTCAAATTTACATTTCCCTCATAATTAATCCACCTTGGCCATATGAGATGCATCTACACTACTCTAAACTAAATGATGCATGATTTTGATTTTTAATAATGCAATGAACAAAATACAATTCTATCTATATCTTTTTGATTTTTCTTGAAATGGTTTTGATGGAAATAACTCATAAAGAATTCAATGGCTTAGATTAGGGCTTGGGTACCATGGACATTTATCACCCTCAAGTTTCACTTTCCCCATACCAAGCTTAAAAATGGGATCATTGCATTCACAAGTAAAAAGTGCATCAACTTATTCATGACAATTAAATGTGGAACCGGTTATTATTTGAGCAAATTGCTTGTGGGCAAATTTGTCATTATTCAAGTGGGAAGTATAAGAAGTGTAAAATCCAAAAATAAGGAAGCACGGTTTTAATCCTAAGTAATCCTCTCATCCATTACTTGAAAAACCGCTCACAATTAATATAAGTCCGTTTTAAGAGTAATAAGTCATTCGCCTTATGTGTAAAATCCTTATGTCATGCTTTCATAAGTAACTACACACTCGCTAAGGAAAGGAAAATAAAACTCACGCAATAATTTACATCCGCCATCTTTTTGAGACTTTGGATCTTCAACCCCGCAACCCGTCAAGGCAATATTGGATTGGAGCAATCTATTGAATCCCCGCAACCCGTCAAGGTAATATTAGAACTCAATAGTTACTATAATTAACACCACACTGCCCCTCTTGGGAGTCTTGCATTATTATTTTTTTTTTCTTTTTTTTCTTTTTTTTTCTAGCCACTCATTTTTTTTCATAAGCCGCTGTTATTTTTCTTTATTCCTCACAAAGAAATTTGAAAAGAAGAAAAGGAAAAACACTCGCTAAGTATGGAGCATGACATAATTCTAGTACACATAAAACGTGCTAACTTAGAATCTTAAGACGTACTCATATCAACCATGAATGATTAGTCAAAAATGCATAAGAGATTACAAACCAATTAAAACCGTACTTGATTATTTATTAACAATTATATACATGCGAAGAAAATAGAGGTCAAGAAGAGAAGGGTTTAGCCACAAGTAATTTCCATGAAGTCTATCTAGCCCTTTTACACTTGCTTCAACTCTATCATTTCCCATTCTCCACAAATTTGAAATCTCAATTAATGAGATTGGTGGATGCTTAGCCTAATAGACCAATGAAGGACTACATGGTTAAGGATACTAGCTAGAGAATGCTAAAATAAGCAAACTCGGGTTGAGTCAAAATATCCATGGCGGGCCTAATATGTCAAAGAAGTCTAAACTTGTTAAAACCATGTTTTATTATATGTTTTTTTTCTTTCTTTATATATTTTTGATGAAAAATAAAAGAAAAGATATATACAATGCAAATGTGTTATGCAAAATGATTGATGCAAAAATTATGAATGCATATTTTTGTTGGCCAAAGTAGATCAAAAATTTGAAAAATGTTGAAAATTCAATTTTCCATGTTATCATGCAAGACAATTACAAGTTCTAGGTAAGGTCACTTCGATAGAAGACCCCCCCTACACTTAAGCTAAACATTGTCCTCAATGTTTAAGAGCATGGAAGTATAAAAACTTCCCCTACACTTATGATAATGAATAGACTTTGCTTAACCCAAGTTAAGGAAAGGACAACTATTAGTGAAATCATGTTTAAGCACAAGGTGTCAATGAAAAATCACTATAGTAACAAAGTGAACCGGATACAAGGGCCTCCTCCATAAGCTCCAAAGCATGAGATGAGTGAGCAACCCTACAAACAATCATGAAGACAAAAGAAGGTCTCCCCTACACTTATTCCCAAGTCTATACCTTTATTTATAACCTACAACACTCTAAACCTAGTTATACGATGCTTGAGTTAATGAGTATCTAGCTCGACTCGTCCCTCAATGAATTAATTCATGGGGAAATGGGGACCTCTTGGACCATTTCAACGGAAATGTCCTCCCCAAAGTAATGTTTGACACGGTGACCATTCACTTTAAAATTTGGACCATCGGGTTGTGACAACTCAAGAGTTCCATATGGAAACACTTGAGCAATAGTGAATGGACCGGACCATCTCGACTTAAGCTTGCCCGCAAAAAGCTTCAATCTAGAGTTAAAGAGGAGAACCGGCTCTCCAACTTTGAACTCACGATTCTTGATCTTAGCATCATGCAATTTCTTAGTCTTTTCCTTGTAAAGCAAATAATTCTCATAGGCATTGGCTCTCAACTCATCCATCTCATTGAGTTGATCTTTCCTATGTGAACCGGCTTGGTTTAAATCAAAGTTAGCCCACTTGAGAGCCCAAGATGCCTTATGTTCTAACTCAAATGGGAGGTGGCACGCTTTTCCATAGACAAGCCTATAAGGCGTACAACCAATTGGTGTTTTAAAAGCCGTCCTAAACGCCCACAAAGCATCATCAAGCTTATCCGACCAAGAAGATCGATGCTCTCCCACCGTTCTCTCTAAAATTCTCTTCAAACCACGATTTGTGACCTCGGTTTGACCATTTGTTTGAGGGTGATATGCGGTAGAAAGTCTATGATTCACTCCATATTTCTTCATAACTCTCGTGAATTGATCATTACAAAAGTGCGTACCACGATCACTTATGATGGCCCGAGGTACACCAAATCTAGCAAACAATTGTTTCAAAAACTTTACAACCACTCTAGCATCATTGGTAGGTAAGGCTTTAGCCTCCACCCATTTGGACACATAATCCACCGCCACAAGTATATACTTGTTTCCCTTAGAGGATGGAAAAGGGCCCATGAAATCAATGCCCCATACATCAAATATCTCACACTCTTGGATAAAATTTTGTGGCATCTCATCACGTTGTGTAATTTTTCCTTGTCTTTGACAAACATCACAAAATTTCACAATTTCATGGGCATCTTTGTAAATGGAAGGCCAATAGTAACCCGAATCAAAGACTTTCTTGGCGGTATAGTTAGGCCCAAAATGTCCACCCGTAGGTCCTTTATGACACGCCTCTAAGATCTTAAATGCCTCGGGCCCATCTACACACCGTCTATTGATTTGGTCCGCACATTGCCTAAAAAGATATGGATCATCCCAAAAGTAATACTTAACTTCCTTAAGAAACTTTTTCTTTTGTTGATAAGTAAGACCCTCAATAAGCACATTGCCCATAAGATAGTTTGCGATATCCGCAAACCAAGGTGTGGCATCCTCTTGGGAAGAGATAGACATGAGCTCCTCTAATGGAAAGGATTCATTGATTTCTTGGTGTGGGAAATCTCCTTGAAACGGATGCTCAAGTCTACTCAAGTGATCCGCCGCTAAATTCTCGGCCCCTTTTTTATCACGAATCTCTATCTTGAACTCTTGAAGCAACAAAACCCATCTCAAAAGCCTAGGCTTAGCATCTTGTTTTGTCATAAGATACTTGAGAGCGGAATGATCCGTATACACTATGGTTTTGGAAAGCACAAGATATGGTCTAAAGTTCTCAAAAGCATATACTATAGCAAGCAACTCTTTTTCCGTGGTAGTGTAATGAAGTTGTGCACCGGTCATGGTTTTACTCGCATAGTGTATAGGTTGAAAATGCTTACTAACTCTTTGTCCTAAGACGGCCCCACCGCATAATCACTGGCGTCACACATAAGCTCAAAAGGTAATTCCCAATTTGGAGAAACCAAAACGGGAGCCTTAGTCAATTTTTCCTTAAGGGTCTCAAAAGAGTCTAAACAATCTTGGTTAAAAATGAAAGGAGCCTCTTTCTCCAAGAGGTGAGTCATCGGTCTAGCTATCTTAGAAAAATCTTGTATAAAGCGCCTATAAAATCCCGCATGACCTAAGAAACTCCTCACACCTTTAACCGAGGTGGGTGGGGGAAGCTTAGCAATCACATCAATTTTAGCTCGATCAACTTCTAATCCCTTATTGGATATCTTGTGTCCTAAAACAATCCCATCTTTCACCATAAAGTGACATTTCTCCCAATTAAGCACCAAACGTGTTTCCTCACAACGCTTAAGCATTCTCTCAAGATTGGTGAGACATGAGCTAAATGAATTTCCAAATACGGAAAAGTCATCCATAAAAACCTCCATGGTTTGCTCTATCATGTCATGGAAAATCGCCATCATGCACCTTTGAAATGTCCCCGGTGCATTACATAAGCCAAAAGGCATCCTCTTGTAAGCAAATGTACCGTAGGGACAAGTGAATGTGGTCTTTTCTTGATCCTTAGGGTCAATGGGTATTTGGAAATAACCCGAAAATCCATCAAGAAAACAATAGTACTCATTTCCCGCTAAGCGTTCAAGCATTTGATCCATAAAGGGAAGCGGGAAATGGTCTTTCCTAGTTGCCTCATTGAGTTTTCTATAATCAATGCAAACTCTCCAACCGGTTACAAGTCTTGTGGGAATAAGCTCATTGTTCTCATTAGGCACCACGGTGATTCCACCCTTCTTTGGAACACAATGAACCGGGCTAACCCATGGAGAGTCGGAAATGGGATAAATCATACCCGCATCTAAGAGTTTAATCACTTCCTTCTTAATAACCTCATGGATTTTTGGGTTAACTCTCCTTTGGTTTTGAATGGCGGGTTTATAGTCATCCTCCATAAGGATTTTGTGTGTACAAAAATGTGGATCAATTACCCTTATGTCGGATATTTTCCATGCTAAAGCTTTCTTATGTTTCTTAAGAACCTCAATAAGTTGCTCCTTCTCATCCTCTTTCAACTCTTTAGCAATGATCACCGGTAATTGGTCTTTGCCCTCTAAGAAAGCATATTCTAAATGGGATGGAAGGTCCTTAAGCTCAATGGGAGGTGGACTCTCTATGGAAGGTTTAACTATAGAAGGTTCCTCAATGGTAATCTCTTGTGGAATAGGAGAAGGAATAGGGTCCTCATTGAGCAACTTTTGGATTGTAAGAATATCTTCTTCCCAATTGATGGGAGAATCATCATCACCAAGAAAGTTTGACTCAAATTCCTCCAAAAGGAAATCACTCTCTCCAAAAGGTGTTAAAGAGGGAGCAATTGAGGCCACGGTTTCAACATGGGGTATCTCATCACTAGCACTCTTACAAGCATCATGAAAGTGTTCATTACACACTTCATCTAGCACATCCACAATGTTAATAGTCTCACAAGGTGTAGACTCCTTAACCTCTTTCCTATCACAAACTTTCCCTAACTTAAACACCACTCTCTCATCTTCTACTCTCATAAATAATTCTCCTTCCGCCACATCTATCAAGGTACGACCCGTTCTCAAAAACGGTCTACCAACAATCAAAGGCACTCTAGGATCCATGTCATAATCAACCACTACAAAGTCGGCCGGAAAGGTAAACTTATCCACACCTACAAACACATCTTCCGCTATACCTACGGGGTGAGCTATGGTTCGGTTGGCTAGTTCAAGAGTCATCCTAGTGGGAGTGAGCTCGGGAAGAGATAGTTGTTTCTAAACCGATAAAGGCATGAGATTTATGCTTGCCCCTAGATCCGCCAAAGCCATGCAATTTTCAACACTGGGAAAATTACAAGGTATCAAGAAGCGCCCCGGATCTCCAAGTTTTGTTGGTAAGGTTTTAAGTAACACCGCGGAACAATTTTCATTAAGGGATGTGTTGGGCAAATCAACCAATTTCTCTTTGTTTGAGAGCAAATCCTTGAACATCTTAGCAAACCTTGGCATATAAGCAAGAGCTTCCGCAAAGGATATATTGATATTGAGTTGCTTGAACATCCTTAAGAAATTGGAGACTTGGATGTCATCCTTGTTCTTTAACTTGTCCTTTTTCAACCTTGAAGGATATGGAAGAGTAGGTGTTGGTATAGGTGGAATAGGTGTTGTTGTGGAAGATTGGTCTTTGTTAGCTTCTTCATTAGGAAGTGTGGAAGGTAAAGGAGAAGTATGAGGTGGTTGAGAAGGTGTATTTGAGTGAATAGGAGCATTTTGAGGAGGTGAAGTAGAAGTAGAAGGCTTGTCACAAGTAGGAGCACAAGTGGGTTGAACATAGTAGGTTTAGGAGGTGAAGGATCCTTTGTTGTTGTTCCACTCCTTGTTGTAATAGCATTGACATTGGCCCTAGGGTTTGTTTGTGTGTTGGAAGGTAAAGCCCCTTGTGGTCTTTGATTTAATGCCATTAAAACCCTATTGGTTTGTTCCTCCAATGTACGTTTCATTTGGTCATTCATTCTCTTCTCAATTTCACGCATTTTCTTGTCAACATACTCTTGAGTCTCTTGCATCCCATATCCTTGATTTTGAAATTGAGGGTAAGCTTGATTTGGTAATGGAGCATATGCTTGATTGGGGATAAATGGAAGTGGTTGATTAAATCCTTGTTGTGGTGGATAAAAGGTATTTCCTTGATGTTGAACATTGTTGGGTGCCTTGTAATTATTTCCTTGGTATGGTGGTCTTTGCCCTTGATTCCTTGGTAAAATTTGAGGAGGATTTTGTTGAATTTGGGTGGGTGGTTGGGGTGGGAATCCAGGTGGAGTAAGGTAGTTTTGGGATTTATAAGAAAGGTTATTTGGATTGATATTAGGCTTGAAGTGTTCACGATGTTCCGCTTGGTAAGCATAGCATTCCCCTTGATACACTTGCACCTTATCACATTGTTCATAAGAATGGGGACCTCCACAAGTAACACAAGAAAGAGTGATGGCATTCACATTATTTGAGGAATTCTTCAAATTGTATATAATGCAGTTCGTTTTTTCTCAGTTCTTGCTAATGGAAAGTCCAACCAATATCAGGTTTTTAACTGTTTTTGGTTGTTAATCTTGTTTGGATATTCTATTTGCTAATTCAACAAAGACTTGCAAAACGGAAAAATACTACCTACTTATATGTAAAACATCTTGCAAATACCAAGTTTTTATTCAAGTAATATTCAAAAGGTAAAATATGAAACTTAAAGGACTGAAAATGTAAATTCTAGGAAAGAAAAATGCTTGAAATGTAAATTCTAACAATTCCAGGGACTAAAAGTGTAAATCAGTTAACTAAAAGGATCAAATTTTAAAACTTGTAACAAACTATCCAAGATGTAACAATACCAACAACTTGCTAACTGAAATTAACAACTCTCAAAACTGAAAGGACTTAAAAGTTACAAACCCTAAAAACAATGAATATTAGCCAAGTTTAGAAACTGTTCAAACAAGGAGGACTAGATTGCAATTTTAAAAACTCATCAAGCCAAAAACGAGTTTAGAATGAAAATAAGCTCGTTTGAGCTTATTACTGAACCAAATTCAATGAAACAAGTTGCAAAACTCTTTAAATCCCAATTAAGCTACGTGTGTAAAAGGATTTTGGCTAAAGTTGTAAAATAAGCAAATGAGAACTTATCAATAAGCCCAAAATAAGCTACAGCAAAATCTAGACAATCACAACTTGATTTTCTTGTTGAAACTGATTAAGCTCCTCAAAAGATGAACGGGAAATTAAACTAGAACGAATTTCATCCAGAAATAAGCTAGGAAAATGAATTAAGCTGAAAAGAGCTTATCGTTGACCAAGCGTTGACCAATTTTTCCAAAAAGTTGAAATTCTCAAAATCCACTCAGGAACACTTTTTAAAGCTAAATGTGAAAGAAAATTAACAGATTTATGAAGTGAAAATGTGGGAATAAGAAAACAGCCTACCAAATTATCACAGAAAATGGCATTTGCTAAGACCTGACCAAAAAGCTTATTGCCAGCTTATTTCTACAAACTGTAGAATTTTCTCCAAAAGTCTTAAACCTCAGATGTTGCTTGAACTTTAGAAAGTGGTTTCACTGAATTTCATCAAGTAATGAAGTTGTAGCAATGATTTGAAACTAGCAAGTTTTCTGAAATGAGTTTTAAAATCCAAATGACCAAATGACTTTTTGCTACAATGAGTTACTTGACTAAAACTTGTGCTAGAATTGGACTGAAACTTATCTAATTTGACTAGAATCAGCTAAAGATCTACACATTAACACGTTTTGCTCACAGATTTCTACTAAGACTTAAGCTAAAACCTATTGCCAAACACTGGTTACAAATTTTTAAGCAAAGTTTATTGAAGAAATTTAAGCTAAGCTTCAAACTGATACAAACAAACTCTAGGCCTAATGCAGGTACTCAAATGTAATGGAAATAAACTGAGAACAAGCCAAGTCAAACACTTATGCTACAAAAGCCAAGCAAGCAAATCTCAACAATCTAAAAGCTAGACAGATTACTAGATTAGCTACAATATCAATGCTAAGCTTATCAAAAATCTACTCAATTGCTCTAATCAACTCAATTAACCACTAAACATCTTTGATCATGCAGTCAAACAAGTTACACTAAGTATTTAGCATGCATACAACTTTTAAGTGGAACCTAAACAAGAACTTTTGCACCTTTACTACTTGAAGCCTCCTTTGAAGGAGAAGGCAGGCGCTGAGCCTCCTTTATATCTGCACCTATTCTATGAAACACCAATATCCAACTCCATTAACCATCTACTATCATCAACATCATCAAATTGACCAAAACTGCTACTTAAAACTGCTACTTTTGGCTTCTGAATGAAAATGCAGCTACAGGATAGGGCCAGCAAGTAAAACTTCCAACAAGCTTCTAGTGATTAGGTAGAATCACTAGAAATAAACAGCAATGAAGATGAATGAACAGTATAGAAGAACAGTAGAAGTAATTTGGGAAATTTTGTGAACTTTATTGAATGATTGAAAAAGTGGTTACAAATCTTGTTACAACAAACTAACAACCTCTCAAGTGTGTGTCAAACACTTGAGAGTTGTGGCTAACTATTTCTCTAACAGAATTGGAAGAGAGAAAATTAAGTGTGTGTGATTTCACACTTAAGCTAGCTACCAGAAATGAAAGCTAATCTAGGGTATTTATGGACTGCAGATGTGAAGTAGTTGGGAGTTGTGACGTGTCAGAACCAATCATCAGCTTCCACGTGGACAATTCTACATAATTGAATTTGCAGGTGAAGAACTCTTTTGGGCTTTTCTTTATTATTGATCTTCAGGCTAATTAAGCACGTGGGATCTCTTCCTCTCTTGATTTAGACCAACTTTGATGTTTATATCATTTGCTGAAATTCGCTCTAGCTCTTTCTCGTCCCTGGCAATTTTTGTTGAAGAAGATGACGCGTGGCAGATTCTTATTGGGTGAGAGAAGAAGTTGTGGATCATTATCCAATTCCTCATTTTCTATTGGTGGAAAAAACTGAGTGCGTTGCACTGTTGGGATACACCCATTAAATGAAGTGTCGGCTGAGTGGGCAATAAATGAAGCTGAGTTGGTGATCCGTGTATCACCTTTCTTGCAATCTCATTGGTCCTTTCCTCTTCACATGGATCAAGCCTTGAATAACGTTCAAATGTTGGCAGAATTAGTCCCTATACTTTGACAGATTACATTTTTGAGCTAGCAGCTTCATTCCTTTGGCATTTTAAGTCCTCCAAACTTCATTTTTGAGCAGAAATCACCCTTTGACTTTATTGACTTGATAGTTGACCAATTTTAACTTTGATCTTGACTTTTCACAATATTTGCACTTTAGTCCCTCAACTTTGGCAATTTGTCAAGATAGGTCCTTGTACTTCAAAATCTTGACACTTTTGATCCTTCTTTGTCTTTTTCATCCATTTGAGCTTGATTTTTCTTTGTTTGCTTGAAAATGTATCCTTTTACCTACACAAGTGTACACAAACACAAACATACCACATAACACTGTTTTTGCAAGATAAATTGGTATTTTGCTTCATGTTTTAGGGTTATTTGTTGATAAAAGGATATGAGTTTAAGCTCATATCAAAATCCCCTACACTTGAACATTGTCATGTCCTCATGCAATATTATATATTAAAGCTCAAATTTACATTTCCCTCATAATTAATCCACCTTGGCCATATGAGATGCATCTACACTACTCTAAACTAAATGATGCATGATTTTGATTTTTAATAATGCAATGAACAAAATACAATTATATCTATATCTTTTTGATTTTTCTTGAAATGGTTTTGATGGAAATAACTCATAAAGAATTCAATGGCTTAGATTAGGGCTTGGGTACCATGGACATTTATCACCCTCAAGTTTCACTTTCCCCATACCAAGCTTAAAAATGGGATCATTGCATTCACAAGTAAAACGTGCATCAACTTATTCATGACAATTAAATGTGGAACCGGTTATTATTTGAGCAAATTGCTTGTGGGCAAATTTGTCATTATTCAAGTGGGAAGTATAAGAAGTGTAAAATCCAAAAATAAGGAAGCACGGTTTTAATCCTAAGTAATCCTCTCATCCATTACTTGAAAAACCGCTCACAATTAATATAAGTCCGTTTTAAGAGTAATAAGTCATTCGCCTTATGTATAAAATCCTTATGTCATGCTTTCATAAGTAACTACACACTCGCTAAGGAAAGGAAAATAAAACTCACGCAATAATTTACATCCGCCATCTTTTTCCGCAACCCGTCAAGGCAATATTGGATTGGAGCAATCTATTGAATCCCCGCAACCCGTCAAGGTAATATTGGAACTCAATAGTTACTATAATTAACACCACACTGCCCCTCTTGGGAGTCTTGCATTATTATTTTTTTTTTCTTTTTTTTTCTTTCTTTTTTTTTCTAGCCACTCATTTTTTTTCATAAGCCGCTCTTATTTTTCTTTATTCCTCACAAAGAAATTTGAAAAGAAGAAAAGGAAAAACACCCGCTAAGTATGGAGCATGACATAAGTCTAGTACACATAAAACGTGCTAACTTAGAATCTTAAGACGTACTCATATCAACCATGAATGATTAGTCAAAAATGCATAAGAGATTACAAACCAATTAAAACCGTACTTGATTATTTATTAACAATTATATACATGCGAAGAAAATAGAGGTCAAGAAGAGAAGGGTTTAGCCACAAGTAATTTCCATGAAGTCTATCTAGCCCTTTTACACTTGCTTCAACTCTATCATTTCCCATTCTCCACAAATTTGAAATCTCAATTAATGAGATTGGTGGATGCTTAGCCTAATAGACCAATGAAGGACTACATGGTTAAGGATACTAGCTAGAGAATGCTAAAATAAGCAAACTCGGGTTGAGTCAAAATATCCATGGCGGGCCTAATATGTCAAAGAAGTCTAAACTTGTTAAAACCATGTTTTATTATATGTTTTTTTTTCTTTCTTTATATATTTTTGATGAAAAATAAAAGAAAAGATATATACAATGCAAATGTGTTATGCAAAATGATTGATGCAAAAATTATGAATGCATATTTTTGTTGGCCAAAGTAGATCAAAAATTTGAAAAATGTTGAAAATTCAATTTTCCATGTTATCATGCAAGACAATTACAAGTTCTAGGTAAGGTCACTTCGATAGAAGACCCCCCCTACACTTAAGCTAAACATTGTCCTCAATGTTTAAGAGCATGGAAGTATAAAAACTTCCCCTACACTTATGACAATGAATAGACTTTGCTTAACCCAAGTTAAGGAAAGGACAACTATTAGTGAAATCATGTTTAAGCACAAGGTGTCAATGAAAAATCACTATAGTAACGAAGTGAACCGGATACAAGGGCCTCCTCCATAAGCTCCAAAGCATGAGATGAGTGAGCAACCCTACAAACAATCATGAAGACAAAAGAAGGTCTCCCCTACACTTATTCCCAAGTCTATACCTTTATTTCTAACCTACAACACTCTAAACCTAGTTATACGATGCTTGAGTTAATGAGTCTCTAGCTCGACTCGTCCCTCAATGAATTAATTCATGGGGAAAATGGGGACCTCTTGGACCATTTCAACGGAAATGTCCTCCCCAAAGTAATGTTTGACACGGTGACCATTCACTTTAAAATTTGGACCATCGGGTTGTGACAACTCAAGAGTTCCATATGGAAACACTTGAGCAATAGTGAATGGACCGGATCATCTCGACTTAAGCTTGCCCGCAAAAAGCTTCAATCTAGAGTTAAAGAGGAGAACCGGCTCTCCAACTTTGAACTCACGATTCTTGATCTTAGCATCATGCAATTTCTTAGTCTTTTCCTTGTAAAGCAAAGAATTCTCATAGGCATTGGCTCTCAACTCATCCATCTCATTGAGTTGATCTTTCCTATGTGAACCGGCTTGGTTTAAATCAAAGTTAGCCCACTTGAGAGCTGATACAAGAGATTTTGTATGATGAAAAAGTTCGTTTTCTCGGTGTCTAATCGAATTGATCTCGGGTTAATTGTGCGAGATTAGTTGTTCTTGGTGAATCAAATGAAGAGTGGTCGTTGTCTAAAACTAAAGGAAAATAAAGACTTGAACAATTAAAGATAAAGTAAAGGCGGTGAAAGGAAACAATAAAAACTTGGCGAAAAGTAAATGACGAGAAATTAAAGGTGATAAAAGTGAATGACGCAAATTAAAACTTAAAATAAAAGGAAAGCAAGTAAAAATGAAAGTAAAGAAAATGGCGGGAAAAATAGAGTTTAAAAACTGAAAACTAAAAGTTCAATAAAAAGCTATGCGGAATCCTAGCCCTATTCGGAATAATCAAGTATTCCGCATGGAAAAATCCTATTCGGAATAACAAATCATTCCGCATAGAACCTCCTATTCGGAATAACAAATCATTCCGCATAGAATTTCCTATTCGGAATAAATGACCATTCCGCATAGAATACCCTATTCGGAATAACAGATCATTCCGCATAGAACTTCCTATTCGGAATAAATGAACATTCCGCATAGAACATTTTTAAAACAGTGATTCGGAATATTGAAAATGTTCCGAATAGAAAGAAAACTAAGCAGCAATTCGGAATAATCAAAATATTCCGCATAGAAGGACAAAGAAAAGCCTATTCGGAAAGATCTGGCAAGTTACAGTAACGGCATATAAGAACAGTAGGCACGAAATTAATTAAATCTAACCAAATCAAATCAAAAGATTAAACCCAAAACAATCAACAAACATCAATTAACAATAATCAATCAAAACAAATTATCAAAACTAACAAATAAAGCCAAATCAATCAAAACCCACTTGATTGAAAAATAAGAAAACTTAAGAACATGAACACAAAGATTAAGAACAAATCAAGAAAGAAAGGAAGAAGGAGATTGACAATAAAGTAAAGATTAACATCAATTAAATGGAAACTTACTTGGAATTAAAAGAAAATTAAAGGTGCATTACATGAAGATTAAGGTGCATAAAAGTAAAGAACATGAAAATGAAAATGGTGGAAGGATGGGTTGTCAAGCCACCAACAACTTGAACATTGAAACTACCTAATATATATATAGGGGGATTAGGGAGGAGCTTAGGAAGCTTCCTCCCTCTTTCTTCTTTCTCTTAATTGCACACTTGAGTCCTTCAACTTCTTAATATTTTGTTAATCTTCTTAATACTTGGACTTTTTCTTGGGATTTCTTCAAACTCGTCTTGGATTTTCTTCATAAATAAGACTCGAGTTTTTCGGCTTTTAAGTAAACTTCCGTCTTTTGACTTTTTCTTCGATAAATCTTTAGAATTGGTCTTGGACTTCCGTTCTTTTTCCACTCTTGATCTTTCGACTTCATCTTTCGTCTTTTTCTTCTATAAAAGCCCGTAAAATCCCGTGTTTTCTCCACTTTTCACCTTTTCGTCCTAAATCACAACAAAAACACAAACCACGCATAATTCCGACATAAATGACATAAAATACACGTTTTGGCTCGGTTATTATTGTAATTAAGTGGTAAAAAGGATGGGTGTTTACACACCTATCAAATCCCCTACACTTGACCATTGCAATGTCCTCATGCAATGCATTAGTTACAAAGCATGTTTACATTTTTCATCATAATCAATCCACGTTGGCCTTTATTAAAGAGATAAAAAATTATAAAAATGCAAAGCAAAGAAATTAAAAGCATACCTTGGGTTTTGAAAATGTCATGAATAATCATCATCCTCAACTTTTCACTTTCTCCATACCAAGCTTAAAAACGAGATCATTGTTATTTATAAGTTAGTAAACTAACACGAACTCATGTGGGCCAATTATTCACTTAGACTCCCTTATTCCTATGAGTATCTCTTATATTTTATTATTTGTCTTGAATGATCACGAAGATGCATTGTTTGACTTATTTCGATAATTATTAAGTCTGAAAATAAAGTGCACGATTTAATAAATAGTTAGCTAAAGGACCAAATCTTTTAAAACTGCTTCTCGGGATATCAAAAAGTTCATATCTTGGCATAACTTGGTTCGCGATTTGAGACCTTTCTCGGGCCGATATTTGGCAGCGACTTCATACTTCAAATCTTGAGAGACGTTCATGAAATAATGGTCTTCTCTTCATAATCGGAATTTCTTCTCTTGGAATTGTTGAGAGATTCTTCATATATGGACCACGACTTCTTCATTTTTCTCCAATCTTTATTTTGGATTTTGATATACAACGATCCGCCTCCTTTATTGACTTGGATCTATTTATCCTCATACCTTGTTAGGGTCTTTTCGGATACACTTCTCCATGACTTTTTGGGAGTTTTTGCTTTTCGGCGTGTGTCTCGATCCTTCATATTGATTTTCGATAAATGATTCTTCACATCACTTTTGGATCTTTAGCAACAAAACATAGCCCTCATGCCTTGTTAGGGCCTTTTCGGACTCGCCAATCTTCGCGCCCCGCTTCATAAGTTATGCCTTGGCTATGAACTCTCGTCATTACCGAGCAACTTTTAAACGATCTGGGGCTAGAAGCTAAGTAACTTTTCAAATCGTACAACCTTATTTGTTAGCAGATAAATTTATTAGTAAGCGATGGGAGAATAGGCTTATAATTAACTCACATAAATTCACGAAAGAATACCGACTTATAATTGGCTCTATCATCTCTCGTTCTCTACAGTTTAAAATCTCAAGTAATGAGACTCGTGGATACTTAGCCAATTAAATCAAAGTTTTGGGTTTTCGAGTCGTCTATAGGATCTTGCAAATTCTTAGACTCTTTCAAGTTTAGAAATCGCATCTTAAAGTTCCCTTGATAAACGACTCTCTAGGATCAATTATAGAAACTTGCGAAAAGTTCTTGTTCTTAACCCGTGAGAGTTAAGACTTTCGCGTTTTATAGCTCCCTATATAAAAGCCTAGCAAAACTTGACTTAAACACGTTAAGGATACTAGCTAGAGTAAACTCAGATTGAGTCAAAAGATTCACAACGTTTGAAAATTAAACCACTTATTAAACATTTATTCAAGCAAAGAAAGAAAATAGCTATACAAAAGGGAAAAACTAATAGGCCAAAATAGATTAAAAAATTTTGAAAAATGTCGAAAAATCGATTTTCTGGTTAAAATGAGGACAAATACAAGGAAAAGACCACTTAACTTCGATAGAAGTCCCCCCTACACTTAAGATAAACATTGTCCTCAATGTTTAAGCATGTGGGAGTAAACTCCCCTACACTTAGGGCATTGTGCACTTTGTTTAAATCTCGCTAAGGAAGAGACAACTAAAGAGATTCCTATTTTAATATTGAGAAATATAAAATAGTGAATCGAAAAGAGTTTAGGATAGAACCGGGAAGAAGGGAACACGGAATCACGGTTCGTCAAGAGTCATCAAGAGTGTGTCTTTGAAGCTCTAATCCCTGCAATGATAAGAAAGAAAACAAGAAACTCCAATGGGGGCTCCCCCCTACACTTATGATGAAAATAGATAGATAATTGGGTTGCCTCCCAAAAAGCGCTTGTTTTTGTTGACCGAGTCACGAGCCTGACTCGTCCCCGAATTAAATGGTCCATGGGGAAGCCTCGAATGTGATACCGGGATCAAAGACCTTGTCCTCGTTCCCGGTGGACATCAACAAAGGAGAGGCGGGGGAGTAAGTCTTAAAAGGGAGAAAGGTCCTTTCAACATACGTATAGTATGTGAATTCAAGATTCACGGGAGGTGGGTTGGGTATAGTAAGCACATTGTCCTCCCCTAAAGACAATGGATGCTGAGAAAACGGCAGAGCCGTATTGTTATCAATCATAGCATAATCAATGTCACCTCTCGGGTCAAAGCACTCATCCTCCGTGATAGTGGCTAAAGGGGAGGATGAAAGGTGCTCGGGAGGGGGACTTTGGACAATATCTTCCTGCAACAAATTATCAAAAAATATAATGTCCCCCTCCGTGTCAGAATCATCAATACCTGGAGGGATGGAGTGGATGTCGATTTCTTCCAGCAATGGGTCATTATCTTCAACGGGAGGAATAGATGGAGGTAAAGACTTGGAAAGAGAAGGAGAAGTCAACTCTTCGATTTGAGCAATAAGAAGATGAACTTTGCGTAATCTATCGCGAAGAAGCACGTCTTCCACCTCATCCACAAGATCATGTTCATCGGTGAACTTCTCGTAAACCGGAGAGAATAAATCGTCATCACCCGCATCTCCCGGTGGAGATTGAGAAATTTCAAAAGTGAAATTCTCATAGCAGAGAGAAGAATCGTCATCACTAGGATCGACCTCTTCTGTAAGAGCAATGTCGTCCTCAGGCTCCATAGCCGGTAAGTCACAAACCTCATTATCCAATACTTTGTCGAGAACAACATCACTCAGCTCATTCAACGAATCTAGATTCTTAGATACAGTAGGAACATCGACAGTAGGAGCAGCAACTTCAGAAGATTGATTGAAAGTATAGACATCATCGTCGTCGTCATCATCATAATAGATGGGACGAGTCCAGTTAGGAGTGACGTAGTCGGCTAACTCTTCCTTGATAACCTCCACATCTTTAAGAAGCTCATGCAGCAACTTTTGTTGTTCATCGCCCCGAGTATGTTCAATTTCACCAATTCTATCCCACGCTGTAAGTAAACATTTAGGTGTAGAAAAGAAGGGAAAATGACGAAATTGGCTCAAAAAGGTGTCGGTGGTTTTCAAGGTTTCGTCCACATCAAGCAACGGTTGCCTTTCCTGATGTAAGTCAGCTCGAAGTTGAGCCATACTTTCTAGAATGTCATTCAAAGAAGTGAGTTGTTGATCAAGACTAGTTTGCTGAGAAGATTGATGAGTGAGGGTGTGATGTGGGGGCTCAAAATGTTGAAAACCTGAATTATAGCATGATTGTGGCTCATAGTAGTTCATCGGGTGGGAAGAATTAGAAACCGGGTTTGGTTCATAATAATCCATAGGTGAAGAAAACTGAGGACACGGATTTTGCTCATAATAATTCATTGGTTGACAATATGAAGTATCGTGAGGACCCCCACAGTTGTTGTAGAATGGTTGAGGAGAAAAACTGGGTGCGTCATGTGGATAGCTATTATCATAGTCATAATTGTACCCCGGTTCTTGCCCGTGATCATACGGGTAAGGAACCGGGCACGAAATATGCCAATGAGAATCGCTTCCACAATAGGTGCACGTGGGAATAGGAGGTGGGTTCAAAAAGGACGAATTAGTCGAGTTGCACAAAGGACAAAATCCGAATTGTGTGTTGTCGATATCGTTTCCGCACCGCTCACATGTACACCATTGACAAGAGTCATTCCCATACAGTTGTCTCCCGCACCCGACGCAATTGACATAAAAATCCATGGAGAAAGATAGATAAGCAAGAAGAATATTTTTGGTGTAAAACCTTGAAAAAGAAATGCTTTTTATAGATTTTTCAAATGTTTTTGGATTTTTGAAAATAGTTGACACGAAAAATAACGTTCACGAGTGAACGGATCCCAAAATCCAATGCTTCACTCACAAAAACCTTCAATCTTCACGAAAAAGTTCGTTTTCTCGGTGTCTAATCGAATTGATCTCGGGTTAATTGTGCGAGATTAGTTGTTCTTGGTGAATCAAATGAAGAGTGGTCGTTGTCTAAAACTAAAGGAAAATAAAGACTTGAACAATTAAAGATAAAGTAAAGGCGGTGAAAGGAAACAATAAAAACTTGGCGAAAAGTAAATGACGAGAAATTAAAGGTGATAAAAGTGAATGACGCAAATTAAAACTTAAAATAAAAGGAAAGCAAGTAAAAATGCAAGTAAAGAAAATGGCGGGAAAAATAGAGTTTAAAAACTGAAAACTAAAAGTTCAATAAAAAGCTATGCGGAATCCTAGCCCTATTCGGAATAATCAAGTATTCCGCATGGAAAAATCCTATTCGGAATAACAAATCATTCCGCATAGAACCTCCTATTCGGAATAACAAATCATTCCGCATAGAATTTCCTATTCGGAATAAATGACCATTCCGCATAGAATACCCTATTCGGAATAACAGATCATTCCGCATAGAACTTCCTATTCGGAATAAATGAACATTCCGCATAGAACATTTTTAAAACAGTGATTCGGAATATTGAAAATGTTCCGAATAGAAAGAAAACTAAGCAGCAATTCAGAATAATCAAAATATTCCGCATAGAAGGACAAAGAAAAGCCTATTCGGAAAGATCTGGCAAGTTACAGTAACGGCATATAAGAACAGTAGGCACAAAATTAATTAAATCTAACCAAATCAAATCAAAAGATTAAACCCAAAACAATCAACAAACATCAATTAACAATAATCAATCAAAACAAATTATCAAAACTAACAAATAAAGCCAAATCAATCACAACCCACTTGATTGAAAAATAAGAAAACTTAAGAACATGAACACAAAGATTAAGAACAAATCAAGAAAGAAAGGAAGAAGGAGATTGACAATAAAGTAAAGATTAACATCAATTAAATGGAAACTTACTTGGAATTAAAAGAAAATTAAAGGTGCATTACATGAAGATTAAGGTGCATAAAAGTAAAGAACATGAAAATGAAAATGGTGGAAGGATGGGTTGTCAAGCCACCAACAACTTGAACATTGAAACTACCTAATCTATATATAGGGGGATTAGGGAGGAGCTTAGGAAGCTTCCTCCCTCTTTCTTCTTTCTCTTAATTGCACACTTGAGTCCTTCAACTTCTTAATATTTTGTTAATCTTCTTAATACTTGGACTTTGTCTTGGGATTTCTTCAAACTCGTCTTGGATTTTCTTCATAAATAAGACTCGAGTTTTTCGGCTTTTAAGTAAACTTCCGTCTTTTGACTTTTTCTTCGATAAATCTTCAGAATTGGTCTTGGACTTCCGTTCTTTTTCCACTCTTGATCTTTCGACTTCATCTTTCGTCTTTTTCTTCTATAAAAGCCCGTAAAATCCCGTGTTTTCTCCACTTTTCACCTTTTCGTCCTAAATCACAACAAAAACACAAACCACGCATAATTCCGACATAAATGACATAAAATACACGTTTTGGCTCGGTTATTATTGTAATTAAGTGGTAAAAAGGATGGGTGTTTACACACCTATCAAGAGCCCAAGATGCCTTATGTTCTAACTCAAATGGGAGGTGGCACGCTTTTCCATAGACAAGCCTATAAGGCGTACAACCAATTGGTGTTTTAAAAGCCGTCCTAAACGCCCACAAAGCATCATCAAGCTTATCCGACCAAGAAGCTCGATGCTCTCCCACCGTTCTCTCTAAAATTCTCTTCAAACCACGATTTGTGACCTCGGTTTGACCATTTGTTTGAGGGTGATATGCGGTAGAAAGTCTATGATTCACTCCATATTTCTTCATAACTCTCGTGAATTGATCATTACAAAAGTGCGTACCACGATCACTTATGATGGCCCGAGGTACACCAAATCTAGCAAACAATTGTTTCAAAAACTTTACAACCACTCTAGCATCATTGGTAGGTAAGGCTTTAGCCTCCACCCATTTGGACACATAATCCACCGCCACAAGTATATACTTGTTTCCCTTAGAGGATGGAAAAGGGCCCATGAAATCAATGCCCCATACATCAAATATCTCACACTCTTGGATAAAATTTTGTGGCATCTCATCACGTTGTGTAATTTTTCCTTGTCTTTGACAAACATCACAAAATTTCACCATTTCATGGGCATCTTTGTAAATGGAAGGCCAATAGTAACCCGAATCAAAGACTTTCTTGGCGGTATAGTTAGGCCCAAAATGTCCACCCGTAGGTCCTTTATGACACGCCTCTAAGATCTTAAATGCCTCGGGCCCATCTACACACCGTCTAATGATTTGGTCCGCACATTGCCTAAAAAGATATGGATCATCCCAAAAGTAATACTTAACTTCCTTAAGAAACTTTTTCTTTTGTTGATAAGTAAGACCCTCAATAAGCACATTGCCCACAAGATTGTTTGCGATATCCGCAAACCAAGGTGTGGCATCCTCTTGGGAAGAGATAGACATGAGCTCCTCTAATGGAAAGGATTCATTGATTTCTTGGTGTGGGAAATCTCCTTGAAACGGATGCTCAAGTCTACTCAAGTGATCCGCCGCTAAATTCTCGGCCCCTTTTTTATCACGAATCTCTATCTTGAACTCTTGAAGCAACAAAACCCATCTCAAAAGCCTAGGCTTAGCATCTTGTTTTGTCATAAGATACTTGAGAGCGGAATGATCCGTATACACTATGGTTTTGGAAAGCACAAGATATGGTCTAAAGTTCTCAAAAGCATATACTATAGCAAGCAACTCTTTTTCCGTGGTAGTGTAATGAAGTTGTGCACCGGTCATGGTTTTACTCGCATAGTGTATAGGTTGAAAATGCTTATTAACTCTTTGTCCTAAGACGGCCCCACCGCATAATCACTGGCGTCACACATAAGCTTAAAAGGTAATTCCCAATTTGGAGAAACCAAAACGGGAGCCTTAGTCAATTTTTCCTTAAGGGTCTCAAAAGAGTCTAAACAATCTTGGTTAAAAATGAAAGGAGCCTCTTTCTCCAAGAGGTGAGTCATCGGTCTAGCTATCTTAGAAAAATCTTGTATAAAGCGCCTATAAAATCCCGCATGACCTAAGAAACTCCTCACACCTTTAACCGAGGTGGGTGGGGGAAGCTTAGCAATCACATCAATTTTAGCTCGATCAACTTCTAATCCCTTATTGGATATCTTGTGTCCTAAAACAATCCCCTCTTTCACCATAAAGTGACATTTCTCCCAATTAAGCACCAAACGTGTTTCCTCACAACGCTTAAGCATTCTCTCAAGATTGGTGAGACATGAGCTAAATGAATTTCCAAATACGGAAAAGTCATCCATAAAAACCTCCATGGTTTGCTCTATCATGTCATGGAAAATCGCCATCATGCACCTTTGAAATGTCCCCGGTGCATTACATAAGCCAAAAGGCATCCTCTTGTAAGCAAATGTACCGTAGGGACAAGTGAATGTGGTCTTTTCTTGATCCTTGGGGTCAATGGGTATTTGGAAATAACCCGAAAAGCCATCAAGAAAACAATAGTACTCATTTCCCGCTAAGCGTTCAAGCATTTGATCCATAAAGGGAAGCGGGAAATGGTCTTTCCTAGTTGCCTCATTGAGTTTTCTATAATCAATGCAAACTCTCCAACCGGTTACAAGTCTTGTGGGAATAGGCTCATTGTTCTCATTAGGCACCACGGTGATTCCACCCTGCTTTGGAACACAATGAACCGGGCTAACCCATGGAGAGTCGGAAATGGGATAAATCATACCCGCATCTAAGAGTTTAATCACTTCCTTCTTAATAACCTCATGGATTTTTGGGTTAACTCTCCTTTGGTTTTGAATGGCGGGTTTATAGTCATCCTCCATAAGGATTTTGTGTGTACAAAAATGTGGATCAATTCCCCTTATGTCGGATATTTTCCATGCTAAAGCTTTCTTATGTTTCTTAAGAACCTCAATAAGTTGCTCCTTCTCATCCTCTTTCAACTCTTTAGCAATGATCACCGGTAATTGGTCTTTGCCCTCTAAGAAAGCATATTCTAAATGGGATGGAAGGTCCTTAAGCTCAATGGGAGGTGGACTCTCTATGGAAGGTTTAACTATAGAAGGTTCCTCAATGGTAATCTCTTGTGGAATAGGAGAAGGAATAGGGTCCTCATTGAGCAACTTTTGGATTGTAAGAATATCTTCTTCCCAATTGATGGGAGAATCATCATCACCAAGAAAGTTTGACTCAAATTCCTCCAAAAGGAAATCACTCTCTCCAAAAGGTGTTAAAGAGGGAGCAATTGAGGCCACGGTTTCAACATGGGGTATCTCATCACTAGCACTCTTACAAGCATCATGAAAGTGTTCATTACACACTTCATCTAGCACATCCACAATGTTAATAGTCTCACAAGGTGTAGACTCCTTAACCTCTTTCCTATCACAAACTTTCCCTAACTTAAACACCACTCTCTCATCTTCTACTCTCATAATTAATTCTCCTTCCGCCACATCTATCAAGGTACGAACCGTTCTCAAAAATGGTCTACCAACAATCAAAGGCACTCTAGGATCCATGTCATAATCAACCACTACAAAGTCGGCCGGAAAGGTAAACTTATCCACACCTACAAACACATCTTCCGCTATACCTACGGGGTGAGCTATGGTTCGGTTGGCTAGTTCAAGAGTCATCCTAGTGGGAGTGAGCTCGGGAAGAGATAGTTGTTTCCAAACCGATAAAGGCATGAGATTTATGCTTGCCCCTAGATCCGCCAAAGCCATGCAATTTTCAACACCGGGAAAATTACAAGGTATCAAGAAGCGCCCCGGATCTCCAAGTTTTGTTGGTAAGGTTTTAAGTAACACCGCGGAACAATTTTCATTAAGGGATGTGTTGGGCAAATCAACCAATTTCTCTTTGTTTGAGAGCAAATCCTTGAACATCTTAGCAAACTTTGGCATATAAGCAAGAGCTTCCGCAAAGGATATATTGATATTGAGTTGCTTGAACATCCTTAAGAAATTGGAGACTTGGATGTCATCCTTGTTCTTTAACTTGTCCTTTTTCAACCTTGAAGGATATGGAAGAGTAGGTGTTGGTATAGGTGGAATAGGTGTTGTTGTGGAAGATTTATCTTTGTTAGCTTCTTCATTAGGAAGTGTGGAAGGTAAAGGAGAAGTATGAGGTGGTTGAGAAGGTGTATTTGAGTGAATAGGAGCATTTTGAGGAGGTGAAGTAGAAGTAGAAGGCTTGTCACAAGTAGGAGCACAAGTGGGTTGAACAATAGTAGGTTTAGGAGGTGAAGGATCCTTTGTTGTTGTTCCACTCCTTGTTGTAATAGCATTGACATTAGCCCTAGGGTTTGTTTGTGTGTTGGAAGGTAAAGCCCCTTGTGGTCTTTGATTTAATTCCATTAAAACCCTATTAGTTTGTTCCTCTAATGTACGTTTCATTTGGTCATTCATTCTCTTCTCAATTTCACGCATTTTCTTGTCAACATACTCTTGAGTCTCTTGCATCCCATATCCTTGATTTTGAAATTGAGGGTAAGCTTGATTTGGTAATGGAGCATATGCTTGATTGGGGATAAATGGAAGTGGTTGATTAAATCCTTATTGTGGTGGATAAAAGGTATTTCCTTGATGTTGAACATTGTTGGGTGCCTTGTAGTTATTTCCTTGGTATGGTGGTCTTTGCCCTTGATTCCTTGGTAAAATTTGAGGAGGATTTTGTTGAATTTGGGTGGGTGGTTGGGGTGGGAATCCGGGTGGAGTAAGGTAGTTTTGGGATTTGTAAGAAAGGTTATTTGGATTGATATTAGGCTTGAAGTGTTCACGATGTTCCTCTTGGTAAGCATAGCATTCCCCTTGATACACTTGCACCTTATCACATTGTTCATAAGAATGGGGACCTCCACAAGTAACACAAGAAAGAGTGATGGCATTCACATTATTTGAGGAATTGTTCAATGACATGGTCTTAAAAGCTTGAAGTACTTCTTGATGTCCTTGTTTGACTTGTTGAAGGAGCTCTTGTTGAAATTTGAGAATTTGGTTGTCACAAGAAGTTTGAGAATTGTTTTGGATAACATGAACCTTTTCTTCAAATGGATTTTTTGTTTGAACCATTGCTTTAGTCTCAATGATGTCCAAAGCCTCTTGGTAGGTTTTAAGAAGAATATTCCCTCCCGCGGAAGCATTGAGTGAATCTTGGTGGTGAGATTTAAGGCCATCATAGAAGAGATTGATTTGGTGAACTTGATCCAATCCATGATTAGGGCATCGCCTCAATAACTCATTATACTCTTCCCAAGCATCACTAAAGGATTGACTAGGTTTTTGTTGAAAGCCCATAATTAAAGTCCTCAAAGCCATAGTCTTATGTGGAGGAAAGAACTTGTTCAAAAACTTAGTGGTGAAACCATCCCATGTGGTGATACTATCGGGTGGTTGGGTGTCTAACCAATGCTTAGCGATTCCCTCTAAGGAAAATGACACTAACATCAACCTAATCACCTCATGTGGAACTCCATTATGCTTAATAGTATTGCAAAGAGAAAGGAATCTCTTAAGGTGAGCATGAGGATCCTCATTCTTGTTACCAAAGAAAGGTGATTGTGAAACCATATTGATCATAGATGTATGTAGCTCAAATGTGTTTGCGGGAAAGTCGGGAATCTTAATAGCACTAGCATATCCATGAATGTTGGTTTGCATACGTTCATACAAAGAGCGATTATCAATAGCCATGGCTTCTTGTAGTGGAGTCAAAGCACGATTCTCGTGATCGGCTTGGTGGACGGTGGTGGTCTTACTCTTTCTCTTTTTCTTCCTTTTCGGAGGAAGAGGTTGTACACCAATCGATATTTGTGCACGCCCGCGAGTGAGCATGCAACTCAATACGAGGAATGAGAGAGAAGCTCTCGTGTGACTTTGAAGAGAAATGGATTATCCTCTTCGAATTTCAATATTAAAATACCCACAAGAAAATAACAATATACGTATGTACTACTTGGGTGCAAGACCCTCAATGAAGCCTTCCTTCTTAGAATACTTACAAGTGAACGGGGGGTTAGGTGGCGCAAAGCACTTAAGTACCTATTGACCCTTAGATGGCATTTTATAGCACATCGCCTTTCTATTCACTTAAATGTTCGTATTCTTCGAATTGTTGCTTATTGAGAGTATTTATCTATTCTTGCTTTATTTTGTTTGATCGATACACGTGTCAAGGACCGGAACGCCCCTCAACACGGTGTATTGCCTCGGCAATACTTATGGAAGATATGTAGATTGGTTGTTCTTATACGTATACGTATTTACTTATAATAATATATGGAAAATATTTTTGTATTTATGAGTTTTTTAAGAGAAAATACTATATGTACATAAAAACCAAGAGAATCCAATAATATATATTTTTGGTTGCAATCTCTTAGGAAAAAGATTGCTTTTTGGATTTTTTTATTTTTTTTTGGTCAATTCTTTAGGAAAAGAATTGTTTTGTTAATTTTTTAGTTTTTATATATTTTTATATTTTTGATTTTTTATTTGTTTTTGATTTATGATACGTAAAAATAACGTTCACAAAGTGAACGGATCCCAAAAGCCAATGAAAACCGTCAATCGATAGTCTCTCGTGTAGTCAAAGAACCGGCAGCGGCGCCATTTGAAATTGTATATAATGCAGTTTGTTTTTTCTCAGTTCTTGCTAATGGAAAGTCCAACCAATATCAGGTTTTTAACTGTTTTTGGTTGTTAATCTTGTTTGGATATTCTATTTGCTAATTCAACAAAGACTTGCAAAACGGAAAAATACTACCTACTTATATGTAAAACATCTTGCAAATACCAAGTTTTTATTCAAGTAATATTCAAAAGGTAAAATATGAAACTTAAAGGACTGAAAATGTAAATTCTAGGAAAGAAAAATGCTTGAAATGTAAATTCTAACAATTCTAGGGACTAAAAGTGTAAATCAGTTAACTAAAAGGATCAAATTTGTAAAACTTGTAACAAACTATCCAAGATGTAACAATACCAACAACTTGCTAACTGAAATTAACAACTCTCAAAACTGAAAGGACTTAAAAGTTACAAACCCTAAAAACAGTGAATATTAGCCAAGTTTAGAAACTGTTCAAACAAGGAGTACTAGATTGCAATTTTAAAAACTCATCAAGCCAAAAACGGGTTTAGAATGAAAATAAGCTCGTTTGAGCTTATTACTGAACCAAATTCAATGAAACAAGTTGCAAAACTCTTTAAATCCCAATTAAGCTACGTGTGTAAAAGGATTTTGGCTAAAGTTGTAAAATAAGCAAATGAGAACTTATCAATAAGCCCAAAATAAGCTACAGCAAAATCTAGACAATCACAACTTGATTTTCTTGTTGAAACTGATTAAGCTACTCAAAAGATGAACGGGAAATTAAACTAGAACGAATTTCATCCAGAAATAAGCTAGGAAAATGAATTAAGCTGAAAAGAGCTTATCGTTGACCAAGCGTTGACCAATTTTTCCAAAAAGTTGAAATTCTCAAAATCCACTCAGGAACACTTTTTAAAGCTAAATGTGAAAGAAAATTAACAGATTTATGAAGTGAAAATGTGGGAATAAGAAAACAGCCTACCAAATTATCACAGAAAATGGCATTTGCTAAGACCTGACCAAAAAGCTTATTGCCAGCTTATTTCTACAAACTGTAGAATTTTCTCCAAAAGTCTTAAACCTCAGATGTTGCTTGAACTTTAGAAAGTGGTTTCACTGAATTTCATCAAGTAATGAAGTTGTAGCAATGATTTGAAACTAGCAAGTTTTCTGAAATGAGTTTTAAAATCCAAATGACCAAATGACTTTTTGCTACAATGAGTTACTTGGCTAAAACTTGTGCTAGAATTGGACTGAAACTTATCTAATTTGACTAGAATCAGCTAAAGATCTACACCTTAATACGTTTTGCTCACAGATTTCTACTAAGACTTAAGCTAAAACCTATTGCCAAACACTGGTTACAAATTTTTAAGCAAAGTTTATTGAAGAAATTTAAGCTAAGCTTCAAACTGATACAAACAAACTCTAGGACTAATGCAGGTACTCAAATGTTATGGAAATAAACTGAGAACAAGCCAAGTCAAACACTTATGCTACAAAAGCCAAGCAAGCAAATCTCAACAATCTAAAAGCTAGACAGATTACTAGATTAGCTACAATATCAATGCTAAGCTTATAAAAAATCTACTCAATTGCTCTAATCAACTCAATTAACCACTAAACAACTTTGATCATGCAGTCAAACAAGTTACACTAAGTATTTAGCATGCATACAACTTTTAAGTGGAACCTAAACAAGAACTTTTGCACCTTTACTACTTGAAGCCTCCTTTGAAGGAGAAGGCAGGCGCTGAGCCTCCTTTATATCTGCACCTATTCAATGAAACACCAATATCCAACTCCATTAACCATCTACCATCATCAACATCATCAAATTGACCAAATCTGCTACTCAAAACTGCTACTTTTGGCTTCTGAATGAAAATGCAGCTACAGGATAGGGCCAGCAAGTAAAACTTCCAACAAGCTTCTAGTGATTAGGTAGAATCACTAGAAATCAACAGCAATGAAGATGAATGAACAGTATAGAAGAACAGTAGAAGTAATTTGGGAAATTTTGTGAACTTTATTGAATGATTGAAAAAGTGGTTACAAATCTTGTTACAACAAACTAACAACCTCTCAAGTATGTGTCAAACACTTGTGAGTTGTGGCTAACTATTTCTCTAACAGAATTGGAAGAGAGAAAATTAATGTGTGTGATTTCACACTTAAGCTAGCTACCAGAAATGAAAGCTAATCTAGGGTATTTATAGACTGCAGATGTGAAGTAGTTGGGAGTTGTGACGTGTCAGAACCAATCATCAGCTTCCACGTGGACAATTCTACATAATTGAATTTGCAGGTGAAGAACTCTTTTGGGCTTTTCTTTATTATTGATCTTCAGGCTAATTAAGCACGTGGGATCTCTTCCTCTCTTGATTTAGACCAACTTTGATGTTTATATCATTTGCTGAAATTCGCTCTAGCTCTTTCTCGTCCCTGGCAATTTTTGTTGAAGAAGATGACGCGTGGCAGATTCTTATTGGGTGAGAGAAGAAGTTGTGGATCATTATCCAATTCCTCATTTTCTATTGGTGGAAAAAACTGAGTGCGTTGCACTGTTGGGATACACCCATTAAATGAAGTGTCGGCTGAGTGGGCAATAAATGAAGCTGAGTTGGTGATCCGTGTATCACCTTTCTTGCAATCTCATTGGTCCTTTCCTCTTCACATGGATCAAGCCTTGAATAACTTTCAAATGTTGGCAGAATTAGTCCCTATACTTTGACAAATTACATTTTTGAGCTAGCAGCTTCATTCCTTTGGCATTTTAAGTCCTCCAAACTTCATTTTTGAGCAGAAATCACCCTTTGACTTTATTGACTTGATAGTTGACCAATTTTAACTTTGATCTTGACTTTTCACAATATTTGCACTTTAGTCCCTCAACTTTGGCAATTTGTCAAGATAGGTCCTTGTACTTCAAAATCTTGACACTTTTGATCCTTCTTTGTCTTTTTCATCCATTTGAGCTTGATTTTTCTTTGTTTGCTTGAAAATGTATCCTTTTACCTACACAAGTGTACACAAACACAAACATACCACATAACACTGTTTTTGCAAGATAAATTGGTATTTTGCTTCATGTTTTAGGGTTATTTGTTGATAAAAGGATATGAGTTTAAGCTCATATCAGGATGATACTTGTACCCTCTGAGTAAGGACACATGAAACACATCGTGAACATGAGAAAGCTGCGGAGGTAACGTTAAACGGTAAGATACTTCACCGACTCGTTCAATGACATCAAACGGTCCAATAAATCGAGGACTGAGCTTCCCTTTTATTCCAAAACGTCTAACACCACGTGTCGGCGAAACCTTAAGGAAAACGTGATCTCCTACGTTAAAATGTAAGTCCCTACGATGCTTGTCTGCATAACTCTTCTGACGTGACCATGCTTCTTGCAGTTTCTGCTTAGCTACTGCGACCTTCTCATTAGTCAGCTCTATCATTTCTGGTCGTTCAAGTGTTCGCTCACCAACCTGATCCCAGCAGATTGGGGCGCGACACTTTCTACCATACAACATCTCGAAAGGAGCACACTTGATACTTGCGTGCCAACTGTTGTTGTATGCAAACTCCACCAAACAGATATAATCGTCCCAATCACCCGTCTATTCCAACGCACATGACCTCAACATGTCTTCTAATGTCTGAATCGTTCGCTCTGACTGCTCGTCTGTTTGAGGATGAAAAGCCGTGCTAAGCTTAAGTTGTGTACCCCAAGCTTTCTACAGACTTCTACAGAATCGCGAAGTGAAACGAGGATCTCTGTCTGAGACGATGCTGGATGGAGCACCGTGAAGTCTCATGATCTCCCTTCAATAAGTATCGGCGAGTTTACTGACTGAATCTTCCTTGCGGATCGGTAAGAAATGAGCTGATTTGGTAAGTCGATCAACGATAACCCAAGTTGCATCGTGCTTCTTCTTTGTCGGCGGAAGACCAGTAACAAAATCCATGGTGATTTTGTCCCACTTCCACTCTGGAATATCTAACAGTTGAAGAAGACCGCCAGATCGCTGATGCTCGATCTTAACCTGCTGGCAGGTAAGACATTTGGAGACGTAAGTTGCAACATCCTGTTTCATACCACTCCACCAAAAGTATTGCTTGATGTCATGGTACATCTTGTTTGAACCAGGATGAATAGAGAATGGGGAGCTATGAGCCTCAGCTAACAATGCTTCCCGGAGTTCTTGGTCATCAGGAACACAAAGTCTCGTGCCCTGCAAGATACCATCTGCATCTACTCGAAATTTTGTCTGCTTCTCCAAATTCTGAATTATCGCCCAGATTTCTCCATCATCTTTCTGAGCTTCCTTGATCTTAGAGAGTAACTCGGGTTCCACTCTAAGATTAGCCCAGTAACCGTGCTGTCCATGTACCATGATCTCTATGTCTAGTCACTCCAAGTCTCTTATGATTTACTCCTCAATTTTAATGCCGTTTATCATTCCGGACTTTCTGCTAAGTGCATCTGCCACTACATTCGCCTTGCCGGGATGATACTGCAGATTAATGTCATAATTCTTCAACAGCTCTAACCATCTTCTCTGTCTCATGTTCAATTCAGGCTGAGTGAAGATATACTTCAAGCTCTTGTGGTCCGTGAAAATATCACATGATTCTCCATACAAGTAGTGCCTCCATATCTTCAATGCAAACACGACTTCTGCAAGTTCCAAGTCATGCGTAGGGTAATTTTCCTCATAAGGCTTAAGCTATCGTGTAGTGTACGCGGTCACTTTCCCATGTTGCATGAGAACACAGCCAAGTCCCTTCCCCGATGCATCACTGTAGATCTGAAATCCACCTGTACCAGATGGGAAAGTAAGAATCAGTGCAGATACTAACTTCTGCTTTAGGTCTTCAAAGCTCTTATCTCATTCTTCAGTCCAGACGAATTTCTCCCCTTTCCGCATCAGTTTGGTCAATGGTAGTGCTAAGCGGGAAAAGTTCTCCACGAACCTACGGTAATAACCAGCTAAGCCTAGGAAACTGCGGACTTCAATCGCTGATGTCGGTCTTGGCCACATGGTAATAGCCTCAACCTTTGCTGGATCCATCGTGATTCCTTCTGCTGATACAATGTGACCTAAGAATGCCACCCTGTCTAACCAGAACTCACACTTGGAGAATTTAGCATATAACTTCTTCTGGCGAAGAATTTGTAGTACTGTACGAAGATGGTCTTCGTGTTCCTCCTTGGACCTAGAGAAAATCAGGATGTCGTCAATGAAGACAATGACGAACTTGTCCAGAAATTCATGGAATATTATGTTCATCAAATCCATGAACACTGCTGGAGCATTGGTAAGGCCAAATGGCATGACTACAAATTCGTAGTGGCCATAGCGTGTACGGAAAGCAGTCTTGGCGATGTCCTGCTCCTTGACCCGTAGCTGATGATAGCCCGACCTTAGATCAATCTTGGAGAAATGTTTGGCCCCTTGTAGTTGGTCAAACAGATCATCTATACGTGGTAGTGGATACCTATTCCTGATGGTAATCTTGTTGAGCTCGCGATAATCTATGCAAAGACGCATACTGCCGTCCTTCTTCTTAACGAATAAGACCGGTGCGCCCCATGGAAATGCGCTCGGTCGAATAAAGCCTCGTTCTAGAAGTTCTTACAATTGATCCTTCAGCTCCTTCAACTCTATGGGATCTATGCGATGAGGAGCCTTGGAAAAAAGCTCAGCTCTTGGGATGAGCTCGATATTAAATTCTACTTCACGTGCAGGTGGTATGCCCGGAAGTTCTTCTGGAAACACATCTAGAAATTCTGACACTATCGGCTGATCCTGAATTGATGGGGATTCAACATCCATGTCATGAAAAGTAGCTAGATAACCATCACAACCATGTGAAAGTAATGCACGTGCTTGTAGGGTTGATATGATTTGTACAGACCTACCGGGTACGAACCCGTTGTGAATGTACTCTGGCGCATTAACATCATCGAAGATGACTCGATATGAATGGCAGTCTATGGTAGCATGATGCTTGGATAGCCAATCCATGCCCAAAATCATGTCAAATTCATTCATGTCCAGCGGAAGTGCGTCAACAGGACGAACCTTGTCGTCAAACTCTAGGGGAAGGCTCTTGTACACATGGGTTATGCGTACAGAGTCTCTCAAAGGCGTGGAAATACTCAGTATATTATCTAGTGGCATAGGGAGTATCCTAACATTCTTGGCATAAGCAGTAGAAATGACCGAGTGAGTAGCACCCGTATCAAGCAGAATACATGCAGCTTGACCATACATATACAAGATTCCAGTGATGGTACATGTAGACTTGTTGGCCTGATCGCGAGATGTCGTGTAAGCGCGTCCACTAGTAGGAGGCAGCTTGGTATCAGCATGTCCCGATGTACCCTCCATCTCGCCCTTGCGGCAATCCTTCATGCGATGTCCAGGAAGGCCACACTTGTAGCATGCGTCGCTGTCGCGTCGACATGGCCCTGGGTGCCTACGGAGGCAAGTAGAGAAAAGAGGATGAGTATATCCTCCAGCAGGTGTCCTGACTGGCTGAGAGCCTGTTAAAACAATATACACGAGACATGATAATAGGTACAAAGGACAATGTGAATAATCGTAAGATTGAATACCAGTGATAGCTGGACGGTTATGCTGTGAAACTCTCTGGTTCTGGTCCCTCCCGTTACCATGATTCCTGGTAGAAGATTTGCTAATGTGTCAGAATTAAGAATTATAACATGTAATCATAAGAGAATGAGTAAGTATAAGGACCTGCTGCTGTTGGAGTGTCCAGCGTTGTTACGGTAATTATCATTACCGCCACGCCTATCCGTAGCAGAACGGTCGTGAGTCTGACCGTTTCCCTTGGGCTGATTAGGCTGTTGCTGAGTAGCCGGCTGAGACCGGTCCCCAGTCTTCTGCCTAGAAGATACAATTTAAAGAGATGAAATATTGACATATACTGAAAGAATACAAATTGGTCACTGTTTGAATACGAATTTTTACCTCTTATCGGGTCTCTCTGCTTCCCCGAACTCATCTCTTTCCTACAGCATCTCCAGCTTACGTGCTGCATCAGCCACTTTGCTACCGTGTTGAACGTAGCACACACCAAGTTGTTTGCGACCGGTGTACGAAGAGCCCACCTGAAGTGGTGTGTTTGCTCTTCAGGAGTACCTGCTGCTGCACCAAGGAAACCAGCCAAGCGAAGAAAGCGTTGCATGAACTCGTTGCTATTCTCCCCAGCTCTCTGTCGGATCCCATGGTACTCCCTCTTCAGCTTGTCTTGCTCAGCCTTGGGAAAGAACTGTCCCATTACCAAATCCCTGAACTAAGCCTAAGTCAAACCAGCCACCCAATTATCACCTCCCTCAGACTGCTTCAGTGCCATCCACCATGATAGTATATCACCTTCGAATCGGTAGCACGCCAACCTCGACTAGAAAACGGGGTCACAACCCATAGCATCGAAGATCTTCTCAATGTGAGCCAACCAGCTTTCAGCTTCACTAGGGCTATCTGTTCTCTCGAAAGCTCGAGGGCGGAGCTTATTGAATCTCTCCAGCCATGTGACCAATGTTGCTAGAGGAGGAGGAGGTACTGGGTGTTGCTGCTGGTTGTTGGCAGCCTGAACCTCAACCCTGATTTCATTCCTCAGCTGAGGAAACATAGCTTGCATTACAGCTTGGATTGCTGCATTGAGTTGTTCCTGCTCGCGTGTGAGAACCATCGGACAGTATAACATAAAATACATGATTAAACTGATTAAAACATAAACTATATACATGAAATTTTTTGTTACCAATAAATCATGAGAAAAAATTTTATGCAGGAAAACTAGTACATGAATGTATGATGCAGTTTTATGAAAACCTTTGTATGCGCGAGAGTGAACGCCTATGGCCAGTTCACTCAAAACAAAAGACATGGCGAGGGGACGCCAATGGGTCGGTCCCAAATTTAAAAGTTTTGATAAAACACATGCGACTAAATAGGGCTAGTCCTGTACCAACCATTACTAGTCATAAACCTATGACAATGACATATATATGTATGCGTGAAACTGATGAATGCATGAAAACCGACTGTCAGTTCTAGGAAGACCATAGTGACTACCCACTAATCACAAGTCGTGTTTTGAGAGCCTACAGGTCGAAGCCTTGGCTCTGATACCATAATTGTAACACCCCATTTTGATAAATGGAATGTCACCCGTGATTATGGCGTGTCATCAAAGCGTACAAGGATAAATGTATAAAACATTACATGACAATAAAGGAAATACAAGAATCAAACATCGGTACCCCAAAAGTAGAACTCATCACACACAAACATAAGTACTGTAAATGAAAGGACTAAACAATGTCCATGGAAATGAGTATCAAAGAATAAAGAAATGCATAAAGTAAAGAAGGCTAAGAAGCTTCCAATCCATATGCACGTACGCTTAAAGTCTACGAGCGTCCCTGAGTACCTGCCGTTTTAGGAACATGAAAAGGAAAAGGGTTGAGCATAACGCTCAGTGCACGGATATACAAGTAAAGCATGAATAATATAAGCATATAAGCATGAAGCAGCGGAAAAGACTAAGTCATGGATAACCTGGTTATATCTTAGTAAAACTGGTTTTATAGTTTGAAAAGCCTTATGTTTATCTTGTAAAAACTGTTTAACATATTTACCATTAGCCAATATAGGTCATGAAATATCAACGTGCATGAATACTCGGAGGGGTGACCTCGTCATGCAAATTAGAAGGGCTGCCTCTAATTTAATATCTGGTTTGGGTAGGAGGGATCAACTCCTTGTGAAGGATGCAAGGCACACACCACATTCACCTGAATAATCTGCTGAAAACATGTAAACTAGGATGCACCCATACGCCCCACCTGATAATAATAATATGGCCAAAAGCTGAAGGGACGCCACGAGCTATCACTCCGTCGTGGTTGAGTCATAACACTTGTGCCTCCAGTGTTATGGTTATGGTACCTCCATAACTAGGTGAAATAGGTCATGCATGTATATGGCTTCAGGTATTCTAATTAAACATAAGCAATTCAGAAACATATAAAACATATACTGGGGAAAATAATTGGCTGCATACGGGGAAATCCTAATAAGGAAGAATGTCCATACTGAAAGGACGGAGAATCCGTACCTTGTGTCCAGTGAACGAAGAAGACGAATGGAAGAGAGTCCTACTTCGGTATCACTAATGCTACATAAATACATACGTGTATAAGTATAGGATTACCGAATACGTAACTGGCTTTATATCATGTCTTAGCTTGTTTTATATGTTCATGTCATGTTTTACTGATTTAAGCTTTATACTGCGTTTATCATGTATTCTGTCTATTCTGTTTAAGTATTACTTGCATTTCATGTATTATTATACTTGTTGTGTAATGATAAGTAACTTTCTAAAAATAGCAGGTTTCCTAAAATAGAAAGTTTCCAAAATTAGATTTACTGCTTAAAAAAGATAAGTTTCTAAAAATAGAAAGTTTCCATAAATAGATTGGCTGCCTTAATTAAATAAGTTTTGAAAAGTAAAAAGTTTCCATAATTAGATATAAGTTGGATTATTAAGCTAATTATATAAGCTTAAGTGTTTACTGATTAATATACTAAGTCATGTAATTAAATAATATAGTTTATTAATTATTTCATGTGAATTAAATAAACTATAGGTTAAAGTATTTAATTAAATATAACATGATTTAATTAAATAAAGGTAAAATACTTAGGTTAAAATATGTATTATTATCTATTAATAATATAACCTAAGTCATGTAAATTAATTAATTATAAGTCATGATTTTAATAATTAATTAATTATATAGTCTAATTAAAATGATAATTACTTATGTTAAAATTCATGTATTAAAACTAATATTAATAACCTAAGTCATGTATAAATTAAATTAATCATGTACATGTTTTAATTAATTTGATTTAATTCTTGTAAAAATAAACTTGTAAAAATAATTAACCTTGTAAAAATAACCCATGAACCGAACCCGTGTTTTAATCTAACCATGTCGTGAACCGTATTTATGAACCCCGTGAACCGGACCCGTGAACAGGTCACAAACGCACCCTTGGTCAAGACTAGCCTCCGGCTAGCAAAAGTTCCCACCGGCTAGCCGGTGGTTCCCCTTGCTGCCGCGGCTAGGGGTTCCCCCTGCTTTCTTTATTTAGCCACCGGCATAAGCCGGTGGTGGTTCTTGTTCTAGCCGAGACTCACCCGAGCAACAAACATACCCCGACCGGCGACCGAGGTCGGGGTTCCTTTTCTTCCTGCGGCCGAGACACAAAACCACCACACCGAGACCTTGAGGTCTCGGTTGGTGCGAAACAATTCAAGCCGAGACCCCCCTTGGGGCTCGGTTCCTTGCGTCGGCCACAAACAAACACCCCTTAACCATGATTTAATTTACCCCCCATGAATTTATAACATGTAATTACTTGTTGTTAAACGATTCATGATTTTATGTGATCCACTAATCAAAACATAAAAAGAAAAGGGTTTTATAGATATACCGATCATGTGAATCAAAGGTGAACGAACACACTAACACCCTTGCAATAAATCAATCACCAAAAATCAACCAAACCCACCCTTTGCTGTTCTATACCCGGCGGCCAAGGAGAGAGCAAAAGAAAGATTAGGGTTTTTGATTATTTTCTAATTCTTGTAATTATGAAAATAGTTTTTCCCTTTTTCTTGTTTAGTAAAAAAAACAATGGGCTTGGCCCTTGTCCTTGTGTTTAGCCGCGGGTATATGGGCCCACATGGGGTAACCCATACGTTTTCTCGTGTCTAATAATAAGTGTGTTCTCGTGTTCGTGTTTTACGTGATTTAAATAGTTATCGTCCGTGTCTTATTATATTTATTCATGATCGTAATAAATATACATACATACGTAATACTAAGCTCGTGATTCTTTACGTTCATGATTTCATGTTCGTATGTTCGTGATTATAATTATTATTGAAATAATTATCGTGTCTTAATACGTAATAAATACTTATCGTGTTATAACACGTACGTAATACTTGAAATTCTTGTTCGTGAAACGTAAACGTGCTATAAAAGGAAAGTTATAATCATGTACGTACGATGATAAGGGTACTATTCATGGTAAAAGCATGCGGGTTTTACAATCAATGTAAAATTTCTAAGTGTCACCTAATATCATTCATTATTTCCTAAATAGTATATTAGCATTATTACTATTTAAGGATCAGAGATAAAAATGAACCTATAAAAATGAACCTGAATCCCGCTCACAAAACAG
The DNA here is from genome assembly GCA_025667525.1 of Glebionis coronaria. NCBI lineage: Eukaryota > Viridiplantae > Streptophyta > Magnoliopsida > Asterales > Asteraceae > Glebionis > Glebionis coronaria. The sequence continues at coordinate 93,708,388 of CM046881.1, forward strand.
CTGAGGAGAAGAGAATTAAAGATGGTTTAACCAATTTCTTAAACGTGCACAATAAAAGTAAAGTGCCAAATATCAAACATCATTTATTTTTTTTGGAAACGGCAAATAATTAAACGGAAGCCTACTCGTAATATTTCAACGAGCACTCCGAGTTTGAGCCCCGCATAGCGGGCAAACCCAGCCCCCAAAGGGGTTTCCAGGGAGAATTCCCCACGTATGCCCGTGTGAGGTATGAGTTAAATTTATACATAATGCGACGACCACAAGGATCAAACATCATTTATAAAATAGAAATAAAAAACAACCAAGAGACATATGAAGTGTGCTTTAAATCCATCATAAACACGTCTGAATTCGATTAAATGCAAGTTCCTCAGAACATCCATAAGATACCGTAAGATTAACATAGAGATAGATTCACACATCAATGTTTTGTCAAATTGACAGCTTTAAACTAGGTACTTGACCGTGCAGCCAAGCCGAAACATATCCCTGAAAAAAGAGACCAGATAAGCGTATATTAAGTTAGAATTCAAGAGATAACATGAAGTAAAAACATAAACTAGGCCCTTAGCAAAACTAACTTATGTTTTATAAAAGCATTTGGTAACATAGCTAAATCTATAAAGCTGCAACTAAAAAAGTCTTCATTTACCAATAATATGGACAAATATTTTATTTCAAGAAGAGGAAAATAAAGCGACACTTGCCCGTGAATATTAACAGACTTCCATAACACTAGGTTAATAAAACTTTTGCTATTTCCAAGTTCACGTTCTGGTTATCGATGGAAGGCGAGCCTTTTCTTTTACTTAGGCATGTGGTTGATTTATCAGACGTTATATGTCTTCATCTGAAAACCATGTCCTAAAAAGAGGTACATATAAAGTCTTCATATGTAAAAGACCGTTTGTTTTTTTAACTCTTGAAGTACTTCTTTCATATATTCTTTTAAAAAAGTGAGAAAAGGATAAAGATATGGAGGATTTGTATGAAATGGAGAAAAGTGAAAGGTTATATCTTGGAGGTGAGAAGTGATTCTTAGCACTTATGTCTATAAAAAAAAAGAAACAAAAACCTTTGCGCCTGTAGACGTATACAGACAAAAGAAGTGGTGCTTCTTATAGAAAAACAAACGACACCTTACATGTACGTGGCCTCATCGGGTTAATCCGGAGACAGTTTTCGACCCTTCCACGGCCACCTTCAAATGTATCCCTACCGAGGTTTGAGCCCTTAACCTCTGGCGAGGAAAAGGACCTTACAATTAGGTTATTTTATAATGGTTTTTTTTATTAAGTCAAACATAATGCACGTCCGATATCATTGATACCAATTTGAGGTTTCTAGTTATATATAGCAATCATGATATGCATAACTAAGAAATCAGCATGTATTAAAAAGATAGATGATATTTTTAATACATGATATGGAAAACACAGGTAATATTTTTATAGGTAGGAATAAAATGTATGAGGATATAGTAATACTCAGAAAAGAGAGGATGGTGAAAACTTACCATTCATCTTTCTATTCTTCATCCGCCTCTTTCTTTTGACTATGATGCGTGAAAAAACAAAAGAGCTTGAAATAACATTATAGTTACAAACCGCTTTAGCACTCCTCTTGTTATTCATTGTGTGCTTTTTCTTGGGCTTCCCATTCAGATGTGGAGAAATAAGGGTGGGCACAAATATACGTGAACCAATAAATTTCCCTGTCTCGGAAACACATTTACCATCTTCAGGAAGAAAGTAGCAATTCTTGTGTGGATAGTAAGACTTGAGCGTGTGTGCAATATCATACTTCATCTCACAACCATCCGGCATTAGTTCCCAAGATTGTTTATCATTGTAGGTTTTCATTACCCATCTCTGAACGGGGCTATAGTTACGATATATGCATAGGCATTTATCGGCAATCCCCAAAAAGTATAAATAATCAAAAAGATATCGTGAGTCGTCGGGTTGTGGGATTTCTGTAAATTGTTGTCCAGATAAATGAAAAGAAAGTATGACTATCTTCTTAGTGTTACAATCCTTCATATACCAATGAAGAGCTCCATTCCATAAGATACCAATACGACCAATAATTTTATACTTGGCAAATGTAATAACTTTCCAAGTATTTGATTTCAACGAGAGCATTAGAAAATTCGTCCCGACCTTACCCCTTCTGATGCCCATAACAACCTTGTAATCATTAGTGAGTGAATCATAACCAAAACCCCAACATAAGAGATACCTGTTTAAGCCGTAGGTGAGATTGGGTATTTGAGGGGGATTTCGCAGTATTTTAACCTCTTTAGTTAAAGGATTTGTTACTAAAACTTGAGCGTTAACGGTTGACAAAGATAAGCATATAAGGCCATTGCAAGAACCAACAATATACCAATCATGGCCTAAATACTCTTCATCATAAAGTATTTTTCCATCATTGAGGGTAGTATTCTTATATGATGGCATAATGATTCTTCTATGTCCAAGTTCATGGTTGTTGTGATCTTTGTTGCATGCATAATCTAGATGTTTTTTAACAAAATGAGTGCTACAGATCAAAGAAAGCCATGACTTACAAACTCTTTTGCATCGAATCAGATCTTCAACATCCAGCCTTACAAGTATATCTTCAACCAAATCAATCAAAAGCTCCTCATCCGACATCTCCCAACCTAATCGAGTTTTCTTTTTCACATATAATGTACGCCCAAAGACATTTTTCTTTTAACAGAGCCCGAACCTGTTTTCCGGTTAGCTGGGTTAAAGGCCCGTTGGTTTAAAGATGGGTTTAGGTTTAGATTATGATTATGAATTTATGATATTTGAGTTTGAGTTTAAATGTGACGTAAGAGAGAGATAATTTTGAAATTTTCATCTCTTGTATAAATGTTATATACTTTTTATATAATATTTATTATTTCTAATTAACCGAATAAAAACGGAATAATATTTTTTATAAAATGTTTTACAATTTAATAAAATTCTATTTACACGAGTATAAACTCGAGTAAAAACCATTAAAAAAAGTTTATAAAAAGAACTTTTTCAAGTAGATGAAAATTATTCGCTTTTTGAAAGAATTTTAATTTCCCTCTTTTTGGCAATTCGGGTTATTCTTAATTTATTCGTTTGTCATAACAAACGCAATATTTGGAGAAATTAAATTGTAAATACCATGAATATCTCTCAGGCCCATTTGTTTCAAGATTTTCAAATTCCGGAATTTTAAATTCTAGTAAATTTAAATTCTTGAAAATTTAAAATTCTGAAATTTAAAATGCCTACGCATGTTTGGTTGACAGAAATTCTTAATATTTTGAGATCTTTGTTTTGGATTCACCCGATTAACACAAATAAAATTTATACATATTTTATAAATTTTATATTTAGACGAGTAAAAATCGATTTTTCACTTTTGTTATAATTATTATAAAATTTTATATAAATTTCTTTTTCTTGTTTATAAGAGCAAAAACTGAATAAATATATTTTTTTAGAAAATTTTCTTAAATTTTTTGGAATTTTTATTTAAATGAGTACAATATTTATTTTTATTTTTATAAAAATGTTACAAAAAATATATAAAATGAATGAATATTTTATATAAAATTTATTTTTTCCACTTAAACGAATAAAACGCAATAAAAAATTATAAATTATTTTGAAATTTATAAATTTACGATTTAAACTATTAAAAATCGAATTTTTCACCTTTTATAAATTTTATTTTTTCTATTTAAAAGCGTAAGAACCGAAAAAATAATTTTTTTCCATCCAATGGTTGGGATTAAATCCCCATTTTACACTGCATGGTGATATGAGCTTAAACTCATATCCTTTTATCAACAAATAACCCTAAAACATGAAGCAAAATACCAATTTATTTGGCAAAAACAGTATTATGTGGTATGTTTGTGTTTGTGTGCACTTGTGTAGGTAAGAAGATACATTTCCAAGCAAACAAGGAAAAATCAAGCTCAAATGGATGAAAAAGACAAAAGAGGATCAAAAGTGACAAGACTTTGAAGTATAAGGACCTATCTTGACAAGTTATGAAAGTTGAAGGACTAAAAGTGAAATAATGTAAAAGTCAAGATTCAAGTCAAACCTGGTCAACTATCAAGTCAACTCAGTCAAGGGATGATTTTGTTGAAGAATCAAAGTTAAAGGACCAAAAATATTAAAAGAATGAAGATCCTAGCCTAAAACAGCAATCTGCCAAGAAGAAGGACTTGTTTTGCCAAGATTGGAAAGATTTGCAAGTGTAATCCATGTGTCAAGACTTCAGCCAATGGGAAGAGAGATTTTGCTTCACACGGATTGCCACTTAGGCTCATTTATTACCCACTATCGCCGCCCACATTTATTACAAAATCTTAACAGTTGTGATCCGTGTGATATATTTTAAACCAACCAGAAGCTGACACGTATCTTCTTCTTCAAAAGGAAAATTTGCCAGGATCGGGTTTCTTCTACACTCAATTTCATGGGAAGATTAAAACACCAATATTGCTCAATTTTGAGAGACGAGTTCAACGGTACAATCCAATTAACATGACATTCATCCAATCAAAAACACCCAAATCATTGTTCATACCTTCAAAGTGCCAAATGCAGAATTTTCCACGTGGCAAGTTATGAAAGTCTCTAATCAATGCGAGAAACCCTAATCTTAACTTAATCAACACAAGGTATTACTTTTCAAACGTAATCTTATTATTGTATAATAAAGAATTACAAGTGTTATGGATAACACCGTTTGATGACAATGTGTTGTGCACACTTTGAACAACAATAACCTTAACTTATGAATACAGTCGTAGCTGTTTGATTCACTAAGTTACACGCACTAATGTTCTTAATATCTCAAAGTGTTGAATATTAATGCAAGGATACACATCCTATTTATAGTGTTACGAGTTTGACTTGAACAGTACGTGATGTCGACTACACAACTTTTACAAGTTCCCACATCAGTCACATGATGTCCTTCTATTCTTGGTAGTCTTCCATTATGCTTTAAGGAACAGTTGTCCAAAACAGTTTCCTTATTCTTCATATTCTCGAACACACAAATGGCATGTCCAAAGTGTGCTGAGAGTTATCAGGGTATTGCCACCCCTGTTAACTCTCAACCCCTCAGAGTCCCTAATACATCTTGGCTGTTATCCATCACAGCCAAGGAGTATGTCTTCAGGTAATCTTCGACTTCCCTGACAATGTCTCTGACATGGACTCCTCTGAGGTTGCTCACAGAGATTCGGATCTCTGTGAGTCTTGTGAAACTTGCCTGCCTCCTAGGCACAGGCAAGGGACTATCTATCAGCCTAATTATGTTTAAATCAATGAACAGGGAATCTAACAAGTTTAGATTCCCAACAATCTCCCCCTATTTAAACATAAATAGTGCTAGATCTAACTAGGTTAAGGTAAGTGAGTTTAACAGCTTCTTCTTACACATAACAGATCTAAACAAACATACCTCATTATTTTATTAAGACTTAAAGAAAAATTACAAGTTCAATACATAAGTTAAATAAAAGATGAAGGTAAAAAGGGCTGATACTATCTTCAATAGTCATCATTTTTGATTCTTTCTTCAGCTTCGGCCACATCTAATCTGTTATCAATTTCATCCTGCAAAGTCTTTGCAAACTTCTTGGAATACTCTGAGTTGATCTTGAGACACTTCCTGTGACAGAGTAGCTGAATAGTTGAAGCCAGGCAAAGCTCATCTTCCCTCTGAAAAGCATATTGGCAGGCTTTGTTCATAAACGCCATTCCTCTTTCAGGCACTGAGTAAGTCTGACCATCAACAGGGCCAACTATACCATTAGGAAGGATCAGATCCCTGTGCATGCCATCCACACGAACATCTTCAGTAACAAAAGTTTCATCAATGATTTGGGAAATTCTTCTTCTTTTGTTGCCTGTCTTTGGGGGTCCTTGTTCGAAAAGCTGTGGTGGAGGATCAATCTTGAGTTTGGCAGCAGTTTCCTTGATCCAGTTAAACTTAGCCTTAAGAGTTTTGAGCAGAAGGAAATTTGCCTGTCCAGACTTTTTGGCAGCTAAGGCTTCGAGTTCAAACCATTATGATAACCCAAGTGTTTTTAACCTGAAGTTGTCAAACACATCCATATTCCCGGTTTGATTATCCCTCCATAAGATCATCTGTGGAGTGTTTGTGGACTTGTGAATGGTGTATCTAAACTTGGTTATCTTGCCAGCAGCATACCTGTTGTTTACGCAGGCATCATAGTCAGCTTTGACTTTCTTTAGGGCCTCAGCGCGTTTAAGTTCCATTTCCCTCAACCTTTGTTTTTGTTTTTCTTTTTCCGGTGGTGACATCTTCCTCATAGTGGCTTCATTTAATTCTTTGGCTGCCTTAAGCTCACTCAGTCTTTTGAATTCTTCAGCCTGTTGCTCTATTTCTTCAGGCGTTAGAGGTCTCTCATCAGAAGGTGTAAAGGTTGAAAATTGGGAAAGGTCTGTTGTGGATCCTCCTGTCTCTAGCATCGCAGCTATCTTCTTAAGTTTAGTGTCAGTATCAACTAAAACTATCTCTTTACCTTTCTTTGAGACAGAGGACTCCACACTTATGTTTTTCAAATCATCAGCTCTTTTGAGGAACGCTGTCTGAGCCTGATTTTGAATGGATTTTGGTAGGGAGCTCACAGTGAATTTAAGTTTCTTGGCTGCTGGTTCATCCTCATCCTCAGGCTTGCTGATGTTAACTAGGATCATGGATTTAGATGAGTCAGCTCCATCTTGTGTTTGTTGCTCCCCCTGAGTCTGATCCTCATCATCAGGTACTATAACTGGTGTGATGACTTGAAGAGGAACAGGTGTTGTTGAAGGATTGGCTGAAGATGAGGCTTGTTCAGCAGATGCAAGGCTGAGTGTAGTTTTCTTCTCCCCCTCACGTTCATCCTGACTTCTCTTATGCTTGGATGAACGTGCCTGAAATCTGCTTGCAATCTGCTCCACAGAGGCAGCCATGGCACACTGTCTTTTTCTTGATGCCCTGGCAATCTTCAGCAATAGGTTGGCATTGGCATTGGTATTTTCCTGAACTCGCCTGACAATAAAACCAGCATGGTTGTATTGCCTGTTGCGCACTGCATTGAAGTGCCTGTTAATGTTGGTTTCTTGTTCTTGGAACAATGCAGGCACAACTGAGTCAATTGCATTCTTGATTCTTGTCGAGAGATGACTTAGTCCTTGAGCCACACCTTTTCTTGTACCCTCCTGAATAGGCTCAGTGACAGCCTCAGTCACAGCCTTCTTTATTATACCTAGAAAGGTGACAGTAAAATTGTGCATCTCTGACTTGATGACGTCCAGCTTTCTTGATAAGCGCTCAATATCAGACTGATGGTGTACAGGCTGAAGATTCTTGATATTGAGGCTTTGTTGAGCAAAATCATCCTCCCTTGGAATAAAGTTGAAGTTAGTCTGGGTAGGATGATCAAACAAAAGGAATTCAGCTGTTGGATCATATATTGGTCTTTGGAAGACTGTTGTTGCAGATGTAGCAGAGTTTTGTGTGTCAACAGCTTCCTTAAGAGGAGAAGTCTTGTCATCTTCTTTAGGAGGAGAGGCTGACAGCTGGTCATCCTCATCTTCTTCCTCTTCTTCATCAAACATTCCCTCAGGGAATTCATCTTCAGGCATTGGTTCAAACTCAGCGACATAATCTTCTACAGAGAGCATTTCTTCATCAGCATTGAGCACAAGTTCTTCTTCAATCTGAATGTCCTGAGTTATTGTTTCAGCCTCCTTTTCATGTACCTGAGGTTCTTTGACTGGCTGTACAATTTCAGCCTGCAAGGTTGTTGAAATTAGTAACAGGGAAAATATAAAGTGAATGGTCACCATTTCGCTGTCCCAGAGAGGCTGAGGGTGATTACTCAGCCACTCCAAAGGATAAATCCTTGGGATTCTTTTAAGTGTGAATGAAGTGTGGTTAATGGTCGCCATTCGCTGCCCCTAGGAAAGCTGAGTGTGATTATTCAGCCCCCCCAAAAGGTAAAAACCTTTGGGACTCTTTTGATTGTGAACATATGTTGTTTAATGATCGCCATTTCGCTGCCCCTAGGAAAGCTGAGTGTGATTATTCAGCCCCCCCAAAAGGTAAAACCTTTGGGACTCTTTTAAGAGTGAAACATATGTTGTTGTAGGTCGCCTGTTACGCTGCCCCTAGGAAAGCTGAGGGTGATGATTCAGCTCCCCCTGAAAGGATAAATCCTTTGGGACTCTTTTAATGAGGGAACCAAGAGGCTGTGTGAAGTACAGCCATCAAGGTTGAGACATTAATGTATTCAGGTTGTTGTTAGCCTGAATACTGTCTAGAGGGTTCAGGGTCATCGGGGTGCTTTATAAACACAAATGAATCACTCCCTGGTGCAAAGACAGAGTGTACAGAAGTCTTAAAGGATTCTAAGTGAAATGACAGACTTCTATGGGTCGAGGATTACCCTAACTTCACCACTCTCTCCTACAAACAAATGAGAGTGGTTGATTGTGAACCTCTAAAAATGTACACTGATTACCTGTGAGATATCAGCTTGGTTTGGCTGGTTTCCTGTAGTCTCTGCTGACCTAGAGACACTAGACGCCTGTTGTTTGTCAGCCAAAGATTCTGTATCCACAAGAGTATCTGGACCAGAGGCGGTGTCAATCTTCTTTTCCTTGGCCTTGCTAACAGCTTTAGGTTGGGAAGAAGAGGGGATTTTCTTCTTCTTTATCTGTTGGCCAGAAGAAGCCTTGGACTTAGTAGTGTGTTGCCCAGAGGTCAAAGACGTAGACTTGCCAGCGACACTAGAAGTATTCACCTTCTCAGAGGAAGGGAGCAAGGGCTTCTCAGCGTTGGGTACCTGATTGGCCACGTTCAGCATGTGTGCAGTCACAGGGATATCCTCAGCTCCTATCTCCTTGTATATGGCGCCAGTGATACGATAGGGCTTCAGAGCTGTCAAGGCCTTGTTATGATAGTTCTCTCCAAGCAAACTCTCAAAGATCAGGGACAAAAAACGCACATAGCAGATGTTCTTTTCCCTGACCTGATTCCGTCCTTTCAGCTGTTCTACCAGGTTAGAGAAAAGAAGGCTTCCAACGTCAACATCAGCTCCCCATATTAATCCATACGCAATAGTCTGATGTTTGAACGACATTTGATCTTGTGATCCCTGCATGCCTCCCAGGGACTTCACAATGTGGGTGAAGAGGACACGCCACATAGGAGAAAAATACTTGATCTTCAGAGGGGCTTTAGCAAGGATTTCAGCTGGTGTGAGGGCAGGGTTAATGTCATGACAAGGGTTGAGTGTGGCCAATGCTTCCTTGACAGCCTTTTTGTCAACTGTCTTCAGGCATTCATCTCCATGTTTAAGTCCGGCCACACTGGCAAAATCAGCAAGGGAAAAGGCAAAAGGATGTTCATTGCAAGAAAGGCTAAAGGTAATGGTGTCTTCTTCAACTTCAGCAGAATACCAGAATTCCCTAAGGTATTCTTGGTAAAAGATGGAAGGAGATTTGGTGAAGGCTTCGTTTAGGTCACAATTCTGCATGAAATTTACCAGATCCGAGTAGGTGTTGTTGGGTGCCTTGATCCATCCAATAGCGTTATTTGAGGCGATGATGCTCTCGTTGATCTCGAAGTTCACATTGGAGGCTTTTGGTACGGGAAACGCCATTGATTAAGGTTGAAGGAGAATGAAAATGGCGGATGGTTGAGAGAGATAAGAGATTTTTGAGAGAGAAAATGATTTTTGAGAATGGTGGTGGGTGAGAAGAGAAAGAAGACAATATATATATATTCAAACTTAGAGTGAACAGTTATTCAACCGCATTAAATGCAAAAGCGAAAATGACTGCTCAAGTGGGTCCCCTTGACCTTTCAAAACGTTTGTCTCCTCGTTATCCAAAACTTAAATGATTAAAAAATGTGAGAATGTTTTTCGCATTTACTTGGAACGCAACTACCTAGTTACATGTGAAAATCATTTAATAAAACATTTAATATAGAATCAATCATTTAATGAACACATTTAATATCAAGCCACAGACTTTGAGATATTGAGCATCCCTAGCTCAGCAACTAGCCTGTTGAACGTAGGTTCAGCCAAAGGCTTTGTAAAGATATCAGCTAGTTGCAGCTCTGTGGGAACAAAATGCAGCTCAATATCTCCCTTCATAATATGATCCCTGATAAAATGATACCTGATATCAATGTGTTTGGTACGAGAGTGAAGAACAGGGTTGTTGGATATGGCAATGGCGCTGGTGTTGTCACAAAAGATTGGCACTTTGTCATACAAGATTTCATAGTCAGCCAATTGACTTTTCATCCAGAGTACCTGAGCACAACAGCTGGCTGCAGTGACATATTCAGCTTCAGCTGAAGACATAGCCACAGAGTTTTGCTTCTTAGCACTCCATCCAACCAATTTTCCTCCTAGGATTTGACAGCTGCCTGAAGTACTTTTCCTGTCTATACAGCATCCAGCATAATCCGAATCTGAATAGGCCTTGAGATCAAAGCCTGATTCCTTTGGATACCATAGTCCTAGGGATGGTGTTCCTTTGAGATACCTGAAAATTCTCTTAACAGCCACTAGATGGGATTCTTTTGGGTTAGCTTGGTACCTTGCACAGAGACATGTGGAGAATTGGATATCTGGACGACTGGCTGTTAGATACATCAGCGACCCAATCATGCCTCTATATAAAGTCTCATTGACAGAGACCCCTGACTCATCAGGGCCCAAGTTGTTGGGTGGAAGCATGGGGCATTTTACTGAAGCACAATCAGCCAAGTCATATTTTTTAAGTAAATCCTTAACATACTTTTCTTGACAAATAGAAATTCCCTTAGGACATTGTTTAATTTGAAAACCCAAAAAGTAAGTTAATTCACCCATCATACTCATCTCATATTTCTTGGTCATTAATTTAGCAAAACGTTTACTAAGATTGACATTTGTTGACCCAAAGATGATATCATCCACATAAATCTGCACAATGATGAAATCACTCTTGTCCTTGAAGGTAAAGAGTGTTTTACAATAGAACCCCTGACAAATTTGTTTTCAGATAAGAAATTTGAAAGAGTTTCATACCATGCTCTTGGAGCTTGTTTCAGACCATACATTGCTTTGTGAAGTCTGTACACATGGTTTGGAAACTCGCTGCTCTCAAATCCTTCAGGTTGAGCAACATAGACTTCCTCAGCCAAATCACCATTGAGGAAGGCACTCTTTACATCCATCTGATAGACAGTGATGTTCATGTAGGCAGCATAAGCAAGAAAGATTCTGATGGCTTCAAGTCTAGCAACAGGTGCAAAAGTTTCATCATAATCAATTCCTTCAGTTTGGGAGTATCCCTGTGCTACCAATCTTGCCTTGTTCCTGATGATGTTCCCAATTTCATCCATCTTGTTTCTATAGATCCATCTAGTGCCTGTAATATTCTTTCCAGGTGGAGCTGGCACTAGTGTCCATACTTTGTTCCTTTTGAACTGATTGATTTCTTCTTGCATAGCAGCTACCCATCCATCTTCTACCAGCGCCTCAGCAACTCTTTTAGGTTCAATTTGAGAAAGGAATTCAGCAAATAGACATTCATTGGCTGAGGCTGACTCAGAGTCTTGGATTCGCTGTCTGGTTGTGACCCCTGCATTTGGTTCCCCAATGATGTTGACAAGAAGAATGTGTTGATCTCTTGACCACTTATTTTGAGGAGCTGGAGTTTCAAGAACAGGGGTACTTGAGGGCACAGCTGGAACAATTTGAGTCTCATCCTGTTGACTAGGAGGGCTTTCTTCAAAAACTACTTCAGTGTCTGAGTCTTCTTCAGTCACATCAAGGGAAGCAATTTCATTATTAGCAGGAGCAACTTCAGAGGTCTGAAGAATTGGTGAGTCATTAATATCTTGAGAAGGACCATCAGAGATTTGAGGTTCTTCTTCATCAAGTCCCTGAGAGGTAGGAACTTCTATGTTGTGAGTAGACAGAGGATCAAAAGCAGGAACATAAGGAGTGAGAGTGTTGGAGTGGTGATGACTGGAAGGTCTGGGTTCTGTGAACTCATCACTTGGGAAAGTAATATTTTCATTAAAATCTACTTCATCACCCTCTGTTCCTGTTCTCTGTATGACTTCATCATCTTCATTAAATCTGACATGGAAAGTTTCTTCTACTTCTTGTCTTCTGATGTTGAATACTCTGAAGGCTTTGGCTGTTGGAGAGTATCCCAAAAAGAATCCATCATCAGCCTTTTCATCAAACTTTCCAAGTTTATCCCTGTAGTTATAAATAAACACAGGACATCCAAACACATGAAAATAGCTGACGTCTGGAGATCTTTTTCTGAAAACTTCATAGGAGGTTTTGCCATGTCTTTTGACAATGATTGATCTGTTTTGAGTATAGCAGGCAGTGTGTACAGCTTCTCCCCAAAATTGCTTTGGTAAGGCTGCACCATTTAACATAGTTCTTGCTGCTTCAATCAGAGTCCTGTTTCTTCTTTCAGCCACACCATTTTGTTCAGGAGTGCCAGCTGAAGAGAAGTTCTGTGAAATCCCTTTTTCATCACAAAATGATTCAAGTTGATGATTCTTGAATTCTGTACTATTATCACTTCTTAGAGCTTTGACTCTAACATCATTCATATTTTCCACTTGTCTGATGAAGGACATGATGGCATCAGCTGCATCACTTTTCCTTCTGAGGAAGAACACCCATGTATATCTTGAAAATTCATCAACTATGACCAAGGTGTATTTGTTGTGATTAATGGTTTGAGGTTTGACAGGCCCAAACAAGTCCATGTGAAGGAGATGTAAGCACTTGTCAATAGAGAATGATTGCCTAGTCTTGAATGAAGACCTGTGATGTTTTCCTTTGACACAGGCAGAACAAGTTTTGTCTTTGGAAAACATTACTGAAGGTAGACCAGCAACCAAGTTTTGAGTGGCTATCTTATTGATGTTCTTGAAGTTGAGATGAGACAGTCTTTTGTGCCACAGCCAGTTGACACTTTCAGAGGCTTTGGCAAGAAAACAATTTGAGCTGTCTTCAGAGCACACAGCCATGTTGATGACATAAACATCTCTCCTTCTAGGTGCAACCAGCACAACATCATTATTTTTGTTGAATATGGTTCCCTGAGTCTTAGTAAACAAAACCTTATAATCAACATCACATAACTGGCTGATGCTAATAAGATTGTGCTTAAGACCATTCACATATGCAACCCTGGTAAATGTGATTCCATTGCAATTCACTGAGCCATATCCTTCTGTGTCACCTGAAGAGTTATCTCCAAACACCACTTTGGGACCTGGCTCCTTTGAGTATCTGTGCAGGTATTGTTGAATCCCTGTCATGTGTCTAGAATAGCCACTATCTAGATACCATACCGATTCCTTGAGATATTTCTGCACAGATACATAGAAACAGATTAGTTCCTATGGTGAACCCACTTTCCAGTGGGTTCCCTGAATTGCTTGTTAGCAACTCTTGTGTTCCTGAAAAACTTTTGGCGTTGGGATGGACAGTTCATTGTTTCATGGTTATAACTCCCACAGATATCACACCCAGGGAAGTCACCACACTCGTCTGAGTGATGGTCTGTAAACCCACAGAATTTACAGGGAGGATAAGAATTGTAATTTCCCTGTTGTCTTTTGGAACTCTGTGGTCTGTCCCTAGAGGGTGTCTTAGCTCTTTTAGCTTCCATGTGTCTGTCATGATCTAAGGTCGAGTGGTGAGAATTCTTACAAACATTGCAATAAGGTTTGATTAATCTTTCCCCTTTGGGTTCACCTAGGACTGACTTAGGTTCATGAGAAGTAGAGCATTCAGCGGAAGGCTTAATGTGTTGTTTCAAGAGTTCTACTTCTTTCATAAGAGACAACAGGCGATCTTCAGTGGTGGGGTCAACCTTATTCACAGCCTTAGTAGAAACAGGCTTAAAAGCTACTTGTTTACCAGTTGGTTTAGCAGGCACACGAAAAACTTTAGCTGGAGGATTCTCAATATCTATCTTAAGTTCATCCTTAGCAGATCTAGAAGAACTGCTAGGTTCAACTCCAGAGAGTTTGGGCAAGGGTGGAAGCTCAGCCACATCTTCAGAGACAGGGTCATTAGTCAAAGAGGTATCTGACATATGAATAGTCTCTGTAGATTTAAAGACAATGTCTTTGGGTTTGGTGATAATCCTCAGCTTTTTATGCTTAGCAGTTATATCCCTGTTTAAGTCAGCAGGCACTTCATCCCTAAGCAATTCATCTATAGTAAACCTAGCACACAGCCATTTTTCAATAACTTTGTTTAATTCAGTGACTTGGTCATTTAAAGCTATGTTTTTCAAGGTTAATCTAGCTACTTCATTTTGCAGGGATATTTTCTCTAAGTTAACCCTCCTGAGAGTTTCACATTCAGCCTTAGCATTAATCATTTCAGTTTTAACAGAGTGAAACTTGTCAAGTAGGTTCTTCCTTTGTTCCTCAACAAAGTGCAAGTCAACAATGGTGTAATCAAGAACATGCTTACGATCATCACAATCAGACATAGAAAGAAGCCTGTGTACCTTTTTCATTGTGATGTCGACCCATTGTCCTGATCTTGCATCACCTTTTCCAACAGCTGGTTCATCCTCAGCTATTGCCATAAAAGCCCTGACCCTTGTGGTGTCTTCTTCATCTGAAGTCAATGGTTCATCATTCCAATCATAGGTTTCAGCAACCAACCCTTTCTCAGCCTTTTTCTCACCACCTTTCTTTTTGGACATAGCTTCAATCTTCAAATTCATCTGTTCTAACTCAGCTTTAAGTGCCTTGTACTTATTTTTGTAATCTTTCTTCTCAGTGTCTGAAGAATTGGATTGAGATGAGTTGTTATTTTGTTTGAACTTGTAGGGTTTGGATGAAGATGATGGATAAGAGGGTGAGGATGTTTTGGTGGAAGGACATTCTTTTTGAAAATATCCAAGCTTTCCACAGGCAAAACATGTTTCTTTTGACCTATCAGTTGGTTTGCTAGCAGATCCTACTCTTCCAGATCTTTTGTAGTATCTTCTTTGGTTGGCTAGCAGTGCTCTTTCATGAAATTCTGCATTGAGGTCTGACAAGAACTCTTGGCTGCTACGGGTATCTTCTTCCATATCAGAATCGCTGTCAAGAGGATGTGTTGCAGAGATCAAAGCTTTGGAAGATGCTCCTTGGACTACAAATCTTTCAGTCTCTGATTTGTAGATAGTATCGATCAGCCCTTCTTCATAATTGTACTTTCCATAGAGCTGAGCAAGGGTATCATTTTTGATTGAGTTGTTAGCTCTCTGAGTCTGATTCATGCTCAGCCACTTTCTTGGAAGGCTGTTGACAAAAGTGGCATTGATCTCAGCTTGACCAATAGAAACATCATTCATAGCGAGATCATTCAAAAGAATCTTCAGCCTAGTATAGGTTTGCTGAACTTTTTCACCTTCAAGAGACTTAAAGGCATTAAACTGAAGTCTGAGTGCCTGAATCTTTGTCTCTCTTGTTTCAGAGGGTCCTTCATGGCCAAGAATGAGGTCTGTCCACATATGTTTAGCTGTGGGACACTGAATGACAGACTTCATGATATGCTTTGGAAGACAGGAAATTATGATGCTTTTGAGACGTTTATCTTGGTTAGCTAATTTCCTATCAGCAGCGGTCCATTGTTTGACAGGCTTGGGAAGAGGTTTTTCTTCAGTAGAGGTAAGTGCCATGGGAATATATGGACCATTTTCTAAAATTTCTAAGAGAAAAGGTTCAAGTCCATCAAGGTATACAAGAAATTGACTCTTCCAACTGGCAAAGTCTTCTTCATCAAAGACTGGTACACTGGTTACGTGTGATCCACCTCTTGAGTCAAGAAGTTGGGGTAGATCATCGTTATTTGGTGGGGCGGTAAGTCTTGGTGAAGATGGGTTTCTGGAAGGTGAGTGTGGGCTAGAGGTTTCCGGCATGGTGGATCTTGATTATAAAACGGAGAACGATGTTTCTTGAGAGTTTTAATATCAAACACCGCTCTGATACCAATTGAAAGTCCCTAATCAATGCGAGAAACCCTAATCTTAACTTAATCAACACAAGGTATTACTTTTCAAACGTAATCTTATTATTGTATAATAAAGAATTACAAGTGTTATGGATAACACCGTTTGATGACAATGTGTTGTGCACACTTTGAACAACAATAACCTTAACTTATGAATACAGTCGTAGCTGTTTGATTCACTAAGTTACACGCACTAATGTTCTTAATATCTCAAAGTGTTGAATATTAATGCAAGGATACACATCCTATTTATAGTGTTACGAGTTTGACTTGAACAGTACGTGATGTCGACTACACAACTTTTACAAGTTCCCACATCAGTCACATGATGTCCTTCTATTCTTGGTAGTCTTCCATTATGCTTTAAGGAACAGTTGTCCAAAACAGTTTCCTTATTCTTCATATTCTCGAACACACAAATGGCATGTCCAAAGTGTGCTGAGAGTTATCAGGGTATTGCCACCCCTGTTAACTCTCAACCCCTCAGAGTCCCTAATACATCTTGGCTGTTATCCATCACAGCCAAGGAGTATGTCTTCAGGTAATCTTCGACTTCCCTGACAATGTCTCTGACATGGACTCCTCTGAGGTTGCTCACAGAGATTCGGATCTCTGTGAGTCTTGTGAAACTTGCCTGCCTCCTAGGCACAGGCAAGGGACTATCTATCAGCCTAATTATGTTTAAATCAATGAACAGGGAATCTACCAAGTTTAGATTCCCAACAAGTTATTACTGGTTCTGACACGTCACCAACTCCAACAAACTCTCCTTTCTTGCCTATAAATAGTTAGATTGTTCTTCATTTTGAGTTGTAGCTTAATTTTGTAAAAAACACCTAGTTCAATTTCTCTTTCCTTTTTCCCTCACTTTTCCCCTAACTACTCAAGAGTCTGACAAACTCTTGAGTCAGTTAGTTAGTTGATAGCTTGTAACAAACTTTGTAACTGATTTCCTTCAATAAAATTCAAATTCTTTTTTTTCCCGCCAAATTCTGTTCTTCTTATTCAGTCAGATTCTTGCTTCAATTGGATAGTGTTGTTGCTGTTTGATGTTTGTTATGATCAACCATAGATCATAACTGACATTTGTGAAGATTGTTAGCTGTTTGATCAGAATTTGTTCATTCCATTGTTCATTTGAAGATTTCAAGCAGTTTGATTGATTCCAGATGATTTGTAGCTGTTTGATGGTTGATTCTTGTTGAATACTAGTGATAGGTGGTGGTTATCACTAGGGCAAGAGAGCTCAGCGCTCCTCTTCTTCCCAAAGGATATCTTCAATAGGTTCTATAGTTCTTGTTTTTGTTCCTCTAAACAGTCAACTGCCATGCTTTATTTTCTTAGTTTAATTCTGATTGCTGCATGATATACTTGTTAGAAGTTGATGTTTGATTGATCTTTGTGTGTTTGTAGCCTAATCCTGCCTTCTTGTGATTTGATTTGGATTTTGTTCTAGTTAATTGCATAATTTCAGTCATTTTTAACCTTGCATCTTAATTGTAGTTCTTGTTGCGATAATTGACTGCATTTAGTTCTAATACCTTTCATTTTGTCCTTTGAAACTAGTCTGCTATAGCCTTTGAATCAGCTTAATCCAATACTTAAAAAGTCTTTGAAAAAGTTTGTAAGAAACAGTTAAAGGAGTGTTTGGTAGTAGATCAAAATCAGTTTTCAAGCATTGTGAATTGGTGTTGTAGAGTTCATTTCCAGTCCTTAGTTGATAACAAGTAGTTTTAAGTCATTTACAAGTCAAACATAAAGTCAAACAGGCAATTGGCACTAAAATTGTTTGGGTTAGCTTTTATTCAGCTTTGGTTTTAAAAACTTGCCTCCTTCAATTGTTTATTTCTCATTCAATCTTTGATGAAATTCAACCAAATTTGTTTCTAGACTTAGCTTATTTCATAAAGTTTTAGATTCTATAAGGAAATTCTACAGTTCTAGGAATTAAGCTGGTAATAAGCTTTTTGGTCCAGGTCTGAGCAATTCTCATTCTCTGAGATAAAGTAGTGACTGTTTTCTTAGATCTCCAAAACCACTTCATAAAAGTCATGATTTTCTTTCACAAAAACGTTTAATTAGTGTTGAATATTGATTTTTGAAGATTTGAGCTTTTTCCAAAAATTCCGGTCAAACTTGGTCAACATAAGCTCTTTTGAGCTTATTTCAGATTTCTAGCTCATTTCTTGATGAAAATAGTTCTAGTTTGATTTCCCAATCTTAAAATCAATTGCTTAATCAGTTTCAAGAGAAAAATCCAGATGTGGTTGATTAGTTTTGGCTAGAGCTTATTTTGAGCTTATCAATAAGCACTCATTTGCTTATTTCTGACTTTTAGCAAGATTCCTTAGATACACGTTGCTTAAATTGGATTTTAAGTCTTTTGCAAGTTGTTTCATTTGATTTGGTTAAGTAATAAGCTCAAACGAGCTTATTCTTTCATTTGTCCCGTTTTTGTTTTAAAGTTTTAAAAAATTGCTTTTTAGTCCTTGTATTTCTATCAGTGCTTAATACCTAGCTAAACTTCCTAATTTTCTGGAATTTGCAAGTTTAAGTCCTTTACTTTTGAAGTTGTTAGAATTCAGTTAGTAACTTGTTGGTTAGTTACATTTTTAGTTAGTTTGTTATAGTTTTTGCATTGTTGATCCTTATAGTTTACTGTTTTGCATTCTTAGTCCCTATAGTTGTAGAATTTACATTTTGAGCATTTAACTTTCATAGAAATTACATTTTCAGTCCTTCTAGTTTTATATTTTGTTAATTGAATTTTGTTTGAATAAAAAATGGTATTTGCAAAATGTTTTACGTATAAGTAGTTTAATATTTTTCATTTTTAAATAGTGTTGTTTGAATTAGCATAGATTACCAAGCAAGCTTAAACAACCAAGAACAATTATAAATCCGATATTGGTTGGACTTTCTATTAGTTAAGAACTGAGAAAACGAACTGCATTATACTACATTTCAAATGGCGCCGCTGCCGGTTCTTTGACTACACGAGAGACTATCGATTGACGGTTTTCATTGGCTTTTGGGATCCGTTCATTTTGTGAACGTTATTTTTACGTATTATAAATCAAAAACAAATCAAAAAATCAAAAATATAAAAATATATAAAAACTAAAAATTAACAAAACAATTCTTTTCCTAAAGAATTGACCAAAAAAATTAAAAAATCCAAAAAGCAATCTTTTTCCTAAGAGATTGCACCCAAAAATATATATTATTGGATTCTCTCGGTTTTTATGTACATATAGTATTTTCCTTTAAAAAAAACTCATAAATACAAAAATATTTTCCATATATTATTATAAGTAAATACGTATACGTATAAGAACAATCAATTTACATATCTTCCATAAGTATTGCCGAGGCAATACACCGTGTTGAGGGGCGTTCCGGTCCTTGACACGCGTATCGATCAAACAAAATAAAGCAAGAATAGATAAATACTCTCAATAAGCAACAATTCGAAGAATACGAACATTTAAGTGAATAGAAAGGCGATGTGCTATAAAATGCCATCTAAGGGTCAATAGGTACTTAAGTGCTTCGCGCCACCTAACCCCCCGTTCACTTGGGAGTATTCTAAGAAGGAAGGCTTCATTGAGGGTCTTGCACCCAAAGTAGTAAATACATATATTGTTACTTTCTTGTGGATATTTAATATTGAAACTCGAAGAGGATAATCCATTTCTCTTCAAAGTCACACGAGAGCTTCTCTCTCATTCCTCGTATTGAGTTGCATGCTCACTCGCGGGCGTGCACAAATACCGATTGGTGTACAACCTCTTCCTCCGAAAAGGAAGAAAAAGAGAAAGAGTAAGACCATCACCGTCCACCAAGCCGATCACGAGAATCGTGCTTTGTCACCACCACAAGAAGCCATGGCTATTGATAATCGTACTTTGTATGAACGTATGCAATCCAACATTCATGGATATGCTAGTGCCATTAAGATTCCCAACTTTCCCGCTAACACATTTGAGCTACATACATCTATAATCAATATGGTTGCTTTATCACCTTTCTTGGGAAAACAAAATGAGGATCCCCATGCTCACCTTAAGAGATTCCTTTCACTTTGCAATACCATTAAGCATAATGGGGTTCCACATGAGGTCATTAGATTGATGTTAGTGTCCTTTTCCTTAGATGGGAGTGCTAAGCATTGGTTAGACACCCAACCACCCGATAGTATCACCACATGGGATGATTTTACCACTAAGTTTTTGAACAAATTCTTTCCTCCACAAAAGACTATGGCTTTGAGGAATTTAATTATGGGCTTTACACAAAAACCTAGTCAATCCTTTAGTGATGCTTGGGAAGAGTATAGTGAGTTGTTGAGGCGATGCCCTAACCATGGAATGGATGATGTAAACCAAATCAATACCTTCTATAATGGCCTTAAACCTCACCACCAAGATTCACTAAATGCTTCCGCGGGAGGGAGTATTCTTCTTAAAACATACCACGAGGCTTTGAACATTATTGAGACTAAGGCAATGGTTCACACAAACAATCCATTTGAAGAAAAGGTTCATGTTATCCAAAACACTTCTCAAACTCCTTGTGACATCCAAATTCTTAAAGAGATCCTTCAAACAGTCAAACAAGGACAAGAAATGACTCAAGACATGTTTCAAAATTTTAAGAGCATGACATTGAACAATTCCTCAAATAATGTGAATGCCATCACCATTTCTTGTGTTACTTGTGGAGGCCCCCACTCTTATGAACAATGTGACAAGGTGCAAGGGTATCAAGGGGAATGCTATGCTTACCAAGAGGAACATCGTGAACACTTCAAGCCTAACATCAATCCAAATAACCTTTCTTACAAATCCCAAAATTACCTTACTCCACCTGGCTTCCCACCCCAACCACCCACCCAAATTCCACAAAATCCTCCTCAAATTTTAGCAAGGAATCAAGGGCAAAGACAACCATACCAAGGAAATAATTACAAGGCACCCAATCAATTTCAACCTCAAGCAAATACCTTTTATCCACCAAATCAAGGATTTAACTCCCAACCTTTACCTTTCCAACCTCAAGGTTTTCAAGGTTATGTGCCACAAGAGTTTAACACAATGGATCTTTTACAAAAGATGAATCAAGAGAATGAAAGGAAATTCCAAGCTATGGAAAAGAAAATAAATGACCAATTCAATAAGGTTTTAATGGCGGTAACTCAAAGACCACAAGGGGCTTTACCTTCCAACACACAAACAAACCCTAGGGCCAATGTTAATGCTATTACAACAAGGAGTGGTACAACAACAAAGGATCCTTCACCTCCTAAACCTACTATTGTTCAACCCACTTGTGCTCCTACTTGTGACAAGCCTTCTACTTCTACTCCACCTCCTCAAAATGCTCCTATTCACTCAAACTTACCTTCTCAACCACCTCATACTTCTCCTTTACCTTCCACACTTCCCAATGAAGAGGCTAACAAAGACAAATCTTCCACCACAACACCTATTCCACCTACACCAAAACCTACTCTTCCATACCCTTCAAGGTTGAAAAAGGACAAGTTAAAGAACAAAGATGACATACAAGTCTCAAATTTCTTAAGGATGTTCAAGCAACTCAATATCAACATATCCTTTGCGGAAGCTCTTGCTTATATGCCAAAGTTTGCTAAGATGTTCAAGGATTTGCTCTCAAACAAAGAAAAATTGGTTGATTTGCCCAACACATCACTTAATGAAAATTGTTCCGCGGTGTTACTTAAAACCTTACCAACAAAACTTGGAGATCCAGGGCGCTTCTTGATACCTTGTAATTTTCCCGGTGTTGAAAATTGCATGGCTTTGGCGGATTTAGGGGCAAGCATAAATCTCATGCCTTTATCGGTTTGGAAACAACTATCTCTTCCCGAGCTCACTCCCACTAGGATGACTCTTGAACTAGCCAACCGAACCATAGCTCACCCCGTAGGTATAGCGGAAGATGTGTTTGTAGGTGTGGATAAGTTTACCTTTCCGGCCGACTTTGTAGTGGTCGATTATGACATGGATCCTAGAGTGCCTTTGATTGTTGGTAGACCGTTTTTGAGAACGGGTCGTACCTTGATAGATGTGGCGGAAGGAGAATTAATTATGAGAGTAGAGGATGAGAAAGTGGTGTTTAAGTTAGGGAAATTTTGTGATAGAAAAGAGGTTAAGGAGTCTAGACCTTGTGAGTCTATTAACATTGTGGATGTGCTAGATGAAGTGTGTAATGAACACTTTCATGATGCTTGTAAGAATGCTCGTGATGAGATTCCACATGTTGAAACCGTGGCCTCAATTGCTCCCTCTTTAACACCCTTTGGAGAGAGTGATTTCCTCTTGGAGGAATTTGAGTCCAACTTTCTTGGTGATGATGATTCTCCCATTAATTGGGAAGAAGATATTCTTACAATCCTAAAGTTGCTCAATGAGGACCCTATTCCTTCCCCTATTCCACAAGAGATTACCATTGAGAAACCTTCCATAGTAAAACCTTCCATAGAGAGTCCACCTCCCATTGAACTTAAGGAACTTCCATCCCACTTAGAATATGCTTTCTTAGAAGGAAAAGACCAATTACCGGTGATTATTGCTAAAGAGTTGAAAGAGGATGAGAAGGAGCAACTTATTGAAGTCCTTAAGAAACATAAGAAAGCCTTAGCATGGAAAATATCCGACATAAGGGGAATTGATCCACATTTTTGTACTCACAAAATCCTTATGGAGGATGACTATAAACCCGCCATTCAAAACCAAAGGAGAGTTAACCCAAAAATCCATGAGGTTATTAAGAAGGAAGTGATTAAACTCTTAGATGCGGGTATGATTTACCCCATTTCCGACTCTCCATGGGTTAGCCCGGTTCATTGTGTTCCAAAGAAGGGTGGAATCACCGTGGTGCCTAATGAGAACAATGAGCTTATTCCCACGAGACTTGTAACCGGTTGGAGAGTTTGCATTGATTATAGAAAACTCAATGAGGCAACTAGGAAAGACCATTTTCCGCTTCCCTTTATGGATCAAATGCTTGAACGCTTAGCGGGAAATGAGTACTATTGTTTTCTTGATGGCTTTTCGGGTTATTTTCAAATACCCATTGACCCTAAGGATCAAGAAAAGACCACATTCACTTGTCCCTACGGTACATTTGCTTACAAGAGGATGCCTTTTGGCCTATGTAATGCATCGGGGACGTTTCAAAGGTGCATGATGGCGATTTTCCATGACATGATAGAGCAAACTATGGAAGTTTTTATGGATGATTTTTCCGTATTTGGAAACTCTTTTAGCTCATGTCTCACCAATCTTGAGAGAATGCTTAAGCGTTGTGAGGAAACACGTTTGGTGCTTAATTGGGAGAAATGTCACTTTATGGTGAAAGAGGGGATTGTTTTAGGACACAAGATATCCAATAAGGGATTAGAAGTTGATCGAGCTAAAATTGATGTGATTGCTAAGCTTCCCCCACCCACCTCGGTTAAAGGTGTGAGGAGTTTCTTAGGTCATGCGGGATTTTATAGGCGCTTTATACAAGATTTCTCTAAGATAGCTAGACCGATGACTCATCTCTTGGAGAAAGAGGCTCCTTTCATTTTTGACCAAGCTTGTTTAGATTCTTTTGAGACCCTTAAGGAAAAATTAACTAAGGCTCCCGTTTTGGTTTCTCCAAATTGGGAATTACCTTTTGAGCTTATGTGTGACGCTAGTGATTATGCGGTGGGGGCCGTCTTAGGACAAAGAGTTAATAAGCATTTTCAACCTATACACTATGCGAGTAAAACCATGACCGGTGCACAACTTCATTACACTACCACGGAAAAAGAGTTGCTTGCTATAGTATATGCTTTTGAGAAGTTTAGACCATACCTTGTGCTTTCCAAGACCATAGTGTATACGGATCACTCCGCTCTCAAGTATCTTATGACAAAACAAGATGCTAAGCCTAGGATAATGAGATGGGTTTTGTTGCTTCAAGAGTTTAAGATAGAGATTCGTGATAAAAAAGGGGCCGAGAATTTAGTGGCGGATCATTTGAGTAGACTTGAGCATCCTTTTCAAGGAGATTTCCCACATCAAGAAATCAATGAATCCTTTCCACTAGAGGAGCTCATGTCTATCTCTTCTCAAGAGGATGCCACACCTTGGTTTGCGGATATAGCAAACTATCTTGTGGGCAATGTGCTTATTGAGGGTCTTACTTACCAACAAAAGAAAAAGTTTCTTAAGGAAGTTAAGTATTACTTTTGGGATGATCCATATCTTTTTAGGCAATGTGCGGACCAAATCATTAGACGGTGTGTAGATGGGCCCGAGGCATTTAAAATCTTAGAGGCATGTCATAAAGGACCTACGGGTGGACATTTTGGGCCTAACTACACCGCCAAGAAAATCTTTGATTCGGGTTACTATTGGCCTTCCATTTACAAGGATGCTCAAGAGATGGTGAAATTTTGTGATGTTTGTCAAAGACAAGGAAAAATTACACAACGTGATGAGATGCCACAAAATTTTATCCAAGAGTGTGAGATATTTGATGTATGGGGAATAGATTTCATGGGACCTTTTCCATCCTCTAAGGGAAACAAGTATATACTTGTGGCGGTGGATTATGTGTCCAAGTGGGTGGAGGCTAAAGCCTTACCTACTAATGATGCTAGAGTGGTTGTAAAGTTCTTGAAACAATTGTTTGCTAGATTTGGTGTACCTCGGGCCATCATAAGTGATCGTGGTACGCACTTTTGTAATGATCAATTCACGAGAGTTATGAAGAAATATGGAGTGAATCATAGACTTTCTACCGCGTATCACCCTCAAACAAATGGTCAAACCGAGGTCACAAATCGTGGTTTAAAGAGGATTTTAGAGAGAACGGTGGGAGAGCATAGAGCTTCTTGGTCGGATAAGCTTGATGATGCTTTGTGGGCGTTTAGGACGGCTTTTAAAACACCAATTGGTTGTACGCCTTATAGGCTTGTCTATGGAAAAGCGTGCCACCTCCCATTTGAGTTAGAACATAAGGCATCTTGGGCTCTCAAGTGGGCTAACTTTGATTTAAACCAAGCCGGTTCACATAGGAAAGATCAAATCAATGAGATGGATGAGTTGAGAGCCAATGCCTATGAGAATTCTTTGCTTTACAAGGAAAAGACTAAGAAATTGCATGATGCTAAGATCAAGAATCGTGAGTTCAAAGTTGGAGAGCCGGTTCTCCTCTTTAACTCAAGATTGAAGCTTTTTGCGGGAAAGCTTAAGTCGAGATGGTCCGGTCCATTCACTATTGCTCAAGTGTTTCCATATGGAACTCTTGAGTTGTCCCAACCCGATGGTCCAAATTTTAAAGTGAATGGTCACCGTGTTAAACACTACTTTGGGGAGGACATTTCCGTTGAAATGGTCCAAGAGGTCCCCATTTTCCCCATGAATTAATTCATTGAGGGACGAGTCGAGCTAGAGACTCATTAACTCAAGCATCGTATAACTAGGTTTAGAGTGTTGTAGGTTAGCAATAAAGGCATAGACTTGGAGATAAGTGTAGGGGAGACCTTCTTTTGTCTTCATGCTTGTTTGTAGGGTTGCTCACTCATTTCATGCTATGGAGCTTATGGAGGAGGCCCTTGTATCCGGTTCACTTCGTTACTTTAGTGAATTTTCATTGACACCTTGTGCTTAAACATGATTTCACTAATAGTTGTCCTTTCCTTAACTTGGGTTAAGCAAAGTCTATTCATTGTCATAAGTGTAGGGGAAGTTTTTACACTTCCATGCTCTTAAACATTGAGGACAATGTTTAGCTTAAGTGTAGGGGGGTCTTCTATCGAAGTGACCTTACCTAGAACTTGTCATTGCCTTAACTTCATGATAATTGGGAAAATTGAATTTTCAACATTTTTCAAATTTTTGATCTACTTTGGCCAACAAAAATATGCATTCATAATTTTTGCATCAATCATTTTTCATTTGCATAACACATTTGCATTGTATATAGTTCTTCTTTACTTTTCATCAAAAATATATAAAAAGGAAAAAAAATATAATAAAACATGGTTTAACAAGTTTAGACTTCTTTGACATATTAGGCCCGCCATGGATATTTTGACTCAACCCGAGTTTGCTTATTTTAGCACTCTCTAGCTAGTATCCTTAACCATGTGGTCCTTCATTGGTCTATTAGGCTAAGCTTCCACCAATTTCATTCTTTGAAATTTTAAATTTGTGGAGAATGGGAAATGATAGAGTTGAAGCAAGTGTAAAAGGGCTAGATAGACTTCATGGCAATTACTTGTGGCTAAACCCTTCTCTTCTTTATCTCTACTTTCTTCGCATGTATATAATTGTTAATAAATAATCAAGTACGGTTTTAATTGGTTTGTAATCTCTTATGCATTTTTGGCTAATCATTTATGGTTGATATGAGTACGTCTTAAGATTCTAAGTTAGCACGTTTTATGTGTACTAGACTTATGTCATGCTCCATACTTAGCGGGTGTTTTTCCTTTTCTTCTTTTCAAATTTCTTTGTGAGGAATAAAGAAAAATAAGAGCGGCTTATGAAAAAAAAAATGAGTGGCTAGAAAAAAAAAGAAAAAGAAAAGAAAAAGAAAAAAAATAATAATGCAAGACTCCCAAGAGGGGCAGTGTGGTGTTAATTATAGTGACTATTGAGTTCTAATATTACCTTGACGGGTTGCGGGGATTCAATAGATTGCTCCAATCCAATATTACCTTGACGGGTTGCGGGGTTGAAGATCCAAAATCTCAAAAAGATGCGGATGTAAATTATTGCGTGAGTTTTATTTTTCTTTCCTTAGCGAGTGTGTAGTTACTTATGAAAGCATGACATGAGGATTTTACACATAAGGCGAATGACTTATTACTCTTAATACGGACTTATATTAATTGTGAGCGGTTTTTCAAGTAATGGATGAGAAGATTACTTAGGATTAAAACCGTGCTTCCTTATTTTTGGATTTTACACTTCTTATATTTCACACTTGAATAATGACAAATTTGCCCACAAGCAATTTGCTCATTTAATAACCGGTTCCACATTTAATTGTCATGAATAAGTTGATGCACTTTTTACTTGTGAATGCAATGATCCCATTTATAAGCTTGGTATGGGGAAAGTGAAACTTGAGGGTGATAAGTATCCATGGTATCCAAGCCCTAATCCAAGTCATTGAATTCTTTATGAGTTATTTCCATCAAAACCATTTCAAGAAAAATAAAAAAGATATAGATAGAATTGTATTTTGATTCATTGCATTATTAAAAGTCAAAATCATGCATCATCTAGTTTAGAGTAGCATAGATGCATCTCATATGGCCAAGGTGGATTAATTATGAGGGAAATGTAAATTTTTAAGCCTTGAAATATAATATTGCATGAGGACATGACAATGCTCAAGTGTAGGGGAATTTGATATGAGCTTAAACTCATATCCTTTTATCAACAAATAACCCTAAAACATGAAGCAAAATACCAATTTATTTGGCAAAAACAGTATTATGTGGTATGTTTGTGTTTGTGTGCACTTGTGTAGGTAAGAAGATACATTTCCAAGCAAACAAGGAAAAATCAAGCTCAAATGGATGAAAAAGACAAAAGAGGATCAAAAGTGACAAGACTTTGAAGTATAAGGACCTATCTTGACAAGTTATGAAAGTTGAAGGACTAAAAGTGAAATAATGTAAAAGTCAAGATTCAAGTCAAACCTGGTCAACTATCAAGTCAACTCAGTCAAGGGATGATTTTGTTGAAGAATCAAAGTTAAAGGACCAAAAATATTAAAAGAATGAAGATCCTAGCCTAAAACAGCAATCTGCCAAGAAGAAGGACTTGTTTTGCCAAGATTGGAAAGATTTGCAAGTGTAATCCATGTGTCAAGACTTCAGCCAATGGGAAGAGAGATTTTGCTTCACACGGATTGCCACTTAGGCTCATTTATTACCCACTATCGCCGCCCACATTTACTACAAAATCTTAACAGTTGTGATCCGTGTGATATATTTTAAACCAACCAGAAGCTGACACGTATCTTCTTCTTCAAAAGGAAAATTTGCCAGGATCGGGTTTCTTCTACACTCAATTTCATGGGAAGATTAAAACACCAATATTGCTCAATTTTGAGAGACGAGTTCAACGGTGCAATCCAATTAACATGACATTCATCCAATCAAAAACACCCAAATCATTGTTCATACCTTCAAAGTGCCAAATGCAGAATTTTCCACGTGGCAAGTTATTACTGGTTCTGACACGTCACCAACTCCAACAAACTCTCCTTTCTTGCCTATAAATAGTTAGATTGTTCTTCATTTTGAGTTGTAGCTTAATTTTGTAAAAAACACCTAGTTCAATTTCTCTTTCCTTTTTCCCTCACTTTTCCCCTAACTACTCAAGAGTCTGACAAACTCTTGAGTCAGTTAGTTAGTTGATAGCTTGTAACAAACTTTGTAACTGATTTCCTTCAATAAAATTCAAATTCTTTTTTTTCCCGCCAAATTCTGTTCTTCTTATTCAGTTAGATTCTTGCTTCAATTGGATAGTGTTGTTGCTGTTTGATGTTTGTTATGATCAACCATAGATCATAACTGACATTTGTGAAGATTGTTAGCTGTTTGATCAGAATTTGTTCATTCCATTGTTCATTTGAAGATTTCAAGCAGTTTGATTGATTCCAGATGATTTGTAGCTGTTTGATGGTTGATTCTTGTTGAATACTAGTGATAGGTGGTGGTTATCACTAGGGCAAGAGAGCTCAGCGCTCCTCTTCTTCCCAAAGGATATCTTCAATAGGTTCTATAGTTCTTGTTTTTGTTCCTCTAAACAGTCAACTGCCATGCTTTATTTTCTTAGTTTAATTCTGATTGCTGCATGATATACTTGTTAGAAGTTGATGTTTGATTGATCTTTGTGTGTTTGTAGCCTAATCCTGCCTTCTTGTGATTTGATTTGGATTTTGTTCTAGTTAATTGCATAATTTCAGTCATTTTTAACCTTGCATCTTAATTGTAGTTCTTGTTGCGATAATTGACTGCATTTAGTTCTAATACCTTTCATTTTGTCCTTTGAAACTAGTCTGCTATAGCCTTTGAATCAGCTTAATCCAATACTTAAAAAGTCTTTGAAAAAGTTTGTAAGAAACAGTTAAAGGAGTGTTTGGTAGTAGATCAAAATCAGTTTTCAAGCATTGTGAATTGGTGTTGTAGAGTTCATTTCCAGTCCTTAGTTGATAACAAGTAGTTTTAAGTCATTTACAAGTCAAACATAAAGTCAAACAGGCAATTGGCACTAAAATTGTTTGGGTTAGCTTTTATTCAGCTTTGGTTTTAAAAACTTGCCTTCTTCAATTGCTTATTTCTCATTCAATCTTTGATGAAATTCAACCAAATTTATTTCTAGACTTAGCTTATTTCATAAAGTTTTAGATTCTATAAGGAAATTCTACAGTTCTAGGAATTAAGCTGGTAATAAGCTTTTTGGTCCAGGTCTGAGCAATTCTCATTCTCTGAGATAAAGTAGTGACTGTTTTCTTAGATCTCCAAACCCACTTCATAAAAGTCATGATTTTCTTTCACAAAAACGTTTAATTAGTGTTGAATATTGATTTTTGAAGATTTGAGCTTTTTCCAAAAATTCCGGTCAAACTTGGTCAACATAAGCTCTTTTGAGCTTATTTCAGATTTCTAGCTCATTTCTTGATGAAAATAGTTCTAGTTTGATTTCCCAATCTTAAAATCAATTGCTTAATCAGTTTCAAGAGAAAAATCCAGATGTGGTTGATTAGTTTTGGCTAGAGCTTATTTTGAGCTTATCAATAAGCACTCATTTGCTTATTTCTGACTTTTAGCAAGATTCCTTAGATACACGTTGCTTAAATTGGATTTTAAGTCTTTTGCAAGTTGTTTCATTTGATTTGGTTAAGTAATAAGCTCAAACGAGCTTATTCTTTCATTTGTCCCGTTTTTGTTTTAAAGTTTTCAAAAATTGCTTTTTAGTCCTTGTATTTCTATCAGTGCTTAATACCTAGCTAAACTTCCTAATTTTCTGGAATTTGCAAGTTTAAGTCCTTTACTTTTGAAGTTGTTAGAATTCAGTTAGTAACTTGTTGGTTAGTTACATTTTTAGTTAGTTTGTTATAGTTTTTGCATTGTTGATCCTTATAGTTTACTGTTTTGCATTCTTAGTCCCTATAGTTGTAGAATTTACATTTTGAGCATTTAACTTTCATAGAAATTACATTTTCAGTCCTTCTAGTTTTATATTTTGTTAATTGAATTTTGTTTGAATAAAAAATGGTATTTGCAAAATGTTTTACGTATAAGTAGTTTAATATTTTTCATTTTTAAATAGTGTTGTTTGAATTAGCATAGATTACCAAGCAAGCTTAAACAACCAAGAACAATTATAAATCCGATATTGGTTGGACTTTCTATTAGTTAAGAACTGAGAAAACGAACTGCATTATACTACATTTCACATGGGTATTTCGATCATTTCTCCACTTACTATTTAACTCCCCTTCTCATAATAAACACACACCGTCTAATCCTTTCTCTCTCTACTCCCGATCTAGTTTCTCTCTCTACAAATCCATCATCACGAATCCACCATCAAGAATACACTACGAAGCGATCATCATGAATCCATCATGAATTGATCACCACAAATCGATTGATCCATCACGAGGTTAAATTAATTACATCTATTCTTATTTTAGCAATGAAACAATATTATCATAATAACATGAAAAAAACGAATTTTTTTCTTCGAAAGTATATCATAATGCATATTGGTAGAAAGATAATTAAACGCTCGTCGCGATGGTATAACTATTTTTATTTAAAACTTAACGGTTTAAGAGATATTAAAATTATAAAATAGGTGAAATTTGAAATATGTTTAATTTTATCCATTAGATGGAAATGAGATGGATGGTGGGGATGAGCGTCTCATATCCAAAGAAAAATATGATATTCAAAGTAACTCTTCTCAAACACTTAAAGAAACCATTACAAATAAAAAAAGTTAATGAATTATTTAATGTTAAAACAATTATTTCATAACAAGTAAAAGAGATCTTAAAATTGGTTAACTATATATGATTATATGATTAGATCCATAATTTTCTAGAAAAAATGAGTGCATGTATTTTAGTTGATAGCAAAAGGTTAATTACTACTACGTGTTTTTCGGTATGTTATACATGTTTAAATTGGAACCCTTGATTTCGTGACTTGACCGGGTTGACCCGGTGGTCGAACTCGTGACCTGTGGTTCTATGTTAAGGTATTATTCAATGTTTTGAAAATCCGGTTTCTAAATCGACCCGGTTGAGTCACCGGGTCCGGGTCGCCCACGGTCAACCCGGTTTTTTAAAAAAAATATATTTTTTAATATTTTTAACAATTAACAAAAATTATATATAAAAACTTTCGTATATTGAAGATATAAAAGTTTATAAAAAATATTTTTTAAGTAAATTAAAATTCTATACTTTTTGAAGTAATTCTAATATATCTCATTTTGATAATTTGAAAATTTTTAAATTCCTTCCTTTGTTATATCAAATACAATATTTGAAGGAAATTAAAATGTAAATACCTTGTATATCCCACAATATTCTCTAATATTTTCCAACCAAACAGCACCTTAATATTCTTAAATATCTCCCAACAAACAAATCATAATACATTTTATGTTAAACATAATAAAAAAATTATATGTGTGGTTGAAATGGAGTTATGGCCCACTTTGTGAAATATATTTAAGGTCCGTTTGTGGAGTTAGAATTAAACTTGGGTTTAGTACTGATTTGAAAGAAAAAGTAGAAAGAGAAAATTAAATATTATTTTATAAAATAATATATTTTATAGATTAATGTAATTAATATATATTATATTTTTAGTAAAAAACAAAACTGAAATAAAAAAGTATAAACATGCGGTCAAAAATCAGTTCAATATTAAAACAGTACACTTCATAAATGAATATATTGAAAACCTACCATACGGGGCAGAATTAGAATCTTGGACTCAAGGTAGCGCTAGGGGAGTTCACGGGTCGGTTCAGTTCGGGTAGTTAGACAATTTTAACTAGCCAACGCGGGACGAGTAGTTAATTATACTACCCGAAACCGAACCGTACAAGGCGGTTAACCGGACATGCGGTTACCCGAAATGACCGGTTACCCATAGTTCGGGTTACGGTTAACCATGTAATAAGTTTATCAAAATTTATGTTTTAAATAATAACATGGTTTACGACATAAAATTTCGTTCTCGTATAAATAAATGATATATAAATTGATAAAAATCATACAAAAGTTATTTCGTTACAAAAAATGCATTCAAATAGTCATAAATAACATATTAACAAAAAAAATTATTCGATATCTATGGATTAGGATCACATCAACTACAAAATGTTGACATTAAAGCGATAAAGTCGTTGTACAATAAAAATAGTGTACTAACATAAGTAATACATGTACTCTTATTTGAATATGCAATTATAAAAATTTCATATATAATATGTACGGTTCGGTTCGGTTACCGCGGATATCTAAAAATAAAAACCAAAACCGAACCGTTATAAGCAGGGTTTTTTGGTTTCGGTTTTTTCGGTTTCGGTTTCTTCGGTTTCGGGTTTTTTCGGTTTGGATTGTGCGGTTCGGTTCGGTTCGACAGTTTCTCGGTTTATTTGAACACCCCTGGGTAGCGCGTCAGGCTAAAGATAGGTTACCAAACAAAATACTACATCTGGCTATCAGCCTGAACCCACTCAAACACATAAAACAAACATGCCCTTATTTAGTCTTAGCTTTTCTACCATCTTTTGTATATGTCAAAAATTAATCACTAAATCCTAATTTTTTAGGGTCACAAAATTAACCAAATTCTACTTTAACTATTATCCTAATTTATAAACCCCGTAACCAAACGCATCATAAATTGTTTTCTAGGTGAACCCAAGTGAATGAATTCAAACTAGATAAATTGAACCGAACAACATAAAACTGATCCCTCATACGCGAAAACAAAATCGAATAACCTAAGTTACATGACTTTAATTAATTATGTAACACCCCACTTTGATAAGTAGACCGTTACATGCTAATTATGTCGTGTCATCAAAGCATGCAAGATAATATGTAATAAAAACATACATGACCATAAAGGAATACCGGAATCAAACATCGGCTCCCAAACATAAACTCAAAAATCTGCATAAAGTAAATGAAATGCAAAAGTGTAAGATAGCTCCCATCCTATGCACGTCCGCTAAATGCTCAAGTCCATCCTTGGGTACCTGCCGTATGAGTCATGGAAAGAAAATACGGCTGAGCAATACGCTCAGTGAACAGATATAATGACATGATAAGAATATCTGGAATATAAGAGAAAGATCTGGAATACTAAGCTGAACAGATAAAAGTACTGAAGCTGAAAGACTGATAAGTAAAAATGCAGCGAAAACTGTGTATGTCCTGGAAAACCTGGTTTATAATTTGTAAAACTAAACTGATAACTGATAAAGCTGAAAACATGTATAAATTGTATTTTTAGTGCCAAAAGCTTATATAGGTCATGTAATATAACAACGAGTGCATGAATACATAGAGGGGTGACCTCGTCATGCTATAGAGGGGTGACCTCTAACTGATAAGCTGGGTGGAGGGATCAGCTCCAATGTGAAGGATGTAGAACACACACCACATTCACGTGATAAACCAGGATGCACCCATGCGCCCCACTGATAATACTGATAAATGGCCAAACTGAAACTGAAGGGACGCACGAGAAATCACTCCCTCGCGGAGGAGTCATGACACCGGTGCCTCAAGTTTCATGGTTACGGTACCTCCGTAACTAGATGAAATTGGCCATGCATGTATATAAAGCTCAGACAATTAATATGATTATCATGGAAAATCATGTAAAGTTTAATAACATATAAATGGGGAAAACAGATGGCTGCAGACGGGGAATCCTAATCATACATAGAAAGGAAAGTCCATAATGAAGGACGAGAAATCTGTACCTTGTGTTCAGTAACTGACTGAAGACGAACACACGAAACTCGTACTCTGACTTCACAATAGCTACATGAATAAAGGACGTAAATGAGTTGTCTGATTACTATATTCTTTTACTGATTCTTACTGTTCTTAACTTGCTTTACATGTTCTTGGATTATTTTACTGTTTTGTGTATAACCTGGTAACTCTAACTGTTCTTATATATTTCTGATTAGTGTATTTCCTGAACTTTGATTAGTGTATAACATGTATTCTCGTATTATTATACTGTTATAAGTAACCTGCTAAAAATATAAAGTTTCCTAGAATAGAAAGTTCCCAAAATAGTAAGGTTTCCGTAAATAGTTTCGTGAAAAATAAATCATTTAATAATATCACACGTTTTAATTAATAAAACTAATTAAATCATCATTAATTTAATTTACTAATTAAATTAATAAAAAAATTTATAACATGGTTAGTTTAAGATATAAAAAAACTTAATTTAAAATGATTTAATATTAAGTAAACACCCTTGCATTTTCATTTCATACGTGTACCTGAAAACCCGAGTCAAGTCCTCCCCGAGACACCCTTGTCTCGGGCCAGCCCTGAACCGAAAGTCCACCACAGTCGAACGGGCTGTGACCTTGGTGCCGTGAGTGACCAGCAGCCACTATTGTTCATAAGTTCCCACCGAGATTCCTTTGACTCTCGGTACCCACTGCTTGGTCAAAAAATCCCACAGACCAAAGCCGGTTTACCCACTGCTGCTCCTAAAGTTGCCCCTACCGTGATGCTAAGATCCACCGAGACCTTAAGGGTCTCGATTTCCATTGAGACAAACCACACCCCCCCTAATACCCATGTTTCCCATTGTTTTCTACACCCAAACACCCCCGATGGGTTTTGGGTTTTGGCTGACTAAACCACGCTACCACAGAGAGTCTAAGACTCGGTTTTGGTGAAAACCCGAACCTAAACCCTAACCATGACTTGATTACTTACATTCCAGTTTGTTCATGCTTACAATCACAAAGTATTGATTTAAATCTTGGAATAAAAGGAAACGAATTAATGTTACCGAATCCTTGTGCTTACACGAAGATTAAATACAAACACTACTCCGAAATCACAAGCAAAACTCGTTTTCGTTTTCCTTTTCTTGTTCTTCAGCCGGCGACACCCTTAGACTCCCAGTAGGTTTTTCTTTTGTTTACTTGAAATGAGATGAATAACACTCCTGGTTGTTTAGTTTCTAAAATGGGTTGGGCTCAAGGCTCAGTTTTGCTTTTCCTTTTGCTTTGAAGCCGCGACCCAACCAACACATGCATCACTTTTCTGTTTTCGTTTCGTGTTTAATTATTTAACGTACGTGTTCTTATTATTAAAATTTCGTGTTAACCTCTGACATGTATTATTTATTATTCTGAATAAATAATTACGTAATATTTTAATTAAAGCTGAGACTGCGTGTAATTAATGTTCATGAATTTTAAAGCGGGTTTGACAAATTATTTATTTATATTTTTTGCACAAAAATATTTTCAAGCATAAAAGTTGCATATATTTCTAATACATTATAAAGTGTGTATATTCATTCTTGAAAATGTTAAAATATTGGATGTCTTCTTGAAAAGTATTTAAAGCCTCATATTAAAAATGCTTTGTGCATTTCAGAAATCTTTAAAGCCTGTATTATTTATGCGTTTAAAAGTAGGGTTAAATTTATATATTTTTTTACTTTAATAATTAATTTAATATATATCAAAATACAACCTTTTAATGCACAATATACAATATTTTTGAAACATGTTAAACTGAATCTGATTTTTTTTAAAGAGAAATATAAAAAGGTACTGCTAGTACTAAACCCACCGAGCATTAGGACAGTCAAACAGTCAAACTTGTTACAACTTGTAATTAAATTCTTTTAATAATCAATCATACTCATAAACTAATTTTGTCTTCATCATTTACTAGTTTTAATACTCGTGTATGCATGAGACTTAAATATAAATGATATATTAATTAATAATTTCGTTATTGCAACTTTATGTATATTACTAGGCGAGTACCCGCGCATAGCGGCGGGAATTTCTAGTGGCAAATAATTTACAATATGCGATATTGTGGTGCGAAACTATTGAATTGTTGTTGTTCATTGCCACGAAACTATAATAGGAGTGATCACTGATGACGGAGTTGAAGGAGTGCGATTTACGAGATGGATTGTGAGTAGAAATGGGATTATTTAAAGAATGCTCATGTTCTTGAGTCGAAGGGCATTGCGTTACTATGTATTGTAACGCTTTTCATCGGTGTTGTCTTAACTAATTTTGGATCAATGATTGGTTGATGTTTCATTGTGCATATACTAATATACCTGCTTGAAAATAATGCTTAACCTAAAAAAACAAAAGATTTTAGCAACGAATATAAGAATTGAATTATCACCCATGTGTATCTTATCTTTATAGGTACTTAATACACATAAATCCATAAATCATTGACCAGTAATACAAGTAGGTATGTAACAAATAGATACACAAGTACCTTAAGATCATGGGTACAGTTAGATTATTAATCGTCACCCGAGTTGGCATTCAACCGTCATGCTTCCTCTTTCTTATAAACCGAGTCACCTGCGGTTTCGTGTAGACAATCGAAATGAACACAATTTATACCATAGGTCATAAAAGAAGTGATTTTGATTTAGGTGGCCAGCAAAACTTGATGAGTAACAGCACACAACTGAGAATTTGTAAAACACTTATGCCAATTCACAATCACTAAACATGAACGATGTGGTTATTATTGAGATCCCATCAATAATGTAAAAGCAAACCAGCTAAAAAGACATCAAAATGAGGATCGACCTCTGTAACTCAAAAACGTAATCAGTCGAAATTCATTTATTCTTAAATGGTCTGTTCATGTAAATCCTGAACTAAAAAAGTGAAAAACTGGACATAATCCTGTCAATTGGTATATCACTCCTTTTCAATAATCATACATTGAAGCCCTCAGAACGGAGGCATAAACGATGAGCCTCAATCCATTTTGAGCAAGCTGATTCACCATGCTCCACAACGCATTCGTCCCTCAGCTTCTTAGTGTCAGGACAGGCACAACAGATTTTCTTTTTTGGCTTTGTTTCGGATGATGCTGTTACAGCTGGTTTTTGGTCTGTTGATGCTTTGGTTAATCCTAAGGCGGAAGATATGTCTTGCGTCTGTAAGCCACTCATGATTACAAGTTCCTGAAATTTTGATATACGTGAGTACAAGTCATAGCCTAGAAGGGACTTAAAACCACCTCCTTGAAAAGATGATATGCTTAGAATCAACGAGAAACAATTCTTAAACAAAACTAATAGCACTCTAAACATACTGAAGATGACTGAGTGGGTGTTTCGGATTGCTTAGTTAAGTGTTTATATGCTTATTTAAAGCAAATAACTATTTTTGAGTGTTTAGATGACCGATATCTGATTCTTCGGAACAAAATAAACACTTAAAAATCAGCAGGTTGGTATTTAAGCAGTTTAAAATAAGTGTTTGGGATTGCTAAACTGAAGCTGTGAATCTGATTAATCTGCTTCAGCATAGAAGCAATTTTATCCAAACGCTCACATTTCTTGTTTACGAAGAAAGTAATTCGATAAGCACTTGCATATGCAATCCCAAACACCCCCTAAGTTCCCTAACAAACAGATTTTTAGC
Source organism: Glebionis coronaria (assembly GCA_025667525.1). Classification (NCBI taxonomy): domain Eukaryota; kingdom Viridiplantae; phylum Streptophyta; class Magnoliopsida; order Asterales; family Asteraceae; genus Glebionis; species Glebionis coronaria. The sequence continues at coordinate 93,746,230 of CM046881.1, forward strand.
AATTAAGAGTGCATTTCTTCATCATTTATCTGTGTATAGTTTTTAGCCCATCGTAATAAGTAATAACAATGAATAACACACATTACTTATATCACCGCGAGTCATACTACATATATACTGTAATATATAGACCAGTGTTGTAAATATCGGTCATGGCGGCCGATATATCGGTGATATATCGCTTGGCGGTGGTCCACCGCCACGCCATGGAGCATATCAGCCAACTTGACGTTTTGGTCAAATATCGGTCAATATCGGTCAAAATCGGTAAAAAATCGGTTGACTTTTGGTTTTTTGATTGTTTTTTATTGTGTTTTTATTTTTTAATGTAAATTTTACAAGATATATAACTAAAACTAATGAATACATTAATAAAATTATAAAATTATTTAAGAATTTCAGATTTATATTAAATAAATATTAAAAATATTTAAAATAATGAAAAAAATATATAAAATAATGATACTTTATAGTACCCGCCGAGAAACCGATATATCACCGCCAAGACGATATATCGCTTGGCGGTGGTCGACCGCCGAGACCCCGCCGAGCGATATTTACAACCTTGATATAGACAGATAGACATACTTCATAAATCTATAATCATGATTTTATATATCTTATTCACAGGTTGACGTACTCAAATAGCTCACCTCACCTCACAATCGTATTCCTAATATGAAAAACTATAATTAATCGCATCATATAGTTACATAATACTCTGTTCAAGGCCAAATCCTTAACCAAATGTGAGTTTCCTCTTGAATCCACAAAGATTAACATGAATTTCAATTGTCATTTTTTGCTAATGTGTTTTGTTTGATGAGTCTAAGCCATTAAAAGATAGTTTTGTATCCCGTTTGGGTGATTATAGCCAATCATCTAACACTTTACATTATACTACAAAGTATAATTTCTAACAGCTTATTCTTGATTACCAAATGATGGAAATGAATAAAAGTCTATCAACCATTAGCAAAAACACACAAAAACAATATAAATAGCAACTAAAATGGAACAACCTTAGGAGGTGTTTGTTTCGGCTTATATCTGGGCTTATGAGCTTATTTGATTTCGGCTTATATTTCAATTTCCCGTCTTATTTGAGGACACATGGTCTTAAATAAGTTTAACGTATCGTAATAAACTTATATAAGCCCACAGATATCAAAATAAGCCGGAAATTTGAAGCTTATGAAATATAAGGCGAAATCAAATAAACTCAGAAGCCCACATATAAGCCGAAACAAACACCCCATTAGAGATGAAAAATGGGTAGGCAAAACCTATATAATTCTAACTGAATTCTCAAAAGCAAAAATATAAAAAGAAACCTAAATCATAAATACGCAAGCTCAACCTAAAATCGCACAAAATACAAAAACTCAAAACCCTCGGGTCTATTTGTGATTGCTTTTTTTTGCGCGTTTCTGCTTATTGTCTTATTTTCTTATCAAAACCCACGCCAACATGCAACTTTTAACACTTTTGGACCAAATCGGTTTTCCGCCAGGTCCAGTCTTGGTCGATCTGGTTTTCGGACAGTGATCATAAATAAACAGAAACCTAAGATATGAAAAGCGGGTAGGCTAAACCCTGAATTCTAATTCAATTCTCAAAAGCAAAACATATAAAACGAAACCTAAATCATTAATAACCAAGCTCAACCTAAGCTTGCACAAATTACGAAAACTCAAAACCCTCGGGTCTATTCGGGATTGCTTTTCTTGCGTATTTCTGCTTATCATCTTATTTTTTATCAAAAGCCATGCCGACAAGCGAATTTTAACGTTTTTTATGAAATTAATCATTTTCACAAAAAGGGTTTTTGATAAACATAAAAGTACAACAAAAGAAAACCTTAAACCCTAGAAAAACCCCAAATTATATAATCCTACATCAAGAAACAAATAAACAAAAAATTTTATATAAGAAATTAAGAACCAAATAAAAACAACTAATCTGATTCATTTTTATCATTAAAAAACAAACCCAAATCATAATTAACAGGATCAAGCTAAAATGGGTAGAAATTAATAGAATAAAAGATTAAAAATTGTACCTTTTTTGAAGAAACAGAGTGTTTGAAATTAAAAAGGGGGTTTTGATGAATTGGTGAGTTTATAGTTGTTGATTTAAGAACGTGTTGCGTTTGAAAGCCGCGAGTATTAAAGAAGCTGAGTGATATAGAAGTAATGTACTTTACGGTTTAGGCTAACGTCGAGTATTAAAGAAGCCGAAGATCAAACCAAAGAAACTAAAAAAGTGAACTTGAAGTTACCGTTTCACCAACTTTACATTGGTCAAGAATTCTGTACAGACCTCTTCCGTTAGCGACCTTCTTTGTGATGACAAAACTATATTATTCTAATTTATTTTTTCAATAAGATAGTTAAAACTTTGTGCGTTGAAAACATTTAGCTCGTTTGACCTCTCTAACCATTTCCGTTTAAACAAAGTTTACCTATATGACCCATTACATGTAGAAGATAATCCAAATAGACTTGACTAATTCAGTTGGGTAAATTGTCACAAGGTAATAAGCTTAGATATAGTATAAAATCATACCATAGTTCAGAATGTAACTTGTCAAAGTGATCCAAAACAAACAAAATGCAGGCGTTCCTTAGTGACGCAGCATTGTAGGTTTCGGATAAATCGTACATGAGTGCTAAGTTGTCGGCTTTGATATCCTAACAGAAAGAAAATAGGAAAAAGCAATCATATGTTAACGTAATACACAAAACAAACATCAAAACAGGTGTTGATGGAAAAAGAAAGGGTAACTCACCCGTGCCATGGTGTACTCACAAAGTCGCTTCAGCCTATCTAGAAGATACTGATCAGCAGCCTTTAGAAGATCCTGGGCTATTCCCATATTTACTTCTACCGATCCAGTACATATAAACTTGTAAACATTATATTAAAGGTGAAAAATGGGTTTGTCAAATAACAAGACATTATGTAAACGCGTCGGAATTGCCAGTTGCACGAAATTTATCAAGAAAACTATCCATCAAAATGAGACACGTACCTCGTCATCAACTCAAATGTCTCCCATCTGATATTTGGGATCCGGACATCTTTAGCATCTCTTTCCTAACAACGCATGGTTCAATACGTCACAAACAATTATATGAATGATAGAAAAGGAAGTTGTCGTTATTCTACAGTAATGTCTAAGCCTTCAAAGTCATCTTCCTTATTTTGTCATGGAACCAGAATAACGTGTAATGATAATTTATCAACTTTTCAAAACTATGCTAATGATATAAACAAAATAGTTCTATAATTAAATTTTCCTAAAAGCGAAATCTAATCGAAAAAATAAGAGAATAAAACAGTCATAATGAGTATTTCACACGCTAGGCAACCTCCACTAACGGAGAATGTTGGAATATCATTTCATATACAATAAAAATTGTTTCGCTCGGACATGGTGTGTTTGACCCAATTCTCCACGAATCATTTTTTTAACACAACTCAATTTCAAAAATACATAGGCATAAGTGCATAACAGTCAAATTCAATTCTATTATGCATCGCTAATCATAACCCGAAATTCTGCCGAAGGACTCGGTCAAACCAACCAAACAACTTATTGTTCCTCTATTTTGTGTCTCGTGGTAGTTTTAAGCACATCGAAATAGGATCAAGAATAATATAAATTTTGGTATTGAATAACTTTCTTACTTATGTTTGATAGTCACTTCTCCATAGATAACTTATGGCTTTTTCCACTAATTAGGGTTCATAACAGTGCCTTCAAACTTAGTTAAGCATAATCGCTCATTATAGTGAGTGTGTGTATCAATAAAAGAAAGGCACGAAATAAAGCTCAGATTTGATATACAAATTGTAGTGGAACAGTAAACACATATCTAAATAAAAGGATGCAACATCATTATAGTATATATAATGAACTTATAATCATGGAGTAAGGATCTCACATACAGTATTTTCATAAATTTGTTCATTTATGCATTTTATCAAACATCTAATGTGCATATGAATTGATTGTGAATTTATCTTCGTACCAGCCTAACTCAAAACTTGTAAATATGCATATAAACATAATTCATACCTTTTAATGATTGTACCCAACATTTTTTTGATTTTGAAACTTCCATTTGTAGTCGGATCTGGATGATGCCACACACGTATCTCTTTTCCATAATCTTGTGTATTTTTCCCTTATTAGTATATACGGTTTCTTTTTAATTTGAGTTTGTGGTTCTAGAGAAGTTACACAGATCGTGGCTTCGATTTGTTTTCAGTTACAAAACTTTTGAAAAACCTTTACAAGTCAGGATTTTTACATATTCCTTCATCGTGGGCTTTCGACAAAGGGTGGTATTTGGTGGTGGTATGGTTGGATGGTGGTGGTATGGTTGGATGGTGGTGGTATGGTGGCGGCTGTAATATTAAAGGGGTAGGGTTTTTGTTTAGAGAGAGAGAGAGAGGCGACCAAGAGATATGGTTGAAATTTTTTGTTACAGATAGTGTTGATAGTACAACCATTATAAACAGATAATACAAGTCTTTTAAACACATGGTGGGGCCATGCTAGTTTCAACCATTCAACATTCAACCATATACATTTTTCCTTTATAAAGGAGTAAGATATATGTTTTTTAAGAACATATACATATATTGTTGTAATATGTAAAATCTCGTCTATTAATTTTCTTCTCACATCGATTTTTGAGGTCCTACATTTATTTTGATACTACTATTCGTGTTAATAATAATTCGCATATATTGTATTGATTGACTTTGTTAAGTATCAAAATAAAAATAGACAATACGTTGTGTTCTTATTTGAATATTTATAATTATGTGATTTGTTGATTTTTTTAATATTACATATATGTTATATTTTTAAATATAAAAAGTATAAGTTATAAAGTTTAAGAGGGTATCCTATTTATTTTTGAAAGTTGCTAACAAAATATGAAAAAATATATGTTTACATTTAAGTCTATCTAATTTATTTAGAATTCAATCACTAAAATTTTATTAAACCCCTCCTTTTTTTCAAGTTTTTATTTTCATAAATTTGACACATATATTTTTATGTGTTTTCATCAAATTCCTCCACCAAAAATTTTAATTTTAACTAAACTTAATTCAATTTTGACTTTTTTGGACCAATCACATTCTTTGATTTTGCTTATTTGTCAAAATCAAGCTATTTGATTGGACTAATTATTTTTTCTAAACCTCCACTTTTAACTAAAAATCTCAAAAAAAAAAACAGTTGGAACAATCAAATGGCTTGATTTTGACATATAAGCAAAATCGAGCGATGTGATTGGTGAAGAAAAGTCAAAATTGAAACGAATTTAGTCAAAATTAAAAAATTTGATGGAGGAATTTGATAAAAACACACAGATATATGTGTCAAATTTGTGAAAATAAAAACTTATAAAAAAGGAGAGAATTGATAAAACTTTATTGGTTTAATTTTTATAAATTAGATGTATTTAACAGTAAACTTATAATTTTCCATATTTTTTGGTAACTTTATAAAATAAACAAAAAAGCCCCTTTAAATTATACATTCTAGACTTTTTATTTTATAAATACAACATATATGTTATATTAAAAAATCAACAAATCACATGATTATAAATATTAAAAAAACACAAATTATTGTCTATTTCTATTTTAACACTTAACAAAGTCAAATAATGCAATCTACGTAAATTATTATTAACATTAATATAAATATCAAAATGAGTGTCGGACCTCAGACATCGATTTGAGATGAAAATAAATATACGGGATTCTACATATTAAAACAACATATATTTTTCAAGGTCGTTATGTGTTACTAAACACACAATCTCTAGAAAATGATACTTAACATTTCAATTAAACAAATTTAAATCGTTTGTTCAACAAATATTTATACAAAATATGAATGAATATTATCACATAATGCAAAATTATGTAAAACTTGTGGGTTCATGGGTATCGTAACTATTTAAATATTAAAAATTTAATATTGTTTTATAGAATAAGTATTAAGCATTACACTAACTGTTATGTAGCTAGTATAAGGATCAAACTTTAATTAACTCGAAAAGAATGAGGTCGAGCCACATTTTGTCATTCAAATAAAAACCAAATGATAAAACATTATAACTAAACTTCCCCAAGATACCCCACATAATAGGCACAACTACCTTAAAGATTCGTTCAAGAACATTTTGCACATTATATAACCACAACAGTATTAAATTGCTGGGAAATCCTATCTGAGTTAGAGGTTGTGATCTGATATACCTTGCTATTAGTTCTGATATCCTTCTGCGCATGAAAAAAGCCCATAAGATGGCTTCTTTTGTCACTTTCTTGAACAATCAAATCCGTACTTGAACTAACACGCCCAACGTTTAAAAATATGTAATTGGAAAGAAAATCATATGTCAATATCTGCAAAACACGCAAAAATCATAAGAAAACAACCAAATGTAATTATTTCTGGATTAAGAAAAAACTCAAATGCCTATCCTAACCGAGCCAATTCAATACATAGGTCATCCCTAACTTGTTTATGTACATTTATGATGCAATTAGAAAACATACATTTGATTAGCTAAGCTTTGTGGACTCGTGATCTTCTATTAAGTCGTCTTGAATAGTCTAATCATTATCAAAATGCAATATATAATACATCATTATCTCTTATGTTAATTTTTAATCTACCGTCTGGTTGAAATCACTATCAAAATGCAATCTATAATACATGATTATCTCTTATGTTAATTTTAGCAAATCTTTACACAGATGCCTTAATATAAACTTAATAAAGTAATATCATTTGGTTTTAATCCTTATTACTTCATTTTGATACACAACTTAACTGCCTTAGGGGTGAAACATCAATATGCTAATCAGACTATTCAAAACATACTTTTAAAAATACTTTTAGACATCCGTGTATTGAATACATCCTAACTAATGAACTAAAAACATAAGCTGATGAAGTAGCACCAGATTTTAATCCTAAAAATCCTACATATGTAAATGTATATCATAAACGTGTAAAATAGGAACTAAAAAATTGAAAACTAACACCTTTTCCCATATCAATCATGAATCCAGTTGTGTAGTTCTTGTTTGGGCATAGTAAATATTATAATACGACCTATTCATAGAATCAACAATAGATTAACTCAATTACTTATAAGTATAAAAACCCCTAATTATCCTTTACTTGTTATGTAAAAGATTGCTGATGTAATTAAAAAAATATACCTTTGATTATATAATCATTGAGGAATCATGATCTTCGATTACTAATAATGATCATGCTACCAGTAATTGGATATGGCGAAAAAGAGGATTTGGGTCGAGAAGTTGTTGGTGGGATATGTTGGGAGGCGGCTGTGATATTTAGGTAGATATTAGGGTACGTATTATAAACTGTACCACACTACCCTTGGTCCTTCTAACCTAATGATATTGACTCCGTTTTTTAAGTCTTCTTTTTCACACTTTGGCCACGTATATTTTCCATCGAAAACTTTAAATTTACACGTTTTCAGACTGATTTTGACCAGATTTTGTTTAATTTTGACTTTTTATTAACTAATCATGTTGCATCTTTTTGCCTATGTGGCACAATCAAGCAATTTGATTGGTCTAATTTGTTCATCAACCTCCACTTTTCACCTACATTCTCTAAAAATCTAATTCTTTTATTATATAAAAGATTTTTACAACGTTTTATCATTTGAAAAATGAAGACTCCTTTGACCATGCCGTTAACAAAGTGGGTTGGTACGAGAAGTGAGGTCGCTTCAACTTTCATATTATAACACCCCATTTTGATAAATAGAATGTCACGCGTAATTATGGCGTGTCATCAAAGCATACAAGGATAAATGTCTAAAACATTACATGACCATAGGGATAACCGAAATCAAACATCGGTTCCCAAACATAAGCCCAAACATAATAAAGCAAAAGAAATGAATGAAAGACTAAACAAGCATAAGTGTATGAAGGCAAAAAGGAAAAGAAGTCTCCAACAGCTTCCATCCTATGCACGTCCTCCAAATGCTCGAGTCTTTCCTAGGGTACCTGCCGTTTTGGGACATGGAAAGGAAAGTAACGGCTGAGCATAACGCTCAGTGCACGGATATACAAGCATGAAATGAATAATATAATTATGAATAACATATAGCAGCGGAAATGTATATGTCCTGGAAAACTTGGAACATGTTCATAAAACTAGTTTTATTGTTTGAAAAACCTTATGTTTATCTTATGAAAACTGTTTAACATATTTTACCATTAGCCAATAGGTCATGAAAATCCACCGTGCATGAATACTTAGAGGCGTGACCTCATCATGCAAATTAGAGGGGTTGCCTCTAATTTAATATACTGGTTTGGGTAGGAGGGATCAGCTCATTGTGAAGGATGCAAGGTACACACCACATTCACACTGAGTAATCTGCTGAAAACATGTAACTAGGATGCACCCATACGCCCCACATGATAAATATAATAATATGGCCAAAAGTTGAAGGGACGCCACGAGCAATCACTCCGCCGTGGGGAAGTCATAACACCAGTGCCTCTAGTGTTATGGTTATGGTACCTCCATAACTAGGTAAAACTGGTCATGCATGTATATGGCTATAGGTATTCTAAATTAAACATAAGCAAATCAAACATATAAACTTATACTACGGGAAAACAGTTGGCTGCATACGGGGAATCCTAATAAGGAAAGAATGTCCATACTGAAAGGACGGGAATCCGTACCATATGTCCAGTGAACGAAGAAGACGAACGGAAGAGAGTCCTACTTCGGTATCACTAATGCTACATAAATACATACGTGTATAAGTATCTGATTACTACATACGTAACTGGTTTTATGTCATGTCTTAGCTTATTTTATACGTTCATGTCATGTTTTACTGTTTTAAGCTTTAAACTGTGTTTATCTTATATTCTGTCTGTTCTGATTAAGTATTACTTATATTTCATGTATTATTATACTTACTGTGTAATAATAAGTATCTTTCTATAAATAGCAGGCTTCCTAAAATAGAAAGTTTCCAAAAATAGAAAGTTACCAAAAATAGAAAGTTTCCAAAAATAGAAAGTTTCCAAAAATAGAAAGTTTTCAAAAATAGAAAGTTTCCAAAAATAGAAAGTTTCCAAAAATAGAGTTACTGCTTAAAATAGATAAGTTTCTAAAAATAGAAAGTTTCCATAAATAGATTAGCTGCCTTAATTAAATAAGTTTCTAAAAATAGAAAGTTTCTATAATTAGATATAAGCTGGTTAAATAAGCTAATTTTATAAGCTTAAGTGTTTTCTGATTATTATTCTAAGTCATGTTGTTATAAAGTATAGTTTATTAATTATTACATGTAATTTAAATAAACTATAGGTTAAAAGTATTTAATTAAATATATCATGTTTTAATTAAATAAAGTTAAAATACTTAGGTTAAAACATGTATTATTAATTACTAATAATATAACCTAAGTCATGTTGATTAATTAATTATAGTCATGGTTTTTAATAATTAATTATAAAGTCAAATTAAAATAAATACTTAGGTTAAAATTCATGATCTAATAATTAAATTTATAAGCTAAGTCATGTTAATTAAATTAATTATGTCATGTTTTATTAATTTAATTTTTAACATATAACTATTAAAATCATAAACCTTAACATAATCAATGAACCGGATCGTGACTAGAAACTATGAACCGGACCCGTAATCAACACCATACCCCGAACCAAGTCGGGGTTCCCTTGTTTTGGCTGCTGCCGTGGGACCACCATCACCATACCGAGACCTTATGGTCTCGGTGGTGTGGATTAAAATCAAGCCGAGACCCCTATGGGGCTCGGTTCTAGCGTCGGCCACAAACAAACAACCCTAAAACATCAAAACATTTACCCCCTTGATTTAATTAACATGATAATCATATTAAAACAAAACACTTAAAAGTTCATGTGTAAAAATAAAATAAAAGATTAAAAGGAAAGGGTTTTAAGGTTTACCGAATGCGTGAATCAAGGAGGATGAACACACTAATGCTCTTTGTAAATAATCAACACTAAATCAACCCAATCACCCTTGTGGTGATGATCCAAACCGGCGGCCAAAGAGAAAAGGGGAGAGAAAAGGAGGCTAGGGTTTTTATTTTTTTAGGTTTAGAAATAAAATGAATGTTTTTCCCTTTTCTCCTTGTTAAATAAAATAATGGGCTTGGCCCTTTTCTTCTTGTTCTAGCCCTGTGGTATGGGGCCCACATGGGGTAACCCGAACAATTTCCGTGTCTAAAAATATAGTGTGTTCTCGTGTTCGTATTTTATGTGATTTAAATAATTATCGTTCGTGTCTTATTATATTTATTCGTATTTGTAATAAATATATATATGTACGTAACATTAAGCTCGTGATTAATTTACGTTCATGATTTTATGTTCGTATGTTCGTGATTGTAATTATTATTGGAATAATTATCGTGTCTTAATATGTAATAAATACTTATCGTGTTATAACACATACGTAATACTCGTAATACTTATACGTGAAACGTAACTATGTTATAAAAGGAAAGTTTTAATCATATACGTACGATCTTAAGGGTACTATTCATGGTAAAAGCATGCGGGTTTTACAACTCTTCCCCCCTAAAAAGAATAATTCGTCCCCGAATTATAGATAACGTAACTGAAAGAGAAACATACCCGAATCAAACTGAGAGGGTATGTAAGATAAATGAACGTGTAGGTTTCCTGGCAGAAGGAACGCGGAATGTGACATGTCTTGAAAGGACATGGAATGTGACGTGACTGAAAGGACATATCTAATTGATAAGAGACAAAACGGATAAAAGTCCGGATGAACTTGTCCGTTTCCAAGTGGCTTCCCTCTTGGAACGGTTCCTTCACAGATCTTGACACAAATGATAAATCTTGGTCCTCCTGACCTTGACTTGAAATACGAAGAAGTTCTTGGTTATCAACTTAAGGTAGATCCCCTAAATTTGATCGAGGGAACAAGAATTAACGCATAAGGGCAACTAAAACGTTATCGTGCAAAACACTTCTAACTTAACTGATAATTAGCAACGATGCGCGAGACATAAGGAAACGTAGTACGTGAAAAATTTTAAACGTAATACGTGAAATTTTTTAAACGTAATACGTGAAAATTTTGAACAGTAATACGTGGAGTTATGATGAGTGTAATATGAGTAAACATATCGTGATTCATGATACGTGTAACATATCTTGATCATGATATGAGGAACGTGGAATGTACATGACATGTGAAACATATCGTGAACATAGAATATAATGGCGGTAACGCCAAACGCTACAGGGTGAGACATACAATATGACGAGAAACGTCTATCTGAGGATAGGGAGTTATACTAAACTTGGGTCTGGTCTCTCAAGTTCTTGAAAAACTTCCCAGAATGAGAAAAATGAACATAAAATCGTAAGCCGAGATGCCATCATGAACGTGAATAGTGTCATGAACGCGAGCGCGAAAGCAAGTCGTGAAATTAGAACAAGGACGTGAAGTAAATAAGGAGCACAATTGCGAATCCTTGTCTGACCCCATAATTGAGGGATTTCCAAGTGATCGGATGAGCCTTGGCTGGAACATGTCCGATCAATCTATTGGTTCAGAAACCCTTGCGGATGTAAGGATTCTGCAGACTTGATCAAACTGTTGGCAATAACACAGATAGCATCTTGCTTCTTCTGAGTTTGCGTTAATATGGTAACCAAAATCCGTGGAGATCTTGTCCCATTTCAATTCATAATTTCAGATGATGAACACATCCCAGTTTGTTGGTGTCCTATCTTAACCTGTTGGTATGTCAGATACCTAGATATGAACGTAACTGTATCTTGCTTCGTAGAACTTGATACATAGGAGTTTGCGAAACTCTGAGTCTCTGAATCTAGACTTCTCCTAGCGTATGATTTTCTAGAACACCTAATGTAGTGTAGGGTTCTCTCCTTTACGCATAAGCTGAGTCATGGTAAGATTAACCGTAGAAAGCCATGTGATTCAGCGTGTCACTGTAATCAAACAGAATTAATATTGGAAAAATTTCTAGGGTAAAATGTCTCTTGTTATAGAATTTACAACATAGTGCAGATATGGTCTTCCTGTTCTTCTCTAGGCTTAAAGGAAATCAGGTTATCCTCGATGAAAACACTGATGAATTTGCTATGATTTCATGGAAACTCATTCTTATAATGTCGTTGGAGCATGGATGGGACTAATTCAAAATCATAAATCTAGCATGACCGAGTCGTGTACGAATAGCAGTCATGGACATGTCCTGCTCTTTCACTCGTCACTGATGGCAGCATGATCATGAGTTCAATCTTGGAAAAGTGATTAACACTATAAGGTCGATTGGACATGTTGTCAATACGTGGAGGAGAATAACGGTCATGAATGGTGATTTGTTTAAATCGACGGTAGTCGACACATAATCTCATGGTACCATCCTTCTCCTTGTAGGATCTTCTGGAATGTATAGGAAGATTTTAGAATAATCAACTGGCTATGCGTAAAAGACTTAAGTGGTCGTGTCTTACTGAAAACTAGAAAATTTTAGCGGCCATGGCTAACAACGCACATGCTTGTAAGCATAATAATTTGTACAGATTTTCCTGATGGAAAACCAAGTTTAATGTATTCAGGAGCCTGAACATTACTGTACAATATTATGAATCGTAGCATGGTGTGCTGTTCATATTCCATAATTAGGATAAAATTCATCTCGTGTCTGTCCGAGGAAATGCGTTAGCAGCTTGGATCTCATCATAAAGCTGAAGGAAAACCTTCGTATACGTGGGAATACGAAAGGCGTCCTTCATGGTCATGAATATATGAAATATGGTGAAAGAAATGAAAGTGACATCGGCAACGTGACAGTTCTCACTGATGCGCCGGTAATGGTATTGAAATTCTTGTGGCCTGATTAATACATGGCACAACAAAATGGATATACCCTTGGAGGGTACCCTGAATTTCTTAGAAATGTTCCATAGTTGGACGTGAGTCATGTGTCTTGACTCGTGTCTTGGAACTATAAGTATGACATATGTCTTGACTGGTGTCTTGACATGTGTCTTCAGAAAGTATACGTGAGACATGTGTCTTGACTGATGTCTTAACATGTGTCTCGAGACGTAAAATAATAGAACTACAATATTAGGTTATTATGCCAGACTTGGCAGATCGGTTGGACTACTGATCCTTTGTATGTCTGATCACGTCCGCGGCTGGAGCCTCGGTTGCGATTTCTAGGATAGTTTCTGTCATAGTAGTGGTTACTATCGTCCTGTTTGTCAGTTCCATGACGGTCATTCTCATGACCGTGATTCATGTAACTATTCAGCTGAGTGGCCGGCTAGTACCGGTTTGCACTCAAATGACTGAAATGACAGCCGAATGACGTGTGACATGTAACTAAGAATTAGGGACAATGATTGATGGAAATCGTCTGACGGTGAAGCATCTTCTCGTCCAATTGCTTTGCTCTGACGCCTTTGTCTTCATCTTGTAGGATCTCCAGGTTGTGAACAGCATCCGCATCTCGTAGCGTCTCCGAACGTCAGCAGCATCAACCTTTAGTAACATCTCCCAGTTATGATCGGCATCAGCAATCTTGTAGAATATCAGCAATTGAAAATACGCCTGAGATGATTTAGAATCGACTAGCGAATACTCGTGAAGTATTGCAAGCGGAATACACATGGATTAAGGTACATGTAATACACATGAAATACGGTACGTGTAGTACACCTGGAATGCACATGAAATGATCGGTATGGGGTCGATCATTTATCATGATTTAAGGAAAGTGTAACGGTTAGACGGTTAGGAAAAACCATCATGATAACCTGGCAGTATTAGCATAGACATCATTCTGGTTGTATCGAGAAACGTTAAAGTGTGGTTACAAAATTCAACGATGATTTGCCTGACAGCATGATCAATGAAAACCAACCATGAGTATCATGAATGCAAGATTCAATGAAATCCAACAGTGTCTTACATAAAAGCATAAATAACAAAAGAGGCGTAAGACGTAATCAACATGAAGACAGAATTATCATGAAGATACATGAAACAATCTATCATGAAGGAGCGTATAACATAATCAGCATGAAACTGAAGTTAACCATGACAGTATGAAAACATACTTGACAAAAAAAACATAGTAACTTATGAGGGGACATGAAAAAAATTTATGCCAATAAATCATGAGAAAATTTTTTATGCATGAAAACAGTGCATGAATGCGTAAGGTAGATTATAAAAACCTTTATATGTGCGAGGGGACGCCTATGGGTCGGTCCCGAAACAAAAGACATGGCGAGGGGACGCCTATGGGTCGGTCCCAAAGTTAAAAGTTTCGATAAAAGCACATGCGACTAAATAGGGCCAGTCCTGTACCAACCATTACTTAGTCATAATCCCTGCAACAATGAAACATGAAACATAAATAATGAAACTCATCTGTCAAAACTTATCAGAAAAAATTTTATGTGACTAATTATGAACTACTGGGGTTCAGTCCACATAGCCACAGTTCACGAGGAACATTATGCATGAAACAATGACACATAACTAAATATGAATGACGGTTGTCCATCCATATTAGTAAAATAATATCGATGAAAACATCAAGGTTAAAACCTCAAGGTGCTGAAAACATCATGGTTAAAGCAACAATACGCTGAAAACATCAATACGTAGAATAACAAACGTTGGCTTAGGAAGATCCTGGTGACTACCCACTAGTCACAGGTCGATTTTTAGAGCCTACAGGTCGAAGCCTTGGCTCTGATACCATAATTGTAACACCCCATTTTGATAAATGGAATGTCACACGTAATTATGGCGTGTCATCAAAGCATACAAGGATAAATGTCTAAAACATTACATGATCATAGGGATAACCGGAATCAAACATCGGTTCCCAAACATAAGCCCAAACATAATAAAGCAAAAGAAATGAATGAAAGACTAAACAAGCATAAGTGTATGAAGGCAAAAAGGAAAAGAAGTCTCCAGCAGCTTCCATCCTATGCACGTCCTCCAAATGCTCGAGTCTTTCCTAGGGTACCTGCCGTTTTGGGACATGGAAAGGAAAGTAACGACTGAGCATAACGCTCAGTGCACGGATATACAAGCATGAAATGAATAATATAAGTATGAATAACATATAGCAGCGGAAATGTATATGTCCTGGAAAACCTGGAACATGTTCATAAAACTGGTTTTATAGTTTGAAAACCTTATGTTTATCTTATGAAAATTGTTTAACATATTTTACCATTAGCCAATATAGGTCATGAAAATATACCGTGCATGAATACTTGGAGGGGTGACCTCATCATGCAAATTAGAGGGGCTGCCTCTAATTTAATATACTGATTTGGGTAGGAGGGATCAGCTCCTTGTGAAGGATGCAAGGCACACCACATTCACACTAAGTAATCTGCTGAAAACATGTAACTAGGATGCACCCATACGCCCCATATGATAAATATAATAATATGGCCAAAAGTTGAAGGGACGCCACGAGCAATCACTCCGCCGTGGGGAAGTCATAACACCAGTGCCTCTAGTGTTATGGTTATGGTACCTCCATAACTAGGTGAAACTGGTCATGCATGTATATGGCTATAGGTATTCTAAATTAAACATAAGCAAATCAAACATATAAACTTATACTACGAGAAAACAGTTGGCTGCATACGGGGAATCCTAATAAGGAAAGTATGTCCATACTGAAAGGACGGGAATCCGTACCTTATGTCCAGTGAACGAAGAAGACGAACGAAAGAGAGTCCTACTTCGGTATCACTAATGCTACATAAATACATACGTGTATAAGTATCTGATTACTACATACGTAACTGGTTTTATGTCATGTCTTAGCTTATTTTATACGTTCATGTCATGTTTTACTGTTTTAAGCTTTAAACTGTGTTTATCTTATATTATGTCTGTTTTGATTAAGTATTACTTGTATTTCATGTATTATTATACTTACTATGTAATAATAAGTATCTTTCTAAAAATTGCAGTTTTCCTAAAATAGAAAGTTTCCAAAAATAGAAAGTTACCAAAAATAGAAAGTTTCCAAAAATAGAAAGTTTCCAAAAATAGAAAGTTTCCAAAAATAGAAAGTTTCCAAAAATAGAAAATTTCCAAAAATAGAATAACTGCTTAAAATAGATAAGTTTCAAAAATAGAAAGTTTCCATAAATAGATTAGCTGCCTTAATTAAATAAGTTTCTAAAAATAGAAAGTTTCCATAATTAGATATAAGATGGTTAAATAAGCTAATTATATAAGCTTAAGTATTTTCTGATTATTATTCTAAGTCATGTTGTTATAAAGTATAGTTTATTAATTATTACATGTAATTTAAATAAACTATAGGTTAAAAGTATTTAATTAAATATATCATGTTTTAATTAAATAAAGTTAAAATACTTAGGTTAAAACATGTATTATTAATTACTAATAATATAACCTAAGTCATGTTGATTAATTAATTATAGTCATGGTTTTTAATAATTAAGTAATTATAAACTCTAATTAAAATAAATACTTAGGTTAAAATTCATGATCTAATAAATAAATTTATAAGCTAAGTCATGTTAATTAAATTAATTATGTCATGTTTTATTAATTTAATTTTAACATATAACTATTAAAATCATAAACCTTAACATAATCAATGAACCGGATCGTGACTAGAAACCATGAACCGGACCCGTAATCAACACCATACCCCGAACCAAGTCAGGGTTCCCTTGTTTTGGCTGCTTCCGTGGGACCACCATCACCATACCGAGACCTTGTGGTCTCGGTGGTGTGGATTAAAATCAAGCCGAGACCCCTATGGGGCTCGGTTCTAGCGTCGGCCACAAACAAACAACCCTAAAACATCAAAACATTTACCCCTTGATTTAATTAACATGATAATTATATTAAAACAAAACCCTTATAAGTTCATGTGTAAAAATAAAATAAAAGATTAAAGGAAAAGGGTTTTAAGGTTTACCGAATGCGTGAATCAAGGAGGATGAACACACTAATGCTCTTTGTAAACAATCAACACCAATATCAACCCAATCACCCTTGTGGTGATGATCCAAACCGGCGGCCAAAGAGAAAAGGGGGGAGAAAAGGAGGCTAGGGTTTTTATTTTTTTAGGTTTAGAAATAAAATGAATGTTTTTCCCTTTTCTCCTTGTTAAATAAAATAATGGGCTTGGCCCTTTTCTTCTTGTTCTAGCCGTGTAGTATGGGGCCCACATGGGGTAACCCGAACAATTTCCGTGTCTAAAAATATAGTGTGTTCTCGTGTTCGTATTTTATGTGATTTAAATAATTATCGTTCGTGTCTTATTATATTTATTCGTATTTGTAATAAATATATATATGTACGTAACATTAAGCTTGTGATTAATTTACGTTCATGATTTTATGTATGTATGTTCGTGATTGTAATTATTATTGGAATAATTATCGTGTCTTAATATGTAATAAATACTTATCGTGTTATAACACGTACGTAATACTCGTAATACTTATACATGAAACGTAACTATGTTATAAAAGGAAAGTTTTAATCATATACGTACGATCGTAAGGGTACTATTCATGGTAAAAGCATGCGGGTTTTACACATATCCCAACTAGAACTGTGTTGGACTACAAGTTTCATTTTTTCATGTTTAAAGTTTTGTCATTTGCAAGCTCATTAAGTAGTGTTTCACTTGATTGAGCATTTGTTGATCAATTTCAATGTTATTATGGGTAGTTTCTAAGTTCACATGTTGGTTTGTTGGTGTCTTTCTTCAGTTTAATCCATGGGAATTCAGGATGTTCACCTTATTAACTTTATATTGTGGTCTTATTATATTTACACATAATATCTTTTGTACTTAACATGAGTTGATTTATTTAGGTAATACTTAATGAGTTACCGTAATGTGGCTCCTAATCTTGATGGAAGATTATACTAAATTGATTATATGTTAACATTATAATCT
The DNA here is from genome assembly GCA_025667525.1 of Glebionis coronaria. NCBI lineage: Eukaryota > Viridiplantae > Streptophyta > Magnoliopsida > Asterales > Asteraceae > Glebionis > Glebionis coronaria. The sequence continues at coordinate 93,764,334 of CM046881.1, forward strand.
ATACTTAATATAGGAGTTGATCCATGCCTAATCTCTCACTATGATTAGGGGATTAGTCTCACCCCGTAAAACACACAGAAGTTCCATCATCTTGTGAGAGAATTAGGGAGAAGATCAAAGTTCTACCATGACATTCTCTACCCTCAATTCAAGTAAATCTTCATTCATATTTATTGTGTTATTTTTGCACTCCTCCAAATGATGCACTTACTTTGTAACGTGTTATATTTGTGTCTTTGTATTGTTGGGCTTGTATCTTGTTTTTGGGCCTTGTTAATCTTTCATGGGCTTTCTGGCCGTTGGAGCGTATGTTGGAAGCTTTGCTTATATTACCCTAGCAACTCATTTGCTAGGGTTAACAGTCTCTTACCAAAAACACACACTTATTGTGTGTGTCGTCTGCTCTCTCTCTCTTTCTAACCATTATTGGTTCATGGGAGGTTTTCATCTTGTTTCATCTTAATTTCTTGTGTGTGATTGAGTGAATCTTGTAGTGAGGGAGATTGGATCAACCTAGTTAGGACAATCTCACATTTATCTTGTAATCGTTCAACTAGCATCCGTTTGGGGACTAGTCTTTATCTTTTTTGTTTCCGTACTCTGATTTATAATAAAATACACCAAGGGGTGGTTGGTTGGGTGTAAGATCTACTTGTGTTACTTTGATATTATATTTTTTAACATGGTATCAGAGCATTAGGTTGTAGATTTTTCAGCCTATCTAAGATCTCTTGTGGTTTTTTGCTTTATCAGTTTTTCGGCTTGTGAAACCCTAATTTATTTTTTAGGGTTTTACCTTTTGGTGGTGTTCTTTAGCTCTCTCAACGTCCCTGGAAGCTTGTATTGGTGGCGCCGTTCTTTCTCTCAAAGATTTATCTTAGGGTTTCACAAACCCTAATTTAATATTTGGGGGTTTTGGTTCTCTGGTGCCCAGGAAGCTTTGTTTGGTGGTTCCGTTGACTATTTTGGTGGTGCCGTTGAAAAACTCGAAAGATCTAATTAGGGTTTCTCAAAACCCTAATTTGATTTTTTGGGGTTTTCTCCTTCTTTGGTATCCTGGTATCACCCTTGGTGGTGCCGTTACCATTTTTGGATTATTTGCTCAGGTATTCTTTATTAAGGTTTGCTAACCCTAATTTATCTTCTTCCTTTTTTGGGGGTTTCCTGGTGGTGGCTCACCCATCCTCTAGACTAAGTGAATCTAGAGATTGGGTGGTTTTTGATTCATATTGATTCCTTTATAGCACTGTAAGTCTTCTTTCATTCCTTACTTTCTATCTCTTGGTTACTTTGTGAGCTACTGTTGTTTGAGTTTGTGGGTGCAAACGGATTCGGTTAACATCTTGACCCTCCAGCCTTGACTGGTGTGGATACCTGCTCTGGCCAATCCCAACTCACAACTTTACATTTCTGGTGCTCACCTTCTGGGTGCTTATTGTTTTATTTTTATTCTTGCTCCTTGTTTGTCTCTGGCTTTGTTTTCTTTGCTTTATTATCTGTTTTTGTTTGTGGGTTTATTGTTCTTCTGCTTGCTCTCTTATTGTGTGAATCATGAGTGCTAGTGGTGCCCCTCCTACACCAAATGGTGGTGGAGGAAATGGTGGTGGTGGAGGTCCTTCTGAAACCACACCTACTCCTGTTGCTCTTATAAGCAATTTGGATGCTGGTAATCCACTTCATATTCATAATAGTGATAATAGTAGTTCTGTGCTTGTTCCTTTTAAACTTCTTAGAACTAAAAACTATAGAATGTGGAATAATGCTATGAAACTTGCTTTACAAGCTAGAAACAAATATGCTTTTGTTGATGGTTCTTGTTTAAGGGATTCTTACACTGATGACGTTATGTGTGCTCAATGGGATAGATGTAATGCTATGGTTCTTACTTGGATTATGAATGTTGTCTCTAGTGATGTTTACATGGGTCTTGTTTATTCTGAAAATGCTGCTATTGTGTGGAAAGACTTGAATGAGACTTATGATAAAGTTGATGGGTCTATTGTTTTTAATATGCTTCAAAAAATTGGGTCTGTTAAACAAGGTGGTAGTACTTTGGCTGATTATTATCACAGATTAAATTCTCTTTGGAGAGAGTTTGATGCTGTTTCTAAGATTCCTAAGTGTATTTGTGCTATTAAGTGTGCCTATTCTGCTAGCACTGAGTTGGCTATGCATCAGCAGATCATGAGACTCATGTAGTTCCTAATGGGCCTTGATGACTGCTATCAGCCTGTTAGGACTGCTCTTCTCACCAGGGATCCTCTTCCTGATGTGAAGGAGGCTTATGTCACAGTCTCTAGAGAGGAATCCCATAGGGGTATTCCTAAGACCTCTAGTCATACTGAGGCAAAAATGAATGCTCTCTCTTTTGCTGTTAAAACTTTTAATCAAAATAGGAGAGGTAATTCCACCAATAGTAACAACAACACGTCTAACAGACCTCCCTTTAAGGGCAATAGTACTGGAAATTTTAGGGGTCCCAACCCTAATCTTCTCTGTACTCATTGCAGTCAAACATGCCACACTATTGATAGATGTTTTGAGTTAAATGGTTATCCTGCTTGGTATAAAAAGAGTGCTAATGCTTCTAAGCAATCTGGTTTCAAACATAACTTTAATGCTAATTGTGACCTAAAGGTTGGGGATAAGCAAAATTCCACTTGTGAATTTCCAACTTCTTTCACTAGTGATCAAATGCAGAAACTTCTCAGCTTGATAAGTGATTCTCCCAGAAATACTTAGTCCAATATGGCAGGTAGAATTTCCTTTTTTAATGCTAACATTTGGTTCAATATTCATTTCTCTAAGTTTTTTGTGGGAAACACCAAGTTTACTACCAAAACCATTACCATGGGTTGGATAATTGACTCTGGGGCCAACCAACATCTTACCACATCCATTGTGGGCATGACTAATGTTGTAGATATTTCCAATCTCAACATTTCTGTTGGTCACCCTAATGGGAATATTGCCAACATCAGTCACATTGGTGACCTTAAATTATCTAACAATGTGATTCTTCATGATGTTCTTGTTGTTCCTGGTTATTGTGTTAGTCTGCTTTCTGTCAACAAACTTATAAAGGATAACAAGTTATTTGTTGGTTTTGATGAGGATAAGTGTTATATTCAAGACTTGGACAAGGGGATCATTCTGGGGACTGGTAGTGAATCTGGGGGGCTCTATTTGTTTGATGACTGTAAGACTCAGAGTTTAGGTAATGCTAACTCTGCCATGACCTTTCATACCTCCAAAGACCTTTGGCATTGTAGGCTTGGTCATCCTTCTGACCATGTCCTTAATATTCTTAAGACTGACCTTCACCTGTCTAAAAATACCAACATATCTATGTGTGAAACTTGTCATAGGGCCAAACAGACCAGAGAGCCTTTCCCTTTGAGTGACCACAAATCTAATCATCTTGGTGATTTGGTTCACTTGGATCTTTGGGGCCCTTAAAGGTTCAGAGTAAGGAAGGGTATAGATACTTCCTTACCATTGTGGATGACTACTCTAGAGCAGTGTGGACTTACCTTTTGAAAACTAAGGATGAGGTTTTTGATTGGCTTAAACAATTTATAAGTCTTGTTAAAAATCAATTTGATTCTAAAATCAAAGTTTTTAGATCTGATAATGGGACTGAATTTGTTAATAACAAGATTCATACTATGCTCTCTACTATGGGTATCATCCATCAGACCTCTTGTCCTCATACCCCTCAGCAAAATGGTATTGCTGAAAGGATACATAGACACCTTCTTAATGTTGCCAGGAGTCTTATGTTTCAGGGAGGAGTCCTACTAATTTTTGGTTTGATTGTATTCTAACTGCTGTTTACCTAATCAACAGGCTCTCCTCTTCTGTCTTAAATGGTAGATCTCCCTATGAATTGATCTATAAGAAAAAACTAAATCTCTCTCACTTAAAGTGTTTTGGCTGTCTGTGTTTTTCTACTTGTCTGAATAACAGTGACAAGCTCACATCTAGAGCTGAAAAATGTGTTTTAGTTGGTTATTCTTCTCTAAAAAAGGCTTACAAACTTTTTAGTCTGGATAATAGAAGATACTTGTTTTCAAGAGATGTGAGGTTTTATGAAACTGTTTTCCCTTTTAAGATGAAAAACAATACTGGAAGTGAATTGGCTGATGTGGTTGTTACAAGTGATGCTAATCTCTTATCCTTTTCAGATAATCAAATTCTTTCAAGTCCCAATGATGATGAGAGAGCAACACCTACTTTGGATGGTAGAGTTAACCCCACAAATGAGGATGCCTTAGTGCATCCCTAGGAGGATGACTCTGCAACCATCATAGGTGAAAACCAGCAATCCTGCTCTGAGGGCACAAATAACCTTTTTCATCCTCCTGATATTTCTTTAGAGCAAAATGAGATCACCACTAAGGAAGTAGGAGAACCTGGTGTTAGAAGGTCTTCTAGACCTACCAAACTCCCTGTTAAGCTTAATGATTTTGTTCTTGATAGCAAACTTAAATATGGTATTGAAAAACATGTCAATTATTCTAGACTTAGCACTATCAATTTTTGTTTTGCTACTAATTTGAATCAATCTTTTGAGCCTACCTCTTATTATGAGGCTATTAAGGACAATAGGTGGGTTGAAGCTATGAACAATGAGATTGAGGCTCTCTTAAGGAACAATACCTGGACCCTTTGTGACTTACCTGTTGGGAGAAAAGCCATTAACAACAAATGGGTTTATAAGATTAAATACAAGTCCACAGGCACTGTTGATAAGTTTAAAGCTAGAGTTGTTGCTAAAGGGTACAGTCAAAGAGAGGGTATTGACTTTGATGAAACTTTCAGTCCTGTTGTTAAAATGGTTACTATTAGATGTCTTATTAGCATTGATGTGTCTAATGATTGGCCTCTTTTTCAACTTGATGTCAATAATGCCTTTCTATATGGGGAGTTGGATGAGGATATTTACATGACTGTCCCTTTGGTTTTTAACTATCAAGACAAGAACAAAGTGTGTAAGTTAAACAAAGCCCTCTATGGACTTAAGCAAGCCCCAAGACAGTGGAATGCTAAATTAACCACTGTCTTGGCTGAGCATGGCTTTATCCAAAGTAAACATGATTATTCTCTCTACATCAAACAGTCTGATAACCTTTTCATTGCACTTCTTGTTTATGTTGATGATTTTATCATCACTGGTAATAGTGTTAAGGAAATTGATAACCTTAAAATTTTTCTTAAAACCAAATTTATGATAAAAGATCTTGGGGTTATGAAGTATTTCTTAGGAATTGAAATTCTTGAAAATACCAATGGTATTTGCATGACTCAAAGAAAATACTGCCTTGAGCTTATCTATGAGTTTGGTCTGTTGGCTGCTAAACCAACAACAACACCATTACCTGAAAATTGTGTGCTTGCTGTTGATGAGAGTGAGAATGATAAATTACTTAACAATGTTTTTGAGTATCAAAGACTTTTAGGAAGGCTTATTTATCTTACTCACACCAGACTTGACATTTCTTATGTTGTTCATTGTCTTAGTCAGCATATGCATGCCCCTTTACAGTCTCATCTGAAAATATCTCTAAGAGTTATTAGATACCTTAAAAACTCTCCTGGCACTGGCATTCGATTTATAAAGATACCTCTTTGAAGGTTTCTTGTTTCACTGATGTAGATTGGGCAAAATGCCTTAGAACCAGGAAATCTGTTTCTGGGTATTGTGTTTTCCTGGGTAGGACTCTTGTGTCCTGGAAAAGTAAAAAAGAAGCTACCATTTCTAGATCTTCTGCTGAAGCAGAATACAGGTGCATGGCTAGTGCCACCTGTGAAGTCATTTATATCACCAATCTTTTGAATGATTTTCTGATTAAGTGCTTGTTTCCTGTTCACTTATATAGTGATAATAGTTCTGCCATACAAATTGCTGATAACCCTGTTTTTCATGAAAGGACCAAGCACTTTGAGGTTGATGTTCACTTGATTAGGGAAAAGGTCCAAGATGGAGTCATTAAGACTTTCAAGGTTGCCTCTGCTGATCAAACTACTGACATTTTCACAAATGCACATGGCATATCTCAACACATGAAGTTTTGCAACCAACTGAGACTTGTGAACATGTTTGGGAAATAATGTTCTTAACTGCTCTCTCATTTTTAGGATTGATGAAAGGTGTTATTTTTGCACTCCTCCAATAGGTGCACTTACTTTGTAACGTGTTATATTTGTGTCTTTGTATTGTTGGGCTTGTATCTTGTTTTTGGGGCTTGTTAATCTTTCATGGGCTTTCTGGCCGTTGGAGCGTATGTTGGAAGCTTTGCTTATATTACCCTAGCAACTCATTTGCTAGGGTTAGCAGTCTCTTACCAAAAACACACACTTATTGTGTGTGTCGTCTGCTCTCTCTCTCTCTCTTTCTAACCATTATTGGTTCATGGGAGGTTTTCATCTTGTTTCATCTTAATTTCTTGTGTGTGATTGAGTGAATCTTGTAGTGAGGGAGATTGGATCAACCTAGTTGGGACAATCTCACATTTATCTTATAATCGTTCGACTAGCATCCGTTTGGGGACTAGTCTTTATCTTTTTTGTTTCCGTACTCTGATTTATAATAAAATACACCAAGGGGTGGTTGATTGGGTGTAAGATCTACTTGTTTTACTTTGATATTATGTTTTTTTTAACATATTGTTTAATCATTCACGTTATATATAAAACATCATATTTGGGAATAAAATTAATACACCTGCTATCATAGGCTTATTGTATTTTTTTTCTTTTTCTCAACTACTGTTGATTAGTTGTTATTAATATATTTTTATGTTTTTTGCCAAAAAAGAGATCTAAAAATTATTTATATTCTATTGTTTACGTTTTTAGTTTCAATGCTTTTCTATACGATATCAACATGTGATGATTTGGTTACTTAAAATTCCTAATTGTTTTTATGGATCACTCAGTTCATTACTATTACTACGAAATTATTTATTATGTTGGGGGTGTTCACGGATCGGTTCGGTTCGGGTAGTTAGACAATTTTAACTATCCACCGCGAGACGGGTAGTTAATTTTACTACCCGAAACCGAGCCGTACAAGGCGGTTAACCGGATATGCGGTTACCCGAAATGACCGGTTACCTGTGGTTCGGGTTACGGTTAACCATGTTATAAGTTTATCGAATTTATGTTTATAGATAATAACATGGTTTACGACATAAAATTTCGTTCTTGTATAAATAAATGATATTTAAATAGATAAAATTCATACAAAAGTTATTTCGTTACAAAAAATGCATTCAAATAGTCATAAATAACATATTAACAAAAAAATATTAATTCGATGTATATGGATTAGGATCACATCAACTAAATTTTACACATACATGTTTCGAAATGTTGACATTAAAGTGATATAATCGTTGTACAATAAAAATAATGTACTAAAATAAGTAATACATGTACTATTACTTGAATATGCAATATAAATTTTTCATACATAATATGTACGGTTCAGTTCGGTTAATCGCGGATATCTAAAATGAAAACCGAAACCGAACCGTGATAAGCGGGTTTTTCGGTTTCGGTTTTTTTCGGTTTCGGTTTCGGTTTCGGTTTCTTCGGTTTCGGGTTTTTTCGGTTTCGAATTATGCGGTTCGGCTCGGTTCTTCGGTTTCTCGGTTTATTTGAACACCCCTAATGTTGGGTTATATATAATAGCTATTAAGCCCGACCCACGACAAGCGTACGCGTTTTATCTAGGTCGCGGCCAACCGTATGTGGTATTCAAAGGGTGTTCGTTGATTTGTATTTAGGAGGAAAATAACCTAATTAAATATAAGATGTACTTTACTTATTAAAAGGGTTCAGATAAGTGCAAATCCCGAATATATTTAGAACCATGATTTGGGCTAAAAGATTAGAAAACTTTAAGGGGTACTTCGGCTATAAACGGAACAATATAGGCATTGTAACAGGTATCTTATAAATCCTAAAGATAATATTGTAGCCTAAGAATTAATGTCTTTTTACTCTCACGTTGGAGTTTAATCATGAGATCCGTCCTCACGATAAGATAAAGAGTGTTCTTTACATTGTGCAGCATCCAAATATATTCACTTGTTTCATATAAAAATACTCTATACAATTAAATAAGGTAAAGAAGAAACAACTAATTGTATACCTTATAATAGAGGGGAATCACGTTCCCCTAGAAATAGTGATCCCCTCTCATACCTAATATTTTATTACTCCCCTCACACACCTCACACACCTCACACACACACTTATTAACCCATCTCACATAAACAGCTCCCACATCTCATAAACTCATCATTGTGCCTCTCTCTATCTCACTCTTTCTCTCTCTATTGGATCTGTCTCTCTTAACACGATCTATCATCGATGTAATCGAGGAGACCCTTGGGTTTTGATGGAAACCATAATTTCGTGTGATTTGTTGCTCTCTCTAAGAAGGTCTAATCGATCTAATCAGCTTCGTATCATGAAGCCGTGGTTTTTGGGGTTTGTTGGAGGCCCTCTCTTGGGTTTGATGGAAACCCTGATTTGTTGTAGCTCTTCTGGACATACTGAATTCATATCAGGTTTGATGGAAACCCTTTATTGGGTTTCATGGAAACCCTTATTTTTTTAGCTCTGATTGTTTTTCCTTTATTATAAAGTAGATATATAATATCTATGAATAAGAGTGATATTCAGAGAGAGGCACAATGATGAGTTTGTGAGATGGGGGAACTATTTATGTGAGATAGGTTAATTAAACATTAGGTTCGTGAGAGGGGAACGTGATTATCCTCTTTTATTATAGACGTATTTGATGGAAACTGTGAGGATTTTGATCGGGTTTAACATAACGTGTAGAGTAACGTTGGGTCATAAATTTTTCGTTGTCGGGGTTGATGGTAGGCGACGGGAGTCACGTTCGTGACTTTCGTTGCCGCTTACAGCCGTTTGGCTTCTCTCAGGTGGCCTTTTAAGGTTTCCTTTGCATTGTGTATCTATGAGTTGTATGGGTATTCTATGCATTTATGCATTTCGGGATTTGAACCCGGTGTTGGGATTTAGTTTGCTTGTTGAATAAACTTTCCATTTACGGCTGGGATTTTCTGTGGGTGGTGTGTTGAGGTATCTTTACACTAGGCAGCATGGGTTAATTATACTACCATAAATGCAAAGAGATTCGTGATTCCTGTTCATAGAAATTCGTGATTAGCTTATTTGCGTGTTCAGAAAATGCCCATATGTAATACTGATAACACTTCGTACCACTGTTCATAGAAATTCGTTGCGAAAGTATGTGGTATTGTGTCTGTGGAAGGTCCTAAAAGGCGATGATGATACTGTTTGAGCGTCCCTAAGCAGAATCGAGCACAATTTGGATCGTCTGCCTCTTGGCGGGGCAAACATTGTATGTTTGCAGCCAGAGTGCATGTATCCTAATATTCAATACTCACTTATTTGAGCCTGAACATACCATAAGAGGAATCGAGCAGAATTTAGGGTTGCATCATGTTTTCGGCACCGATTGTTGCCTCCAACGTTTGATGTGTTGGCGATGGTCGATTTAGGCCGATGACGGTTGTTTTCCGCCTGGATCGTTGCCCCAAATATTTGTTTGGTTGGTGACGGTCGGCCTACGGTCATGATGATCCCTTTTTATGAGGTTGTTCGCCGCAGTTGCTGTGATCGATAATTGGTTTTCTTGATGACAATTCATAATTAGTTTCTATTTTTTTATGGTGGTGGTGATGGTTCCTTTATATTAGGATTGTTGGCCCCAACTCATGATCATTGATAATTGGTTCTGGTCTTTTTTGTGGCGGTGGTGACGATTCCTTTTTATCAGGTTTGATTCATAAATGGTTTGTGCCTAATAACATTTGATTGAATGTATTTGCGGTAGCGTATAGAAGTAATCCATTCTTACAAATAATTTCTCATAACACTTACAAATGTGAATGGTAAACTAATATAAGTTATTAATTTTTCCCAAATGTTTGATGAATTATTTGTTTTGTTTTATCTTATCTTGGGTGAACCAGTTGCGTAAGGCATGGCCATTTTTTGAGGTTGCCGTCATATCTGAGCCTCGAATATGGTTCTGTTTTGATAATAGGTACTGTACCATTGTGCGCATCCATTGTTTTGTTACTGTGGTAGTTTGGAGTCGAGCCGTATCTTGGCGAGGTATCACACAAATGTGTTTGCAGCCATGGCGGTTCGAAGTTGGTTTATTTTCTTGAAATATATTAGTCCGTATAATCTGTTGCTTCGCTGTTACTGTTGTTACTGCTTAAAAGTAAGAATTATGCTTCCCGATTGGTTAAGCTTTCGGCTTTTGCCTTGCATATGGTTTCTGCTCATGTTTAATGTCTATGAAAATAGAAGCCACAGATTTCTTTCAACTGGTCTGGTAATGATAACAGTTATATGAGGTTGTGATGATAGTACTTGAAAGTATATAGGTGGGTTCAATTAGGATTTGGATTATTACGTGCATCTTGGCGTGGCATGCTTGCAAAGTTTGCAGCCATGGCGGCCGTATCATCCTATTCGACATATCTGATCGCTTTCTTATCTGAGCCTCAAAAGTCAAAACAATAAAATCATTACCTTTCGTAGATTTAAGTTATTGTCGTAAAAAGAGATAAAAAGAATGTAGTATAAGCAATCTGTCATGAAATAGGTGTATTTGGACAACATGAGGACATTAGTTCAAGGAGTTCAACCGGAAGAGAATTTATGGATCATCGTGATAAAAAATGTCAATTATCATACAAGGGGGACTTCTATTCTCTGGGCCTGAACCACATCATAAGCAAACGATAGTAAGGCTGCTAAAAGATTTAGTTGAAGTGGTTGCTATGACCGGTGATGGGGTGTATATTTATTGTCTACCAGTTAAACAGGTATCAGCCGATATACATCACGCTAATTTAAAAAATCAGAAACTGAGTAGCAAACAAATTAACCGTATATGTACTCAACACTGAAAATTTGGCAGAACTGCGTAAAGGTACTTATGTTAGCTTACTGTCCTCTTTCCTCATCTACAGTTTGATGTAAATTTGAATAGAAAAAGGCATATTTTCTTGCAGGAACTCACCAACGAATGTGATAGAAAAAGTGGCCAAAACAATCGTCACAACTGTACGAACCCACCAGACTGAAGAAACCTGGTCCTCACAGAAAGGTTCCTCCTCCCACAGCTCTCATCAGAAGCAAAGAAGAAAAAAGGAAAATAGCTGACCAAAAAAGCAATGACAGCAGCATGAAAGCATTTGTAATCAAATAAGTAGACAGAAGCAAGATCAGTTGATTCATAAAAAAAGGAAAGCCGAGTCGGAACTGAAAGAACTGAGGTAACAGTTATGTGTTTTCAATTCACCGTTGTGCTATTAGTTATGGTATATGCATATAATAAGAGAAAGGATCAGTTTATAGGGCCTTTGGGATTGCTTATTCTTGGGTTGCTTATCTGCTTATTCTGATATTTAAAAAGTCGTCCACGTTTCTAGCTGGATTTTGGTATTGGTGGTGGTGGTGGCAGTATGGCGCCCAGTGGTCGTGCTGCAGCCGCAGCAGACGGCTGTGTCTTTGGCACAGCCAAGCGCTCACCCTCCATTGTCCTCGGCACAGCCAAGGCCGCCGATGCAGGTGCAACAAGTGAGACCACATCAAATGCCGCATTTGATGCCGATGATGCAGCAGCCGTAGATGCAGGGGTTAAGTAGTAGTACCCACCAGCCGCCTATTAGGCATGCGTAAGTATTCTGCATTATTTGTTAATCTAAGTTTTAAATTTTATAATATGGTGAAGTATTGGTGGAATTTTTTATAGATGATAAGAAGTACTAACATTTACAGATGGATATTAAAAAAACAGCATAAAATATAACACTGATGTTATTGTATCAATTATGATGGTCTCATTAGAAACATTATTTTAAAATTTGTAGACATTACTACATTGAGTTTTGTAACAAGTACGGAATAGTATGATGGTGGTGTGAGGTCCGTAATAAATTCTCTCCTATTCCCATTTTTTTGGTCTAGGCAATAGGATGACGGTTGTGTGAGGTCCGTAATAAATTCTCTCTTATTCTCATTTTTTTGGTCTAGGCAATAGTGAATGGGGGTAATATATTGAATTGATCGAGAGTTGACCAAAAATAACGTCATCAATTTGTTGTAATAGTCACATGATAATATTATATTGAGATGTAGCTAAAAATGGAAATTGCAGAATCTCCCAAAAGGAAATCGTTGCAGATATGTTTGTGATGAAGGGAGTACCAAGTTTGAAATCCTAAGTACTTCTAATTCTGGGAATTAAGATTGCGGGCTATAAATGATCCTGACTAATATATGTCATTTATAACACTCTGACTGATACACATTGTTAGCATATGTGTTAGGTGCTCTATGCCTATGGTACGCCCAAGGTCATGATCTTATGACAGGTATGTTGATTTCATACACGCTTTACCAGACTCTGTTGGCCAAAGTCTTACCGATCTCCTAGCCTTTCCCAATTGGCCAATCGTTAATTTTCATTATTCCAAAAGAGAAACAACATTACCATGTGATATTCATAGCTATGATTCTTTTAAAAGGATGTTATATATGTAAATACATGATCAGTATAATGTATTCATGTATTACTTTATTCAGGGTGTGCATAATGCGGATGGGAGTTGAAGGTGCTCACTTTAAAGGCGAGTGTAAGTTTCGTTACAAATGCTACAATTTGGGCCTCTTTGGATTAATGAAGGTGCCCATGCGAACAGCAGTTGCTGCAATTGTTGGACCAAGTAAAACTCTGGCATGATATAGGAACCAGGTTCCTAAGCGGCAATGTACGCGACCCTATATGAGAGGGTAACTGACCAGGTGAAAAGAAATTTACATATTTGATTTTTGTTTGAGGTCATTTGAATCTGCTTATATTCAACTTTCTAAATATTCGGTGGGTTAAATTTTGGTTTTTATTTGCTGATATATCTGAAAACAGGTCTAACATATACACTCATGGTACTACTGAGGTTGTACGTTTGACATTTGCGATTTGGAGAACCACTTAAAAACTAGCAGCAATCTAGATGAATAAAGGCGACCACATGCTAATGATGTTTCTCTTTTGGAATTATGAAAGATATATGGTTTGCAAGTCGCTGTAACACGTATGTGCAATCTAAAGTAAAAAGTCCCATTTTATAAAAGTTTTATGCATGAGGTTAATAGTTTGGAAAATGAGAATGAGATAGTATACTAATTGTAGAACCCTTAAAGGAATTTGTTATGGTAATGCATACACTTTAGTCTGATTGTATAAATAAAGCATTCTCGCTTAATGTTGTTTTAGTTGCTTAAACATATTGTTGTAACAACCTGGTTTTCGACCCATATTATGGGTACACTCACCTTTGCTTCACTTTTGTTTGTTGTTGACCAACGCCTATAACAGAAATACGTCGTCAAAAGCAAACACACGAAACTTTCCCAAAAATGCCCGCACTTCGCCGCAGCGAAGCACGGGCACAGATCCTAGTATAAATAAATGAGGGGTTTTTATTCAAAAAAAATGAGGGGTAAACTCGTGCTTCACCGCGAGACAGTTTTGTTGTCTGTTGGGATACATAAAGTTGTATTACGTTACTTAGAATGCCCATTCTTGCCAAAAGACGGAGGTTTCCAGGTTTAGTATTACATGTTACATGTTGCATTCAGCAGTCCACATTCCCGTTACAAAAGATCATGTTGTCTATTTTGGTTGCCTATTCACGTTTCTTTTTGTGTAAATAAATAAGTAATGTATTGGACTGATCCGATGGGGGGTATTGTATGTCCGAGTTTGGTATTTATGGCTTGATCTTTCATGACCGAAGACAAAAACAATAAGTGTTGTTGCTGATCTTATGTTCTTTATCATGATAGATGTGTATTGAATGATACGTAAAGATGGAGATGGAAAGATAATAAAAACAAAGTGGTGAATTTGTTATCTTGTTTACTGGATAAATCTAACCACTATACTCGCTGCTAATATGATGGTGGTTGAAGGTGGCGGTGTCAGTTGAAGGTGATGGCGGTTGAAAGTGATTGGTGGTTGAATGTGGCAGTATATGTAATTATGTAAAAGAAGATAAGGGTAATATCGTCATTTCAGCGTCATATTAGTAAAGACGGAACATATTTGAAAGTTTACTGTTATTTTCTAGCGAAAAATTAGTAAGTGTTTAAATTCGATACATTTTAATAAGTACATTGGTATTATATAGCTTTTACCCTTTTATGTTTTCACTTCAAGTTATCTCCTTGAATTAAAACTTACTAATATACGCTTACTGGTTTTTTTTCAGGGAGATGTTTCGGGCTGGCTTCACGATCAAGTGCCTAGTTTAAAATTGTTCAATTTGACAAAGCATTGCTGTGTGAATCTATATCTCGGTAATCTTATGGGATCCTGTAGATGTTGTGAAGAACTTGCATTTTATTGAATTCAGACTTATTAATGATGGGATTTTAAGAATATCTTCAAATGTTACTTGGCTGTCTTCAATTTCTATTTTATAAATGATGTTTCATTGATATATATTGTGCACACTTAAACAAGCGGTCAAAAAGCTAATATCTTTGTCAATTTGTATCATAGAAGTTCCTTTTATTTTTGCAATGACAAACTATTATAGAGAACTTGATTTTACATGGTAATAATCTTATTTAATTACATGGTAATTGCATTCGACAAAATAAATTAAGTAGAGTATAAGAGAAGAGAGAGTAAGTAAGTGTTGATTGTTACTATAAAAATAGTAGGCTCCGCATTGGCTAACAAAATGTACTTGATAGGAAATAAGGCTCAAGGTTATAATTGATTATGGTCTTGACATAGGGTTCAGTTTTATTTTTTGAAAGTAGAACTTGCATTTTGGTTGAATGAACAGTTGCAGTATAAACATCAGCTGCAAAACCTGTGGGAATCTTACCGTATATTTCCTTCTTCCACTCAATTACCTCCAAATAGAATACTAAACCCCATTGAATTACTATTAAAGAAGGTCAAGATCCTATCAATTTGAGAGCCTAGACGTATGCTTCTCTTCCGAAATCTGTTATAGAGGAATTGGTTTGGAAATTCTTGATAATGGAGTTATAAGTCCAAGTCAGATTTAATATGCAACTTTACTGGTTCTAGTCAAAAAGAGAGATGGTACTTGGAGATTTGGTGTTGATTAAAGAAAATTGGACCGCAACTGAGTCAAAAATCGATACCCTATTACTGTAGTAATGTAGTTGAGGTGTTAGTAGATGAATTTCAGGGTGCTTTTCATATCTCTAAGTTCGATTTAAGGAGGATTATCACCTAGGTAGGATGAAAGATGCCAATATAGCTAAGACTTTCTTTTGGCTTAGCATTTATTAGCGAATGTCTGATAAAATTTGGTTTACAAATTTGCAGCAAGTCTTTGAACTAATTGCAAACAGTTATGGTACTCTTTTGAACCCACTCTTTGTTCGCAAAACTGTCTAAATGCACATTTGTCGGTCAACAACTTGAATATTTTGGGGCATATTATTGGAGTTGATGGTGTTAAGACAGACCCAAATTAGATTGAGGATGTGCTCAGTAGTTGGTCTACTCCTAAAACATCATTGAGAGAGGGTTCCTTGATTTGACTGGCTATATTGGAATATGTGCAATATTATGGGAAAATTACAAAACCTACAATTGATTTTCTAATAATATGGTCTTTTATCTTGGTCTACCTCTGTCTTCCACCCTAGTACTATCTTTACCCGAATTTGCAGACTCATTGGTTGTGGAAACAGATTCCTCGGCAAAGCATAGGTGTTGACGTGTTGTGGTATTGCAAAATGCTAATCACATACCCAATTACTGTGAGCTTTAGGCAAAGAAATTTGCAGTTATCAACTCATAAGTGGAGAGCAGAGGAACTATATTTTGGATAAACCGTTTATTATAAAGACAGATCATCGAGCACTCAATACACCATTTAGAACACAAGTAGAGGAGTGCAATCCAAAACGGTTGACCTTAAACACCCTTGTACTGCTAAGGGCCTAAGATTGCTCAAGCTCTTATGGCTAATGTAATATCCATTTATGGTAATCCTGGTAGGATTATCTATTATCTCTCATAGAAATCCTGTGTTTGTCAGCAACTTCTACAGGTTTTGTTGATGATAACTTAGGGACTAGTTTCATCACTTTATAAGTAATGTCATGACTCCACATATACTCGACCAAATGGCAGTTTTGACAAATACTAACCAAAGAAGGCGTATGCGAACAACCTAAATCTTATATGGGTCATTTATTATAATTTCTAATAACAATAATAAACCGCAAGGCCTTCGGCCATAATTCATAAATAAAGACAGTTAACTGTAAGAACCTTCTAAATTTACCTGTGAATATAGTTGGGCAATCCTTGACCTCACATACACCGATACAGATCCATAAACATATTTCACGTCTAGCTCATTCGGTTCAAATAACCAGAATAAGCATAAAACCAACCTCAATAGGTCTCCTATTATGAGAAGCATCAAATTCACTATGCCAATAAGCCACCGGCCTCTACAGTGAAACTATCTATATATAACTAAACTGATGACTCTGTTAACCACTGTGACCAAACACCAACTCATGATACAATTATCATAATTGCAATTTCTAACGGCTGCTACATAAAACATTGAAACCATGAACTATGATTGTCAACACAAGGAGCTTCATCAAAAACGGCATCGGATAGGGTCATGTCAGGAAGATCCGCAAAAATTCTTTAACCAGATCAAGTATTGTGAAGACCATCAATTATCATTTCTCAAGTCTGACCTTGATAGAGCAGCAACCATTGTGTTTCATAGTTCAGTGAGAAGTGTTAACCTGATAGAGTTCTCATTTTTATATTAGCATTTCAAACTATCTTCATGGCCAAGGGAACTAAAATACATGATGGAACAAAATAATTTTCATGTAGAAAAGAAAGTAGCATTCCCACCGTCCCACCACAGGGCCTGGCATCGAGTTACAAAACCACAATTAACCAACAGCTTTCGCCCGACAAGGCGAGAACGCCTGGTAAGGGCCCATGATCAGGCCATTCTTTTACTAACACAGGCTTGATATATGGTTAATCAGAAGCAGTGCTGATCTTTAATCTGTATATACTACACAACATGGCCATAGACCAATAGTCGTGGCGCTGGTCATCTATGCATAACTAGATAGCAAGTCTATTTCTAGATCACTTATACATCTCTTCCAGATACTAGTTAGTATTATACTCGATCACTTTAAACTTATCTTAAATATTTACTAGGATTCAAGAGTAAACCACACAAAATTGACAAAATATCAATACAATACAATACAACTATAAATACATAAAATATAGTAACAGAGAAATAAAAGAGATCAAGAAAGATGAGCTTAGACATAATCATGAGCACAAGAGAGTTCATATATCAATAAAGAAACAACTTAAAAATAATAATATTTAAAACCAAGCATACATAAGTTATTGAATCGATTAAATAAAGTTCCTCAAAACTATCGTAACAAGACTTCTTTGTTATTCTTAGTGTGCCTTTGGTTTCCCGTTAATATGGGGAGAAACAAGGCTCCTCACATATATAGGGGCGCGAATATAGTCCGCATTCGTGTTGGCTAAACATATACGGTCATCAGCAGATAAATGCCACTTGTTGTGTGAAAAGTCAGGATTCAACGTGTGTATAGCATCATACCTGTTCATCTCACAATCATCTAAGCACCAAGATTTTTCATCACTATATTTTTTCATTTTCAGTCTCTTATATGGAGGGAAGCGAATAATGCATAGGCATCCTTCACAAGCCCTGAGTCCGTAATAAAGATCAGATCCATATATAAAGTGACTAGGTTGGGGGATTTCGAATTTTTTGAATTCCTCTCTACATAAATTAAAAGAAAGAAGTAATGCCTTCTTAGTTTTACAATCCGTCATAAGCCAACGTAGCGCTCCATTCCACAAGACACCAAAACGACTACAAAGAAAATATTAATAATTTATTTGTCCGATAACTTTCCAAATATTCGATTTCAATGATAAAACTCTAAAAGGTGTCCTATCTTCACCCGCCCACTTCATGCCTATAACAACTTTGTAATCATCTGTGGAGGAATCATGGCCAAAACCCCAACATGCAAATTGCGTAATTGTAAGAAAGCGAACATATTCGAGGGGCAGTGGTTGGAGTATTTTAATCTCGCTTGTTGAAGGATTGATTACTAAAAATTGAGGATTGTGGTGTGAAGAGACGCATACAAGGCCATTGGAAGAACCAACAATCTCGCAAAACGGATCAACCATATTTGATGGCAGAATGATTCTTCTATACCCAAATTCATGATTGTTTTGATCTTTGTTGTAATTATAATCCAGATGAGTTTTAACAAAACGAGAACTAGTGATAAAAGAATGCCATGACTTACAAACACTTTTGCATCAGATGAGATCTTCACTATCCAATCTCACAAGTACATCTTCAACCAAATCAAATATTATCTCTGACATTATTCAAACCTAGGTAAGAAGAGGCATGCATGTAGAGCCATTATTATAAGCATCAATATATACATGAAGCCCATTAAGTTGTAAGCCCAAAAAACATTAAGGCCCAAAGTATAACACTTTGTGTTACTAACAGTAAAAAAAATTTTATGTGCAAACTAACAGTAAAATTTTCTCTCATCTGAAACATACAAAAACAAGAAATCTTTTGTTTTGATCGATCTGTTTCTTTTCCTAATAACTAAAAAACTAAAAACAATCATCATGTTTGAGGTGCAAATCAATTGACAAAATTAAGACTAACGGGCGTCTGAAAATCGTCGACTGATTTAAATTAGAAACAAGATAAATAAATTAGATCTGCTGATTTTAATAAATACCAGAAACAACTTGAAAACGGCGGCAATGACTTAACTTTTATTAAACTGAAAACTATCTACATAATATTTAAATAATGACAGGGAAACAAAGAAAAACCCTAAAACACCAATGAGCTAACTGTGGCCCAAAGACAAAATCCAACAAAAAATGTAAATAACACAAAAATGAAAATAAATCATAGTAAAATGGCTTTTTGGGCCTCGAAAAATCCTTAACCAGCCTAAAGGTGGTTACATTAGCATTCCTCTCGTTTTTCCGAGGTCACGGGTTGAAAACGAATTTACGTTGCTCAAGTAATGGCTATTTTAAGAAAGTTCTCTTATTCACACGATGTTAATCTTTCATAAACAAGTCAGCTCGTTTTTTAATACTTGAGATAATTCAAAACTAAACCCCTAGTTTTAGTTGTATTAGAGCCAGCTACCGTCCCTACACTCGACCACTCATCTGGAACACATATTCTCTTTTCTAATGACTACTGATCATATATAAGTTTACATTCGTCTTATCGTATGTTATATCGACCTATTTTCCTTAGGTGATAACTTTCCAATCTCCGTAAGTTAATTACCATTATGTATAATGGAGTGTAGTTTCAATCTGATTTGCTAGTGTTCTAAAAAGTATAATAACATATTTATCTCTAAAGAACATAAAAAAACCTTGTAAAATATGTCACATATCTTACTCAATCTTTATTAAAAGTTAATGTGGTAGCATCATATCCAGTAGTATGTGGAAGAGAAGAAAACATATAAAAGTCAAAAATTGAAACGCAACTGAGTCAAAAATCGATACCCTATTCCTGTAGTAAGGTAGTTGAAGAGTTAGTACATGAATTTCAGGGAGCTTGTAATATCTCTACGTTCTATTTAAGGAGTGGTTACCATCAAGTTAGGATGAAAGATGTTGATATAGTTAATACTGTCTTTAGGACACCTGATATGAGTTTGTAGTTATGACTTTTGGCTTGACAAATGCCCCTGCAACATTTCGAAATTATATGAATTCCATTTATTAGGGAATATCGGATAATTGGTTTACAAACTTGCAGCAAATCTTTGAACTAATTGCAGACAGTTATGGTACTTGTAAGTTATTGTGAATTCTGTGTGTTTTATTAAACAACCAAGAGAGTATATATAGTTTACAATAGAAGATTTTAGACAATGGGCTAGGGCCCATAATAAATACTACCGACTAACACTCTCCCGCAGTTGGAGCGGGAGGACACCGAACACTCAAACTGGTACGAAACTCCTCAAATAATGCCGATGGTAAACCTTTAGTAAAAATATCCGCATATTGATAACGAGAAGGCACATGAAGAACACGAATATCTCCAGCAGCAACCAAATCACGAACGAAATGAATATCAATCTCAATGTGCTTTGTACGTTGACGCTGAACCGGATTTGAAGATAAATAAACTACACTCACATTATCACAATAAACAAGAGTATCAGAAGACAATGGTGTGTGCAACTCACGTAACCAAGACGTCTCAGTAACTGCATTAGCAACTCCACGATATTCTGCTTCAGCACTGGAACGAGAAAGAGTTGCATGACGCTTAGAGGACCATGAAAGCAGATTATTCCCAAGAAAAACACAATAACCTAACGTGGAACGACGAGTACTAGGGCAGCCAGCCCAATCAGCATCCGAATATACCACTAAGGAGGTAGTAGTGGATGCAAATAACTGCAGCCCATAATCCAAAGTACCACTAATATACCGCAAAATCCGTTTGAGAGCCGAGAAGTGAGGCTCCCGAGGATCATGCATATGTAAACACACCTGCTGAACTGCATAAGAGATGTCAGGACGAGTAAAAGTAAGATACTGTAATGAACCCGCAAGACTTCTGTATAAAGTTGGATCAGCAACAGGAGCACCATCCACACCCAGTTTTGTGAGGGTAACAAAGACACCTAAATGTACGTAAGATAGTGTAGTCGTGTGTAGCACCAAAAAGGCGGGTAAAAGGGACCTCATTATCTATGGCATGAGAAGGCAAATTGTTTAGTAAGTAGACAGCCATGTTAAATGCTTCAGCCCAATAGTTAGGAGGAAGGTGTGCTTGAAATAATAGGGTTCGAATTAAATTATTGATGGTTCGTATCATGCGCTCAGATTTTCCGTTTTGTTAGGAAGTACGTGGACATGAAAAACGAAACTGAATGCCATTGGTAGCAAACAACTTATGAAAGGCTTGGCTATCAAACTCACCACCATGATCACACTGAAAAGACTTGATGTCACACTTCAATTGAGTGCGAACAAACGAACGAAACAACAAAAAATTAGACAGAACATCAGACTTGCGAACCAAAGGATAAACCCATACATATTGTGTATAATGATCCAGAAACAAAACATAGTATTTCAAACCAGACAAGCTCAGAACTGGAGACGTACATAAATCCGAGTGAACAATGTCAAAATCAGAAGAAACCAAAGTACTGGAACTAACAAATGGAAGCTTCACGTGCTTGCCAAGCTAACATGCATGACATAGCACGGGAAGTTTCTCTTTATTACATGAAATTGAATTACTAGATAAAACACAACGTAACACTTCACTTCCATGATGTCCAAGACGTTGATGCCACGTGTACTGACTTGTAAGGAAAGCATGAGGAATGGTAGAGGGCTTCGTGACAGGATAAAGATCACCAGTGCTATCACAACGAAGCAGCACCCGACGAGTTTGGAAGTCCTTAACAGAAAAGCCAAAAGGGTCAAACTCGACAGTACAATTATAATCACAGACAAACTGGCACATAGAAATTAAGTTTTTGACAATATTAGGAGTAATCAGGACATTATTTAAATGAAGTGGGCGATATGGAGTTGATATAACGCTACGACCAAAGTTGATAACTGGAATAGAGTGACCATCCCCAACAGAGATAGATGAATAAATACAAGAATTAAAAATATCATTTAAATTAGATACCGAACTATTAAGATGAGAACTCGCACCTGTGTCCATGTTCTAATTGCCCCAACCAGGTTCCTGAATTGTAGTTTTATTAAAAGCAGCATGTAAAGTAGTTTCGTGCCCCTGAAGAACTGGACCAACTGAGGAACCCATATGACCACTTGAACCAGAAGCAGCCTGGGAGCTCATGCTAGAAACATGTTGAACCTGCTGAGGTTGGTGAGCCTGCGATGCTGATGAAACCGAATAGTAGCCCAACTGAGGAGAGAAATAATCAGGCTGAACAGCAACTGGTGGAAGCGGGTAAGGAACATAATGTTGGGTCAGTTGAGGTGCATAATGCTGGGTTGGCGGAACATATTGTGATGCCGATGGAGTGGAGAAACCAGGTGGATAATTATAGTTGGCATACGCAACAGGTGAAGGAGTCTCATGTACAGTAGGACCACGAGACTTGGTGCCTATGCACAAAACCTTTTCATCAAAACCAAGTTTCGCCATTAGTGCCTTCAAAGTGTCCATGTCGGTAGAGAGAGCACCACTAGGATGTTGAGGACCTCGAGAAGGTGAACCGGAACCATGTACGCCGTTGTGCAAATACCTACAATTTTCTCCCCAACGACACATATTGCGAAGAAAATTGTTGCACTTTCGAAAAACCTTCTCCGTAGAATTCTGAGGACGACGAGGATTAGCAGCATTATTAGCCAACAATACCGTAGGTGAAGATGAAGAGGAGTCAACATATGGATCAGGAGCAAGTGACTTGAGACGCATCTCCTCCGTGGTAAGCATAGATCGAACGGTCGTGAGATCTGGAAAGACTTCCCGGTGCACAATAATACCATAAACCGTAGCATATTTTAGAGGCAAACCCGCCAAGAATATGTTAACCACAGTCTCATTGGTAATAGAGGAACCAAGCCCTTTGAGAATCGATGTGATAGATTCAATCTTCTTGAAGTAACCGTCAATTGATAAATCACCTAGCTTTAAAGAACGAAGTTCAGCCTCCAAAGCAAGAGAGCGAGCTCTCTTATTGTCCTGGAATATGTTTGCCAGAATAGTCCACGCTGCTTTGGCTGATTCTGGACGTTCATCGACCATACGACCTTGAAGAGACTTGGAAATTGTAGTAAAGATCCAAGACAACACAATGTTATCAATCTTTAACCACTCTACATCTGGAGGAGGGATGTTACTAGGGCATGCGACATCAGGGGGTTTGGTTTGAATATGATCTAAGAGGTTATGACCTTTGCAAAGGTGTTCAAAAAAATACGTCCAAGATGAATAATTCATCTCGTCCACATCCAATGTAACAGGAACAAGGATATGGAGATTGGTGATGGCCATGAGTTTATCCGAAACTGAGAGAGTAAATATAACACTCTCATTTTTCGTATCGGTATAGCGGAAGGGTCTTTTAGAGTGTTACGGGATAGCACAATAACTCCAATCATAGACAACACATAAAAATGGTTGTTCAAGGTTTAACATACATTCATTCGATAAAAAGTTTCAAAAGCGTACAACAGGTCCCAAATTATACAGGTCATTAAGTTTACAAAACACAGATCGAATGAACATTTTTAATATTAAGTGGGCCATCAGAGTCGATCTCCATCCGGATTACCTTCAAGCACCTGAGATAAAAACATGCAAAAATCATATCAGCGAATGCCGAGTGAATTCATAGAGTTTAATAAAAACCGTTATATAAAACGATCATTTAAAATCAGAACACAAGCATAATATCGGAAGTAAGTCCTCATATTGCTAGTCAGGCAATATATAAATCAAGCATACATCTTAAACCGTCCATGAGACCGTGGTCTCTATATTACCATGATAGGTAATATATTCATCGTTAATAGCGTCGTATCATATCGGATATATTTTTATTTGGATTAGGATTATTATTAGCCGCATGACATTGTTACCTTACTATGAAAACAGCGGGCCGCGAATCCGACAAACAGTTTGCCCATCTAAGTTAGCGTGTCGTCACAAAAATCACGCTATGGAATCTTCTCATACATAAATTCGCTTACCAATCAATGTGGTACGACGGGGATCAATCGTCAAGGCGCGAACTGGGGTGATCGTCCCCAAATAGTACTATCAAATGCATAAGCGTCTACCAAATCCCGGTAGTTCACAATTCATGCTAATGGGAATTTAAGTGACATAACCTAACTACTAATAATCCTTTTAGTCTCGAATATAGGGTCATAGCATCATTCGGATCCATATCATTTAGCATACAATCGGGACTACTTGTGTTCTATTTTTATAAAAATCTAGCATGTTATCTCCCTCGCGGGTTTACAAATCATTTTATAAAACATTTAAAAGAGTGCGAGGCTATGAACTCACGTTGTTAATGAAAGGCGGATTATCGGCTACGGGCGTGCTTCGGTCACGGAAACCTATATAAATAATAATCGGTCTTAGACTTTGTCCAATGACTTTTATCAAAATAACAATATACATATGATGATTTTGTAAATATGATGATGATCAAGTGGGTTTAAACATCCTTGTTTACTCATTTTAGTGTTTACGTTTTGGTAACGTTTTACTAGTTTACTAGTCTTAACCTATTTACCTATTTTAAGTCCATTAAGCTTAGTATAAGTTCTTTAACTTGTTTTAATCCATTTTATACCTATATTATCAGTATATATACTTTTCATGTTGGGCCCAAATGGGTTAAGCCCAATAAGTTCTTTTTACAAGTTTTTATCTTATTAAGTCAAATTATTAGTCCAATATGTTTAGTTAGCTCGTAAATGTCCGTATTTCTTATAGTTTGGGTTTTATCGGTTTTTACTTGTATTAGTTACCTATACATCAGTATATTACTTTTATAAACTTTACATTAGACGGGTTTGATCGTCTAAGTTTTATTTGGCGAAAAACGTTAATTTTACGGCGATAGCCGAAAAAGTCGTAATAATCAAGTTTATAGTTTTTATTACTTATAAATATTATTTCACCATCATTTATATAATTTACCCATTTAATTAACCTTTTATATATTTATATAAATAAGTTTTATAAGTTAGTGGGTTTATATTTTTACATTTTATACATTATAATGTGAGTGCTTATATAATATTAATAAACATTATTTCCAAAAATCTGATTTTTAACTTCATGTTCACCATTTTTAACATATCTAGAGTTCTATAATGAATTAGAAGCTCATTTTTAGGTGACATGTTCTTCATATTATGCTCTACATTTAACTTAGTTATAGCTACTACCCATTTTGATTTTAACTTGCCTTAACAGTCCTTACCAAACTGCTTATTCAGATTAAACCACCTAACTTGTTTTGATCATATCTCACTCATTATTTTGATTCCATTGCATGGCCAACTCTCACATGTGTATAACATCTTCTACTTACTGTAAATGGATCAAACCATGCAATTTTATCACTTCATCTTTTAGTTATCTACTGTTTTTATACAGCCAACTAAATAATCAAGATTTTAGCTTCATTTCTTATAGTTATCATCCTTTTTAAGCATATTTATCAACACTTGATCCCCACACAACATTTTTATCATCATATATACATCATATACATATACAAAATGAAAGAAAATACATTTTTTCTTTACAAAATAACAAGAGAAAAATGTAGAGGATGATCTTCTTTACCAACCAAGTGGATTTCTTGTTTTAGGAAGACAAGAACTTGATGAACACAACAAGTATCTCCAAGACCATCAAATATCAAGAACATAGGTTGGAAAATCAGCCATAGGACACAAACAAATCACCTCCAAAGATGTTAATATGGCCACCAAATGATCAAGGCTTCAAGAAAACTCCTTAATAGAGCTAGTAAACATGTGTTTCATGGCTAGAAGAGATCAAATGGGGTGTTTGTTGCTATATTTTGGACGACAAGGGGAGTAGTTTTGAGAGAGTTTGAGAGGATTTTGCATGTATGAAATGGTGGAAGTAAAAACTAGTTGCTAGTTTTGATAGTTAGTGGAAGAGTTAGCTTAAAGAGTAAGCATGGCTTACACTTGGTGTAAGTTAGCTTAACTTGATGCCACCTTCATGGTGTGGTGTCAAGTGTGCCGTCCCATATAGCTAGTGGGGTGGGACAATGTGTTTTGTCCCATCTCACTAGTTTACGGGTATTTCTCGATTCTAGTTTTCTCGATTTGCGTGCCCTCGGGTCGTTTTACGAAAAACGTTTTTATAAATTATGAATCAACGTCACAAAACGAATCCAATAAAAATTGTCTCATCAAAAACGGGGTTCAAAAACGTAAATACGTAATCCTAAGGTTTCCGGTTTAGTCGTAAAAGACGCCAAATTATGCACGTAAGTCCAAATTTAAATCCGTAAATTGTGAGTTCGTCAACCAACACAAAAATAAGTTTCAAAATATTATACGAGAAAATATTTCACTACCTGAAAATGTTAGATTGTCACAGCTTTTCCTCCTAAAAGGGATCAACGTCCTCGTGATCCATTTCATTTGGATGTCCATTTCTTATTGAAATTGAAGAGGTGCGGATATTTCTTCCACATTTCATCCTCTCGTTCCCAAGTATACTCCGGTCCATGCTTTGAATTCCATCAGATTTTGACAATAGGTATCCGACTTTGTTTCAGTTGCTTTACCTCACGGTCCATAACTTCTACGGGCTCTACGATAAAATGCAACTTCCCATCTATTCGAACCTTACCTAACGGAATTTTCTCATCACTCACTGCTAGACATTTCTTCAGATTAGATACATGGAATGTGTTGTGAACACCATGAAGTTCTGGGGGTAACTCTAGTTTGTAAGCCACCGGACCTACTCTAGATAAAATCTTAAAGGGTCCAATATAACGGGGATTCAATTTTCCTCGCTTTCCAAATCTTATAACGCCTTTCCATGGCGATACTTTCAACATTACTCGGTCACCCACTTCAAACTCCATTGGCTTCCGCCGCTCATCCGCGTAACTTTTCTGTCTACTACGGGCAGTCAACAACCTCTTCTTAATCTGAACTATCATCTCCGTAGTCTCCCGGATCAATTCCGGTCCCGTGAGCTGGGTATCCCCAACTTCACTCCAACATACAGGAGATCTACACTTCCTACCATACAAAGCTTCAAACGGTGCAACCTTAATACTAGAATGGTAACTATTGTTATACGAAAACTCTACTAACGACAAATGTTTATCCCAATTCTTACCAAAGTCTAACACACAAGCTCTCAACATATCTTCCAATGTTTGTATCGTCCTTTCACTCTGCCCATCAGTCTGGGGATGATAAGCAGTGCTCATGTCGAGATTCGTTCCCAAAGATCTTTGGAGAGATTTCCAAAAATTCGATGCGAATCTAGGATCTCGATCTGAAATGATCGATACAGGCACTCCCTGATTGCATACAACATTATCAAGGTATATTCGAGTCAGTTTCTCTAGTGAGAACTGCTCCTTAACCGGAATGAAGTGTGCTGATTTGGTCAGTCTATCGACAATAACCCAAATCGAATTGTTTCCAGATGATGTTCTAGGAAGCTTGGTGATAAAGTCCATCGTAATTCGCTCCCACTTCCATTCAGGAATCTTTGGCTGTTGAAGTAGTCCTGATGGCTTTTGATGTTCAGCTTTAACTCTAGCACAAGTCAAGCATTGAAGAACATACATAGCTATGTCAGCTTTCATATTCGGCCACCAGTACAACTTCTTCAAATCATGGTACATCTTATCAGATCCCGGATGAATGGAATACTTAGATTTATGGGATTCTAACATAATCAAGTCTCTTAAGCCTCCAAACTTAGGTATCCACATACGACCTCTTAAGCATTTCACTCCATCAGCTCTAACCTCTAAAGGATCTCCTTCTCCTCGGAACCCTTCATTAACAAAATTCTCTTTCTTACAAGCTTCTATCTGCGCATTTCTAATTTGCTCAGGCAAATTATTGTGCACGGTCAAGACTAGAGAATGCACCCTGATAGGCTCTCTATCTTTCCTACTCAACGCATCGGCAACAACATTGGCTTTTCCTGGGTGATATTTTATATCACAATCATAATCACTTAACAACTCTATCCATCTTCGTTGCCTCATGTTCAATTCCTTCTGGTCGAGAATATACTGTAGGCTTTTGTGATCGGTGAATACCGTACACTTGGTGCCATACAGATAATGTCTCCACAACCTAAGAGCAAAGACTACAGCTCCTAACTCAAGATCATGAGTAGTATAATTCTCCTCATTCTTCCTTAATTGCCTAGAAGCATAAGCTATCACTTTCTCTCTCTGCATCAAAACAGCTCCATAACCTCTAAGAGATGCATCACAATACACTACAAAATCTTCACTCCCGTCGGGTAATGATAAGATTGGCGCACTACATAATTTTTGCTTCAATGTCTGAAATGCTCCATCTTCATCACTTCCCCAAACGAAAGGTTTATTCTTCTGAGTAAGCTTAGTCAAGGGTTTAGCTATCAAAGAAAATTCTTTAATGAATCGCCTATATTAGCCAGCCAATCCTAAGAACTGTCGCACTTCCGTTGGCGTTGTCGGTGCAGACCAATTCTTAATAGCTTCAACCTTTGCAGGATCAACATGAATTCCATCTTTGTTAATCACATGACCAAGAAATTGCACAGAATCTAACCAGAAATCACACTTCGAAAACTTAGCATACAACCTTTCATCCTTCAACAAATTCAAAACAATCCTCAAATGTTCTCTATGCTCATCTTCATTCTTAGAATAGATTAGAATATCGTCAATAAACACAATCACAAATTTATCCAAGTAGGGCTTGCACACTCGATTCATTAAATCCATGAAAACCGCAGGTGCTTTAGTTAACCCAAATGGCATTACTTGAAATTCATAGTGTCCATAACGAGTTCTAAATGCAGTTATAGAAATATCTTCTTCACGGACGCGAAGTTGGTGATATCCTGACCGCAAATCTATCTTAGAATACACACTAGATCCTTGCAGTTGATCAAACAAATCATCAATCCTAGGTAAAGGATATCGATTTTTAATTGTCAACTTATTCAGTTCCCTATAATCAGTGCACATACGAAAAGATCCATCCTTCTTCTTAACGAACAAGACTAGAGCTCCCCAAGGCGACGAGCTCGGTCGAATAAAACCTTTATCAGACAACTCCTTAAGTTGCTCAGATAACTCCTTTAATTCAGAAGGGGCTAATCGGTAAGGCGTACGTGCCACCGGTGCAGCACCAGGAATTAAATCGATTCGAAACTCTACTTGCCTTATCGGTGGAAGTCCGGGTAAATCTTTAGGAAATACCTCAGGAAATTCACAAATAATAGGTACATCTTCCAATTGTTTCTCCCTAGACTCATTCCCGGTCACTTGAGCTAAGAATAACTCACAACCGTTCCTGATGTACTTTTGGACTTTAATACATGAAACGATTTTCAAACGGGATTCACCTCGACTACCATCAATTACTAACGTCCTATTCCTAAGAGGAATCTTAACCTTCTTCTCTCCACATAAAATAGTAGCATTATTCAACGACAACCAATCCATACCAATAATAATATCAAAACTACCTAATTCTATCAACATCAAATCAATCGGAAAGGAATGGTTTAAGAGATTTAGAGAGCATCCTTCTAATAGCTTATTAGTTTTCACTAATTTACCATCAGCCAATTCCACCTCGTAACTGGTACTTATCTCAACAGGTTCAATATCGATAAGGGCACTAAATTTAGTGGATACAAAACTCCTATCAGCACCCGAATCAAATAAAGCAACAGCATAATGATTGTTGAGTAAAAACGTACCGGTAACGACATTCGGATCCTCTTTCTTCACCTCAATTGTTCCAAGTTGGTAGATACCACCCTGGGGGTTTCTTCCAGGTACAATCGCTTTCAACTTGGGGCATTCCGATTTCCTATGACCTTCTTCATTACAGTTGAAGCAAATGGTTCCCTTCTTACACCTTTCAACCTTGTGTCCAAGCTTTCCGCAATTTCGGCACTTCCAGCAGTCGCCAGCATGCCTCTTGTTGCCACACTTAGGATATCTATCATCGTTGCGCGGTGTGTTGTAGGTAAGAGCATTTGCATTCCCCTTTCTCTGGTTCTGACGGCGATTGAAATTCTTCCTATTATCACCTCTATCTACACGATCACCGTCTCCCTTCCTTTTCTCACCTACACGGGCTTCATCTTCCTTATCCTGAATTATCTGTCCAATGAGTCGGTAATCCATTCGAACAACATCATCAATGGTCAGTGGTTTCGATGATGTCACGTCCCCCCGGATATTCCTGGTCAACCCTTTAACATATTGCTCAATTCGGATCTCTTTGGGTTCAACCAATCGAGGACATAGCAAGGCCAACTCATGGAATCGATTCGTGTAACTATCAATGTCCACACCTTTCATTCTCAAATGAATCAACTCTTGTTCTAACCTAATGATCACACTACGAGGACAAAACTCCAAAGTCATCCACTTCTTAATTTCAGCCCAAGGAGTAGCATTAGCAGCATCAAGACCCATGAAAGCAATTCTCCCGTTCCACCAAGTCAACGCACGACCTTTAAGAGTAGCCATAGCAAAAGTCACCTTATCTTCCTCTTTACACTTACTAATCCTAAACACCGATTCAATCTTCTCAATCCATTGGCTCAGTCCTACAGCACCTTCAGTTCCATTAAAAGGTAGAGGTTCACACTTCATGAACGTCACATAAGTACAGCCACCAACTTCAGGTGTATTCGTTCCAAGTCCTCCTTCATTTCCTCCAGCATTAGCATTCACATTATTAGCATTCACATTCACATTAGTACCGCCATTTCCACTACCGCCAGCTCCACTATCGCCAGCTCCACTACTGCCAGCTCCACTACCGCCAGCTTCATTTCTAGCATTTGCCATAAATTCAGTCATAGATGCGGTAACTTGCTCCGTAATAATCCTACGTACATCATCCTCAGTCACAGCCTTCTTGGGCGGCATAGTTCTATAATTCCACAATTTCAAAGTATTAAGCATTCATCCAACAAGGATTCATATAATATGGATTGAATTCATAATCAAGATACAAATAAGGCACAATATGGAATTCAAGACAAGATACATATTTCATTCGATCTAAAACAAAAGTATTGTCTTAGTACATCCCATATCAAAGTTCTAGCACTATATACACTCAAAATTCGTGCCAAGTCTATTACTAACAAGTCGGTTCAGTTAAAGCTACAAAAGCACAAAAGATATAAAGGTCACTACTAAATACAGACTGGTCTACTAAGAACCGCCAGATGGTCCATCATCCATCGTCTTCTGAATCTTCGTCGGACGATCACTAGACACATCTTCAGCTGGGCGCTTACGGATTACTCCTCTTTCAACCATGTACGCATATAATCTACTGTTCCATCCCACAGATATATTCAACTCCTTTTCAGCTTTCTCACGCATCGCACGAGCCACACTCAATTGAATCTCCATAGTATTCACCTTTCTCTTCATAGCAGCATACTCACCACTTTCCAACACCGATAACCTCCTAAAAGCCTCATTCAAATCACGCTCAACATCACTCAAATCCAAACTAGGCAATTCCCGCTCTTTCTCGCCAACCTTAGTCTTCGACTCCAAATAAGCAACCTGAGTCTGAACAACACCTAATCCAACCTCTGTCATACAACTCTTAACACGGGAAGCATCTAGATCACGTCTCAAGGCCCATGGTGCAAGACCATCAATATGAGTAGCCTCTCGAGCACTAGACGACTCTCCTATCTCACATCTACGAGTAGCAATACCATCAGTACCGTCAGGTGCATCGTCATCCTCATCCTCCTCTGATTCAGAATCAGATTCAGACGATTCAGACATTTCATCCCTAGGTAACTCAACCTCAGAATTAGACAAACAAACTGGTGGGGGCAAAGGCTCACCCTCTGGAACATCATAAGGATAAATAAGCTCGGCTTCCTCATCGTCATCAACCTCAACATCTATACCTACATCCTCCTCGACATCCTCGTCGTCAATCTCGTCATCTAAATTATCTAACCCAATCTCATCATCGTTCTCAATATCCACATTCTCAATCTCATTCTCTACCAAGTCAACCTGAGGGGCAATCTGATCTCCTAGTCCTAACTCGGGCTCGGGATCCTCAAATGGTTCCTTCTCATCATCGATATCATAATCTACTAAGTCTAAATAAGGATTATCTTCTATATTAGGTTCGGGAATAGCATGGTTTTCTACAGGAATATTAGGGTCAGCCATGACAATCTGCATTTATATATATATCTCGTATTAGGATAACATACTAGTTAAATAATTACATAATGAAATCACGATATATACATATATATAAATTATATTATATATATCAAAATATATATCTTCTCAATAGGGCTTGTTGGTAACGTCGGAGATCTCTGGCACCGTTATAGTCAAAAGATTTTTTTTTTCAAATATTTTCTCAAATGTTCATTGTCAAAAGATTTTGAAAAGTTTTGTTCAAAACCTTGGTTTTTAAAATCCTTTGTTCTCTATAACGAGAGCTCTGGTACCAAACTATAACACTCTCACTTTTCGTATCGGTATAGCGGAAGGGTCTTTTAGAGTGTTACGGGATAGCACAATAACTCCAATCATAGACAACACATAAAAATGGTTGTTCAAGGTTTAACATACATTCATTCGATAAAAAGTTTCAAAAGCGTACAACAGGTCCCAAATTATACAGGTCATTAAGTTTACAAAACACAGATCGAATGAACATTTTTAATATTAAGTGGGCCATCAGAGTCGATCTCCATCCGGATTACCTTCAAGCACCTGAGATAAAAACATGCAAAAATCATATCAGCGAATGCCGAGTGAATTCATAGAGTTTAATAAAAACCGTTATATAAAACAATCATTTAAAATCAGAACACAAGCATAATATCGGAAGTAAGTCCTCATATTGCTAGTCAGGCAATATATAAATCAAGCATACATCTTAAACCGTCCATGAGACCGTGGTCTCTATATTACCATGATAGGTAATATATTCATCGTTAATAGCGTCGTATCATATCGGATATATTTTTATTTGGATTAGGATTATTATTAGCCGCATGACATTGTTACCTTACTATGAAAACAGCGGGCCGCGAACCCGACAAACAATTTGCCCATCTAAGTTAGCGTGTCGTCACAAAAATCACGCTATGGAATCTTCTCATACATAAATTCGCTTACCAATCAATGTGGTACGACGGGGATCAACCGTCAAGGCGCGAACTGGGGTGATCGTCCCCAAATAGTACTATCAAATGCATAAGCGTCTACCAAATCCCGGTAGTTCACAATTCATGCTAATGGGATTTTAAGTGACATAACCTAACTACTAATAATCCTTTTAGTCTCGAATATAGGGTCATAGCATCATTCGGGTCCATATCATTTAGCATACAATCGGGACTACTTGTGTTCTATTTTTATAAAAATCTAGCATGTTATCTCTCTCGCGGGTTTACAAATAATTTTATAAAATATTTAAAAGAGTGCGAGGCTATGAACTTACGTTGTTAATGAAAGGCGGATTATCGGCTACGGGCGTGCTTCGGTCACGGAAACCTATATAAATAATAATCGGTCTTAGACTTTGTCCAATGACTTTTATCAAAATAACAATATACATATGATGATTTTGTACATATGATGATGATCAAGTGGGTTTAAACATCCTTGTTTACTCATTTTAGTGTTTACGTTTTGGTACCGTTTTACTAGTTTACTAGTCTTAACCTATTTACCTATTTTAAGTCCATTAAGCTTAGTATAAGTTCTTTAACTTGTTTTAATCCATTTTATACCTATATTATCAGTATATATACTTTTCATGTTGGGCCCAAATGGGTTAAGCCCAATAAGTTCTTTTTACAAGTTTTTATCTTATTAAGTCCAATTATTAGTCCAATATGTTTAGTTAGCTCGTAAATGTCCGTATTTCTTATAGTTTGGGTTTTATCGGTTTTTACTTGTATTAGTTACCTATACATCAGTATATGACTTTTATAAACTTTACATTAGACGGGTTTGATCGTCTAAGTTTTATTTGACGAAAAACGTTAATTTTACGGCGATAGCCGAAAAAGTCGTAAAAATCAAGTTTATAGTTTTTATTACTTATAAATATTATTTCACCACCATTTATATAATTTACCCATTTAATTAACCTTTTATATATTTATATAAATAAGTTTTATAAGTTAGTGGGTTTATATTTTTACATTTTATACATTATAATGTGAGTGCTTATATAATATTAATAAACATTATTTCCAAAAATCTGATTTTTAACTTAATGTTCACCATTTTTAACATATCTAGAGTTCTATAATGAATTAGAAGCTCATTTTTGGGTGACATGTTCTTCATATTATGTGCTACATTTAACTTAGTTATAGCTACTGCCTATTTTGATTTTAACTTGCCTTAACAGTCCTTACCAAACTGCTTATTCAGATTAAACCACCTAACTTGTTTTGATCATATCTCACTCATTATTTTGATTCCATTGCATGGCCAACTCTCACATGTGTATAACATCTTCTACTTACTGTAAATGGATCAAACCATGCAATGTTATCAGTTCATCTTTTAGTTATCTACTGTTTTTATACAGCCGACTAAATAATCAAGATTTTAGCTTCATTTCTTATAGTTATCATCCTTTTTAAGCATATTTATCAACACTTGATCCCCACACAACATTTTTATCATCATATATACATCATATACATATACAAAATGAAAGAAAATACATTTGTTCTTTACAAAATAACAAGAGAAAAATGGAGAGGATGATCTTCTTTACCAACCAAGTGGATTTCTTGTTTTAGGAAGACAAGAACTTGATGAACACAACAAGTATCTCCAAGACCATCAAATATCAAGAACATAGGTTGGAAAATCAGCCCTAGGACACAAACAAATCACCTCCAAAGATGTTAATATGGCCACCAAATGATCAAGGCTTCAAGAAAACTCCTTAATAGAGCTAGTAAACATGTGTTTCATGGCTAGAAGAGATCAAATGGGGTGTTTGTTGCTATATTTTGGACGGCAAGGGGAGTAGTTTTGAGAGAGTTTGAGAGGATTTTGCATGTATGAAATGGTGGAAGTAAAAACTAGTTGCTAGTTTTGATAGTTAGTGGAAGAGTTAGCTTAAAGAGTAAGCATGGCTTACACTTGGTGTAAGTTAGCTTAACTTGATGCCACCTTCATGGTGTGGTGTCAAGTGTGCCGTCCCATATAGCTAGTGGGGTGGGACAATGTGTTTTGTCCCATCTCACTAGTTTACGGGTATTTCTCGATTCTAGTTTTCTCGATTTGCGTGCCCTCGGGTCGTTTTACGAAAAACGTTTTTATAAATTATGAATCAACGTCACAAAACGAATCCAATAAAAATTGTCTCATAAAAAACGGGGTTCAAAAACGTAAATACGTAATCCTGAGGTTTCCGGTTTAGTCGTAAAAGACGCCAAATTATGCACGTAAGTCCAAATTTAAATCCGTAAATTGTGAGTTCGTCAACCAACACAAAAATAAGTTTCAAAATATTATACGAGAAAATATTTCACTACCTGAAAATGTTAGATTGTCACAGTAACGGAAGGGGTGTTGATCCGGTCATGATGATCACGGGTTAGGCTTTGCAGAATATGAACCCGAACAAAACAACTTGAAAAGAAAAACGAAAACAATGCAACAAGTAACGACGTTCGTCTTTGGGGATCGAAACCCTATTATGAAACGTAAGTGTTGATAATTATTGAGAAGATGCGTCGTCTCAGGGATAAAACCTTAGATTCGACGATGGGAAAAAAACAAATAACGATTTAGGGTTTTGACTTGGATCGGTGAACCGATTTTAGGGTTTTGATTTGGATCGGTGGTTTAGGCTCGATACCATGTAAGTTATTGTGAATTATGTGTGTTTTATTAAACAACCAAGAGAGTATATATAGTTTACAATAGAAGATTCTAGACAATGGGCTAGGGCGCATAATAAATACTACCGACTAACACTTCTTTGAAACCCACTCTTTGTTCGCCAAAATTGTCTAAAGGTAGATTCACTAGTCAAAACCTTAAATATTTACGGCATACTATTGGAGTTGATGGTGTTAAGGCAGACCCAAGTTAGATTGAGGATGTGCTCAGTTGGTCTACTCCTAAGAACGTCATTGAGAGGGTTTCTTGATTTGACAGGCTATTGTAGAATTATGTGGAAGATTATAGGAAAATTGCAAAACCTATAAATGATTTTCTCACAAATGGTCTTTTATCTTGGACTATGTTTCCTTAACATGAAATGTGCTATATATGTCTTCCTGTCTTCCACCCTAGTTTGCAGTTATCAGCTTATATGTAAAGTATTAATTGCTTTAGTCTCTGTCATTCATAAGTGGCCAGAGAGCGGAAAAACTATATGTTGCACTCAAACTCCTTTTAGAACACAAGGAGTGCAATCATAATCCCCAAAAAGGGGTTAATTGGTTTCCAATATTCACTCCAATATCAGCAAAGGTAAATTGAATACAGTGGCAATTGCTTAATGAAGGAAGGCTCGCCAAATATAACAAGGGCTATTTTAAAAAGAGGACTAAAAAGGACTTGGCACTCAAAAAAAGGACATCTCAAAACAAAATTAGCTAATTAACCCTATTCGACCTATTTGACAATCACTTGAAGGTGACACATGGCATTGGGGTTAATGATCGGGGTAGTACATGTGGGTCCTAAAAGTACAAGCAAGTACACATGGTGTAAGTGTACTTGCTATTCGACCACTAGTCACATCGGTTATTCGACCCGGACTTTTTTAATAAAATAATAATTTTTAGTAAATTAATCCCAATTATGTTATTCGATTTTGACCTATATTTTATTCGACCCGTACTTTTTAATAATAAAAAATTTAAAACTTTTTCCCAAATAGATCATCTAATTGTACGACTTGTACTATGATATTATTCGACCCGTACTTTTTATTAATAAAAAATTAAAAATATTTTCTCAAATAGATCCCTTGTTATTCTTTTGATTATGCGACTTGTACTATTTTATTATTCGACTTGTACTAGGTTGATATGATATTACTATTTTAGGTATCGCAGATGAAATGTATGGAGGATCTTTACTCATACAATTCTTAGCTGTATGAATCAAAACATCTTTGCTCATACCACATTTTAATATACAAGAACTGAAGGAAAGCGTCACAGATTACGTGAAGCTATGGTTTTCTTTGATCAACCAGAATTTTATGTTTCACCAGGTATGAGCCTCTTTGTGACCAATTCGTGTGATGTTGAACAATTGAAAGAGGTATTCTCTCCGTTGAAGGATGTCAAAGTTATTAAATATAGAAGTGCGGGGAATCAAACTCCGTGCCTCTCGCATGCAATGCGGGCGCTCCACCATATGAGCTACACTCCCGTTAGGCAATTTCACTTAAACATGAGTACACATGTAAAACCCGCATGCTTTTACCATGAATAGTACCTTAAGATCGTACGTATATAATTAGAACTATCCTTTTATAACATGTTTACGTTTCACGTATAAGAACTATTAATATTACGTACGTGTTATAACACGATAAGTATTCACTACGTATGAACACACGATAATTATTTCAATAATAATTAAAATCACGAGCATACGAACATGAAATCATGAACGTAATTTAATCACGAGCTAATATTAATTATATATATATAGTTATCACGAACTAATATTACGTATGTATATATATTTATTACGAACACGAATAAATATATTAAGTCACGATCGATAACTAATTAAAACACGTAAAACACGAACACGAGAACACACTTATTAATTAGACACGGAAAATGTTCGGGTAACCCCATGTGGGCCCCATGCCACGAAATTAGGAGAGGAAAAGGGCCTAGCCCAACATTTTACTAAACAAGAAAAAGGAGGAATCATGTTTCATTTTTACAAAATCTAAAAAATAATTAAAACCCTAAAACTTTTCCTCCTCTTCCTTTTCTCTTTTTTTGGCCGCCACATTTAGGAACACCAAAGGGGTGTTCGGGTTGATTTTGATCTTGGAATTTGTGCAAGCATTCGTGTGTGTTCATCCTTGATTGATCCACGCACTCGGTATAACCTTTTTCAACCTTTTCTTTTATGTTTTGATTTAATAAATTACATAAGATCATGATGTTTTTAAAAACTAATTAAAAACATTTATTAAACATGTCGATGTTTATGTGGTAGATCAAAACAAGGGTTTTATGGGTGTTTGTCTAGCCGACGCCTAAACCGAACCCCTAAGGGGTCTCGGCTTGGCTTGTGAACCACCACCGAGACCTCATGGTCTTGGTTTGGTGGTGTGGGTCCCACGGCAGCAGCAAACAAGGGAGAACCCCGAAGTGGTTCGGGGTATGGTGTTGATTACGAGTCCGGTTCATGGTTT
This sequence comes from Glebionis coronaria, assembly GCA_025667525.1. Lineage (NCBI taxonomy): Eukaryota > Viridiplantae > Streptophyta > Magnoliopsida > Asterales > Asteraceae > Glebionis > Glebionis coronaria. Next base: position 93,802,771 of record CM046881.1, read on the forward strand.
CTAGTCACGATCCGGTTCATTGGTTATGTTAAGATTATGATTTTAATAGTTATATGTTAAAAATTAAATTAATAAAATATGACATGATTAATTTAATAAACATGAATTAGGTTATAATTTAATTATTAGATCATGGATTTTTAACCTAAGTATTTATATTTTCTAGACTTTATAATTAATTAATTATTAAAAACCATGGTTATAATTAATTAATTAACATGACTTAGGTTATATTATCAATAGTTAATAATACATGTTTTAACCTAAGTATTTAACTTTTTTTAATTAAAAACATGATATATTTAATTAAATACTTTTAACCTATAGTTTATTTAAATTACATGTAATAATTAATAAACTATACCTTATATCAATATGAATTAGAAAAATAATCAGAAAACACTTAAGCTTATATACTTAGCTTATTTAGCCAACTTATATCTAATTATGGAAAATTTATATTTTTAGAAACTTATTTAATTAAGTCAGCTAATCTATTTATGGAAACTTTCTATTTTTAGAAACTTATTTAATTAAGGCAGCTAATCTATTTATGGAAACTTTCTATTTTTAGAAACTTATTTAATTAAGGCAACTAATCTATTTATGGAAACTTTCTATTTTTAGAAACTTATCTATTTTAAGCACTAATTCTATTTTTTGGAAACTTTCTATTTTTGGAAACTTTCTATTTTTGGAAACTTTCTATTTTTGGTAACTTTCTATTTTAGGAAACATGCTATTTTTAGAAAGTTACTTATTATTACACAGTAAGTATAATAATACATGAAAGACAAGTAATACTTAATCAGAATAGACAGAATATAAGATAAACACAGTTTAAGGCTTAAAACAGTAAAACATGACATGAACGTATAAAATAAGCTAAGACATGACATAAAACCAGTTACGTATTTAGTAAGCAGATACTTATACACGTATGTATTTATGTAGCATTAGTGATACCGAAGTAGGACTCTCCTCAGTTCGTCTTCTTCGTTCACTGGACATAAGGTACGGATTCCCGTCCTTTCAGTATGGACATTCTTTCCTTATTAGGATTTCCCCGCATGCAGCCAACTGTTTTCCCGTAGTATAAGTTTATATGTTTGATTTGCTTATGTTTAATTTAGAATACCTATAGCCATATACATGCATGACCAGTTTCACCTAGTTATGGAGGTACCATAACCATAACACTAGAGGCACTGGTGTTATAACTTCCCCACGGCGGAGTGATTGCTCGTGGCGTCCCTTCAGCTTTTGGCCATATTATTATATTTATCATGTGGGGCGTATGGGTGCATCCTAGTTACATGTTTTCAGCAGATTACTCAGTGTGAATGTGGTGTGTGCCTTGCATCCTTCACAAGGAGCTGATCCCTCCTACCCAAAACGAGTATATTAAATTAGAGGCAGCCCCTTTAATTTGCATGATGAGGTCACCCCTCCAAGTATTCATGCACGGTGGATTTTTATGACCTATATTGGCTAATGGTAAAATATGTTAAACAGATTTCATAAGATAAACATAAGGCTTTTAAAACTATAAAACCAGTTTTATGAACATGTTCCAGGTTTTCCAGGACTTATACATTTCCGCTGCTATTAAGTCTTTATTATGTTTTAGTCATTCATACTATGTCTATATCTGTGCACTGAGCGTTTTGCTCAGCCGTTACTTTCCTTTCCATGTCCCAAAACGGCAGGTACCCTAGGAAAGACCCGAGCATTTGGAGGACGTGCATAGGATGGAAGCTGTTAGAGACTTCTTTTCCTTTTTGCCTTCATATAATTATGCTTGTTTTGTCTTTCATTCATTTCTTTTGCTTTATTATGTTTTGGGCTTATGTTTGGGAACCAATGTTTGATTCCGGTTGTCCCTATGGTCATGTAATGTTTTAGACATTTATCCTTGTATGCTTTGATGACACGCCATAATTACGCGTGACATTCCATTATCAAAATGGGGTGTTACAATTATGGTATCAGAGCCCAAGGCTTCGACCTGTAGGCTCTAAAACTCGACCTGTGACTAGTGGGTAGTCACCAGGAGCTTCCTAAGCCAACGTTTGTTATTCAACGTATTGATGTTTTCAGCGCATTGTTGTTTTAACCATGATGTTTTCAGCACTTTGAGGTTTTAACCTTGATGTTTTCATCGATATTGTTTTACTAAAATGGATGGACAACCGTCATTCATATTGAGTTATGTGTCATTGTTTCATGCATAATGTTCCTCGTGAACTGTGGCTATGTGGACTGAACCCCAGTAGTTCATAATTAGCCACATAAAATTTTTTCTGATAAGTTTTGACAGATGAGTTTCATTTATTTATGTTTCATGTATCATTGTTGCAGGAATTATGACTAAGTAATGGTTGGTACAGGACTGGCCCTATTTAGTCGCATGTGCTTTTATCGAAACTTTTAACTTTGGGACCGACCCATAGGCGTCCCCTTGCCATGTCTTTTGTTTTGGGACCGACCCATAGGCGTCCCCTCGCACATATAAAGGTTTCTATAAACTACATTACGCATTCATGCACTGTTTTTCATGCACAAAATTTTTCTCATGATTTATTGGCATAATTTTTTTTATGTCCCCTCATAAGTTACTATGTTTTTATGTCAAGTATGTTTTCATATTGTCATGGTTAAACTCAGTTTCATGTTGATTATGTTATACACTCCTTCATGTTAAATCGTTTCATGTTTCTTCAGGATAATTCCGTCTTCATGTGGATTACGTCTTACGCCTCTTTTGTTATTATACCTTCATGCAAGACATTGTTGGATTTCATTGAATTATGATTTCATGATAGTCATGGTTGGTTTTCATTGATCATGCTGTCAGGCAAATCATCGTTGAATTTTGTGTAACCACACTTTAACGTTTCTCGATATAACCAAAATGATGTCTATGTTAATACTGCCAGGTTATCATGATGGTTTTCCTAACCGTTTAACCAATATACTTTCCTTAAATCATGATAAATGATCGACCCCATACCGATCATTTCATGTGCATTCCACGTGTACTCCATGTACCGTATTCCATATGTATTTCACATACCTTAATCCATGTGTATTTCACTTGCAATACTTCACGAGTATTCGCTAGTCGATTCTAAATCATCTCAGGCGTATGTTCACTTGCTGATATTCTACAAGATTGCCGATGCCGCTCATAGCTTGGAGATGTTACTAAAGGTTGATGCTGCTGATGTTAGGAGACGCTACGAGATGCTGATGCTGTTCACAACCGGGAGCTCATACAAGGCAAAGACAAAGGCGTTAAATCAAAGTGATCAGACGAGATGATGCTTCACCACCAGACGATTTTCATCAATCACTGCCCTTAATTCTTAGTTACATGTCACACGTCATCCAGTTGTCGATTCAGTCATATGAGTGAAGACCGGTATCAGCTGGCCACTCAGCTGAATAGTTACATGAATCACAGTCATAAGAATGACCGTCATGGAACTGACAGACAGGATGATAGTAACCACTACTATGACAACAACTATCCTAGAAATCGTAACCGAGGCTCCAGTCGCGGACGTGATCAAACATACAATTAATCAGTGGTCTATCCGATCCGCCAATTCTGGTATAATAACCTAAAATTTGTAGTTCTATTATTTTACGTCTCGAGACACATGTCAAGACATCAGTCAAGACACATGTCTCACGTATACTTTCTGAAGACACATGTCAAGACACCAGTTAAGACATATGTCATGCTTATAGTTCCAAGACACGAGTCAAGACACATGACTCACGTCCAACTATGGAACATTTCTAAGAAATTCAGGGTTACCATCCAAGGGTATATCCATTTTGTTGTGCCATGTATTAATCAGGCCACAAGAATTTCAATACCATTACCGGTGCATCAGTGAGAACTGTCACGTTGCTGATGTCACTTTCATTTCTTTCACCATAGTTCATATATTCATGACCATGAAGGACGCCTTTCGTATCCCCACGTATACGAAGGTTTTCCTTCAGCTTAATGATGAGATCCAAGCTGCTAACGCATTTCCTCGGATAGACACGAGATGAATTTTATCCTAATTATGGAATATGAACAGCACACCATGCTACGATTCATAATCATGTACAGTAATGTTCAGGCTCCTAAATACATTCAGCTTGATTTTCCATCAGGAAAATCTGTACAAATTAACTATGCTTACAAGCATGTGCGTTGTTAGCCATGGTCGCTAAAATTTTCTAGCTGTCAGTAAGACACGACTACTTAAGTCCTTTTACGCATAGCCAGTTGATTATTCCAAAATCCTCCAATATATTCCAGAAGAACCTTCAAGGAGAAGGACGGTACCATGAGATTATGTGTCGACTACCATCGATTTAAACAAATTACCATTCATACCGTTATTCTCCTCCACGTATTGACAACATGTCCAATCGACCTTCGAGTGTTAATCACTTTTCCAAGATCGAACTTATGATCATGCTGCCAACAGTAACGAGTGAAAGAGCAGGACATGTCCATGACTGCTATTCGTACATGACTCGGTCATGCTAGATTTATGATTTTGAATTAGTCTCATCAATGCTCCAACGACATTATAAGAATGAGTTTCCATGAACTCATAGCAAATTCATCAGTGTTTTCATTGAGGATAACCTGATTTCCTTTAAGCCTAGAGAAGAACAGGAAGACCATATCGGCACTATGTTGCAAATTCTATGACAAGAGAAATTTTACCCTAGAAATTTTTCCAATATCAATTTTGTTTGATTACAGTGACACGCTGAATCACATGGGTTTCTACGGTTAATCTTACCATGAATCAGCTTATGCGTAAAGGAGAGAACCCTACACTACATTTGGTGTTCTAGAAAATACTACGCTAAGAGAAGTCTAGATTCAGAGACTCATAGTTTCACAAACTCCTATGTATCAAGTTCTACGAAGCAAGATACAGTTACGTTCATATATAAGTACCTGACATACCAACATGTCAAGATAGGACACCAACAGACTGGGATGTTTTCATCATCTAAAATTGTGAATTGAAATGGGACAAGATCTCCACGGGTTTTGGTTACCAGTTTAACGTAAACTCAGAAGAAGCATGATGCTATCTGGTTTATTGCAAACAGTTTGATCAAGTCTGCAGAATCCTTACATCCGCAAGGATTTCAGAACCAACAGATTGATCGGACATGTTCCAGCCAAGGCTCATCCGATCACTTGGCAATTTTCTCAGTTATCGAGTCAGACAAATATTCATAATTATGCTCCTTATTTACTTCACGTCTCCATTCTAATTCCACGACTTGCTTTCGTGCTCGCGTTCATGACACTATGGTATCTCGGCTTACGATTTTACGTTCATTTTTCTCATTCTGGGAAGTTTTGCAAGAACTTGAGAGACCAGACCCAAGTTTAGTATAACTCCCTATCCTCAGATAGACGTTTCTCGTCATATTCTATGTCTCAACTTGTAGCGTTTGGCGTTACCGCCATTATATTCTATGTTCACGATATGTTTCACATGTCATGTTCATTCCACGTTCCTCATATCATAATCAAGATATGTTACACGTATCATGGATCACGATATGTTTACTCATATTACACTCATCATAAATCCACGTATCGCGTTCAAAATTTTTCACGTATTACGTTCAAAATTTTTCACGTACTATGTTTCTAGATGTCTTGCGCATCGTTGTTAGTTATCGGTAAGGTTAGATTATTTAGTATCGTCACATTTCAGTTACCCTTGCACGTTAAATCTTATTCCTCGATCGAATTTAGGGGATCTACCTTACGTTGATCACCAAGAATTTCTTCGTATTTCAAGTCAAGGTCAGGAGGACCAAGATTTATCTTTTCTGTCAAGATCTGTGAAGGAACCGTTCCAAGAGGGAAGCCACTTGGAAACGGACAAGTCCATCCGGACTTCCTATCTCTTTTTCTCTTATCAATAAGATATGTCCTTTCAGTCACGTCACGTTCCATGTCCTTTCAAGACATGTCACGTTCCGCGTTTCCTTCTGCCAGGTCACCTGTACGTTCATTTATCTTACATACCCTCTCAGTTTGATTCCGGTATGTTTCTCTTTCAGTTTACGTTATCTATAATTTGGGGACGAATTATTCTTTTTAGGGGGGAAGAATTGTAAAACCCGCATGCTTTTACCATGAATAGTACCTTAAGATCGTACGTATATAATTAGAACTATCCTTTTATAACATAGTTACGTTTCACGTATAAGAACTATTAGTATTACGTACGTGTTATAACACGATAAGTATTCACTACGTATGAACACACGTTAAATATTTCAATAATAATTAAAATCACGAGCATACGAACATGAAATCATGAACGTAATTTAATCACGAGCTAATATTAATTATATATATATAGTTATCACGAACTAATATTACGTATGTATATATATTTATTACGAACCCGAATAAATATATTAAGTCACGATCGATAACTAATTAAAACACGTAAAACACGAACACGAGAACACACTTATTAATTAGACACGGAAAATGTTCGGGTAACCCCATGTGGGCCCCATGCCACGAAATTAGGAGAGGAAAAGGGCCTAGCCCAACATTTTACCAAACAAGAAAAAAGGAGGAATCATGTTTCATATTACAAAATCTAAAAAATAATTAAAACCCTAAAACTTTTCCTCCTCTTCATTTTCTCTTTTTTTGGCCGTCACATTTAGGAACACCAAAGGGGTGTTCGGGTTGATTTTGATCTTGGAATTTGTGCAAGCATTCGTGTGTGTTCATCCTTGATTGATCCACGCATTCGGTATAACCTTTTTCAACCTTTTCTTTTATGTTTTGATTTAATAAATTACATAAGATCATGATGTTTTTAAAAACTAATTAAATACATTTATTAAACATGTCTATGATTATGTGGTAGATCAAAACAAGGGTTTTATGGGTGTTTGTCTAGCCGACGCCTAAACCGAACCCCTAAGGGGTCTCGGCTTGGCTTGTGAACCACCACCGAGACCTCATGGTCTCGGTTTGGTGGTGTGGGTCCCACGGCAGCAGCAAACAAGGGAGAACCCCGAAGTGGTTCGGGGTATGGTGTTGATTACGGGTCCGGTTCATGGTTTCTAGTCACGATCCGGTTCATTGGTTATGTTAAGATTATGATTTTAATAGTTATATGTTAAAAATTAAATTAATAAAATATGACATGATTAATTTAATAAATATGACTTAGGTTATAATTTAATTATTAGATCATGGATTTTTAACCTAAGTATTTATATTTTCTAGACTTTATAATTAATTAATTATTAAAAACCATGGTTATAATTAATTAATTAACATGACTTAGGTTATATTATTAATAGTTAATAATACATGTTTTAACCTAAGTATTTAACTTTATTTAATTAAAAACAGGATATATTTAATTAAATACTTTTAACCTATAGTTTATTTAAATTACATGTAATAATTAATAAACTATACCTTATATCAATATGACTTAGAAAAATAATCAGAAAACACTTAAGCTTATATACTTAGCTTATTTAGCCAGCTTATATCTAATTATGGAAACTTTATATTTTTAGAAACTTATTTAATTAAGGCAGCTAATCTATTTATGGAAACTTTCTATTTTTAGAAACTTATTTAATTAAGGCAGCTAATCTATTTATGGAAACTTTCTATTTTTAGAAACTTATTTAATTAAGGCAGCTAATCTATTTATGGAAACTTTCTATTTTTAGAAACTTATCTATTTTAAGCATTAATTCTATTTTTGGAAACTTTCTATTTTTGGAAACTTTCTATTTTTAGAAACTTTCTATCTTTGAAAACTTTCTATTTTTGGAAACTTTCTATTTTTGGAAACTTTCTATTTTTGGTAACTTTCTATTTTAGGAAACCTGCTATTTTTAGAAAGTTACTTATTATTACACAGTAAGTATAATAATACATGAAAGACAAGTAATACTTAATCAGAATAGACAAAATATACGATAAACACAGTTTAAGGCTTAAAACAGTAAAACATGACATGAACGTATAAAATAAGCTAAGACATGACATAAAACCAGTTACGTATTTAGTAAGCAGATACTTATACATGTATGTATTTATGTAGCATTAGTGATACTGAAGTAGGACTCTCCTCAGTTCGTCTTCTTCGTTCACTGGATATAAGGTACGGATTCCCGTCCTTTCAGTATGGACATTCTTTCCTTATTAGGATTTCCCCGTATGAAGCCAACTGTTTTCCCGTAGTATAAGTTTATATGTTTGATTTGCTTATGTTTAATTTAGAATACCTATAGCCATATACATGCATGACCAGTTTCACCTAGTTATGGAGGTAGCATAACCATAACACTAGAGGCACTGGTGTTATGACTTCCCCACGGCGGAGTGATTGCTCGTGGCGTCCCTTCAGCTTTTGGCCATATTATTATATTTATCATGTGGGACGTATGGGTGCATCCTAGTTACATGTTTTCAGCAGATTACTCAGTGTGAATGTGGTGTGTGCCTTGCATCCTTCACAAGGAGCTGATCCCTCCTATCCAAAACCAGTATATTAAATTAGAGGCAGCCCCTCTAATTTGCATGATGAGGTCACCCCTCCAAGTATTCATGCACGGTGGATTTTATGACCTATATTGGCTAATGGTAAAATATGTTAAACATTTTTCATAAGATAAACATAAGGCTTTTCAAACTATAAAACCAGTTTTATGAACATGTTCCAGGTTTTCCAGGACTTATACATTTCCGCTGCTATTAAGTCTTTATTATGTTTTAGTCATTCATACTATGTCTATATCCGTACACTGAGCGTTTTGCTCAGTCGTTACTTTCCTTTCCATGTCCCAAAACGGCAGGTACCCTAGGAAAGACCCGAGCATTTGGAGGACGTGCATAGGATGGAAGCTGCTAGAGACTTCTTTTCCTTTTTGCCTTCATATACTTATGCTTGTTTAGTCTTTCATTCATTTCTTTTGCTTTATTATGTTTTGGGCTTATGTTTGGGAACCGATGTTTGATTCCGGTTGTCCCTATGGTCATGTAATGTTTTAGACATTTACCCTTGTATGCTTTGATGACACGCCATAATTACGCGTGACATTCCATTATCAAAATGGGGTGTTACAACACAAATATGGGAATATTCAACCATTTTTTGATGACAGAAAAGACTTAATCAGATTCACGAGACATCGTACATGGAAAGAACATCGGATAAATAACATTTAAACAATTTCAGAAGCATGGATGTCCTAAGAAGCCCATTTACGATTTGATGTTGATTGCCCCTCAAAAACAAGCTTCGCATTCCTGAACTTTATAGCATTAACAAGGTATTGTAGAAACTCAGACCAGGAACCACCAACTCCAGACTCATCCCTCTGCGCCGCATACATTTAATTCCATTAAATTTTGCGATCAGTGTGGCTGCAAGTGTACCACAAGAGAAAATATAAAAAAACCAAGTGAAAACTACTATATAAATGTTTTACGGTACATCTGTTTTAACATGTTTGTATCATATGGCAATTATGTTTTTAAGTATATAGTAATGCATGAAATATTGACATGCAAAGTTTTCTGGTCAAGCTTGCAGAGTCGTGGCCATAGATACTGCTGAATCGTTTCCAAATATGGATACCTGTGTAGATTATAAAGTTTTGGTGTCAGTGATTTTACATAAGTGCTATGAAGGGGTTAAGTGCTTACAGCTCTAGAAGATGCAATTGAAGAGACTCTGGAAGCGGTTGCAGGGGCACCCATCCAAGTCTTACAGCTATGCGTCCCACATTGTGTCGACCTAGTTGAAGGTATTTGTGCCAGAATTTTATAATTATAACGATAATACCTTGGTAAAAATAATGAGGCTATCTTTTTATGTGTAATGCTTACAGGAAAAGCAAGATGGTGAAGCGATAGAAGTCTGATACACTCCACGCTTTTCAAGCCCAGACCTCGAATGCTTAGCAGATACTCCCTAAATCAGAAAACATTAGTGCTATTTAGACCAGTTAATAGGGTCTGCGTTATAACAAGTATTGCTCATTGGAATTAAGTGGTACAATCAAGCAGTACTTCTACTGTTCAAGTTCTTATGGGCTTACTTGGCTTTGTCAGGTGGAACATCTCGTAACCATTCAAGATCGATGCTTCTATGGTCTCTTACTAGCCGGTCAAGCATGTCCTGTATCAATGTAAGTAACATCAAAATCAGTATCTTCCCAGTCAAGAATCATTGTCTAGCCAAGTGTGCTTATTTTGACATGGCGTGTCAATAGAGGGTACTAAGTGGGTGGGTCCTGCGGATGCCGAAACAGTTATTTTCAGTGCATGACAAGATGGTTTGGTTAGGATTGAGAAATACATATTTATTTAAAACAGTACTCTACTTTTAAGCTATTTTAAGAGGTTGTAACGACTACACTACTCTTAGGGTCACTATTTGACCCACTTAGCTGAAATATAACCCGAATCAACCCATTTCTGGGCTGAAAATATCACCTTCCACTTATACTAATATCAAAATGCTTTTGTTCAATAATATTTTGATACCTTAATTCTCCCTGCGAGGCATATCCCTTTCCTTGATGGCATCTGCAACCTCATGGACGTTTGCATTCATTACGGCCTCATAGTCCAGTGAATCCATAGTGTCTGCCATTTTCTACAATTAACAAATTCAAAACCCAAGACCCCCTCACTAGATCGGCACTAATTCAGACACGAACATCACTGTTCTCGCATCAGTAGTGGAAACAAGATCAACATTATACTTATTAAAAGATATAGTGGCAGCAACAACTAGCTAATATAGAACCTTACTAACAGTTTATAATTAACACTTCTAAATCTCCATTTTCTTCATTTATTCATGAGTAACATAGAATCAAAAATCACAGGTGCAATATTCCTAGTAACTGAGAAACCTTCCTTAAACTCGTTCATGAACCAAAAATTCAGTTGAACTGCTCTTACACAGCAATCCCAAACGCCCCGTTATAAACTAATGCCGTGGTAAAGAGTTATGAAGAGGCTGAGATACTGGTTTGTGGTGTATGGGTGATGGATAAAGTAACAAAATTGTTTACTAGGATGTTCACTATTAAGTCACCGGGAAGGTGGGCATGACATACGGAAAGCTAATAGGATTTAGGAAAATGGTGAAGCTATAATGAGCATACATGATTATGATTTGGATTGTGATGATGATAATGATGATGGTGAAACTATAATGAAAGCTAATAGGATTTAGGAAACGTGCCATAAACGGATTGTTTGAAGCGTCCTTTTATCTCCATGTCACCCTTCTATACTTATGCATGTCACTCGATCATGTTTCTTTGCAAGAATAATTTCTACAAAACTAGAGTTTTGAACATTAGTAAGTCATAAGGTCGACTTATAACAAAGTTTTCACAGCAAAAAGATAATGAGTTACAGTAAAGCTTGATCTTTCCATATCTGTACGTTATCATATACTGACACCATGGGATCTTTCATAGCGTCTACCATCACTACCTATATGAACACTTCCACCTACAAAATTCGTCCAAACAGGATGCTTGAACATTTCTTCAATGTCAGTTCACCTATTGTTAGTCTATCTACACATAAAATGTATCTTAATCATAAACTAATGGAAAAATACCAAAAGCCTTATGTATTGGGATCCAAACGAAATATCAAGAAAGTCTACCCCATGTCCTGAAAGTTACTTAAAAACGACCTTCAATGCCATATCAACATACCATTGCAGAAACTGTAAGATGTCTTAGAAGTTACTTCTGTTACGTATTTCATAAAATAATTAAAGGGGTGATTCAATCAAGAGTCCTTATAAACCTAGATCCATGCAAAGCACTTTCTATGTCTACCTTGCATCAGTTCACAGATTGCAAATGTAGGTTAAGTTTTGGACTAGATCCAGGCACATTCTAACCTTCTTTCGAACAGCTCTAACTAACTAATTATGTTATAAACTTGTCCTGGAACTAGACTAAGATTGCAACCAACAAGTAGAGTAGAACACAATAATGAAAAACACAAAACTGTGGTGACTTTGTAACACAAACATTATTGTTTTTGTTGTTTAACGTGATAATGAAGAATGCTTTACAATGGCACTTGTGTTGTGCTAACTAACAGTAAAGGAGAGGGTGACAAGAAACACTGCAGCACAACCCTTCTAGTAACCTTAATATTAGTGACAGCAACTTGTTTAAGCAGTTATTATGTACAAATCCTTACACCTTGAATCAAAAATTGACAGCAGAACTAGCCCTTCAAGTTTTTTTCATATATTTACACATCACCATTGGTTTACTTTATAGGTATGTGATATATATCATGTCACCGCCAAAGATGACCTATTATTATAGAACATGGAAAATATCATAAGATAATTTATGCATTCTTTCTTTCAGTTTCGCGATTAACATAATGGTACAGTACTGTCACACCCCACCATGGCGGAATATGGGGTACGACGTATGGATATCATCACAACATGGCGTGTCTATAGAGATAACTATATGAAATAAGAAATGTCATAAAATGATGACACAAAAGTCATGACAATATCTCATCAAATGCAGGAGTCTAGGTAAGTAGGTAACAGTCCTACCTCTTACCCAAGACAAACAAGCAACATAACCAAAACAAACATATGTGTGCCACTGTATCACTTATTAAATGATCAAATAAAAACTAAGAAGGAAATGGGGATATCCTTCTATATGCATTCCTACGCTCTCCAAATCCTAGCCACTTAAGTTCTCATGCCTACCCATAGCATCACCTAGAAGAGACATTAAAACACGTCAACATAAAGTTGGTGAGAGTCATAGGTTTAGACTCCAACGCCAAATCAGTTATAAGTTGTGAATAACAACTATCAGCACAATAACATATGGACAATGTGCTACAAGTATGCATTAACAACTAGCATTCAAGATTAATCAATCATCACAATTCCAAGGCATCACGCCTTACCAAACACCATGGTCCCATAGGCACCCATACACCTATGTACCTATACAAGGCCCCGCCTTGTCATTAACCATTGGTCCCATAGATGATCACACTATGTACCTAACCCAAGGCCACTACCTTGTCATTATCCATTGGTCCCATAGACGATCACGCTATGTACCTATCCCAATCCAAATCATACACAAACAAGAATCACGTAGCAGTTAATCACATAATGTACACACAAGTCCATCTCAAACCTTAAAAACATTCACAGCATCAATTTATAAATAACTCAACACAGTGTCTCTTCCATCCCATCTGGAAGTCAAAATCAATAGTAAACATGGGACTATGAAACTCACCTGATTGCTTCTTCACAAGTCCTCGCACTAGCAACAAGCTAACAAACCAAAAACACGCAATCAATACATGAACCAATCACTAAGATGGCTCATCAACCTATGATGGACATCTAGCCTATTCCCATATAAATACCCCATTGATAAGCTCTAATCACCCCATTACCCTTCCTTAACAAGTCCTTAACTTGATTAAGTTTAATAACTATCCCGTTCATATCTTACACAAAACAGTCCCAGTTTTTAGGTCTCAAAACTTTAAGTCAAACGCCCAGTTAAACATACCCATGGTTTTTGTAAAAAGGAATATTCATACCCTTACATATGTTAGCTAACATATCCCACTTGACCTAACCTTAAAGCTACTGTTAAGGCCCCGATGTATATATATACTTCTGTCATTCCAGATTTCCTGATTTTAAACATACTAAACGTTTGTTACAATTAAGGGGTCTTACCCTAAACCACAACCTTAGCCCAAGTGCAGATACTTAATACAATATATAAACCATCTCTCATGTTCGTTAGAAGATCCCAATGCAACCCTAAGTACCCCAAACAACCCAAAACTTAAAAAGAAAACAGGCTAAATTCAAAACTGTTTTGACCTCCGACTGTTGTAACCTGTTTTTGACCCACTTCCCGACCTCCAATTTAGTTCTCGTTTCTTGCATTGGAAAGCCACTTCAAATACCTTTTCAGGGTACTTGGATCGCAAAATAAGGGTTTATAGAACTCCCGATATGATCAAAACAATTGACTCAAAATTCTGCCCAGTTTTTAAAAACGGGTTTAACAAAATCAACCTCATTAATTAACCCTAATCCCTCTAATTACAAGCCTTAATTTATGTAATCATTATAACACCATTAATATAACATTGAAAAGGGATTAAAGACTTTACCTTTGATTTGTGAAAACCCAAAAAAAATTATGAAGAACCCTAATTTTGTGGAAACTCCCGAATTTTCTTTATCCCAGGAGAAAATTAATGAATTTTGGTTGTTAATAAAACAATATATAGGGTGTGGTAACCCATTCCTAGCCCAACCCAAAAACCCCTTTCCTTTTTCTTTTTTTTTCCTTTTTTTCTTTCTTTCTTGCGTCCAAACCGACCCAACACCCCTTAAAATTCGTTTTTTTCTTTTTATTATATATTATTGAGTTATTAATAATACCTTAATTTATCTTAATTTATTTCAGCTCCTAAAGCCGCCAAAACCTCAAAACCGTAAAACTAGTCAAATTTACGCGTTTTACCGTAAAAGTCGTAAAATATACACTTTTAAAAAAATCTCAAATTTTGAAATAAACTTTATAACTAAGTCCTAAATGACTTAAAACCATCCGGAAAAATATCCATATGACTAATTACCTCATCCGAGACCTCTAAATGCTAAACCGTAAATCATAAAAATACGATTTTCTATAATACATATACATATACTTAAAACCACCAAATAACACCATCTCACTTCATAGTCACTACCATGTGAACTCATGAACATGAAATCATCACACATCGTTTCATTCACAAGGTACCCCGTACCAGAAACGATATCCAAACCACAATCTATTCACACCAATAAGCACATAAACACGTAAAGACACGTAACTAGCACAAAATAAAACTAAGTGACGAACCTCAAAACCAGGGTTGTCACATCACTCCCTCCTAATAGAAATCTCGTCCCGAGATTTACTCCTTAGGATCAAACACACAAACAACAAATCACACGAGGATACTTGTTCTAAATGAACTCCTCTCATTTCCACGTGAACTTCAATTCACGTTTCAAAATACCACATATACAAACCAAAAATAATTAAACTCATTGCCAAACTCTTGACCTCACAGTCAATAAATCTCACAGATGACTCTTTGATAAAACCAAGACTCTTATTAACACAAGTCCCGAATAACCGTACACGTGCAATGCATTCTCAAACAACCTTTACCAATCTCAATACGTGAAATATAACATGTATACCACTAAATTTCCCCCAGGTAAATCTATACTCATAAGCTACTGGTCCGATCTTTCCAAAGATCATAAATGGACTTACAAAACTCTACATCAACTCTTCCATTTTACCAAAACATACCACCCGTTAATATGGGTGAAACTCCCTACATAAATTTGTCACTAAATCTAGTGGTTTCCTCCTTTTCTACATAGCATCCCTTGTTGCTCTCATTCTGTCCACAAACACCATTACCACATTAGTAGCCTCTTTTACCAATTCTAGTCCACAATGGAGACAACTCACCCTATCCTTTCATATAGTGCCTCAAATGGCATTTATCGACTTCTAGTACGATAACTATCATTATATGAAAACTCAGCCATCGCTAACGAGTTTCCGAACTACCTCTAAATCAATCACCCATGTCCAATTATGTTCATCAACTCCCTTCAGTCTGTATCCCAAACTACTTAAAAATTCTAATTTCCTTACAACGTGACCTATGACGGTCTTTCACATATCCATTAGTTCTTCCCTTGCCATAATCCTTCATAAGGCATTCCATACATATTAGGTTAACTTTTACACAAAACCTCTTATTCCATCGCATCTGTACGTAATCCTTCCAACTTCTCAACTATGTGACTTCCCATTCCTCTTGAATTATGAGATGAATTATTCAGTCTATCGACTATCACCCAACTCTCGTCGTACTTATTCCTCCACCCCATTATGTATGCCTTTCACCAACTTCGTCCTTACATCTCCCTTTCTAAGTTACTCCTATCTACGTAGAAAGTATAGTCTACGTCCCTTTTCTCCATATGATTGTCCAAGCCACGCAACATACATGTTGTCGCGTTCTCTGCTTTAGACAACTCAACTCGTGCAACCTACATCCTTCATCCAAACCACCCTAATACGTCATCCATACAGTTCAAGTTCGTCTCAGCTTCACCTCATTTTCCTTAACCATGCTTGCCTTTCCCAGATGGTACTTGGCCTTGCAACTTTCTTTCTCCACTTAACTCCACCCATCACCTTTGTCAAATGTTCAATCAAGATGATTGAGTATGTGTTGGAGACGTTCATGATCCGTATAGATCATTCTCTACGTCTCGTACACCAAATTCCTCTAGCATTCTAGGCAGATATAACAGTCTAGCTCCACTAATTATGTCATATCTAGTTCTTCCAAATCTTCAGTTCTTGCAACGTATAAGCAATCGCCTTTCTTTGTCGTTCTCGTACACGTCCAAATCCTTGCTCCATGTATCGTCATGCTCCGCGAGTTCATCCAGTCCTTCCGATAATGCCAAGATCGGCTCATTATCCTATCCACTTCTTCAGCCTCCAAAATGCTTCCTCATCCTTCTTCACTTCGCCCCTTGCTGGTTCCATGATATATTATCATCTCTAACTACTCATCATGGTAGACTTAATACTAAAACTCACACTCGAAAATATCACGTATAACTCCACTCCAAAACCAACACATAATTCGCCTCACTCTCCTTCTCAGATTTGAGTAGATCAAGACGTCGTCGATGCTCCCGATGACAACTCGTTTATATACGTTCATGCACAATCGGTTCATTGACTCCATGAAAACCACTAGTGATTTGGCGAAACCAAATGCATAACCGTAAACCCAAAGTGTTCATACAACATCCTTAGCAGTTTCAACTATGTCCTCCTTGCACCCTCTCTTAGCGGCAATACGAATAAATTCCTTGCAATTTCTAACAGCTCTTGTTTTTAAATCACTCCATCAACGATTTGCCTTGGAAAGGCACTAACTACAACTCCTCTCACCTCTCCTACTTGTTCTATTTATGGTTCTACCTCACAGTAATAGGCAAACCTACTAAATTTCAGGAAATTTTCGGAAAACTTACATGCCCTACGAACAATCATAAATACCTTTGAGGTATTGTATCCCCTTCCAACACTCTCTATGGCGCGTTACTTGTGCTAGTATCCCACAAATCTCTATTCATCTCCTTGGTACTCCTAAGAGACCTCATGACCACATTAGTTCGTCTACGAACTTCTTTCCTCCCCACAAAGGGTATTCCGACCGTTCTCTCATGGTCACCTACTTAAGCGTGTAGGCGCGACCAAGTCTTTCATATGACTACCTCAACGCTCCCGAACAATACGAAACCAAAACTACATCTTGAATCCATAAGATACGATCAACGAATCAAACTCACGGATAACTAACGACATTTCACGTGCACCAATTAAAACAAATCAAAACCACGAGACTCAAAAGAAAACTCAAACCCAAAGCATGTATCAATTCAAAATGACCCATGGCAACGAAAAATAATCCAAGAAACACCCAATGGCAACCAAAACATATTGCGCCTCGCGACATATTATTTAAACCGTGCAAAAGATTGACTTTTCCAAAAGAATATATTTTTTTTATTACCTCCCACATCTATGTGACTCAAACAATCTACAAACAACCCTCTTGACGAACTCAAAACTCAACTCACAAACTAGGTATCCCGTGCATCCCAAATCATAAAAATAACTACTATTCAAACTCAACCTTTAACCCGACACTTGTACAATAATTCCGGCCAAGATACTGACCTCCCATGACTATACTTTCTGAATATTTGATACGTTCCGAGTACATAATTTTTTACTTTTGAATCACTCAAAAATTTCTAAAAACGAACAAGTTATGACCAAATCAGTTTTATACTAGTTGTTTTAAAAAAAAACTAAAGAATAGACTTAGTGATTAATGTACCCCTTTTAAATGACATATATAATTGTATGTGAAATCTTCATAAACTCAATTTAACCTTGTATTAATAATTATAAATGACGTGAATAGGTTAAACCCAATTATATAAACTATGTAAGTAGAAAGAAATTTTACTTCGCTTTATTTTAAAGAAAGTCTTTTAGAATTTGAAATAAATAAGTGTTGATTAAAAGAAATCTTATGTTACATCTTGTTTCAAACACGACTCCAACACCTTACCCTTATTTTACCGAATACAACCAACTATCTAACCCTATAATAGATTTCCAAGTCCCCCTTTTTCTCAATATATACCGACCAAAAGAAATGTAAGACCCAACACCACGAGATTTCATTATTTCAAAAGGAATCCCAAGTTATTCCACCAGAATTAAACCAAGAACACCATTTTAAAACGTACACGTGAAATACGAAACTCAAAGAATACGCTACAAGACACACTTCAAAAGATTCAAAACTTCGTTAAAACTCCACCAAACTCGAGCTCTAATAAATTATTTAAACACACGAGAGTACTAGGTACGTTCAAGTTATAATAACTACTGAACGACCGTAAATCATAACATAACATCTATTAGTATATATACATCCGCATATGTATACCTATCGAATCTCCCAAACATACTCGTTATCATACATGTCAAGTCAATCAATCGCTTTATACGCTCGTTTTTTCATACGAGTAATCACCATCTCACCGTGCCACAACAAGGCATAAAGCCCACCTCCAAAACCAAACCATATCGTGTGACCCCAAAATCACACAACACAACTATAACCCAAAACATATAACACCAAAAAGAATAATAGCCATATCATAGACATCCATTACATAAACCCATATATTATACGTATCCCCAAATTCTACATCTCATCATATACAAGCATGTACTAACCCTCTTTCATGCAATCATACTTGAGAACCCATTGAAGTTATGGTACTTGTATAACTATGTTGGCCACCATACTTATACAATTACCCTTTCCCCAATGTACTCCCTCCTATGATGACACTTATAAGAATCAATACAACACATAACACATAAATCCTCTACTTACATAAGCTTATAACCACATAACCAATAAGGTCCAAAACTCCATCTATAAAAATAACATAATAAAACTCTTGGAATACAGAAATTCATAGTCTAGCTAAAACAGCCTAGACTAAATCCAAAACGAAAACATAATCAGTTATAAGTCATGTCGCCCATAAGAGTGGAAACAGCTTAAAATCCTTCCTACCCATGTACTCCTAGTAACTCGAACCACCACACGATTCTTAGGGAACATGACTTAAACATCAAAAGAAAAATAACATACCTCAGGTATGTAAAATAACTCGACAAAAGATAGAAACTACCTTGTACCAAATTCTGTACTATAATGTATAATTTAAGCAAAATACAACAATGACTAGCGTGGACGATTATGGTTCAACCCGCACTAGTCACAAACCCGAAAAGAAAATAACATGTGACTAAGTAAGAACATACTACGGTTCAATTCATACTAGTCAAAACATCGCAATAAATAACATCCAAACACATCAATTATTATAAAATGCACACATACTTCTATGACGCCTATATGCAGGGACCCTTTAGCTATAGACTAGGTTACGCGACTAGGCAACCTAATTCTCTATAATCATTGTCTCTGATACCATTCTGTCACACCCCACCATGGCGGAATATGGGGTGCGACGTATGGATATCATCACAACATGGCGTGTCTATAGAGATAACTATATGAAATAAGAAATGTCATAAAATGGTGACACAAAAGTCATGACAATATCTCATCAAATGCAGGAGTCTAGGTAAGTAGGTAACAGTCCTACCTTTTACCCAAGACAAACAAGTAACATAACCAAAACAAACATATGTGTGCCACTGTATCACTTATTAAATGAACAAATAAAAACTAAGAAGGAAACGGGGATATCCTTCTATATGCATTCCTACGCTCTCCAAATCCTAGCCACTTAAGTTCTCATGCCTACCCATAGCATCACCTGAAAGAGACACTAAAACACATTAACATAAAGTTGGTGAGAGTCATAAGTTTAGACTCCAACGCCAAATCAGTTATAAGCTGTGAATAACAACTATCAACACAATAACATATGGACAATGTGCTACAAGTATGCATTAACAACTAGCATTCAAGATTAATCAATCATCACAATTCCAAGGCATCACGCCTTACCAAACACCATGGTCCCATAGGCACCCATACACCTATGTACCTATCCCAAGGCCACTACCTTGTCATTATCCATTGGTCCCATAGACGATCACGCTATGTACCTATCCCAATCCAAATCATACACAAACAAGAATCACGTAGCAGTTAATCACGTAATGTACACACAAGTCCATCTCAAACCTTAAAAACATTCACAGCATAAATTTATAAATAACTCAACACAGTGTCTCTTCCATTCCATCTGGAAGTCAAAATCAATAGTAAACATGGGACTATGAAACTCACCTGATTGCTTCTTCACAAGTCCTCGCACTAGCAACAAGCTAACAAACCAAAAACACGCAATCAATACATGAACCAATCACTAAGATGGCTCATCAACCTATGATGGACATCTAGCCTGTTCCCTTATAAATACCCCATTGATAAGCTCTAATCACCCCATTACCCTTCCTTAACAAGTCCTTAACTTGGTTAAGTTTAATAACTATCCCGTTCATATTTTACACAAAACAGTCCTAGTTTTTAGGTCTCAAAACTTTAAGTCAGACGCCCACTTAAACATACCCATGGTTTCTGTAAAAGGAATATTCATACCCTTAAATATGTTAGCTAACATCTCCCACTTGCCCTAACCTTAAAGCTACTGTTAAGGCCCCGATATATATATATATATATATATATATATATATATATATATATATATATATATATATATATATATATATATATATATATATATATATATATATATATATATATATATATATATATATATATATATATATATATATATATATATATATATATATATATATATATATATATATATATATATATATATATATATATATATATATATATATATATATATATATATATATATATATATGTACTTCTGTCATTCCAGATTTCCTGATTTTAAACATACTAAAAGTTTGTTACAATTAAGGGGTCTTACCCTAAACCACAACCTTAGCCCAAGTGCAGATACTTAATACAATATAAAAAACATCTCTCATGTTCGTTAGAAGATCCCAATGCAACCCTAAGTACCCCAAACAACCCAAAACTTAAAAAGAAAACAGGCTGAATTCAAAACTGTTTTGACCTCCGACTGTTGTAACCTGTTCTTGACCCACTTCCCTACCTCCAATTTAGTTCTCGTTTCTTGCATTGGAAAGCCACTTCAAATACCTTTTCAGGGTACTTGGATCGTAAAATAAGGGTTTATAGAACTCCCGATATGATCAAAACAATTGACTCAAAATTCTGCCCAGTTTTTAAAAACGGGTTTAACAAAATCAACCTCATTAATTAACCCTAATCCCTCTAATTACAAGCCTTAATTTATGTAATCATTATAACACCATTAATATAACATTGAAAAGGGATTAAAGACTTTACCTTTGATTTGTGAAAACCCAAAAAAAATTATGAAGAACCCTAATTTTGTGGAAACTCCCGAATTTTCTTTATCCCAGGAGAAAATTAATGAATTTTGGTTGTTAATAAAACAATATATAGGGTGTGGTAACCCATTCCTAGCCCAACCCAAAAACCCCTTTCCTTTTTCTTTTTTTTTTCCTTTTTTTCTTTCTTTCTTGCGTCCAAACCGACCCAACACCCCTTAAAATTCGTTTTTTTCTTTTTATTATATATTATTGAGTTATTAATAATACCTTAATTTATCTTAATTTATTTCAGCTCCTAAAGCCGCCAAAACCTCAAAACCGTAAAACTAGTCAAATTTACGCGTTTTACCGTAAAAGTTGTAAAATATACACTTTTAAAAAAATCTCAAATTTTGAAATAAACTTTATAACTAAGTCCTAAATGACTTAAAACCATCCGGAAAAATATCCATATGACTAATTACCTCATCCGAGACCTCTAAATGCTAAACCGTAAATCATAAAAATACGATTTTCTATAATACATATACATATACTTAAAACCACCAAATAACACCATCTCACTTCATAGTCACTACCATGTGAACTCATGAACATGAAATCATCACACATCGTTTCATTCACAAGGTACCCCGTACCAGAAACGATATCCAAACCACAATCTATTCACACCAATAAGCACATAAACACGTAAAGACACGTAACTAGCACAAAATATAACTAAGTGACGAACCTCAAAACAAGGGTTGTCACAAGTACATATGTTCCCTATCAGCTAGGGGGTATCAGTTAATACTAAAAGTGATTGAGATCCACGAATGCACATGAATGGAACTAAAGGATGGTTTGGTTCGTTTTTCATGACCTCATACATAAGTTAGGCTCTACTTATGTATTTTTCTATCAGATTACAAATAGCATCCAACATAGCAGCAACATGCCAATTTCGCTTGATAACAATTCACAACATCGCAGAAGCCAATCATGTGCACAAGGATCTTTGCAATCCCAATTCAAAACATTGAAATACCAAGTCAAAGATGCACAAAGATCTTTGCAAGGCAAAAGTAGTCGACAAGAAAGATTTTTTTTCATATCCTGCTCCATAATCATCTTTTTCAAATCAACTTTCTCACTAAACACACCTCCATACCCCAACCCCATTCCACGACCACCACAGCCCAAAACGTCATCCTTAACAGCAGTATCTAGATCCAAAACCTGCCCATCAACCCCATCTTTTTTAACAAGCAT